>CM069910.1:49161327-49532742 GCA_036172215.1 Camellia granthamiana
TAAAGCATGATACTCCAATAAATAAATAAATAAATAATTAAATAAATGGTTAAGTTAGATGTCAGTAAACTAGAAATCCCCAAAGAGATTCCGTCCTCTCCAACCACAAGAATCGGACGCGGATTATTCGGTATGCCCCCTTTTTTGCTGCTTGTTGCAGACCTAACCTCGGATGCTACCAACGGTTATGTACCGTGTAGCGCCAACCGCAGGGCTTCAAAAGAGATGGTAAAATAGGGCCTTGCCCGAAATCCCTTCTTACACCAAACACACCTAGGGTCCGAATACAATCGCTCAGTTCAAGGGTTTCGAAAACCACTTGTGCAAGACTTTAACTGTTAAATAGGGAACGCATCCCAACATACCATATACCACATATTCTCATCTTTTCATTACTCAAATGTTCAAAAAACCCAATCACCCACCCAATTAGGTTTCCCGTTGGATTAAGTGTTTTAAAACAAGGTTAGTTCAACATATAAAACATTAATATCCATATAAGCATGCATTCTTAAGATGAGAAAGGTAAATAACATGATCACAACACATATATATCAGGTCAAGATATGATTATAAGCTACAAACATTCTCATGAACTCAAAGGTACAAAATATCCATACCTAACAAAATTTCCAGATTTAGCATCGCATAAAGATTAAAATGAAAGAGCTATTTTAGATCCTTTATCGGGCTTGGCCTTCCTATGATTTGTAGAGGATTCAATCTAGTTTCTAGAACATTTTCGGAATTGGGGTTGTTCTTCCCAGATTCTAAGTTATTTAGAAAATATTTCAGCGCTGTCCAGGGTCCGTCCAGAATTTGCCTAGATCTGTCGACTGTTATGAAAACTTGATTTTCTTGCAAACCGCTCAATGTTTTTCGATGAAACCAATTTTAGTTGAAAGCTAACTTCTAAGGAAGGTTGGAGGTTCAGAATATTTTTGTACATTTTTCTGGAATTTTCGAAAGTTGGCTGAAAAAAACAGGTTCTAAGGTAGAATGCCCAAATTAAGAAAATTTATGAAAAGGGGGTTCACCATGGGAAAGTTTCATTTCTTTTGTGAAGAAAATATGCTAACTATCACATGTTTAACTCAGAAAATTTGTTTGAAAGAGTGCCCTTGAAAAGTTGAGAGATCGTACAAAAAGAAGATGGTTTGTGCCAAAATGGGTAAAACACAAGAGAGATGGAAACAATACTCAAATCTTGGTATTTTTATTCATAAGAACATGATAATAACAGATCTGAAACATCACTTAAAATCTTTAAAAGAACATGCATTAGAAAAGAAAATGAAGAGAAGGTTGTGTTGGTGGCTTACCTTCTAGCTTTGCACAAGAACTCTCTTCTTCTTCCCCCTCCTCCTCTAGACTTCTCTTCCTTGCTCTCCTCCCTCTCTCTACCAAAATGTGTGTGTGAGTGAGTGTGTTTGTGTGTATGTTTGCAAGCTAGGAGGGTGTGGTATATATAGGCAATTGTGGGGTAAAAGGACATAAAAGTCCTTTAGTTAGAATTGGATGGAAGGGTTAGGGTTTGATTGAATTCTAAAGGAATAGAAGGGGCTTAGGAGGCTTGTTCCATTGGTTAAGGCCACATCTAGTTGTAATAAAACTAAGGCCAAGTTTGGCATATTGTAAAAAAGTCAAAAAGCCAAAAAGTTACTCAAAAAGTTAAAAAGTTAACACTATTCACAAAAAAGTCAACAATTACGGCTGCACAACTCTCAATCTTAATTTTTCCCTACAAATCAATTTTTACAATTTTTTATTACACATTTTTCATAAAAAGTCAAAAAATTAACCCAAACATCCATATTTTCTTCTTCAATTTTTTAGTCCAAAAAGATAAAAAGTACATTTATTTAGAACACCCCAAACAACCCCTAATTCTTGGATTTTGCATCCTAGGTAGGTCACTAGGTTGTGTTTCTCTAGAATCTCATAATCATGGTCTTTGAAAATTGGCTCATCTCTTGGGGAAGTGTGAGGGTTATTATTTTATTAATTTTGGTCCTAGGCACATCCCTCAAGGTGTATATATACTTATATATATATTGCAAGATTGATGGTATACCAAGGTACAAGGTACAAGTACTATTTTGGGGCAAGTTTTGAATAAAAAAAAAAGTGAGGGCTTGAAGTTAAATACATGCAACCTAGGTAGAATCAAATTAAGTTAGGGAACCTAATCTGGTTAGAGAAATTTCTGTTTCGATAAAAATAAAAATAGCAATTGCTAACCGACAAGATTCAAATTAATTCAAGTAAACGAGGGGCTAAAAATAAATAAATAAATAAATATAATTCAACATTAGGGTCTTAAAAGTAAATACATATTTCAGGGGCCTTTACAAAATTATCGTCCCTAGGAGATTTAGGCAAACATCACAGATTGTTGTGATGTTGTGTTGTGTTGAATTTTTTTTTTTTCCATATTTTTATTTTTAAGAAAGATGTTATGTTGTAAACATCTGTTTACATTTGTTGCTTTAGATTTATGTTTTATTGTTGTAAACTTTGGACTTAGTTTTGTCTTTTTTGTAACTTATGTTTTATGGATTGCTTTAGTTGGATGCTTTCATAATTTTTATTACTATGATTGTTGTTTTTAATGGCTAAATTTTCATCTTTAATTTATTTTTTGTTAGTATGTGAAGTGTTATGGCTTATATGAGGATTTTTTTTTTAAGTATAGAAAAACATCAATAAAAATATATAAGAATTTTTTTTAAAAAAATTGAAAATTTAATATTTAAATTGTTAATTTGTATTTTAAAAAAAATTATTTATGACATAATTATGACATCATGGTTCTATCTGGTTCAACCAACGGTTGAACCGGTGACCCGTTCACCCGATTTTTTTTCGATTCGCTCACCGGTCCGATTTTTAAAACCTTGAGTCAAAGGTCTCTTTCGATAAATAGTAAAATTTGAAATAATAGGCCAAATATCACTTTCGATGAATAGTGAAATGCTATTTATACGGTAATTTTTTATTAAAAAATTATATGATGCATTTATTGTTCATATCTCAAATTATGCACAGTAACTTATAATATATCCAAAGAATGAATAGTACTCAATTATCTGATTTAATAAATATTACTTTTATATACATCACGTTAATATGTTATTAAAAAAACATACTTTTACAAATAATTATGTCTAATTTTGTCTAAAAAATATAACAAGTAAATATTAAATAAATTCATAATTTGTCCAAAATAATCTAAACATCATCAAAATTAAATCATAGGATTAACAGTATTGCTATCATTTTTATTAAATTTTTTTATAAGAATATTATGCATAAATAAATATAACATTCTTTTATAATCTTTATATTTCAAAAGTTAATATTTTTAAAAAATAAAAATAAAAACTTAACCAAAAAGAGAAGTATTTAACAAATTTTCTGTTCATTGGTTGTTTGTATTGTATTATAAGGAGAAAAAATTATTTAGTGCATGATATCTCTCACCCATCACAAATTTTTTCACCTCCTTATATTTTTAAATCATTTAATCTAAATTTATAAATCTCACTTCCCTTACTAATTATAAACATCAATAAAACACCACCAAGACCAACCAATAACTTGTCTGTGAGAGGTCACTATCAACCAAAAATGTTAAGGTCGGTTGGTATGACCCCGGATTCACACAAACGACAGAGTCAGCCAGAGAAGAGATAAGAGATAGAGTGATGCACTTTGGATCACGTTTCCAATAAATGCAAATTTCACAGCTGTAATTTACGTTAATTTGAAAATTTGATTAAAAATCAATTTGATTTTTAATTTATTTTAAGTTATATTATTTTCTATTTTTTATATATATATTTAAAAAATTAAATCAATTTTTAGCCAAAAAGTTAACATACTAATTTTTTATTCTTTGTTTTTGACGTACATTTTACTTTTAAAAAATATTTTTCAAAAATAATATAATCCCATATATATATATACATATTTTTGTCCAGCAGCAAAGGAATTTTCAGCTCGGCTCGGCCGGTTGTTTCTTAAATATATTTTTTAAAATTTATTTAAAATATAAATTATTTTTTATTATTTTAAAAATTACATCTAGTATTTTGAAGTTTTTAATTTCACAATAAATGTTCCTTTTATTAATAAATCATTAAGTTAATTAATAATTTTTAATGATGTCAAAAAATTATTTCAATTAATAATTCAGATAATTTTATTATTGTTTAAGACAGTAGTTATAAATTTTATTTTTTTTAATTATTCTATTAAATGAAAAGATCTTACAAGCGGATATTTATAATTTTCTAAATTATAGAGAATAATTCATATTTTAAATAAATTTTGAGCATGTATTTATAATTTACCTGAGTTTGATATAGTTGGGAGGTGATCTAGTGTGCCCAAGGCACCGAAATACATTTCTTGTTTAATATGTTCAGTAGTTGTAGTAAAATGCTGAGTTCCAACTTTTTTAAAGAAATATTTTTTCTCAAACTGTAAATCAAAGTATATAACGCAGCGGATAAAATATTTCGGATCATACTTTTTAGCAGAACCTGAAGTGAAGAATCTCATGGGTAAATTACGTACTTCCAGAATCTGAACCACGAACCCAGCAATGGAGTGATACTATAAAATGAGTATCACCCACACAATCATTCTCATATGGGAGAAAGTTAGAGAGAGAGTCTGGGAAAAGGTTATGGTTAAAAAGCCCATAACATATCTGATATACGTATCTGATATATCAATATATTATCTAAAATATATAATCAGATATATAACCATATATATCAATCTATCCATATCAATTGATATGATAGATATATATATCCTGAATGGTTATCCAAATAAGTTTTGAATTCAAATTCAAACTTCCATGGATAAGGTTCAAAAGGTTCAGGTTCAAGAAGTTCAAAGGGTCATGCCACATGGGGGCCCAATTTCTAACATCTCCCACTCGCACATGAGTTGGCATGACACTGTCACATCTTTATCTCAATCTCCCAAAAAATGAAAATCTCATACTAGCCAATGCATCGTGCGACTGCTAAGAACACCTGCAAGTGGGAGCGCTATACTAGAAACTCAAAAATGAGCTAGCATAGAGACATCAACCCAAAAAAAAATAGAAATAGTGTCTCATATACCCTAGACCCATCTAATTACACCGGTCCAAAAAACATCTTTAATCCCTCAAAAAAGAGCATGTTTGACCCTCTCAATTCTTGCAATATATTCACACTCAATCCGCCTCTCATACACAGCGATGTGAGTTGCCGGCAGTGAATATACAACAGTGGTGTAATACTAGATGATCTTCCCTTTGCCCTCATGCCATTTAGTTTAGGATTGACCGCTTTCCCAGTGATGTCCCTCAAGGTCGAATCATACATGACCGCAGGCAACATACCAAAGTAGCAGAACATCAACCCCTTACCTTATGACATAGTCAAAAGTCACAAAAGGGTATATAAATGAAAGTCATATCAATAATGACACGTAAGACTCACACAGTGAGGAAATAGGGATCCATTCTCTCACCTCATTGCTCAGTCGCCAAGCACATAGAGTATGAATACATGTTACGGTGGAGTAACTCTTCCAAAAGAGTGACGTCATGCTCGATACACCGTACAGATATTAGTCTAGTTGCTTTCTAGTGCCTAACCCAAATTCTCTATTTGCTCACTTTCTAGGCGCCAAAGGAGATCTCGCATCTGGCTAATCATAACAGGCACAACATGGAAAATGGGTACTAACATCCATGTTTGGTCTTTAACACGACCTCATCTTGGTTGTAACCAAGGCGACATACATAGTAGATTATTTAAGCCTCTCTTGGCTTCAAATAAAAATAAACCACTAGTTTTATCCTTGCTCGCTCCCAAGCGCCAAGGGTGATTGCTCGTGTGAGTGAGCCAATCTTGCCTGCTGACATCATCATCTACTAATCATTATGACACAAACCATAATGGTGTCAACATCCCATCACCTCACAACAAATAAGTGATCAATCTAAAAAACATGTCCACAGCTTGCGCAATTCTAGATTCCAAACATAAGCCTTATCAGCACCTCTTGCGATATACAACGGAATCCTCTATGTGCACCTCACATGAAGTGATTCAAGATCACTACCTCTTGCGCACTCTCTAAAGATATTTTGGTGACCAATTTGCATTCATTCTTGATGCGCCCAACTAGCGCAGATGCGCCCAACTAGCGCATTGAATCTTACAAGGAGCAAATTAATATACTACTAGTAAAACATTCTACCCACAGTCTAATGAGCAAGGTCAATGTCTAAACAACTCAGTTGACCATTTACCAAAGATAACACTTATCATGCCAAATACGCCCACATAGTGTACTTTAGGCTCCCACAACAAAGAAAAGATCAAGGAATATAGGTCATCTGTTTCTCCCAAAGACAATCCGAGGATTCACTCAATAGCTAAGGCTCTGGCTTTTACCAATAGGTAAGTCAATGGGTTTGCAATTTTGCATCTAGAATCGTTCTAGGATATTCCTTATGTAAGTCATCGAAAACAAAACAAGAATTCTCCCAAAACAATCCCTAAGGATCGTACATCCGAGCATATAAATTACATCACCCATGTCCATCATATCTAAAACAGAGGACTACCCACCCTAGGTGGCGACAACCTTATAAATTCTTGGCTCATAATGACTAAGTAAGGAAAAACTTCTTTTGGACCATTGATCATGCCTCAGTGGTCTTCATCGATCATCATTGGCTTATCATAGCTTGACGAAATCTAAGAACCACTATTTGGATAACTATTTTAGGCTGTAAAAGATTTATTGGAACTAACAACCCTTTTGCGCTCCTAACTTTTCACTATAAAAGCAGAAGGTAAATCCCTATGGATCTACTTATCCAATTCTCCAACGAGAAAGTTGGGTCACAATGTCCACAAATCAATGTTCCGAACTTATGTCAATCATAGCCTAAGTCAAAATAACCTCACTTCCCGGGAAAAAGTCTTTTCAGGGTCCACACTTTCCTCAATGGTGTGACTTTTCGGTATCTAGCGAGCCTTATGCCTCAACAATGACTATCCAAATTACGCATAACTTTAGAACAGTTTCGCGTCATAATGGAAAGTCAACCAAATTATAAAAATGGTTAATCCTTAAAGACTTTGTCTTAAACTGCGCAACATTGATCCACTTTCTAAAAATAGGAGACTAGAGCCTTTGGCATTATCCTAGGCTCTTTATCATCTTGCGGAGCAATCATGAATGTTTCCTTCTCAATCACCCAGTGATGACGTGAAAAATTTTCACATTCGCTACCACGCAACTAAGAATGTAGAGTATTCTTCTCTAATGGAGTAATCCATTAGTAGGCACATCGCTCCCATTGTCCCTAGGATATTAGAAATTTCTTTCCATTCTCAACTAGGCTACATAAAAGCGCTATGCTTAGAATTCTCTATCTTATAGAGTTCAAAACTCTATTCACGTCACATTTACTAAGAAAACTTTATGTGACTTAGTTACACTACCACAAAGCTGCTTACCTATATGCACATGACCCGGAGGGTTTACATGACAGCATACAATAATGCGCCACATGACCCTATGTGTTTACAAGATAGCATACAATAATGCGCTATAGAACCCTAGGTCTTAACTTCGCAACCTTATGAGAAGTAAAATAAGGATAAGCTGCTTTGATGGTTACAGTTCGCCCACAAATGGCTCTCTGTGTAACAACCCCTATACTGTTTATCGATAAATTACTGAATTAACTTCTGATTATTGCTAAACTGGACTGCTTATGACAGATAATTGAACTAACTGACATACTGAACGGACTGATTGAAAATTGGAACTGAATTGACTGAGCATATCTATTGTATTGCATTTTTTATCTTTTCGATTAATTGATTATCTGTTCGTGTTTTTATGTTTAAACTGCAAATTGAAGGCCTTATCGGCGGCCGAATCGAAAATAGATTGATGTTTTAGAATCAGTGGAATTTATGTGATTTAATGGTATATTTATCAAAAATGTGATTAGGTATGATTAAATTAGATTAAATATTGATAAAAGGCAAAGTTCGACTTATTCACCAAAACGCCACCTAGTGGCCACTACTTTAGACAAATTTGAGTCTTGTATATACTTAGGCAACTACTCCTCAGCCCCTTATTCTTGCTATAGCCGACCTTAGAGTAAGAGAGGGAGAGAATTAAGAGGGAATTGGGTTCAACTTGTAGAATTGCTTGGGAATTGAAGATTGATTTCAAAATTGAGCTCTTAAACCTTGAATACAAGACTAAGGTAGGACATTCATCTTCTTGTTGTTGTTGTAGAGCTAATTCTTGCATGATTCATGTTTCATTTTAGAATTAAGGCATGTTGTAGCTCATACATGGTGAATTATGCTAGAATTCATGCATGCATGTTTGAAAGAATGAGATTTGAGTTGAGTTCATGGTAAATTGCACATGCATGTTCATAATTAGGCTTGAGTCCATGATTTCACCATGTTCTTGAAGAAATGAGTTCATTTGAACAAGAATTTGAACTTTGAAATGGTTTAATTTCATGCATGTTGCATGTTCTTCATATTCTTGAAAATGGGTTTGAAATATGGTTTTAATTGACTCACCTTTGGGGCTTGAATTCATAAATTGAGCTTTGAAACTGGTTATACAATGAATTTAGATATGTTTTCCAGAATTTGGGCCCAAGAGGTCGAGTTTGGAGTGGTAGAATGCTTGGTTTGAGCTTGGGAGGCAAATCTGGAAATTCCAGATTTGGCTTCCTCGCTCGAGCGAAGGATTCCTCGCTCGAGCGAGCACCTTTGTCCAGGGCTCCGCTCGAGCGAGCATCGAGCGACCATCGCGCGTAAAATCACAGCATCTAGTATTTTTATTGTTCGACAGACCGCTCGAGCGAAAGATTTCTCGCTCGAGCGAAGCCTTTGATTTTGGAAGCTCGCTCGAGCGAAGGAAGGCTCGCTCGAGCGAGGCTCCTATTTCCAGCAAACTTTGCAAAATGTTTTCTAAGTGTCTTTTTGCATCCTCATCCCATTCTAGGCATTCTTAGGCCTAGTTTAAGGCATCTTAATGAGGATATAGATGTAGAACACACCAAGGCAAATTAGGGATTAAGTTATGATATTTCCCAACTGTGTAGCATAGTGTGTGTTCAACCTGTGAACTGTGTAGGGTTGGCGACTGGGGAGACACGCTCTAGCATACTGTAGCCCAAACTCTGTGAGTAACAATTGTGTAAAGATATGTTCAACTGAGAATGTTTTCTGACAGTTTACGGAACTGTTTTCTGAAGTGATTATTGTTATTTGATTGAATGTATGTCCCATATTCTGAAATGTATTGTGGCATCCTTAGCACCTATTGTTTACTGTTACTGTTACAGAGATCTCTGTCGGTTCCTTCGTGGAACCATTACTGTTTACTGATTGATGGCCATCATTACTGTTCGGTCCTTAAGACCTACTGTTTACTGCTATGCTAATGGATGTACCACATATGACTGAATAACTGTTCTGACTGAAAGACTGAAATACTGTTTAATGAACTGTTTTCATTACTGTAAGGACATTTCATTCTTAACCTCTTTACGCGTTATGTTATTCACTGGGCTTTAGCTCACTGTTTATATATATATGTAGGTGCTCAGCCACCAGATCGGAGCTAGGAGCGTGGGTTAGACTCCAGTTTTGTCAAGCCAGCCTATGCGCCTCACTGCGAGGTTCCAAGTTACCATGCTATGGCTTTGGAGTGTTTTGTTTTCCCCCATCTGTCTCCGTACTGTTTTGGATTACTGTATAGACTGTCAGCTACTAACTGTACTGCTATCAAGGGATTAAGTCCCTGTACTGTGTGACAGTAAATTTTGTATAGACTGTACTGTTCTACATGTGTGAATGCATGAAAAATCTTTTTGGCATACAGACTGTCACAGCTCAATGGACATTATTTATTTACTGTATTGGCTTCCGCCAGGCCCTAAACTTTGTTTTACTGTACTACTGTTAAGCAGGCCTTCGGTAGTCTCGGATTACTGGCCGGTTACGGTGCTAAACCCATAGGGCTGGGTTTGGGTCATGACACTGTAGCCCAAACTCTGTGAGTAACAATTGTGTAAAGATATGTTCAACTGAGAATGTTTTCTGACTGTTTACGGAACTATTTTTTGAAGTGATTATTGTTATTTGATTGAATGTATGTCCCATATTCTGAAATGTATTGTGGCATCCTTAGCACCTACTGTTTACTATTACTGTTACTGTTACAGAGATCTCTGTCGGTTCCCTCGTGGAACCATTACTGTTTACTGATTGATGGCCATCATTACTGTTCGGTCCTTAAGACCTACTGTTTACTGCTATGCTAATGGATGTACCACATATGACTGAGTAACTATTCTGACTGAAAGACTGAAATACTGTTTAATGAACTGTTTTCATTACTGTAAGGACATTTCATTCTTAACCTCTTTACGCGTTATGTTATTCACTGGGCTTTAGCTCACTGTTTATATATATATGTAGGTGCTCAGCCACCAGATCGGAGCTAGGAGCGTGGGTTAGACTCCAGTTTTGTCAAGCCAGCCTATGCGCCTCACTGCGAGGTTCCGAGTTGCCATGCTATGGCTTTGGAGTGTTTTGTTTTCCCCCGTCTGTCTCCGTACTGTTTTGGATTACTGTATAGACTATCAGCTACTAACTGTACTGCTATCAAGGGATTAAGTCCCTGTACTATGTGACTGTAAATTTTGTATCGACTGTACTGTTCTACATGTGTGAATGCATGAAAAATCTTTTTGGCATACAGACTGTCACAGCTCAATGGACATTATTTATTTACTGTATTGGCTTCCGCCAGGCCCTAAACTCTGTTTAACTGTACTACTGTTAAGCAGGCCTTCGGTAGTCTCGGATTACTGGCCGGTTACGGTGCTAAACCCATAGGGCCGGGTTTGGGTCGTGACACTGTAGCCCAAACTCTGTGAGTAACAATTGTGTGAAGATATGTTCAACTGAGAATGTTTTCTAACTGTTTACGGAACTGTTTTCTGAAGTGATTATTGTTATTTGATTGAATGTATGTCCCATATTCTGAAATGTATTGTGGCATCCTTAGCACCTACTGTTTACTGTTACTGTTACTGTTACAGAGATCTCTGTCGGTTCCCTCGTGGAACCATTACTGTTTACTGATTGATGGCCATCATTACTGTTCGGTCCTTAAGACCTATTGTTTACTGCTATGCTAATGGATGTACCACATATGACTGAGTAACTGTTTTGACTGGAAGACTGAAATACTGTTTAATGAATTGTTTTCATTACTGTAAGGACATTTCATTCTTAACCTCTTTACGCGTTATGTTATTCACTGGGCTTTAGCTCACTGTTTATATATATATGTAGGTGCTCTAATTAGACTCCAGTTTTGTCAAGCCAGCCTATGCGCCTCACTGCGAGGTTCCGAGTTGCCATGCTATGGCTTTGGAGTGTTTTGTTTTCCCCCGTCTGTCTCCGTACTGTTTTGGATTACTGTATAGACTGTCAGCTACTAACTGTACTGCTATCAAGGGATTAAGTCCCTGTACTGTGTGACTGTAAATTTTGTATAGACTGTACTGTTCTACATGTGTGAATGCATGAAAAATCTTTTTGGCATACAGACTGTCACAGCTCAATGGACATTATTTATTTACTGTATTGGCTTCCGCCAGGCCCTAAACTCTGTTTTACTGTACTACTGTTAAGCAGGCCTTCGGTAGTCTCGGATTACTGGCCGGTTACGGTGCTAAACCCATAGGGCCGGGTTTGGGTCGTGACACTGTAGCCCAAACTCTGTGAGTAACAATTGTGTAAAGATATGTTCAACTGAGAATGTTTTCTGACTGTTTACGGAACTGTTTTCTGAAGTGATTATTGTTATTTGATTGAATGTATGTCCCATATTCTGAAATGTATTGTGGCATCCTTAGCACCTACTGTTTACTGTTACTGTTACTGTTACAGAGATCTCTGTCGGTTCCCTCGTGGAACCATTACTGTTTACTGATTGATGGCCATCATTACTGTTCGGTCCTTAAGACCTACTGTTTATTGCTATGCTAATGGATGTACCACGTATGACTGAATAACTGTTCTAACTGAAAGACTGAAATACTGTTTAATGAACTATTTTCATTACTGTAAGGACATTTCATTCTTAACCTCTTTACGCGTTATGTTATTCACTGGGCTTTAGCTCACTGTTTATATATATATGTAGGTGCTCAGCCACCAGATCGGAGCTAGGAGCGTGGGTTAGACTCCAGTTTTGTCAAGCCAGCCTATGCGCCTCACTGCGAGGTTCCGAGTTGCCATGCTATGGCTTTGGAGTGTTTTGTTTTCCCCCGTCTGTCTCCGTACTGTTTTGGATTACTGTATAGACTGTCAGCTACTAACTGTACTGCTATCAAGGGATTAAGTCCCTGTACTGTGTGACTGTAAATTTTGTATAGACTGTACTGTTCTACATGTGTGAATGCATGAAAAATCTTTTTGGCATACAGATTGTCACAGCTCAATGGACATTATTTATTTACTGTATTGGCTTCCGGTAGGCCCTAAACTCTGTTTTACTGTACTACTGTTAAGCAGGCCTTCGGTAGTCTCGGATTACTGGCCGGTTACGGTGCTAAACCCATAGGGCCGGGTTTGGGTCGTGACAGAGTGGTATCAGAGCGATACTTAACCACGAGTTATACCCCACACACGTGTCCAAATGAGCTATAGGGTGTCCTAGAAAAGTGATTAGGGCATTTTATGAACTTGAAAAGTGTGTGGCTATGTTATGACTAAATACATGTTAATGTGATAACTGTCTAAATATGCAACTGTTTATGTTATAATTGCTATAACTGTTATAACTGCTTATAGTGAAATGGACAATGCAAATGAACCTGAATCATCCGAGGCCAGAATGGCACGAATGGAAATAATGATGGAACTGATAACTGCTAGACTTGAGCAACAACAGAACCAACAGCCCCCACCTCCTCCTCCTCCGGTACAGCCGGAACCCAATGCAAATGTGAATGATGGGGATATTATTGCTCTCACCCATAAATTCAGCAAAATGAAACCGCCATCCTTTCAGGGAGGCCTTGAACCGCTAAAGGCTGAAGCTTGGGTGCTTGAAACAGAAAAACTATTTGAAGTGTTTCCGTGCTCAGAAGCGAATAAAGTACTGTTAGCTACCTTCACCCTACAAGAAGAAGCTAGAAGGTGGTGGATGTTGATCCGTGATACAAATACTGTTATGACTTGGGCTCAGTTCAAGGAGTCCTTCTTTGAAAAGTACTTTCCTCAATGTGTCAGGGATAGAAAAGTGACTGAATTTGAACAACTAAGACAGGGCACAATGTCTGTTGCTGAATATGAAACGAAATTTACCGAGCTTGCTAGATATGCGCCACATATGGTGGACACTGAATATAAGAAGGCCAGGAAATTTGAAGGCGGCCTTAATGTTGCAATCCTTGATAGAATAAATGTTTTAAAGCTACCGACTTATGTGGGTGTTCTCGACCGGGCATTGATGGCCGAGTCGAACATCGCAGCAGTGAAACAATCTGAAACACCAACAACTGAATGGCATGGTAAAAGGCAGGGTTTCAAATTCAAGAAAGGCAAGCACAACCCGGCCAACAAGAAACAGAATACGGGGTCAACAAATAGCCCCAGCCAAGGGAGTGGGTTCATTCCACCCTGCTCTGTATGTGGCAACAAGCACAAAGGGGTTTGTCACAAAATATCCGGAGCCTGTTACAGATGTGGCAAAGTGGGCCACATGGTTAGAGACTGTCCCTCTGCTCCGCAAGTTAGTAGCAAAGCTACACCAAGCGCAGCAGCGTCAACTGTAGCACCAAAACTTAACCCCAAAGCTACCGGGAAAGAGCCTATGAGGCAGGGTCGAGTGTTCGCCCTAGTACCGGGAGACGTGCAAAATACTAAAACTGTTGTGTCAGGTATCCTCTCTATCTGTGCTCAAAATGCATATGTACTGATTGATTCGGGGTCTACACATTCTTACGTGTCGCATGCTTTTTCGCGTAAATTGAATAGACCCCTAGAACCTATGAACTATTTGCTAGCTGTATCATCACCTGTAGGAGGATCCATGACATGTGCATATATGTATCCTGCTTGTGAGATTATTGTTGGGGATATGCATCTGTTTATTGATTTACTGCCATTGAACATTGACCATTTTGATGTAATATTGGGGATGGACTGTTTACAAAAATATCATGTCACCATTGATTGTGTGACCAAGCAAGTTGTTTTCCGTCCGCCTGGCTTACCTGAATTTGTGTTTAATGGGGTTGGAGTAGTACCTCCTCCGTACTTGATTTCTTTAGTGAAAGCTGTTAAATTAATTAGAAAGGGGTGTAAAGGATATCTGTGTTCTGTGCTGACTGTGTTTACTGATGATAGTGTTAAAACTGATGTGAATTGTATTCCTATAGTCAGGGAATTCTCAGATGTATTTCCAGATGATCTGCCAGGGGATTTGGTTGACAGGGAGATTGAATTTACCGTTGATGTAATTCCGGGTACACAGCCAATATCTAAAGCTCCCTACATAATGGCCCCAACCGAACTGAAGGAGTTGAAAGTGCAATTGCAAGAACTGTTAGACAAGAAGTTTATCAAGCCCAGTACTTCACCGTGGGGTGCACCTGTTTTATTTGTAAAGAAGAAAGATGGCTCACTGAGATTGTGCATTGATTACCGTGAATTGAACAAGGTAACTGTGAAAAATAAATACCCATTGCCACGTATTAATGATTTATTTGATCAGTTACAGGGTGCACAAGTGTTTTCCAAGATTGATCTCAGATCAGGGTATCATCAACTGAAGGTTAAACCGGAAGACGTTGATAAAACTGTTTTTAGAACGAGGTATGGCCATTATGAATTTTTAGTTATGCCATTCGGAGTTACGAATGCCCCTGCGGCTTTTATGAACCTTATGAACAGAATTTTTAAACCATACCTTGATGATTTCATTGTAGTATTTATTGATGACATACTGATTTATTCAAAAAGTAGAGAAGAACATGAACACCATCTGAGACTTGCCCTGCAGACCCTAAGGGAACAGAAACTGTATGCTAAATTGTCTAAATGTGAGTTCTGGCTTGATCATGTTATGTTTTTGGGGCATGTTGTTAGCAAAGATGGAATTTCTGTTGATCCGCAGAAAATTGAAGCTGTAGTGAACTGGCCTAGACCAACAAATGTGACTGAAATCCGAAGTTTTTTGGGATTGGCTGGATATTACAGAAGATTTGTCAAAGACTTCTCCAAAATTGCCCTACCACTGACTCAGTTAACTCAGAAGGGGACGTCATTTGACTGGACTGACCAGAGGGAATCAGCATTCCAAGAGTTGAAAACTCGACTTGTGACTGCACCGGTTTTGACTTTACCTTCAGGTACGGATGGTTATACTGTATTTAGTGATGCTTCTCATAAGGGTTTGGGGTGTGTTTTAATGCAGAATGGGAGAGTTATTGCTTATGCTTCCCGACAGTTGAGACCACATGAAAAGAACTACCCGACCCATGATTTGGAACTTGCTGCGGTGGTGTTTGCACTGAAAATTTGGCGTCACTATCTGTATGGGGCGACGTGTGAAGTATACACCGACCACAAGAGCTTAAAATATTTCTTCACACAGAAAGAACTGAATATGAGACAGCGCAGATGGCTAGAACTGATCAAAGACTACGATCTACAGATTCTGTACCATCCGAGAAAAGCCAATACTGTTGCCGATGCATTGAGCCGAAAGTCAATTGCCAACTTAGCTTGTTTGCTCACCGGACAGAAAGAGCTGCTTCGTGACCTTGAAAAATCTGAAATTGAAGTTGTTTTGAGAGAACAAGGGGGAACACTAGCCGCTATTTCTGCTCAACCAGCCTTGATAGAAGAAATTAAAGAGAAACAGCAACAGGATGACTTCTTGAAGAAGATCATCGAAGAAAGGGAAATTAAACCGAGACCGGGGTTCAAATTTGAAAACAATGTACTGAAATTTCAAGGAAGACTGTGTGTGCCAAATGACACTGAGCTGAAAAGGAGAGTTCTGCAAGAGGGCCACAATTCAAAATTTTCTATCCACCCGGGGAATACGAAAATGTACCAAGATCTGAAACAGAATTTCTGGTGGCCGGGAATGAAGAAAGAAATTGCCGACTTTGTGTCCAAATGTCTTTATTGCCAACAAGTCAAAGCTGAACATCAACGACCTGCCGGGTTATTGCAACCCTTACCCATACCAGAGTGGAAATGGGAGCATATCACGATGGATTTTATCGTTGGGTTACCTCGCTCCAGAAAAGGTATGGATTCAATTTGGGTTATCGTTGATAGACTAACCAAATCTGCTCACTTCTTACCTGTCAAGACAATCTATAATGCGGACAAATTGGCTGTTATCTATATTGATGAAATTGTGAGACTGCATGGAGTGCCTGTGTCTATTGTTTCTGACAGGGATTCGAAGTTTACATCGAGGTTTTGGCAAAGCCTACAGGCTGTATTAGGTACTGAATTGAGGCTGAGTAGTGCCTATCACCCTCAGACAGATGGACAGTCTGAAAGGACCATCCAGACTTTGGAGGATCTATTGAGAATGTGCGTCCTTGATTTTCAGGGAAACTGGGAAAGTCATTTGCCATTGGCTGAATTCGCCTACAACAACAGCTACCATTCGAGTATTGGTATGGCGCCTTTCGAGGCATTGTATGGCAGAAAGTGTAGATCTCCGATCTGCTGGGCAGAAGTTGGAGATGGGCCTTTGCTTGGGCCCGAGATTGTATACGAAACGACTGAAAAAGTGAAACTGATCCAACAGAGACTGAAAGCTGCACAGAGCCGACAGAAAAGTTATGCGGATGTTAGAAGACGAGACCGAGAATATGAAGTGGGTGATCACGTTTTTGTGAAAGTGACACCAATGAAAGGCCAGACTCGTTTTCGAGTTAAAGGCAAGTTAGCGCCGAGATACGTCGGACCGTATGAGATTATTGAGAAAATTAATCCGGTGGCGTATCAAGTTGCGCTCCCTCCTGAAATGGAGCACATGCATAATGTTTTCCACATTTCGATGTTGAGAGATTATCTCCGGGATCCCTTTCATGTAATTGAGCCTACTCGGGTAGTGTTGAGTGATGACTACACTTACGAGGAACGGCCTATACAGATTGTAAACCGACGGATCAAGAAACTGAGAAACAAAGAGATCCCGTTAGTGAAAGTTGACTGGCAGAACCATGGTGGTGTGTATGCCACTTGGGAAAGGGAAGATGACATGGCTAAGCGATATCCTGATTTGTTCCCGCTGGATCCTGTTTTCTTCCAGAATGAAGGTAACTCGAGTTTAGAGGACTAAACTCCTTATAAGGAGGGGAGACTGTAACAACCCCCATACTGTTTACCGATAAATTACTGAATTAACTTCTGATTATTGCTAAACTGGACTGCTTATGACAGATAATTGAACTAACTGACATACTGAACGGACTGATTGAAAACTGGAACTGAATTGACTGAGCATATCTATTGTATTGCATTTTTTATCTTTTCGATTAATTGATTATCTGTTCGTGTTTTTATGTTTAAACTGCAAATTGAAGGCCTTATCGGCGGCCGAATCGAAAATAGATTGATGTTTTAGAATCAGTGGAATTTATGTGATTTAATGGTATATTTATCAAAAATGTGATTAGGTATGATTAAATTAGATTAAATATTGATAAAAGGCAAAGTTTGACTTATTCACCAAAACGCCACCTAGTGGCCACTACTTTAGACAAATTTGATTCTTGTATATACTTAGGCAACTACTCCTCAGCCCCTTATTCTTGCTATAGCCGACCTTAGAGTAAGAGAGGGAGAGAATTAAGAGGGAATTGGGTTCAACTTGTAGAATTGCTTGGGAATTGAAGATTGATTTCAAAATTGAGCTCTTAAATCTTGAATACAAGACTAAGGTAGGACATTCATCTTCTTGTTGTTGTTGTAGAGCTAATTCTTGCATGATTCATGTTTCATTTTAGAATTAAGGCATGTTGTAGCTCATACATGGTGAATTATGCTAGAATTCATGCATGCATGTTTGAAAGAATGAGATTTGAGTTGAGTTCATGGTAAATTGCACATGCATGTTCATAATTAGGCTTGAGTCCATGATTTCACCATGTTCTTGAAGAAATGAGTTCATTTGAACAAGAATTTGAACTTTGAAATGGTTTAATTTCATGCATGTTGCATGTTCTTCATATTCTTGAAAATGGGTTTGAAATATGGTTTTAATTGACTCACCTTTGGGGCTTGAATTCATAAATTGAGCTTTGAAACTTGTTATACAATGAATTTAGATATGTTTTCCAGAATTTGGGCCCAAGAGGTCGAGTTTGGAGTGGTAGAATGCTTGGTTTGAGCTTGGGAGGCAAATCTGGAAATTCCAGATTTGGCTTCCTCGCTCGAGCGAAGGATTCCTCGCTCGAGCGAGCACCTTTGTCCAGGGCTCCACTCGAGCGAGCATCGAGCGACCATCGCGCGTAAAATCACAGCATCCAGTATTTTTACTGTTCGACAGACCGCTCGAGCGAAGGATTTCTCGCTCGAGCGAAGCCTTTGATTTTGGAAGCTCGCTCGAGCGAAGGAAGGCTCGCTCGAGCGAGGCTCCTATTTCCAGCAAACTTTGCAAAATGTTTTCTAAGTGTATTTTTGCATCCTCATCCCATTCTAGGCATTCTTAGGCCTAGTTTAAGGCATCTTAATGAGGATATAGATGTAGAACACACCAAGGCAAATTAGGGATTAAGTTATGATATTTCCCAACTGTGTAGCTTAGTATGTGTTCAACCTGTGAACTGTGCAGGGTTGGCGACTGGGGAGACACGCTCTAGCATACTGTAGCCCAAACTTTGTGAGTAACAATTGTGTAAAGATATGTTCAACTGAGAATGTTTTCTAACTGTTTACAGAACTGTTTTCTGAAGTGATTATTGTTATTTGATTGAATGTATGTCCCATATTCTGAAATGTATTGTGGCATCCTTAGCACCTACTGTTTACTGTTACTGTTACAGAGATCTCTGTCGGTTCTCTCGTGGAACCATTACTGTTTACTGATTGATGGCCATCATTACTGTTCG
Source organism: Camellia granthamiana (assembly GCA_036172215.1). Taxonomy (NCBI): domain Eukaryota; kingdom Viridiplantae; phylum Streptophyta; class Magnoliopsida; order Ericales; family Theaceae; genus Camellia; species Camellia granthamiana. The sequence continues at coordinate 49,180,562 of CM069910.1, forward strand.
GTCCTTAAGACCTACTGTTTACTGCTATGCTAATGGATGTACCACATATGACTGAATAACTGTTCTGACTGAAAGACTGAAATACTGTTTAATGAACTGTTTTCATTACTGTAAGGACATTTCATTCTTAACCTCTTTACGCGTTATGTTATTCACTGGGCTTTAGCTCACTGTTTATATATATATGTAGGTGCTCAGCCACCAGATCGGAGCTAGGAGCATGGGTTAGACTCCAGTTTTGTCAAGCCAGCCTATGCGCCTCACTGCGAGGTTCCGAGTTGCCATGCTATGGCTTTGGAGTGTTTTGTTTTCCCCCGTCTGTCTCCGTACTGTTTTGGATTACTGTATAGACTGTCAGCTACTAACTGTACTGCTATCAAGGGTTTAAGTCCCTGTACTGTGTGACTGTAAATTTTGTATAGACTGTACTGTTCTACATGTGTGAATGCATGAAAAATCTTTTTGGCATACAGACTGTCACAGCTCAATGGACATTATTTATTTACTGTATTGGCTTCCGCCAGGCCCTAAACTCTGTTTTACTGTACTACTGTTAAGCAGGCCTTCGGTAGTCTCGGATTACTGGCCGGTTACGGTGCTAAACCCATAGGGCCGGGTTTGGGTCGTGACACTCTGCTAACCCATTACTTAAATGGAGTGTAAAATCTGATATAAAGGGCACTTAGTTAGGGATATAGGCAACAAACTAAGTGCAATTCCCAATTAGGAAACATTTTGCGCCATCATACACCTAACATTAGCAATCCTTAATTCCTTATCTCTACTACACCATTGTGTTGTTGAGTACTAGGAATAATCAATTTTTGAAGCATCCATTTCTCTTCACAGAGCTTTCTAAAAAAACACTCAAATAGATACTCGCTACCTTGGTCAAAATTAGAAGCACAGAAGCTCTTATCTAATTGATCTCGACCTCATATGTGCAATGTCAAAAATCATCTCAAAACTTTATGGGAGATCAAATAGTCTTGACTCAGATGCGTATCGTAATCTATAAATGTGTCGAGATTGAGGCTTAGCTATCGTACCCTCACACATATCTTGTCACAAATATTATAGTGGACTAAATGCGCCAAAACAAATGACCTTCTACGGCTTTCGTACTTACTTGTGCGCACCCATTGCGAACAAAGTTACACATTCACATGAGAGCAGGATGTCATAAGTGAGTGAGCCCGAGAAGGCCTACTCAAACCATCGTGTCATCATCTCATTAATGTGATTAAGTATAATAAGCCACCGGTTCATGACCATTGTCATAAACTAATTCAAATCATCTTAATGTGTGAGTTTTCGAAGACAAGTTTTAAAGGTTTAGGCCCAACTATGTAATGACTCACAACTAATTCATATTCACTAGATCATAAAAGGATGTCATGGAGATATCAAGTGCGCCTAAGTCGCAAATTTAACTAGTAAGTGCTAATCCCCTGTACCTTCAAGTCAATTTTATTCTCCATACACTTTACTGTATCTAGTTGAAAGATGACGATACTCCTTTTGCCATTTTTATTTCTCGCTTCATAGTTACTTGAAATTAATTCTACTATCCACAAGAAGGAGAGAATAAGCTATCAATCTATGACAGCTCCTGAAGTAACTTAAGCGCGAATTAGGCTAAAGAGTCTTATTCAACACAATGCTCTCACAAGCGATGCGTCAAATTCTTAGAGTCATAACAACCTTGTCAACCTTGACCTTTTCATTACTATGCTGCAACTTTTGCGCTTAGTGGTAAACGTTATTAAAAAAAAACGTTAGCCTAGCTAAGGAATCATACAAAGAAGCACCTCAACATGTCTCACACTCAAGTGTGGAAACAATAAGTGTCCAGACTTAGACAAGTTGGCAATGCTAATAAATTTTGCAGCCACTTGGCGCTAATCTTTTCACTTAGTGTTAATAGATTTTGCTGCTACTAAGCACTAATCTTTTAACTTCAAGTGATACTTTAATGCACACTATTATAGTGCGTGAAATTTTTTTGCTCTATCCACTCCCAATAGTTGGGTAGAGAGCAAAACACTGCTCATACTAGCTACTCATCTTTCACTTAATGACTAATTCATTTAAGCTCGCATTTCTTAGATGACGTGACTCTTGAATGTTATTTCATCCAATGATGCAACATCATTACAAGTCAAATTACAAAGTCAATCCGCACAGTTCAATAGTCAAGATCATATACAGATCTATTGAGGGCTTAATAATTTCATAACTCCAAAACTCGCCAACCAAAACTACGTAGCATGCCGCTAACCATAGCACACACATTAGTTTTTATTATGCCAAACAAGGCAATAAAACCACGGCGACTTTGAGTCATGTTTCCTTACTTTGGCTCAATTAAGGTCTAACCTAAAGTCTCCAAGACTTTTGCTCATCTAAAGAATAGGATTACATTGTTCACATTTGAACATCTCTACTAAGTCTAGGTCAACCAATTAACTTCCATAAGCTAAGTCAATTTAGAGAGAAATTCGCATTGGGATTAATTTGACTAGCATAATATAATTTTGCCACAAAAATCTAAATTAAATAGTGACAATATTACACAAGTCGCAACATCAAAAATCCGCTATGCTCGTAATCATCTCTTGCGTCGCAGGTGACAATTATCCAAAATTTAATTTAATTTATGCGCAAAAATATTGGTTTTCGGGAGTTAATCTACAAAATTTTTTCTCAACCGAATAACCTCCCACTGACTATGGCATGTCTAAAAGCATGATAAAAAATTCTAATTCCATACAATAGCATAATGTAGATTCACAACCAACTCATGCTATGTCACAATTAATAATGGAATTTAAACAAATAACAATTAATCATGCTATTCTAATTACAACATATTAGAAACTCTAGGCAAAAAATAACAATATGCTGTATTTAATATTCAAATTATGCCATAACAGAAAGTATATCATTTCTGAAATTTTCTGAAATTTTAAATAACTAATAAACACACATAAAATTAGAAATAAATATTCTAGAATTTGGTAAAATGCAATAACCATACCAGTAAATAGTAAACTACAACAGTAGTCTATAATAAAAAATTCAGCCCCAGAAACTTAATCATGCAACACCAGATGCATTTTAAAATAGAAATAATTAATTATTATTTCAGGAAAAATATTTTTTACTTTCATAAAATTTTAAAAATTTTACAGAAGATAGAAAATATAATTCTGAGTCTAACAGTACCAACCATGCTTAAAACAAAGCTATAACGAATTACTTATGACTATTTAACGCAATTCAGAATTAAAAAAAAAAACAAACAGAGCCTTAGAGCCAAGCCAGCGAGGAAAAAACGGCTCGGCTAGGCTTGCCGCCGCTCAACGCAGCGCAACTCGGCGCGAGGCGGCTCAACGCGGCACGACGCATGGCGCGCGCGTGGCGCGGCTCGAAGCGGCGCGGTTTAACGCACGCGTGTGGAAGGGCGCGGACAGCGTGCGCGTGGAAGCGCGTGGTAGCACGTGGTAGCGCGTTTCAGCGCGTGGATCCGTTGGGCGGCGTCATATAGCGCGTGAGTCACACGCGCCGCGTTCTAGGGTGTTTTTTGGTCTAATTTTGCTACGGCCGAACTCCATTTTTCACAACAAAAACATTTATGGTCTTAAAAAAATTTAATGAACATAAAAATGAGGTATTTTACACTCTCAATCTAATGGGAGTGGAAGAGCAGAAACCTGCACTACATCTTACTCCTTCATTAATTTTCATGCATATATCATATATATATATTTATAAAAAATATACACATATTTTAATGCATAAAAATAAGTACGAAAATACCTATATTGGCTCTGATACCAATGTAAATCAAAGTATATAACGCAGCAGATAAAATATTTCGGATCATACCTTTTAGCAGAACCTGAAATAAAGAATCTCGTGGGTAAATCACGTGCTTCCAGAATCTGAACCACGAACCCAGCAGTGGAGTGATACTACAAAATGAGTGTCACCCACATAATCATTCTCATATGGGAGAGAGTTAAAGAGAGAGTTTGGGAAAAAGGTTATGGGTAAAAAACCCATAACGTTTCTGATATACGTATCTGATATATCATATATTATCTAAAATATATAATCAGATATATAACCATGTATATCAATCTATCCATATCAGTTGATATGATAGATATAGATATCCTGAATGGTTATCCAAATAAGTTTTGAATTCAAATTCAAACTTCCATGGAAAAGGTTCAAAAGGTCCAGGTTCAAAAGGTTCAAAGGGTCATGCCACATGGGCGCCCAATTTCTAACACAAACCATTTCTAATAAAAAGTTCTGCATCACGAGTAAACTTAATGATGATTGAAAAAATAAATTATTTATATTCGTTTCTTCAATTTCTTTTAATTATATTTTCAGAAAACATTTTTCTGACAATTAAACTAAACTTTGAGTGTGGAATCTCCCACTGATCACAATTGATGCAATAGTTTTAGAACTTATATATATATATATATATATATTTTTGTAAAATGTCAAAAATTCTTTCTCAAACATATTACTTCTTTTCACATCATATTTTAACTAAAAAATTAAAAACGTTATTTTCTAAATGGGCCATCAACGGGAAAACTACTCTACTCACTCTCTTCATAGATTTTGAGGGATTTCTGTCCAATTTAAAATGATTCATTTTCATTTTTTTTAATGGATCATTTTGTCGTTTATTTATGTTCACTTTCTTAGAAAAATGCTAGATTAATTGAATTACAGTTTGAGAAGTTTTAAGGATTTAGCCTAATGGATGATACAATTTATTATATTGTCAGAAGTGACAAATTGTAGAAATTATAAATATAATTTATCTCATATTTTATCGTTCTTACCCATGTGTGGAGACATAATTTTTGAATGACAACACGTGGCCGAGGTGTCACCGAAGTGCCAGCCGAGGCGCCATGTGTCCTGGTCATGACACCGAGATGATCTCAGCTAGGCCAAGGTTATCTGCGAAGAAACCGGAATCCAAGATAAGCAGATAAGGGATAAGAGTCTTAAAATGAGAGAAGACTTCAGTTTGGGTAAAGATAAGACTCTTAGAGAGTTTATCCCAATCCTACTGAGAGTCCAAGATTAGCAGTAATCCTAAGTTCACTAGAGCTAGGCTTCTATTGGGACTATGATTGTGTTGGCTATAAAAAGGAGGGGCCCCCATGGGTCTAAGGTACGCAATTTATATTCTGAATAATGAGTTAAGCACTTTATCTATCTTTGAGAGATAACTAACTTGATCGTCGGAGTGCCCCCAGGTGGACGAACCACTGCCGGAATCTCTTCTTTCCGTTGCAGGTCGTTCGGGCTTAATCTATTCTGTCAGTGCTCTCCAGCTAAGTACTAATTTGGTAGTGTGGTCAGAAATTAACGCACACAATTTGGCGCCGTCTGTGGAAAAAAAAGGAGAATAGATGGCCAATGACGGATAGAAAGAGAAGATTGGGGATGACACTCCTATTGGGAGTGGGAAACCTGTTGACCTTGACGTCGAAGAAGACAACTGCAATGAAGAGACTCGTGATCAGAATCACGGAGGAAAGGACGTCGGTCAGGAAGGTGACGTACCAAAGAAAACGAACCAAAGCGGGTATTACAACGAGGACGACCTTCATGTATGGAAGGATAGATGCCTACGGAGGGACGATGAGGTAAAGGGAATGGCGAACAAATTGGCGAACCTGCAAACAGTCGTCAATTTCATGATGCAGAACAATGTTATGCAGCCACCATTCCCGTTACAAGATACATCGATTCCAGCGGCCAAGAAAGATGCCCGACAAGATGGGCAGAAAATAGTCCCTACGGTCTCCCAGCACACCAGGAGCGAAAAACACTCTCACCGGCCTTCAAGGGAGGTCGGGCAAGGATAGTCGAGAATGGAAGAATCTCGAAGAACACATCGCACCAAGGAAGCAAATCCCAAAGAACATCGGCATGTTCAAAGGCAAGAGTTGTGCTTCGACGCAACTAATGAAGAAAGGTCGAAGATGGCTCACAATGAAACTAAGAGTAGTGCACCTAAAAGGCTGAAGTCAGGAGATAGGCGAGCTCCTGGTCGGACCAAGGAGGACCTAAGGGATTACCTACAGAGGAGGCAACAAGATGCCAAGGTAACCTCCCTGGTCAAGCCGAGAATGCTATTCTCGATAGAATTGGACAAATTCGAAGCCCCGAAGAGGTTTAGCATGCCGAGATTCCAGATCTACGACGGGAAGTCAGACCCCAACTTTCACGTCAGTTTGTACCTGAACTCGATGGCGTTATATACCGGGAACGAGCCGTTGCTTTGCAAGGTGTTCCCCTCGTCCTTCGGAGAAATTGCATCCGACTGGTTTCACAAGTTGCCGAAAGGAACTGTGGAAACCTGGGAAGGCCTGGACGAGATGTTTGTAGCCAGGTTTGTGACGAACAAACTACAGCCATTAAGGGTGGATGCCCTGATGGCTCTGAAAATTGGCGAGGACAAAAGCCTGAGGGCCTATGCCAAAAGGTACTATGAGGCATTCAACCGGATACCAGAATGCAACCAAGAGTTGGCGATTGTATCATTTAAGAATGGCCTAAAAGATAATTGTCTGCTTCGAAAATCATTGGCAAAAACATTGCCAAAAAGTATGGAGGAATTAATGGCCAGAATAGAGAAGTACGCCAGGGTCGAAGAGGATACGCCGTGAACAAAGGCGCCGAAACCAGAGAAGAAAAACGGCTCGCCGAAGCGAGGCTGAGGTGATGGTGGCTACAACAAACCAGAAATCGGATTAAGGGCTGCTCAGGCAGTCATGACCGTATTTCGAATTCTGGTTTACAAAGTCTTGGAGAAAATCAGCAATCAGCCCTACTACAGAGCACCAGCAAGGGTACCAGGTGAGTTTATGGGAAGAAGCCTTGACTAGCATTGTGCTTACCATAATGAAGCTAGACATCTGACTCAGGGGTGCAGAGCCCTGAAGACACATCTGGAAAACTTGGTAAGACAGGGCCATTTAAGGGACATGGTAGATGAAGCCAGAACAAGGGAAGGGCAGACAAGACTGCCCCAGGCACCAACAGCACCACCTCCACCAGCACCACACCACAGGCAGGCGGACCTCGATTGTTCAATGTGATCCACTCAAACGTAAATGAGAATGAGATAAGGGGGGAAACCCAAAAGGTAAAACACCTACAACATGTATATCAAGTTGGGAAAAAGAGACCTAGGGCAGGTGAGAGCCAAGGACCAGTGGTGTACTTTACTGAGGAAGACCTGGAGATGGTGCAGCATTCACACAACGATGCCTTGGTAATATCCCTCTAGATTGGAGAGTGCCAAGTGAAGCGTATCTTAGTCGACCAGGGCAGCTCTTGTGACATCATGTATGTCAGGTGTTACAAGGAGCTTGGCTTTCACCAAGATGACTTGGAACAGTCCAACGGCCTAATGGTTAGGTTCAATGGAACGCCGACATGGCCCCTGGGAGCAGCAAGCTTAGAGGTGCAGGCTGGCACCAAGAGGGTGAAGACAGAGTTCACCATAATTGACACCCCCTCCCCTTACAATGCAATTCTGGGAAGACCATGGTTGCATGCAATGGGGGCTGTTCCCTTAACATTGCACCAGCTGCTGCGATTCCTAACAGAGCATGGGATAGAGGAGGTTAGAGGAGGTTAGAGGAGATCAAGTGTAGGCAAAGAATTGCTCCATGGCAGTAATCAAATCTACCTGCAACATTCGGGAAGCAAAACCAGCAGAGGTTGAGGAAGAGGACATGGAAGTCCTGGAGGACGTCGGCAAAGAGCTAGTCGAGAAGAGTGAGGAAGCCCTGAAGAAAGTCCTTGTCTAGCAAGGGGACGAAGAACGCTTCTTCCTTCTCTGCTCGGGCTTGGTTGAGGAAGAAGAAAAAGAACTGGAGGCGTTCTTGAGAACAAACATTGAGGTGTTTGCCTGGACGCCTTACGAGATGCCTGGCATTGACCCGAGGTCACTTGCCACAAACTGAATGTGGACAAGTCAGCCAAACCTGTAATCCAACAAGCCAGAAGACTGACGTTGATGCACGTTGAGGACTGTGAAGGCAAAGAATTGCCAAGACCTTGGAATACTTGCAATCTAAAGTTTTCTACCACTAGATTTTCTCGTTTTCTAAGATTTCTTTTTATGTTGTTATTAGCAGAAGTCATAAAGTTTTAGCTTGATCTTTAAAATTGTGTAATGTGATTGACCGGATACTTGACGATGTTTCTAAACGAAACATGACGAATAACTTAGACTTATTATATGGCAGAGTAGAACTCTTACTTGCATATAATAGAGTTGAACTAAGTTGACGATGTTTCTAAGCGAAACATGACGAATAACTTAGACTTATTATATGGCAGAGTAGAACTTTTACTTGTGTATAATAGAGTTGAACTAAGTTGGTGATGTTTCTAAGCGAAACATGACGAATAATTTAGACTTATTATATGGCAGAGTAGAACTTTTACTTGCATATAATAGAGTTGAACTAAGTTGGGATAACTTGGGCTGGTCATATTGGCAGAATCAAACTCAGATTGGAACTAAGTATGTATCAGTCAGATTAACAAAAAGGCCGAGGTTAGTTACCTCGGCCAGTCTTTATTTAAATCTGACCTCTGCAACAAGGTCAAAGCCCCAGTCTTAAATGAGAACCCAAGTGGAACTTAGGTTCGCATTAGGGGGCAGAGGGCTAGGGCTGGAAATTGATGCTTGGAAGATTGGTTTAACACTTGTTGAAATTTAAGTTTACAAGTTGAAGTCAAACCGATGTCATGTTTAACGCTTGTTGAAACTTAAGTTTACAAGTTGAAGTTAAACCGAGGTTATGTTTAAACACTTGTTGAAATTTTAAGTTTACAAGTTGAAGTTAAACTGAGGTCATATTTAACGCTTGTTGAAACTTAAGTTTCCAAGTTGAAGTTAAACCGAGGTTATGTTTAACACTTGTTGAAATTTGTGAGAAATTTACAAGTTGAAGTTAAACTGAGGTTACGTTTAACACTTGTTGAAATTTGTGAGAAATTTACAAGTTGAAGTTAAACTAAGATTATGTTCAACACTTGTTGAAATTTGTGAAAAATTTACAAGTTGAAGTTACAAGTTGAAGATTAAACCGAGGATATGACTAAAAGAAAATTGGTCTAAACACTTGTTGAATGTTTTAGAAAAATTTACAAGTTAAGACCAAGGTTGTATTAAAAGAAGTACTTACGTACTTGCTGAGGTAAACCATTGGTTTCTATAACCGAGGTATATCACCCCGAGGAAATTACACAGATAAGGTGTATGCTTGAAAGCATACAAAATTATTCTAAGTACAGAAACATACAAGCGTCATACAAAGGAAATTGTACTTATATTCAGAAGAATCAGTTCAAAAAGAAGAGGGCACTTCGGCCTACCAAAAAGAGTAGTTGTTCAGAAATTACAAAAGTGGCACTTCGGACAGATCTAAGCTTACAAAAAGTGGCACTTCGGCCAAATTTAAAAAGTAAGACAAAGTACTAAGTACAAAGCAAAAGCCAAGACTATTGGGCATCAGCAGTAGGATGGGGCTTCGAAGACATTTGAGAGTTATTCTCGGCGTCCTTCTCAGCAGCGAGCTCGGCATCGATCTCTTTGAGAGTCTGGTCGATGCTCTTGTCGGCAATGGGCACGTCCGATGTTGCCTTCTCAGGAGTGTCATTTTTGGGGACCTCACCCTTCTCGTCTTGAGCCAAGTCTAGAACTTGCTCATTTGGAGTAGGGGACTTGGCCCCAACAATTTCCTTCGATTTCCTTACCAAAGCTTCCTCCCCAGACCCATAATCGTCTTCGGATTGGCTTGGAGGAGGGGGAATGGCAGGGCGATGACGTCGGCATTCTTGAGGGGGGAGTCCTCGGGGACGTCAAGCTTTTTTAGAGCAGCTATCCAACTAAGGGTGAAACCCTTGTTGCATGCCTGCTTCACCTGACTCTTGTAGTCCGCCGTGACATCGGCCACCCCCTCATTGTATGCCTTTTCATCTGCGGCCTTGATCTCAGTAGCTTTTGTGGCCAAGGCATCTTGTAGTTCTTTTTGGGCCTTCGGCCATCTTTGTCTCGGCCTCTTTTTTTTTTTCAGCCGTGAGGACCTTGGCGATAGCCTCGGCAGCGTCCGCTTTTTTTTCGGCATCATCTTTAGCTTTAATAGTAGCCTCGACCTGGTCTACCAAGGTTTTCATTTTTGCCTCGGCCTTTTTCAGGGTCTTTTGCAAACCAGCTACCTCCCTCATCTTGTCGGCCAACTCCTTCCTCATCTCAAAAGCTTGCATTGAGAAGGAGTGGGCATACTGGATCGCCTGAAAGAAAATGAACAGAACAAAAGTTAGTAAAATTCTCTGAGTATGAAGGAATAGAGAAAGAAAAATATCAAGTGTGAAAGATTTACTTGAACAGAATGCTGCAGCATCAGAGCAAAATTTTCGTATTCGCTCATCTTAGCGTTGCGATTAAGATCTTCGGGCAGAAGCAAGGCGATGGAAAGGGCAACGCCGACCTCAATGTCGTTGGCGCTATCACCAGCCTTAACTAGCTTATTGTCGATTGTGATGGGTGGGGCCCAGGGGGAATCATGTTTTAATGGCCCCGAGGTGGTCGTAGAGGACGACCTCGGCCTCTTTGATCTAGTAGATTCGGATGGTTGGGCCTCGGCGGTCCTCTTCTTGGCAGCAGAAGGGGTCTTCTCACTCTTAGCCAATTTTGAAATTGGCAAGGTGTCCTCAGTTTCAATCTAAGTCACCGTTGCCTTAGGCTGAGCCGTCTTGTGCCTTTTTTGCTTTTGCTTTGGTTGAGGCTGGGTTTGTGCTGGTTGAGCGTTAACTGAGTTAGGGATGTCGGCTAGAAGATCTTCAGCGACAACTTTCTTGCGACCTATCTCAGCGGCAATTGCAGTCCTACGGCGGCGTTGGCGTTGGGATGGTGGGATTAGATATGGAGCCGAGGTTGACGGTTGCTCTGCTGGGTCAGAGGTCGATCCTTGATCTGGCCGAGATGATGAGGCTGTTGGAGGAGTTGTGGCGGAAGGGGGAGAATTGCTTTTCTTTCTTTTTGGAACGTCGGGAAGCACCGACTTGTAGGTTGGGATGAAGTTCAGAAGCAAGGGAGCTCTCCGTTTGTGAACTAGCAAATCCAGTAGCTTCTTCAAGTCCTTGCTGGGGAAGAAGGACTTGCGGAAATCCTTTGTCGGCTGAGGAAGAGCTGTAAGGAAAACAAACGTTAGAATGTATAAAGAACAAAAGTATTGAAGACTTTGAAGACAAGTATTAACACTGGGCTCTTACAATTACCCTCTACGAAAACTGTTCGGCTAAGAGGGCAGAGGTGGAGGTCCTCATCTGGAGTGAACTCCCATTTTCCCGAGACAATGAAGTAATCGTCCCCAGCTCCTTTGTTGGAGTCTGGGAGGTCGGCAATAATTTTGTACTCTGTGGACCTCAGTTTAAGGGAGTAAATGTAGCCTTTCTCTAACTTGAGGCCATACATGGTGTAGCAGTATTGGATGTCGGCTAAAGTTACCCTAGCACTCTCTTGTTTGGCTAAGGCTATTATACCCTTGATAACTCGGTAAGAGTTGATGGCGAGCTGTATTGGGTTCAACTTATAGTAATGAAGGATTTCTCGGAAAAGGATGTCGAGTGAGAGCCTAAGTCCGCACTCTATGAAAGCTACAACAGGGAAGGGCATGGAGTCATCCGTGGGCATAATAGAGTCATCCTCTCCTGCCAACCTGAGATAAACGTCGGCAGGAATGGAAAACTCCTACCTGAAATATTCCAACTTGGTCGGGGTGTGTGACAACCCTCACCTTTGATTAGTGTTAAACTGTGATTGAGCATGATAAGTAATTGATTAGGATGAAATCCTAAATTGTTTGTGTGAGTGTGTTGCATAATTGCATTCTATCTGTTTGTCGTTGAATGATTTATTCATTTCGAACTGCGAATTGAAAGCCTTATCGGCGACCGAATCAGAAATTGATCAATGTTATATGCTAATTAGGATTTATGTAATTTTATGGTAGGTTTAATTAGAATTTGATTTGGAACGATTGAATTAGATTAAATAATGTTAAACTAATTGAACCTAGGTAATTACACTTTTGCCATTGAGTGGCCATTTTCTAAAACATTGTTTGGAACTTAATTCTTGCATTTGATACATCATCTCACCCACCTCCAAGACCAAAACCGAGAGAGAGAGGGAGAGTAGGAGAAAAACTTGATTTCATCAAGAGTGGCTTGGAAAATTAGAGGAATTGAGGAGAATTTGCAAAATTGAGCTAGCATACTTAGAATCCAAGACCTAAGGTAGGAAATTCACCCTCTTGAACATGAATTTAAGTTGTTTCTTGCATGGTTCATGGAAATATTGGAGATTAAACTCAATGTGTCCATATCATTGAGTTTTGAGATCATTTACATGAGAATTTCTACATGCATGTTCATATTTTAGTTGTAGTCCATGAATTTACCATAATTTTGAGCTTAATCTTGCATTTGATCATGTTTAGAGCATTGGAATTCATAAGAACTCATGCATGTTATGTTCTTGCATTGTTCTTCAAGTTTTTTTGAAATTGGTGTTCAATTGGCTTACCTTTGGGCTTGATTTTACAAAATTATCTTCAAAACATGTTGTGGTATGAGTTTCCAAGTATTTTCCAGAAAATTGGCCCAAAAGGTTTAGTTTTGATAAGTTTAATTCTTGGTTTGAGCTTTGGAGGCAAATCTGGAAAACCCAGATTTTGGTTTCCTCGCTCGAGTGAAGGATTCCATGCTCGAGCGAGAACCTTTGTTTTCTGAATTCTGCTCGGGTGACGGAATACTGGCTCGAGCGTAGATTGCAAGCTCTCAGGTTTTTGTGGACGCAGACGCACGCTCGAGTGACGAGACTTACGCTTGAGCGAAGGCCTGTGTCTCACGCTCGAGCGAGCATCGAGTGGAGAATTTCAACAACCAGTACTTTTTGCATTTTTATAGACCGCTCGAGCGAGGGAGTCTACGCTCGAGCGACCCCTCTGTTTTGGTAAGCTTGCTCGAGCGAAGAAAGCTATGCTCAAGCGAGACCTTTGTTTTCAGCAAATTTTGAAAAGTGTTTTAAAGTACATCTTTGCATCCTCATTTCATCCTAGGCATTCCTAGGCCAAGTTTAAGGCATCTTAATAAGGATAATGTTATAGAACCACACCAAGTCAAGTTAAGGGGCTAAGTTATTAATCCCAAGTGTGCAACTTAGTGTGTGTGTTCGTTCTGCAATTGTGTAGGGTTGGCACCCGAGGACGCTGACTAGCCTGTCTATAGCCCAGTACTTTGTGAGTAACAATGTTGTAAAGATACGTTCAATTATAATTATTCTGAACGATTGATTGTACTACTTTCTGAAATAACACTGTTTACTGAATGAATGTTTGTCCTATTTGTAAACTGTACTCGTGGCATCCATAGCAACTTACTGATACTGTTACTGTTATTGCTATTATTTCAGAGATCTCTATCAGTTCCAATGTTTGGAACTACTACTGTTTACTGTTTTGATGGCCATCAACTGACTGTTCGGTCTATTAAGACCTACTGTACTGTTTTGCTATTGGATGTACCACGTATGACTGTCATAATTTCTAAATGACTGATATGGCATGTTTATGGGTGAAGTATGACTGTCATGATTTCTAAATCACTGGGCTTTAGCTCATTGTTTATATTTATATGTAGGTGTCTAGGCATCGGACCGAAGTTAGGAGCGTCAAGTTAAGCTCTCGTTTTGTCGAGCCAACCATTGTGTCTCACTTCGAGGTTCTAAGTTCGTCCAAGCTAAGGCTGTTTTGGGGTGTTTCAGATTCACCATTTTGTCTCTCTTTTGAATTGACTGAATAAGACTTGACTGTACAGTTATGGTGAAGGGATTTGGTCCCTAACTTGGATGTTTGTGTACATGACATATGTATATATGTTTTGGTTATGAATGTGGCTTGTTCATAAAAGTCTTTTTGCATTCAGATCTTCACAGCTCATTGGACATCTTTTTATTACTGTTTGGCTTCCGTCAGCCCCTTATTCTGTATTACTGTCATTACTGTTAAACGGGCCTTTGGTAATCACGGATTACTGGCCGGTTGCGATGCTAAACCCATAGGGGCGGGCTTGGGTCGTGACAGGGTGTCTACCCTTTTTCCACATACCCATGGCGTCGGCTTGATTAAAGGTGTTGGATTTCAAAAGGAAGTGTTTTGAAAGGGTTTGAGGGACCTCGGCTAAAACCTAAAAATGTACTATGGTAAGAGTTTGTATGGATCTAAAGGGAATTCGTGACAGTTTTTCTTAAGGTTCGTAAGTTCTATAGACATATCCCAATCCTAAGTCTAGGCAAGTGAAGATTGAAGGCAAGAATCTGGAAAAAACACGGAAAACAGAAACAGGAATGCGATTCAGAGTCAAAGAACAGTGATGAATCATCAAGAACACAGTGGTAAAGCTTGTACAGGTGTGTGAAGCCAAGAACAGTGGCAAAAATCAACAGATATGTAAGCAATATGAGTATTCAAGAAAGGATTGGGCAAAAAACAGAATCACGAAGTAAACATACTTAAGCACATGGTAGAAATCAAGGTACAGAGTAAAACAATCAGAGACATGAGCAAGTTCGCAAATATGACAGAGTTCAAAGTAAATCAAGAACTGAAACCAGGAGGAACAGTGGCTTACCAGAGAGAGTGAGGCCGGTGTGAGGATCGCCGAAGTCAGACGACGGTTGCAAAAGCGACGGAGCGATAAAAATCTCGGCGGAGGAGGTGAACAGAGTAAGTTGCAGAGCTCGAACGCTTGAATCAATGGTAGATTTGGGAGAGAGAAGAGAGAGAGCTTGTACGGGAATGAGGATGCAAAGGTGAAACGACGAAGAGAGAGGAAGGAAGTTTTGTTGAAACACAAAACGGCGGCAAAAAGGCAATTAATGTGCCTAAAAACGACGTGCGTGTCAGACGGCGCACGCAAGAGCAATGCGACTTAGTGGCGCGTGTCGGGTACTACCCAAAGAGAGAAGGACACGTGGCAAGAACGGTTGAGTAGTCATACGTGACAGCTCATACGCGTAAAGAAGCTCTTGGAGTTCTTGATTTAATGGAGTAGTACCTCGGCTTGGAGGATGATCTCGGCTGAGACATTGGTGAAAGTAGGCTATAGGTCTTGGACATATTGAGCCGACAAGTTATGACTTTGGCAATAAATGTTGAAACGAGCTTAACCGACATGTAAGATGGAAGAAATGATGTAGGTTCCATCACCTCAGCATGCCGAGGTAATAGAACCTAAGGAGCAGTTGTGGAGACATAATTTTTGAATGACAACACGTGGCCGAGGTGTCACCGAAGTGCCAGCCGAGGCGCCACGTGTCCTGGTCATGACACCGAGATGATCTCGGCTAGGCCGAGGTTATCTGCGAAGAAACCGAAATCCGGGATAAGCGGATAAGGGACAAGAGTCCTAAAATGAGAGAAGACTTCAGTTGGGGTAAAGATAAAACTCTTAGAGAATTTATCCCAATCCTACTGAGAGTTCAAGATTAGCAGTAATCCTAAATCTATTAGAGCTAGGCTTCTATTGGGACTAGGATTGTGTTGGTTATAAAAGAGAGGCGCTCCCATAAGTCTAAGGTACGCAATTTATATTATGAATAGTGAGTTAAGCACTTTATCTATCTTTGAGAGATAACTGGCTTGATCGTCGGAGTGCCCCCAGGTGGATGAACAACCACCGGAATCTCTTCTTTCCGTTGCAGGTAGTTCGGGCTTAATCTATTCTGTCAGTACTCTCCAGCTAAATACTAATTTGGTAGCGTGGTCGGAAATTGACACACACACCATGTATATTATTATTGAAGTAACGAAAAATTATATAATAAATAAAATACAATAAAAAATATATAAACCTGATAACATTATTACGAAATAATTAATTCATATAATGGCATTGTGGTCAAGTATATTATGAGACGTTACTATCATTAGGTGGGACAATATGAAGGAAGATTGAAGATGAGAACAAGAACATAGAAGAAATGCAGTGGATCACGTATCTGTCACCTTTAATTTATGACTGGTTTTACTCTCAAGTCGACTCTGTACCTACACGTGCATTTGATTCAATAATGCCACTCCATTTTGGTCACATTTTTTTTAAAAATTTTAAATTTAGCCGAAATTATATAACAGGTCCCTAAAGTATTAAACCAACCAACTGATGAAGTTATTTGAGTTTGACTTATATTTGATTTGTCAAAATTTTATTCGAGATCGATTTATTACGTAAATAAGTCAAATTTTAATACAATTTTAAACTTGTCAAGTTTTTAAATCAAATTTGAATAACTTATTACTTGACTCGATAAATTTATATGCACTATAAAAAATCAGGGTTCATTTAACATTGGCTTTTTTAGTCAACTTTTTTGTATTGAGACTTTTTTAGCTTCGTATGAACTATAAAAAATCAGGGTTCGTTTAACATTGGCTTTTTTAGTCAACTTTTTTGTTTTGAGACTTTTTTAGCCTCATTTGGCTTTTGTTTTGGGACTTTTTTTATTTTTGTGAGAGAAAAAATGTAATGATTATGAGTAAAAAATAGTATTTTGTCTTATTGACTTATATAGCCTATTTTGTCTTTTTGTGTTTTTTTAGCCCCAATGAGAAAACCAAACGAGGACTCAAGCTACTCAAACTTGACTTGTATTCAACTAGTTAAAAACTTATTCGAACAAAACTTGACACTACAAGAAAAAATACATTTGGCGATTAAATTTTTATTCACCAAAAGTCAATTTTTAGTCGTCAAAAGTCAATTTTTAAGTTTCCTCGACTAAGTTTTTTAGTCGCTGGTTTGGTCGCTGGAAAACAGTCGAGAAAGGTATTGGTGACTAAAAAACTTTTAGTCGCCAAAAAGCAAGTCTTTAGCGACTAAAACTTTAGTCGCCAATAATTAATTATATTTTTTAAATTATAAATTTGGCGACTAAATTTTTAGTCACCAATAGTCAATTATATTTTTTAAAATTATACATTTACCGACTAATGTTTTAGTCGCCGATATTCAAGGAATCGACGACCAAACAGATTTAGTCGCCAAAAGCTCATTTCGAAAAAAAAAAAAAAAATTACACCCTACTTTTGTGGAGATTCGACCCATCAACCTCCCACACTAGAAACCTTATACAAGACACTCTTTCCACTACGCCTTCATAACATCATATAATTATGTATGCAACATATATTATTTATATAGTACTAGACCCGTATTAATATAAAAGTACATATATAAACATAATTATTTTTTATTGAACATAATTTATGTAAAAATAAATTATTTAGTAGAAAAAAGGACACTACTTTTGGCGACTAAACATAATTTTAGTCGCCAATTCTATACTTTTGGCTACTAATGATTTTTTAGTCGTTAAAAAAAAATTTCCCACACGAAAATTACCACTTTTGGTGACTAAACTTCTTTTTAGTCGCCAAAAAGCCTCACTTTCGGCTACTAAACATGTTTTGAGTCGCCGAATGCTTCACTTTTGGCTATTAATTTTTTTTAGTCGCCAAAGGGCCTTACTTTTGGCTACTAAAATTTTTTTAGTTGGTAAAAGTCTCACTTTTGGCGACCAAACAGATTTTTAATCGCCGAATGTCTCACTTTTGGCTACAAATTTTTTTTTAGTCGCCAAAAGGCCTTATTTTTGGCTACTAAAATTTTTTTAGTCGCTAAAAGTCATATATCGGCGACCAAACAGATTTTTAGTCGCCAAAACCTATACTTTTGGCTACTAAATTTTTTTAGTCGCCAAAAATCTTTACTTTTAGCTACTAATGCATTTTTAGTCGCCAAATGCTATACTTTTAGCGACGAAATGTGATTTTTTAGTCGCCAATAATGCTTTTTCTTGCAGTGTGAATAATCTATTACTCAACTCGACTCGTTTTCATCCCTATAAGTCAGTGTGTCTTTCTAATTGTATAAGATTATGTAACTAACTTTTCATACTCCTTTTTTACTTATTTCATATTTTAAGTAAAATAATTATGTATCTCTTTATTATAACGTAAGCATATCATGTGATAAATCAAACTTATCAGATCATTTCTTTATAATTTAGTCATTTTATTGAGAAATTATTCGCACTGATTAGATAGTTGTTGTTTTAAATAGTAAAATTTATTATTTTTGTATTAATATTTTTGAAAATAATATTAAAGATATCAATTAATAAATAATATGAAACATGATTTTTTTAATCGTCAAAGGGTTAAATTCAATAGCGTTCATGTTTGGTATACACATACAATGTTAAAATACATTATTAAATAAAAAGAGTAATGTTACAGTATAATTATCTAAAAAAGTGTTAGGTTATCCGCATTACATTGGAGATATACATGAATGGCAGAACCCATTATAACAATATTGTGTTGACAAGATAGTAAGATATTATGATATAAATGTATTAGTGTGTGTGAAGAGTGATGTCCCAAACAGTCTTTTACTTGATCCTCGGTCCGATGCTTGAAACAAGAAACATTCTGGTTAGGAGTGTCGAAATTAGCACTCTGACGGTTAAATTAGATTGTGTATAAGAGGGAATGAGTATAATATTTCAGAGATAGTCTAGTTGGTTGATAGTGCATACATTTTCCCTTATATATATCTATCTTATTTATATAGTTATTTGGTATAGATATTTCCTACATAATTTGACCTGTTTGTCATCATCATTTGAATGTTAGGGCCCAAGTTTCTACTACACCTCCGGAAAGGGACAGTATTGGTCCACCCTGGTACTCGGCATAGTTGCGTGCCGATTTTGCCTAATCCACTTGGCACATCATCTGAGGGCTGAGCACTCCGCTCGGCACTTCATTTCTCAGCAATCCAATGGGCTTTGTTTAATTTGGGCCTGTGAAAAATAGGCTCAAGTTTTATACTTGGCTCACACAGTGTAGCAATATTGTTTGTCATATTTTTTACGAAAATATTCTTAGAACGCACTCAAAATTGTGAAAATTTTAAAAATCCGCCTTTTTTTTTTTACTCCTAGAAAACAAAAAAACAATGGAAAACAATATCTGGCTTTTTCTTAACCTTAGACAATTTTTCAGTCTTCTTTTTATTATTATTATTTTTTTTTTGTAAATATTAAAACCAAAATGGTTTCTAAAAACTAGCCAGACAAAAATGAATGTTCAATTGCCTATCATCTTGAGATTGTGGCAAGTTGAGGCCAAAAATCGTAACTGAGAGTCAACTAGTGCAAGAAAAAACATATTTATCTCTACCTGATTCTTCAAGCCCCAACAAAAAATAGTGGCTGTTGTCTTTTCCACCAATGACCAAAGTTTTAAAGTACCACCTAAAAAATATTAAAACCAAAATGGTTTCTAAAAGCTAGCTAAACAAAAATGAATGTTCAATTGCCTATCATCTTGAGATAGTGGCAAGTTGAGGCCAAACATCATAACTGAGAATCAACTAGTGCAAGAAAAAACATATTTATCTCTAACTGATTCTTCAAGCCCCAACAAAAAATAGTGGATGTTGTCTTTTCCATCAATGACCAAAGTTTTAAGGGAAAATTATGTAAATAGTTTATGTAATTTATACGATGTGCCAATTTGATCTCTGTAATTTTAATTTATTCGATTTTTTCCCTTAATTTAACGGATTGTGTTGTTTTAGTCAAATAAATAACGGTTGTTAAGTTAATTTAACGGAAAGTCAAACAATATGTCAATTTGGTTTCTGTATTTTTTACAATGTGTCAATTTAGTTCCTGTCAAAATCGAGAAAATTGAAACTACAGGGATCAAATTGACACATCGTGTAAAGTAGAGGGACCAAATTGACACATTATTTAACCTTCCGTTAAATTAATTTAACAACCGTTATTTATTGGACAAAAATGACACAATCTGTTAAATTAAGCAGAAAAATCAAGCAAACTCAAACTATAAGGACCAAATTGACACGTCGTGTAAAGTATATAGATTATTTGCATAATTTACCCAAGTTTTAAAGTACCACCTAGACACGGGGAATGAAAGAAAAATATTACGTATAATTACATTTCTTTATCTTATTTTCTTGTTTTATAACACAAATAAATAGGTATTATATATGTTTATGAATGTGAATTTTATTACCTTGTCTTTTAGAGTAAGAAAATAAGATAAAAAATGAGATTACATACAGTATTTCTCACAAATGAAATAGCTTTTCCTAGAGTAAGCTGAAATTTTTTGAAATTCAAGAAAATAATTGTAAACCGTTACAAATTAAATACAAGAAAAAAAAAAAAAAAAAAAAACAAGTAGCATTGGTTTGGTTTAAGGCTCAACTAGTTAACCATATTATTATTCAATGCATAAAAAAAATACAAATATTGTTATTAATGTATTAATGACACATTTAGTTGGTAAATTCTACTAGTAAATAAAATATTTGTTATGTGAATCCACTTATCAAGTGAAAAAATAAATCAAATTCAGTAGGTACAAATATCATTTTACAGTAAAGTTACCTTTGAATTATAACCCGTGTTTCTCTCTCAATATTACTATCTCTAGAGATTACAACACTTTGAGATTGTCACATTATGGTTTCATTTGGAATTGATCTTTTTTATATGTTTTAATTTTTTATAAAAAAATAAACAGAATGAGCTGATTTTTTGTAGTGGCTTTTTAGCTAAACTCTTATATTTTCAAACAAGGTGGAAATAGAGCCCGTAGGGCTGGTCATAAATTTTATTTTGATAATTCAAATAATTTATTTTATCAAATACTTAATTTATATCATTTACACTAAAGTTAAGTTGATTCAATAATTACAATCTATTCAATTTATTATGTTTATTAAAAAAATAAACAAAAAATAAAAAATAAAAAGAGAGTGACTACTTTCAAATTCATCTACGTGTGTAAGTTGTCATCGCTAGACCCACACGGGTCCCATTGCCAGACATCCTTCAAAAATCCTTTATAAGAGCCAATCCAAAAACATAAAAGCTGTCTCCAGTTTAGACTTGAG
This sequence comes from Camellia granthamiana, assembly GCA_036172215.1. NCBI lineage: Eukaryota > Viridiplantae > Streptophyta > Magnoliopsida > Ericales > Theaceae > Camellia > Camellia granthamiana. The sequence goes on from CM069910.1 coordinate 49,201,691, forward strand.
TGTTTTGTTTACAAATTACAATCTATAGAGAAAAACAGTGGAGATCTCTAACAAATATGGAAAATGGTAAACACCCTTCGCCTCTTCAACCCCAATCACCATCACCACTGCGTCAAACGCCGCCGTGGAAGGTGGTGGGGGTGGCCTCAATAGCCGTCGGGGTTCACTTCGGCTGGGCGTTACAATTCTCTCTCCTCACACCATACGTGCAGCTTCTAGGCATCCCACATAAATGGGCATCCTACATTTCGCTCTGCGGCCCCATCTCCGGCATGGTGGTGCAACCTCTCGCCGGCCACTACAGCGACCGTTGCACCTCCAAATTCGGCCGCCGCTGCCCCTTCATCGCAGCCGCCACCGCCCTCGTCACCGTCGCCGTCATTCTCATTGGCTTCGCTGCCGACCTCGGCCGCCTCTCCGGCGACCGCCTCGACTCCGGCGTCGCCAAGCCCCGCGCCATCACCATCTTCGTGGTCGGATTCTGGATCCTGGACGTCGCCCACAACCTCCTCATGGCCCCCTGCCGCGCCTTCCTCGCCGACCTCTCCGACGGCAAGCAGCGCAAAACTAGAAACGCCAACGCCGCCTTCGCATTCTTCACCGCCGTCGGCAACGTACTCGGCTACGCCGCCGGATCGAACTCGAACCTTCACCGCCTCTTCCCCTTCACCTCAACACAGGCCTGTGATGTTTACTGTGCGAATCTCAAGACCTGTTTCTTAATCTCAATCACTCTGTTACTCACTCTAACCGTACTTGCGCTCAGCACTGTGAGTGAAGATCCAATTTCGAGGCTCTCGGTGGAGAACAAGGATGAAACGGTGCCGTTTCTGGGGTTTTTCGGGGAATTATTGAGTGCGTTGAAAGAGTTTCCGAAGCCCATGTGGTACCTATCGTTGGCGATGATCCTGACCTCGACTGCTTGGTTTGGGTTCGTGTTGTACAACACTGATTGGGTGGGGAGAGGTGTGTATGGTGGAGAGGTTGGAGGGAAGGTGTACGATAGCGGAGTGAGAGCGGGGTCGTTGGGGCTGATGCTGAACTCAGTGGTGGCTGGGGTGACGGCGCTGGCGGTAATGCTAGTGGCCCGTGGAGTCAAGGGAGGGAACCGGCTGTGGGGTTGCGGTAACCTTGTGTTGGCGGTATGCTTGGCGATGACGGTGTGGATCACTAAAGTTGCAGAGTCGACACGGCGGCACGCAGTGGCGAGTGGTGGTGGAACTACGCCGGCACGTGGTGTCAAGGCGGCAACTCTCTCTGTTTTTGCGGTGTTGGGGATTCCAACTGCGGTGAGTTTTAATTTAAGAGCAAGCATCCTCTAGAGTTTTTTTTTTTTTTTTTTCTAAAGTTTCCTAAAGTGGTGTGTTGTATGGTTGAGATTTAATGACAAGTCACATTAATTTTTTAACATTAAATCTCAACCATACAACATACCACTTTACGAAACTTTAGAGAAAAATTCCTTGGTGTTAATTTAAAGTTAGGCCAAGTTTGGCAGGATTGAAAAAAGACAAAAAGTCAAAAAGTCAAAAAGTCACTATCCTATTTAAGTCACATCATCTTATTTAAATCACATCACCTCTCTAACACATCACTCCAAACCCAACCCAAACTCAACACATATTTCATAAAAAGTCAAAAAATGCACTTATTTAGTCTTCCCAAACTAGGCCTTAGTGTTCCGTGATAAATGAATCTTATTCATTACTAAGGCCAAGTTTGGAAAGACTAAATAAGTGCACTTTTTGATTTTTCTTGTATTATGTGTAGAAAAAGTAGAGAGGAGATGTTAATTGATGTGACCCAAAAAAGATACAAAGATGAAATAAGTGCACTTTTTTAGTTTAGCCAAACTTGGCCTAAGTAGTTTGGAAAGTGTTACATAAATATATATTTTTAATTTTTTATAAAATGATATATAATAAAATTAAGGGGCAAGCACCAATAAATCCTAAATCTTTATCTTATGACCCATTTGGTCTTACATTTTATCTTGTGATCCAATTAGTCCCAAGCTAATGTTAATGACAAAATAACCAATGTTACACTATGTTTTGTGCTTTTTAGTAAGGGTAAATGAGGAAAATCTCAACGTGGTATTGGCTGAAATGCTCAAAACCTTTACTCTGTAGATGTTTCTTTTCCCTTCGTGGTATTGTGAACATCAAACATCATCATCATCAAAACAACATCATCATCATCAAAACAAACATCAAACATCACAACATCATCATCAAACAACATCAAACATCATCATCAAAACAACATCGAAATAACGATTAAACAATTTTTTTAATAAGGATTAAACATCAAAATAACAATTAAAAAAACATCAAACATCAAAATAAAAATTAAACAATTTTTTTTGACCAAACATCATCATAACAATTTTTTTGAATCAAACATCATCAGATCTAAAGCTTCGTTCATCAATTTCAACCCTTCGTTCACACCGCAAACCTCATTATTCCACAGCACAATATTTCCAACATCATCAAAAACATCTCAGATCGAATTCGACCCCTCCCCCCGCAATCACCTCTCTCTCTCTCTCTCTCTCTCTCTCTCTCTCTCTCAACTCCGACGTGTTTCGGAAACCCTAGCAATGGCGGACCAATCGGCCGCCGTCGATCTCATCCCTCCAAACCCTAACCGTAGGTGGTGTGAAGAGTTACTCGGTGAGTCCCACCGATTACAAGCTTCTCGAAGAGGTCGGTTATGGTGCGAGTGTGACTGTGTTTCGCGCGATCTATCTTCCTTTCAATGAAGTTGTAGCCGTCAAGTGTTTGGATCTCGATCGCTGCAACAGCAACCTGGTAGGTTTCCTTATCTTCACTCATTTCCTCTGTTTTATCTTTGCCCCTAGCACCCAAAACCGCTCAGAAAACCACTGAACAGTGATCGGGAATCCAAGATCTGTGACAAACTTTGCCTTGTGGACCCCTTGAAGAGGCACTGAAGAGGAGGACAAGAGCTGCGGAGTGGAAGAGGAAGAAGAAGCAGTAGAGTTGGGTGATCTCTTTGGGAACAGAGTCGATTTGGGTCTCTTTGAGGGCGATTCGATTGAGAATTAGTTCTTCTTCTTTGAGCCATTGCTTCAAAAGAAGCTTGTGGGTTGGGGTTTCAGCAATTTGGTGAAGTGGGTGTGGAGGCTTGGACTCCATGATTGATGAGTTACTGTTGTTGTGATCGACTTCTTTATGATGTTGCAAATTTTTAGTAAACAAACATTCCACAAATGGGGTACTATTGTAACTTGTAAAATAATGAAAATAAATAACTAACATTATCAAAATAAAATGGGACTAAATAGTACATAAGAAAATTTTTAAGACTAAATGGTTTAACTTTTCAAAAAATAGGATTTATGAGTAAATTTTTCTAAAATTAAAGAAGTGATATAATTAGAAAATAATAAGATAAAAAAAGTAGGTTATAGTATTAATATAATATATACCAAACAAACTTTTAATTTTTAATAAAATTCTAAATATTTTTTATTTATTTAAAAATTATGGTCGATTAATGTGAGTTATATAATAGGATTTCCATGAGAAAAAAATATATATATATATATATATGTATATATATAAATTTTCTAAATCCCTATGAGACAAGAAAATTGCACAAAATTTCCTTTGTAGAATAATATCATATGATCGAGGAATGTTTAGGTGCAAGGAGAGTAGATGTTACATTTACATGATATATTATTTTATTGTGATTGAATTTGATAATAAAACTCATTATATTTATGTTAAGTGTTTGAAAGATAATAACAAACATTTATATTTATAATTAATGAGACAAGAAAATAACAAACATTTATATTTATAATAAAACGAGCAATACTGGGTATCATGAAAAACCTTTCATGAAAATAATCATGAAACCTTTGTGACCGTTGGATTACACTTAGAATAAAGCACCACACACTAATCAAGATAATCCAAAAATTATAAATTTTTCATGAAAATTTTTTCATAATTCCTAATTTTTCTCAGTTAATAATGCTACGTTATACCTTCCTAGTGTAGAAAAATTTCTCTATATCATCCACATGAACATTTTTCACGTTTGGCATCAGGATTATCATTTGTTCTTTCGGTCTCTCTCTCTCCTTCAAACTTCTAGTTTTAATACTATTTTATGTTATAAAGTTAATATTTGGTGTAGTTATAATTTTTTATCCCTTCAAATCTAACTGCTTAAATTAATAACTTCCTGTTTAAATTAATAACTGCCGTTTTAAAAGTCTTGCACACGTATTGTGTATACATGTGTAGCTGCTTATTTGAGGGGGAAAAAAATCCCAAGAAAAAACTTGTTTGATAAATTTTGTTTTTCGTTTTTTTTCAAGGTAACCCATTAAATGCCAACATTTTTAAGCAATGAGTGATTTTAGGTACTCAAAATTTTATTAAAAAACAATATTTGGTTTCCATCCTTCAAAATGTGAATTTCACCATACAAGTGTTGCATTGTTTTTCTAGTTAAAATTTTGTTTACTTTTTCTAAATACCTAAATTATTATTAAGCAACCAAAATCAATTAGGGTAATTTTTTTCTATTTTTTTTTTTTTTTTTGGGGGTTAAATGTATTGTGCAATTTGTAGAACCTTTACAATATTTTCTAATTGTTATGTGTTTTGTTTTGGCCTTTGTTTGTCTTATTGGTTCCTCACTAATTCCCGAGGCTAGGGCTAGCATATGATAGGGTTCCCTCCCCGGTACTGACCTAGTTGAAATTGAGGTGGTCTTCCGTGATCCTCTTTGCACTTCACCCCCTTTTATTAATGTATTTCCATACTTTTTATGTTCTCATCCATCAATAAAATTTTTGGTTTTGATTTGTGGCACTAAAAAGTTGGGCACTAATGCCCCTAATTTCCATATAAGGCAAAAAAAAAAAAAACAAAACAAAACAATTACCCAAAATGAAAATTAGGAGCATTAATGCCCAACTTTTTAGTGCCACAAATCATTTTTCTAAAATTTTTCTTTGGCTGACTTTTTGATTGTTCATCTTTACACTTAGGTTAGGTTTGGCATAACCTATATAATCCATCTTTTTATCTTTTTTCCATCACATCATTTCTCTACTTTTCTGCACATCTTTTCGTAAAAAGACAAAAAATACACTTTTTTAAGACACCCCAAACCAACCCTTACCCTCCTGTGAGCCGTCATTATATGAGCTGACAGAAAATATCTGTGTTTGGAACGATTTCTAAATTAGTTTTCTACTCCCATATTTGAATATGATGTTTGAATAGATATGTGGAATTAATTTTTTACAATTCTGTAAAAAATTCTGTTTAAGAGCGTGATTTTCAAAAAAAAATTCTTGAAATTTGGCCTAACCGGTTGTCCTACCGGTCGTCTGGCCAGTTGATCGGAACAGTGCAATTATTATTATTATTTTTTTTTATTTTTTATTTTGCAATTGATATGTTAATTTTTATATATTCGAAAAAAAATATTTTCTGAATTTTTAAATTTTTTTTATGTGCTTTAATAGAATTTTGAGTTGTATGTTTAGTTATGAATTGTAAGCTTTTTATCAAATATCAAATGTCACATCAAAAATTCTCCACTCAATTCAAAACTCTTTTCAAAACTCTTTCACCAAACAAATTTTTCACACTCAAATCATAATTCCAAAACTCACAAACTCAAAATACAACTCATATTCTCAAATCATAGTTAGAAAGTTCAACCAAACGCAAATGTTTCATATTGCAACTTGCACCCCAGGAAAAAAATAAATAAATAAAAAATTTCATAATGCAACACTTTAATCATTAATGATGTGTTTGATTGAGAGATTTGTGAAGGGATTTAGAAAATGAAAGGAAAAATGTGTGTGAAACTAAGTAAAATATAGATATATTTCATTCACATTTTATTTTTTATTTTTTTTTTCTCATTTCCCTTTCTAAATTCTTTCTCAAATCTCCTAACCAAATGCAGTGTAAAAGTTAGACAACACAATCATGCCATATAAATAATTACGCGATCTCTAGATTTTATAAATTTAGATAGGGAAATGCTATTCGGACTCCATTTATTTATAAAGGCATTCTGAAATTTATGTTCTAATGTGTTTCGGACAATTTGTATCATGTATAATTTTCAAAACTAAAAACAAATTTCAAATTGTATTTATAAAACTGCAGAATAAGAGTAACAATTTCATTTAAATATTACATATTCATATATTTGCTAATAGATGAGTTCACATTGGATGCATGAACCTGTTTCTTAATAAAAATATAAGTCTCACTTCGGAGAATAGATCCGTGAGACAGATTTTAGTATTTTATGAGAGGGAGAACTAGAAATATGAGTGTATAACTAGAAAGACTTTGGACAACTTTTTAGAATAAAAAAAGTTATAGGTTTTATTTTTTCCTGTACAAAATAAAAAATTAAAGATTCATAATCAATTTCACTGGGTCGATGTTGGAGATAGTGAGATAATTGTTACAACATTTGTGTTGGTCACTATTTATACGATAAAGAATTTGCTACCTTAAAATAGTTAAAGTAATTGCCACATTTTATGCTTTTGAGAAAAAGAGCTTTTTTGGCACATATAAGCCCTGTTTGGTAAAATTTATTTGTAGCTTAAAGTCACTTATAGCTTAAAATAAGTTCTTTTAGAGTGTTTGGTAAAAATTATTTCACCAACTTATAGCTTAAATAAAGCTAATTTTCAACTTATTTCCAAGTGGGTCTGGAGGTGCTTAACGAGATAGCTTAAGCGCGCAGCTGTCTGGCGATTTACGAAAATGATTTAAATGCCCCTCCTAATCTCCATTATTTACGAAAATGCTACTATATATACACCACATCTCAACACTGTTCACGAACCAGAGAGAGAAGCATGCGATTTCCGGCGATGTCTAGTGATTTTCGGCGACGTGTCGCTCGCTCCGGCGATGAAACAGAGATCTCTCTCTGCTCTCTCTCTCCCTCGCTCTCTCTGTCTCTCTGTTTCTCCCTCTCTCTCTGCACTACATCCATGGCGCCGGTCGATCTCGGGTTCGTCGCCATCGCGATCGCAAAGCCGAAGCTCTGTCTGTTTGAACCAACGCCGTCGTCGATCGATCTGAACCAAGCTCCGTCGTCGATCTAAACCAACGCCGTCGCGATCTGAACCGCCGCCAGTCGTCGCCCCTGTGCTTTTGAAACCCTAGAAAAAAAATTGAAAAAAAATTGAAAATAAACTGAAAAAAAGAAAAATATCAATATTAATATTAATTAAAAAAGAAAAAAATACTTTTCAAAATTAATAAAAACAGAATGAATAGTTAATATGAAAAAAAATAAAAAAATTACTTTTCAGAATTAATATTTAACACAATTTATTAGAATTAATATTTACTTTTCATAATTAAAAAAATTACTTTTGAGAATTAATATTTACTAAAAATGAAATATTACTAAAAATAATTAAAATGAATAATAATAAAGAATAATAATAATATGAATAATAATAATAATAATTGATGGACAAAATGATACTAATTTTAATATTTACAAAAATTTATTTCAATTAATATTTACTTTTCATAATTAATATTTACTAAAAATGAAATATTACTAAAAATAATTAAAATGAATAATAATAATAATTGATGGACAAAATGATACTAATTTTAATATTTACAAAATTTATTTCAATTAATATTTACTTTTCATAATTAATATTTACTAAAAATGAAATATTACTAAAAATAATTAAAATGAATAATAATATTATGAAAAATAATAATAATAATAATTGATGGACAAAATGATACTAATTTTAATATTTACAACAATTTATTTCACTTAATATTTATTTTTGGGAATTAATATTTACTAAAAATGAAAAATTACTAAAAATAATTAAAATGAATAATAATAAAGAATAATAAAATAAAATAAAATAAAATGAAAAAGAATATTCATGTTAATAAAATAAAAAAGAAAAAAAATTTAAAAAGAAAAGAAAAGAAAAGAAAATAAAATGAAAAAGAAAAAGAAAAAGAAAAAGAAAAAGAAAAAAATGTATTTTAAATGAAATCACAAATTTTATATCTTATAAGGGCAAAAATGACAATTATACAGAAAAAAGCTATTTTACAGCTTATTTACCAAACACTACTCTGCTGCTTAAATCCATAATCCCACAGCTGCACCAAACAGGTTACCAGTTTATGTTCACAGTTATAAGTTATAATCTGTTAAGTTATAATCTATAATCACTTTCCCACATCCAACCCATAATTCAATGGATTTTTTTTGGCTATTTTAGTCACAAAAAATAAAACATCACATCAAACCCATAATCATTACATTCTTCTCTCACAAAAAAGTTAAAAAAGTCAAAAAGCCCTTCTTAAACAAAGCTTTTTAGCCCAGACTAAAATAGTCAAAAAAATCAAAAAACTACAAAGTCAACCCACTTTCCAAACGACACCTTAATTTTATCAATTGAATTCAAACATGTGTTTATTATATAATACTTATAACAAAAATATTAATGGCAACATAAAAACCATCATTATAGTGTAGTTCGGATGAAAATAATTAAAATTTACTTGATCTTGTCACTTTTTAATTTCTTAAAATTATTTTTATTTAATTTCAACATAAAATTTTAAAATAATTATTTAAAATCATGTATAACACAAGTTTATGGTAGTCATTTTAAAAGAGATGGTGACAATGGCGGGATGTGATGGGTAAGATTCTAATTTAAAAATTATTTTTTATATTGAAAAATAAAAATATTTTCTGTCCAATAAAATAATTACTTTTGTGGTTGTGCAGACAACTTCCACAATTCCCTTTTCATTGGGATCCATTTATTGCAGCAGCTTTGGTGGAGGCCAAGGTAAGTTTTTGCCCTTTTTGAACTTCTTCAATTTTCCTTTTTTTGGAATAATTAAATATTTCTTCTAAGACATTTGTGATGTTTCAATCTTATAGCTGGGAGTTTTGAATATTGCTGTAGTCCTACCCCAGGTAAGATTTCATCATCTATCATATTGTTTCAAACTCCCAGTTGTGTCAGTAATATTTTTACAAAATAAAATACAAATATGAGATAAAAAGCATATCTTGGATGATTATTTACTAGCCTATCACCCGTGCTATGCACAGGATAATTATAGATATTTTATATTTATTTTAGATTTTTTTTAATATATAAATTATGTTTTTAAAGATTTTTTATAAAAATTATTTAACAATCTTATCACTAACCGTAGTGTATGGGAGAAGTTGAAAAGAGTATTGCAGTAACTATACATGGATTGTATCTATAATTATTTATATGATGGGATTTTCAATGCTGATTAGGAGATTTTGACCAAATCAATAAATGCAGGCATGTGGAAATACATGTGGATTGAAAAAATTTAATAAATGCTGATCAGGGGATTTTGACCAAATCAATAAATGCTGCAATTTTTTTTTAAATAAAAAATAAAAAATTTAGAAAATTCAGATTGGGATATTGAAGCTCTTACCGACCTTGGGGGTTAAAAACCCCCTTTTGCTTAATATATAGTACTAGCTTATCACCCGTGCTATGCACGGGATAATTATAGATATTTATATTTTTTTTAGATTTTTTTTAATATATAAATTATGTTTTTTTAAGATTTTTTATAAAAATAATTTAACAATCTTATCACTAATCATAGTGTATGAGAGAAGTTGAAAAAGGTACTGCAGTAACTATATACAGATTGTATCTATAATTATTTGTATGAGGGAATTTTAAATGCTGATCAAGGGATTTTGACCAAATCAATAAATGCAGACATGTAGAAAGACATGTGTATTGAAAAAAGTTAATAAATACTGATCAGAGAATTTTGACCAAATCAATAAATGCTGTGTTTTTTTTTGTAATAAAAAATTTAGAAAATTTAGATTAGGATTATTTAGAGCCATTGAACAAACTACAATCACATTTTTCTTTTTGTGAGTTAACTTCAATCATATTAAAAAATCAAATTATAAACAAAATGAGATAATTTCAATCATACAAATCACAATTTTTTTAATGCTATCTAACTACAATGACATTTTTCTCATAATAAAAAAATAACTGAAAAAAATAACCATTAAAATAGTAAATAAAAAAGATTATTTAGAACCATTGAACAAACTACAATCACATTTTTCTTTTTGTGAGTGTTTATATTTATCTAACTTCAATCATATTAAAAAATAAAATTATAAATAAAAGGAGATAACTTCAATCATACAAATCATAATTTTTTTAAGCTATCTAATCATCATCAATAATTAAAAAAACACAATAATTTATTTTACAAAAAACATAGTGAGTTAAAAAGATCAATTACAAATTTTTTGGAGGTCAAAATACAATCTAATTATCATCAATAATTGGTCCATTATGTGACCCTAATGAGTACAATCCATTTTGTTTTTCAAAAAAGAAAGTGAGTTAAAAATCAAATCTACACTATATATTAAGCAAAAGGGGGTTTCTAAGCCCCAAGGCCTGTGGGAGCTCCAATATGTCAATCCTAATTTTCTAATTTTTTGTCTTTTTTAAAAAAAAAAAAATTAACCTCAGCATTTATTAACTTCTTTCAACCCACAAGATTTTTTGACTTCTCTCATAATTACTGCAGTACCTTTTCCAAAACAAATAATTTGTATATTAAAAAAAAATTTAAAACAAATATAAATATATATCTATATCTATATCTATCTATTTATTTATATCTATCTCTAACCCACAAATTTTGTGGGAGTTCCAATATCTGAACTTTAATTTCTTAATTTTTTTTATTTTTTTTGAAAAAAAAAACTTAGCACTTATTAAATTATTCCAAGTTTTTTTAATTTCTCCAATTCACACACTCTTTTTTACTTTTCACATACTTATTGCAAACAGTGAGTCTCATTTTTGTTTTCTCCTGCTTGACTTCTCACTTCTACACTTTTAACTTCAATGGCTACGTATGCAAACAGTAAGTCTTCTTTTTGTTTTCTCCTTCTTGACTTTTCCTTTTGTTTACTGTTTTAATATTGTAGTTAGATAGTGCATAAAAATATTTGTGATTTGTCTAACGAAAAAGGGGGTTTCTAACCCCCCCAAGTCTTGTGGAAGCTCAAATATCCCAATCTAAATTTCTTGATTTTTTTATTTAAAAAAAAAAACTTAGCATTTATTAACTTCTCCCAACCCCTAAGTATAAAAAAAATTCTTTGAAAAGTCCAACACATATCTATCTATCTATACTATATATTAAGCAAAAGAGGATTTTTAACCCCCAAGGCCTGTGGGAGCTTCAATATGCCAATCCTAATTTTCTAATTTTTTGTTTTTTTTTTTTAAAAAAAAATTAACCTCAGCATTTATTAACTTCTCTCAACCCACAAGACTTTTTGACTTCTCTCATAATTACTGCAGTACTTTTCCAAAACAAATAATTTGTATATTAAAAAAAATTTAAAACAAATATAAATATCTATATCTATATCTATCTATTTATTTATATCTATCTCTAACCCACAAGTTTTGTGGGAGTTCCAATATCTGAACCTTAATTTCTTAATTTTTTTATTTTTTTTGAAAAAAAAAACTTAGCACTTATTAAATTTTTCCAAATCTTTTTAACTTCTCCAATTCACACACTCTTTTTAACTTTTCACATACCTATTGCAAACAGTGAGTCTCCATTTTGTTTTCTCCTGCTTGACTTCTCACTTCTACACTTTCAATTTCAGTGACCACGTATGCAAACAGTAAGTCTTCTTTTTGTTTTCTCCTTCTTGACTTTTCCTTTTGTTTACTGTTTTAATATTGTAGTTAGATAGCGCATAAAAATATTTGTAATTTGTCTAGCGAATAAAAAATTATTATTTGATTTTTTTAATATGATTGAAGTTAGATAAATATAAACCCTCACAAAGAAAAAAATGTGATTATAATTAGTTGAATGATTCCTTTTTTTTTTTTTAATGTGATTGTAGTTAGTTTAATAGTTCTTTTTTTTCATTTATTTATTTTATTATGGGAAAAATGTGATGTGATTGTAGTTTGTTCAATGACTCTTTTTTTTAATATAATTGTTGTAGTTAGTTCAATGGTTTTTTTATTTTTTAATGTTATTTAATCTTTTTATTTACTATTTTAATTTTATTTTTAATATGATTGAAGTTAAATAAACATAAACACTCACAAAGAAAAAAATGTGATTGTAGTGTGATGTTATTGTAGTTTGTTCAATGTCTCTTTTTTTTAATATGATTGTTGTAGTTAGTTCCATGGTTTTTTTTTTAATGCTATTTAATTTTTTTATTTACTATTTTAATTTTATTTTTAATATGATTGAAATTAGATAAAAATAAACACTCACAAAGAAAAAAATGTGATTGTAGTTAGTTCAATGGTTCTTTTTTTTTAATGTGATTATAGTTAGTCAATGATCTTTTTTTCATTTATTTATTTATTTTATTATAGGAAAAATGTGATGTGATTATAGTTTGTTCAATGGTTTTTTTTTAATGTGATTTAATCTTTTATTTACTGTTTTAATGGTTTTTCTTTACAATTATTGATGAAAAAAATATGATTGTAGTTAGATAGCATAAAAATATTTGTGATTTGATTTGTTTTTTTTCTGATTTGATTTTTAAAGTACCAATTATTGATAATGATTAGATTGTATTTTGAAAAAAAAAATTATAATTGATTTTTTTTAACTCACAGTGTTTTTTGAAAAAAAATTATTTTGTTTCTTTAACTATCAATTCACTTAATTTGTGATTTGATTTTTAACTGACTGTGTTTTTTGAAAAATAAAATGGATTGTACTCATTTGGGTGACGTAATGTATCAATTATTGATGATAATTAGATTGTATTTTAACCCAAAAAAAATTGTAATTGATCTTTTTAACTCACTATGTTTTTTGAAAAATAAATTATTGTGTTTTTTTAATTATTGATGATGATTAGATAACATTAAAAAAATTGTGATTTGTATTATTGAAGTTATCTCATTTTGTTTATAATTTTATTTTTTAATATGATTGAAATTAGACAAACATAAACACTCACAAAAAGAAAAATGTGATTGTAGTTTGTTTAATGGTTCTAAATAATCTTTTTTATTTACTATTTTAATAGTTATTTTTTTCAATTATTTTTTTTATTATGAGAAAAATGTCATTGTAGTTAGATAGCATTAAAAAAAATTGTAATTTGTGTGATTGAAGTTATCTCCTTTTATTTATAATTTGATTTTTTAATATGATTGAAGTTAACTCACAAAAAGAAAAATGTGATTATAATTTGTTCAATGGCTCTAAATAATCCCAATATGAATTTTCTAAATTTTTTATTAAAAAAAAAACACAGCATTTATTGATTTAGTCAAAATTCCCTGATCAGCATTTATTAACTTTTTTCAATCTACATGTCTTTCCACATGTCTGCATTTATTGATTTGATCAAAATCCCTTGACCAGCATTTAAAATCCCCTCAAACAAATAATTATAGATACAAACCGTGTATAGTTACTATAACACCCTTTTCAACTTCTCCCATACACTATGGTTAGTGATAAGATTGTTAAATTATTTTTATAAAAAATCTTAAAAAACATAATTTATATAGTAAAAAAAATCTAAAACAAATATAAATATCTATAATTATTCCGTGCATAGCACGGGTGATAGGCTAGTCGCAAATTAAGTGAATTGATTGTTAAAAAAACACAATAATTTTTTTTTCAAAAAACACAGTGAGTTAAAAAAATCAATTACAATTTTTTTTTTCAAAATTCAATCTAATCATTATCAATAATTGGTACTTTAAAAATCAAATCAGAAAAAAATCAAATCAAATCGCAAATATTTTTATACTATCTAACTGCAATCATATTTTTTTCATAAATAATTGTCAAGAAAAACCATTAAAACAGTAAATAAAAGATTAAATCACATTAAAAAAAAAAGAACCATTGAACGAACTACAATCACATCACATTTTTCTCATAATAAAAAAAAAAATAAATGAAAAAAAGAACCCTTGACTAACTACAATCACATTTAAAAAAAAAGAATCATTGAACTAACTATAATCACATTTTTTTCTTTGTGAGTGTTTATATTTATCTAACTGCAATCATATTAAAAATAAAATTAAAATAGTAAATAAAAAGATTAAATAACATTAAAAAAAATCATTGAACTAACTACAACAATCATATTAAAAAAAAGAGACATTGAACAAACTACAATCACATCACATTACAATCACATTTTTTTCTTTGTGAGTGTTTATGTTTATTTAACTTCAATCATATTAAAAATAAAATTAAAATAGTAAATAAAAAGATTAAATAACATTAAAAAAAATCATTGAACTAACTACAACAATCATATTAAAAAAAAGAGCCATTGAACAAACTACAATCACATCACATTTTTTCCATAATAAAATAAATAAATGAAAAAAAGAACTATTAAACTAACTACAATCACATTTAAAAAAAAAAAGAATCATTCAACTAATTATAATCACATTTTTCTCTTTGTGAGGGTTTATATTTATCTAACTTCAATCATATTAAAAAATCAAATTATAATTTTTTATTTGCTACACAAATCACAAATATTTTTATGCGGTATCTAACTGCAATATTAAAACAGTAAACAAAAGGAAAAGTCAAGAAGGAGAAAACAAAAAGAAGACTTACTGTTTGCATACGTGGTCACTAAAGTTGAAAGTGTAGAAATGAGAAGTCAAGCAGGAGAAAAGAAAAAGGAGACTCACTGTTTGCAATAGGTATGTGAAAAGTTAAAAAGAGTGTGTAAATTGGAGAAGTTAAAAAGACTTGGAAGAATTTAATAAGTGCTAAGTTTTTTTTTTCAAAAAAAATCAAAAAAATTAAGAAATTAAGGTTCAGATATTGGAACTCCCACAAAACTTGTAGGTTAGAGATAGATATGAATAAATAGATAGATATAGATATAGATATTTATATTTGTTTTAAATTTTTTTTAATATACAAATTATTTGTTTTGGAAAAGGTATTGCAATAATTATGAGAGAAGTCAAAAAGTTTTGTGAGTTGAAAGAAGTTAATAAATGCTGAGATTAATTTTTTTTTTTTTTAAAAACAAAAAATTAGAAAATTAGGATTGGCATATTGGAGCTCTCACAGGCCTTCGGGGTTAGAAACCCCCTTTTGCTTTATATATAGTATAGATTTTGTGATAATCATCTATACACTTAAGTTTACTCTTCAAACGCATGCTTCTTAAGCTCATGCATATAAAATTAAGGGCAAATTACCAACACCCCCTCAAGGTTTGATTAAAATACGGATTCCCCCTGAGATTTAAGAAATTACATCCCGTCTTTTGAGATTTATATTTGCATAACAAATTGTTCCCTGAGATTTATATTTACATAACAAATTGCCCCCTCATTTGTTATGCAAATATAAACCTCATAGGGCAATTTGTAATTTTTTCAAACCTCAGGGGAATCTGTATTTTAGTCAAACCTTAAGGAGGTTTTGGTAATTTGCCCTAAAATTAAGCTTAAGATAATGTTAGCTTCACTAAAATGAAATAGGAATGAAATGTTTATTTTATTAGAATATTCATTATCACATTTAGTTCACTAAAAAAATAATAGAAAATAAATTATAAATAAAATCATTATATATTATTGAACACATAATTTTTACTAGAGCATAGCCCCCCCCCCCCCCAAAAAAACTTTATTAATTTGCATAAGATTTGAAAATGAACCAAACATGGTTCTATTACCTCATTAAAAAGACATCTGAATATGAATAATCTTCATGTATTACATGGGTTTTCAAAACGAAAAAATTAGTGAAATATCCTTTTCTAATTTTGTATAGTAGGAGAGGTTTAAGATATTTTTTTTATTACTTAAGGTCCCTCAGTGAAATTTCTTTATGATTATACAATTTCAAAATTTCTCTATAAAATAAAAAAAAATTCTCTATAAGAGTTGAAATTTATTTGTGTTAGAGTCGAAATTTATCTGAGTTGAGTCGAAATTTCTTTAAGTCGAATTTTATCTATAAAAATATTAAAAAACTCTAACTACTATAAAAAATATTACATGTCTTTGATTTTATAAAATTTTAATATGAGACCTTAAAAAAATTCTTCTTTCAAAACTGCAAGTGGCCACATATAGGATCGGCCACTTTGAGATGAGAGTATGCTTCAATTATTGGAAGAGGCCGGACAGTTTTATCTACAATGCTAGTTTGACCAATGGTTTCAAAAAAGAAAAATTATTTCAAAAAAAATTTATAAAAAAAAGGAGAGAATTATCAACGAGCTATACTTTCAAAAAATTATCACAGGACATGAAAAAATTTAAGTTTTTTATCATTAATATTGATAAAATCTATCATTAATTTGTAATTTATATTTAAAATTTTTACTGATTTGTTATTTTCCTAAAAAATATATTACTTCACATTTTTTTGATCTTAAATTTATATTTTATACTTCATTTCTAGAGTAATTTTAAAGATAAGAATTTATGATAAATAAATTTTTTTATTTATAAATCTGGATAATTGATTGTCCATAGACATTTTGCAAGGGAGATGCATGTAACCAATCATCTTCTCATGATGTAAGCGCAGCTTCGGTGGACTACCATAATGTTGTTATTGTGTCCAATAATAGTAATGAATAATGTTTGAGAGCTCGAATTTGGCCCCCCCTAATCCTCAAAACGACGTCGTTTTGGGGATTTTTTTTTCCTCCATTTTCGATCTGAAACAGGGAGAGGGAGAGGGAGAGGGAGAGAAGCAGAGGCAGAGGGGAAGAGAGAAAGAGAGAGAGAGAGAGAGGACGATCGTCGATCGCCGAGCCCCGCCGTCCCAGCCCCGCCATCGACGGTGGATGCGACGGTGGATGTCGATCGCAGAAGTCGGAGTCGGAGTCGCCGCCGTTGCTGGGTTCGAACTCCATCAACGAAATGGTGCCTCTGTTTCGCCGCCGTCGGAGTCGCCGCCTTGCCTCCGTTTCTGCCTCTGCCCGGTTGAATGTGCCCCCTCCAGTCCTTCTCTTCTTCTTCGTCGGCCGATCGCCTCTGCCTTGCCTCCGTCTCTCTCTCGATCTCCTTCTCTTTTGGAATTCGAGCGACGTAGCAAGACTCAATAGTAATAGATTCTATAATAAACACTTTTTTTTTTTTTTTGGCTACTTGTTGGAAAAATCAATAATATGAAATTTTATATCAAATATAAAATTTTATTGAAAGTTGTTACGTTGTACCTTTGAAAAGGACATACATACGTGACATAATTAAACCGTTTTTGTTATAATTGAGAACATTTTTTTCACAAAAAATTCATAGTACCTCTTATTGAAATAATTCATAATATTTATATGATACCGCTCATAATAATATCATAATATTTATAACATAACATTAATAATTTATAAGTTTCACTTTAGATATCTCTCACCACTCACATTTCAGTCATAAGAGAATGAGTTTGATTTTCCTATTAAAAAAAGAAGAGAAATAGTATATGTAAGCATTTTTAGATTGTAATGAAATCCTCTTAGGGCTAACAAAAAAATAAAAAAAATAAAAAATTCATAGGTATATTTGGATTGTGTTTGGATCAAAGATTTAAAGAAAAATATTTGGAGAAAAAAATTAAAAAAAAAACTTTTATTTTATTCATTCTCTTTCTCTTTATTCCCTTTTTTCCACAAATACTTCCTCAAATTATTAATCCAAACACGACATTATATTCATGCTTTCCTTCTTTTTTATTTTATTTTTTTATTTTTCTTTCCAAGCAAACAGGAAGTGTTATCATCTCTTTTATTTTGCATTTTTTTTTTTTTTATGATGATTAATGGTTGGACTATTTATTTTTCAGTGGAATTTTTGATTAAATCCTCATAAAATAAATGTCATTATTTTTTAAAAAAATTTCAAGCACTTGTTAGATGGGTACTAAACTAATCTTAGCTAGCTAATGTTGAAAACAGTTGGTGATTTCACTTACAAGCGGACCATGGGACCAGCTGTTCGGTGGCGGTAACTTGCCAGCATTTGTAGTTGGAGCTATTGCAGCAGTGGCGGGCGGTGTGTTCGTGCTTGCATTGCTCCCATCGCCACCACGAACTGATCACGATCCATCTTCACCATCCGTTTTAAAGATCACTATTTCTGCACCTTCCCATTGAAATGTTTTTCGATTAATTTTGAGTCAAAAAATGTCTTACAAATAGAATTTCCATATATGGAGAGTATAGGGTCATATTAATCTGAATAAAATTTTAGTACTTAAATTCTACTTACAATTTAAACTCATGGTTGTGTAATTTGCTCCTTATATTAATTAAGTTATTGTAGTTTTAATTATATCAATTTTGTGTTTATTTTTGTATAATATGTTAATTTAATTAAATTAATTACATCTGTTTAAAGATCCTTATTGCTGAACCAAGGGACTCTAACCTAGTTGGTTTGCTTTTTGGCTATCACGTCTCTTTTAAAGGAGAGGTCTTACGTTTCACTCTTAGGAGTGGAAAGGGAGAGCAAGAGTTTTTTGTAAGATGTATAAATGTGAGTTTCAACTCCTCGATGTGCTAATCTAACAACTAATCACTAATTTTCGCTGATTAAAAAAAAAAAAAATCACTACTGCTGAATCTTCACACTGAAATGGAGCCTAAAATACACTTTCCTTGTTCTCACCTGGTTTCTGTCAATTGGGACAAATATTTGCATTTGTTGTACGTTTATGAATATTTTTCCAACTTCGGTGGCTAGTTATTGTTGTTGTGCCAAGAGAGTTCAGAAAAGTGTTTAATTTCTCTTATATTTTAATTTAAATTTAAAAAAATCTGAGTGGCTTATTAGACTCATTATGAGTTCCGTTTCGATAATTCAAATTATTCATTTTATAGAATTATCATTGAATTGTTTATTATTCATAAAAAAAAATTAAATTAATCTGATAATTGTAATTTTTTTATTTTATTTTATCACATTTATCTTAAAAAAATAATGATAAGTATGCCTTTGAAAATTGAGAAGAGGTTTTGGAAAGTATAAAATTCAAAATCCACCTCTGGTCAAAAGGGAAGGATGTGTGCAATTCAATTAATATTAGTGACCTTGTGTTTCAACTGCGCTCCATCAAGGATTATCTGTAGCAGTACACTTGGGCTCTAGTGTTCTTGGCTAATTTGTGCGAATCCATGAGGGGATTGATTCAAGCTGTTTTAGTTTTTCTTGTTGAGACTTTGACTTGCAACTGGGGGGTTCTGGGGACTGTGGCCTGCCGCCCTGTTCATGGTCTGTTAGTGTGTGTTTTATTTTATTTTCTTTAATTTGTCTCCTAAGTTGGTTACCACCAATTGGGTGTTGTGTTAATAAATGATTGTGCCTACATTTTGGTGTTGACATAGTTGGAATGATTTTACACACTGTGATGCTTTGGCACTCTCCATCCTTTATTGATATTGTTGTATTTATATTTGTACTATGCTTTTCATTAATAAAGTTTCTTTTTTATTAATTAAAAAAAAGGGTATGTTTTTAAAAATAGATAATTTATTTTTTTAGAGACAAATATATTAAAATAAAAAGCTTATGATTATCGAATTGATGTAACTTTTTTTTATAAATAATATGCATGTAAAATAAACAGTTTGAATTATTAAAATGAAGTTGATGGTGAGTACATGGGATAATTAGTTATAATTATGAAGAATAAAAATCACAACTATCACAAAAAAGAAGAAAAAGAGTGTAATAGTGACAAAGTTGTTTAGGGAGTGACTTTTTGATTAAAATAGTCAAAAAATTAAATCAAATTATTACATTACTCTATCTATTTTTCATACTTTTTCTTTTATAAAAAATAAAAAAATCAACTAGAATAGATTAAGTAATCACGCAAGGAAAGGTTGTTTCTATAAGATTTTTAGGATCTATATATCAAGATTTAAAACATCATAATAATCTTATTAAACTAAACTTTAAAGTTTTAAATATGTACCATTTAATCTTTGCCATCATCATGAGATACTAAGGAATAGTCTTCACAATTGGAAAACTCTAGCACCGGCTCTTCTCCCCCTTCTCCTAATCTTTACGTTGTCTTTTAATAAGACTGACAACTCTTTGATTCACATATATATATATATATATAGATATATGTAAACCTTATTAGGATAAGAGAGCGGACCAAGTCTAAATAAAACAATTATTGGACCCTCTCATTAAAGAACCCATATAACTTAAAATATGCCTTACACCTATGTAGAGCATTGTAAAGCATGATGTATATTTTCTTATAAGAAATATCTAGTGAATATTTTAAAACTCTACTTCTTTAAATAGTTAACATTTAATATAATTTTAATCTTTTACATTATATTGAGATGTTAATATGAAGGGTTAAGAAGGCACATTCTCGGGTATACCAATATCTAAATTAGTTAGTCTTAAAGCTAACTCAATATCTTTTAATTGATTCATAATCAAAACTTTAATGGAGTAAATTTGATTATTATAAAAATATCTCCTTTCATTGATTTCAATTCAATATAATATCAATCAATTATATATGGACAATAATAATCTCATCACCACAATTAATATTATCATATATTTAAAATGTATCACTTTTAGATTGAATGTATAGATTGTATTTTAACATCTCAAATTTTTAATTATACATAAAGCAATTATTATAATCTCACAAGAGTATGCTATGAATGAGCTTTAGCAATATTCTCAGATGCACCATAATGTATCATTATATAAACATAGTTGGGCTGAATATTTAGGACACAATCAACATCTTTAAATTTCAATATAATCTTAATTAATTATGCATGAACAATAATTATAATCTCACAATAATAAGCAATAAATAAATTTTAACAATATTCTTAGATGTTCTAGAATGTATCACTATATAAGCACCTTTGGGTTGAATATATAGGACACAATTACATCTTTAAACAAGCCAACTAGAAAGAATGATTTATCAAAAACTATCTCCTTTAGGTAAATAATTTTTTTGAAATTAATAAAATTTCCCTTACTACCAACTCACACTACTTCTAAAATTAACATGCACAAATAACCCCTTTGGGTAGGATTTGAGTGATATAATTTTAGAATTTTGCGAAATCCTTATTGGAAAATCACTTTAAATCTTAATAAGTTAACCATTTTAGCAGTATCATCCACATTGATTAAAAAACAAAATAATAAAAAAAAAAAATACCCAACTAGGACTACATCAAAAATAAATATTTATCTACTTTCAAAACTTTACTTGTGTATTAATAATAATACAATTTATAAATCATCATGCAATCTATAATGTTAATCCTTTACATAAAATCACATTTATTCAGCATGATTTTATTTAAAATATTAAACGCAAATTTTAATATATAAATAGAAATTAGTTTATTGTCTCAGATGAACATAAGATAATAATACCTTGACATTATATGCCTAGCCGCACATGAACCGTCCAAATCCCTGTTTATAAGCAACATTAACAATTAGCACAATAAACCATACCTACTGTGATTTTTTTACAAACATAAGTCCTTTTGTCAAGCATCAAAATAATATATATATATATATCACAATAAATTATATAAGATTCATGAATCAAAATACGATTAATTCATATGTTTTAATCCTAATATAATTAGCTCTGATACAACATGTAAGATTTTCAAGATCTATATATCAGGATTTAAAATATCATAATGATTTGATTAAACTAAAATTTAATATATTTAAATACGTACCGCTTAATCTTGCCATCATCATGAGATACTGAGAATAGTCTTCACAATTGAAAAATCTTAGCATAGGCTCTTCTCCTCCTTCTCCTAATCTTTAAGTTATTTTTCAATGGAACTAACAACTTTTTAATCCACACACACACACATATATGTAAATCCTGATATGATAAGTGAGGGGACCGAGTTTAAATAAAATAATTACTGAGCCCTCCTATTAAAGAATCCGAATAATTTAAAGCAGACTTTATACATCCGTACCACATATCCACATATAAAATAATAAATACAGTAAGATGGACCATAATCCAAAACTTTATGGATCACAATAATAATATTAGATTCTTACCAGTCAATCTGTTTGAATTACTTTCAACTCATTTTTCACAAAATCAAACAAAATATAATCAATAAAAGAGTAATTAAGAAAATTTCTTACAGTTGCTACTTTCTGCTCTCCAGCTCTAGTTATTTTTCCGTCGATTCAATAACATTCCTACGATTGAAGAAGCAATGAAGCGTGATGGTGTTCACTACATTGCTATAAAACCTCTTGGAGGCCTTAAAAGTTTTGCTGCTGTTTACTTCGGAGGATGACAAAAAGCTATGCTCAGAGATGGCAACGGTCAGGTGTTGTGATTGATAAAAAAAAATATTGAAAATCCTAAGTGATTCTTGATTAGATCAGGATTTAAAATATTCCAATTCCCAAATATTTAAAACACTCAATCTAAATCATCAAGCACTTACGAAAGAGATTTAGATTGTTGTTTTATGAATAAACAATAAATCGACATAAACGATTTTTACGCGGAAAAACCACAATTGAAGAACCTTCAATTGTACTAAAAAACCATGGGCGAAACGCCACTAATCAATCCACTACTGAAGAAAGAAAGATTACAAAGATAATACACAAATTACCCAACTCAGTCAATTTGCCTTCAAATCTTTTGTAACTCTTTCACCAAGCCTTCGTCTCGGAATTGATCCACCTGAAGTTGAATCCACAACTTCACTTGTCGAATTAACGACTACGTACAGAATCAAACGCCTTTGAAACTCTACGTTTGAATCTTCGGAATCCACCGAAGAATAACACTCTTGTATGTATACGAACAATCTCCTTGATATGTGCTTCTCAATTCATGAGTTGAATACTCATTCAATTTTATCAAGGAAAACTCACAAAAACCTCAGAAGAAAACCTCAAACAAAACCCTAGGACTCTTGAATAAGATCTAGCAAGAGTAAACCCTAACATCAGCCTAAACAGATATATATAGGAGAACAAAGTCCGCGATCTCCACTCGAGCGCAGGACATCCCGCTTAAGCAGCTTCAGCAAAACATGCATGTGACAAAACAGAGTTCCGCTCGAGCGCTGGAGAACCCACTTGAGCGCGAAATCACACATCTCAGTATTTTTACAGACCTGACAAACTACTGAGACATCCCATATTATGCTCGAGCGCCAATGGTTCCGCTCGAGCGGGAAAGACAGAAAATTAGGAAAAATTACAACTTTATCAAAACAAAGTTTGTATGAGGGTTTGACAATAAAGGGACCTAACAATCTCCCCCTTTGTCAATGCCCGGACAAAACTTTTCTAAACAATTTTCCTTAAACACACGCACTAGACAATGTAACAACCAAGAAAAGAATAACACTAAACAACTCTATGATCAACAAACAATCCTGCCATGCGAATAATCCATCCAAAACAATCCTGCCATTCGAATAATTCATCCAACATACACCTGTGAAATAACAACCAACATACCAAGAAAAACAAAAATTGTGGAATGGCATAAGAAGAGATATAAATATAAAGAGGACCATGATACTAGATCCAAAATGATATTCACAATAATGAAAAACAACCGGAATAGATGTCAAAATATCAAGAAGACAAAGTATCCAAATATCCAAATATCAAAACATGTACCACCAAAAACTCTCCCCCTTTTTGGCCGGGACACAAGGAAATAACAACCAAATCAGACATCAGGTGGAGGATGAGGCTACTGAATCTGTAGTAAGGAAATAATGTGCGCCAGCTGAGTGGTAGTCTGGATGGCAGACTGCTCCAACTGTCTGAGGCGGCTATCAAAAGCATCAAATCGAGCATCCAAAAAGTCCAACCTTTGAGTCATAGCATCCTCGAAATGCTGAAGCTGGTCGCGAAAAGCCCGGGGTGGAACAGCATCCTCCTCACCACCAGTTGCGGCAGCATCAAACTCGGCCTCCTCAACAAGGCCAGCAGCTGTACCTGCAGAAGTACCAGCCCTAGAAGACTCCCCTTTAACGTGAGCACGACTCTGGCAAACTCATCATCCTCGAAAACAAGAACCTCAAGCTCGGACAAAAGACGGTTGATCATACAACCATATGGGAGACCTAACTATTTGTTCCCAAAGACACCTATCATCTTTCTAATAATGAGTGTGGCAAGATCAATGGACATGTGACGAGCAAGACAAAACAAAACGAACCCCGGGTCTTGATTAATTTCTGATGAGTGAGTGGTCACAATGATATTAGCACATACAATTAGATTAAGCAGTCTAAACTCGGGAAGAAGTTCAAACTGTTTAATCAAAGAACCCTTAGGCCAAGTGCAGGGAGCACCACATAAAACTCAACCACATTATTAAAGTCACATATAGGACGGACTGGAAAATGATAGTGTTCAGGAAATACTTGATCAATTTTAAGAAGCCCTCGAATAAGATCAGGAGTGACAGTGATGGATTTAGACCTAACCCAAGTGGTGAAGGAAGGCTCAATGTCACTGATTTGCTCAATATTGTAGAAAAATTCTCAAACCCAGTTAAGATTTTGGCGACCAGAAAATGACAAAACTAAGTCACCACCTAAGGGGTCAAACAAGGGGCGGATGTGAATGGACTCGAAAGTATTGGGTTGGACATTTCATTCGAGGTGAACAGTCCGAGCCGCAAAGGACTTACGAAATAATTTGGCTTGTTTAGCAGATTGAAACCTCTCAGAATTGAAAGCAGGACGCGACACAGTAGACTTTCGTCGCTTAGGAGCAGACATGATGACGTGAGACACAATAAAAACCCAACACCAAACAAACCCAAAGAGCAAAGCAACACAACACAGAGAACATTAGTAACATGAGTAACAATGAGATTGACAATAATTAAAACAAATATAAGACTTACAACATGATGAAACTCACAAGCACAATGCATAAACATGGATGACAGATGCAGGGCATAATATCAATGATATAATGATGATAAGAAATCACGAAATAGGATCCAAAACCTTGCAAATAAGAACCAAGCCCCACCATATCAACACTATTGGGTACCCACAATCAAGTACATTGAAATCAAACCAAACAAAAACATGAAAGACATGAGACCATAAAAAAATAACAAGGAGAAACCCTAGGGTTAATGACACAACAAACGACATACAAAAACATGAAATCCATCATTAAAAGGAAACCAAGACTCAGTGAAAGTGTGTGAGGGAAGGGGAAAAAACTAGACACAAAACAAACAAAAAACCCGAAATACAACCTCCACAAGAACCGAAATGACGAGAAAGAAAAAAAAGAGAAGGAGTGGGAAAACACTTACCAAGGTGGAATCGGTGAGGAAGAGGAAGAAGAAAGGCAAAATCGAGCCCAACTAGACCACGATCCAAACCCTAGGGATGAGAGACGAAAAAAGAGGGAAAAAATGACCTGAAGAGTCGAGGGAGGGAGTTTTATACAAAATAGGTCCGCTCGAGCGTAATGAGTAACACTCGAGCGTGAGGCAAGGCAAGCAAATACTCGCTCGAGCGCGAAGAAGGACCCGTTACAGAACTGTAAAACAAGGACAAAAATGCTGCAAGGCTAAAAAACACGCTCGAGCATGGAACAGTTAGCTCGAGCGGAGACCCTTTTTAAATTTTTTTTTTTTTTATATTAAAACAAAAAACAACTAGGATGACCTGTAACAAGCAGGGAGTCCAAGTGAATGACTATACCACTAGGATAAAAGAATCCATCAATCATGAGTCCTAAAAATTTGTAAAAAAATTTTGAAGCACCAGGTCATGAACAAAACAGATAGAATTTAATCAAAGCCATAAGCATCATAAGAATGCATAACTCAAAAACACACATGAGAGCTCACAAATAAAATGTGTGTGTGTGCAATCCTTGAGAGTTACAAAGCTAGAGTTAATCCTCGTAGTGATCGGATGGCTGGACCTCCGACAAGAGTAAATAACCATCACAGAGAAAAGTCAAACCACTAGAAATCACGGGGTATTTGTTGAGTAAGCGCGGAGGCTCCCCTTCAATCAATGATTTTTATTTATTTTTATTTTTATTTTTATTTTTTATTTTTTCTTGTGGGCACTCACTGGTGGCATGCACGCTCAAGAGTATGGAGACCAAACCAGAGAAGAATGAAATCAAAAAGGATGGCCTGGTTGGTGCCTCTGAGGTAGCCTTTTCCTAATGCCCGGATTTCAATGAACTGAGGGAGAAACCATGGAAGTGAATAAAAGATGGTAGATGGTTAAGAGACTCAACATCACCCATGATATACTAGTATAGGTCAATTCCTCTAAAAAAGTACAAGAAACACTGTTAGTGGTCCATAGAGAACTTTGATCACTTGTGCGGAAACCCCTGCAACAGTTTATCTCAAAGATGTGTACAGAATGAGATCATGAAGTAAATGAGTATGGGCATTCAGAATGAGCTATGAACAAAGAAGAATGAGATCTTGTAAGCAACATGAGCAGTGTTCATATAAATTTTTGATGCAAAGATATCAGGACTCAATGACAATGGGATTATCACATCCAAGTACAGTAAGCCAACCACTCACACTCACCTAAAAAAAACAGGAAACAGCCTAGATACTGAGCACTACACCCAAGGTTTTTCTAAGAAACTCAAATCGAAGAAGATCAATGGGTTTTGTAAAAATATCAGCTTTTTGATGCTCAGTAGGTACATGTTCCAAAACAACAAGGCCTTCTTCCACTAACTCTCGAATAAAATGATGATGGATGTCAATATGTTTGGTGCGAGAGTGTTGGACAGGATTTTTTGAAATGTTTATGGCACTTGTGTTATCACAAAAAAGAGTGAGAGTGTTCTGTTCTATCCCATAATCATGAAGCATTTGTTTCATCCACAGCATTTGTGCACAACAACTCCCTGCAGCAATGTACTCAGCCTCAGCAGTCGAAAGGGAGATGGCATTTTGCTTTTTACTATGCCAAGAAATCAGATTATTCCCAAGGTAAAAACACCCCCCGGATGTACTTTTCCTATCATCAGCACACCCTGCCCAGTCGGCATCAGAAAAACCAGTAATTTCAACTGTAGTATCAGTAGAAAACCAAACCCCAAACCCCATACCCCAATGTCCTATTAACATATTTGATGATGCGTTTGACTGTAAGAAGGTGAGACTCTTTAGGACTGGCTTGGTAACGGGCACAAACACCGACACTGAAGGAAATATCAGGACGACTAGCTGTAAGATACAGAAGACTCCCTATCATGCTCCTATAAAGGGTAGGATCTACATCAATTCCGGAGGAGTCTTTGGAGAGGTGAAGACTGGTGCTCATAGGAGTACGTGCATGTTTGGCAGACTCAAGACCAAACTTTGACACAAGATTTTTGGCATACTGAGACTGAGAAACAAACATACCTGAAGGAGACTGTTTAATTTGAAGACCCAAAAAATAAGACAACTCTCCCATCATGCTCATCTCAAACTCATGTGTCATGCAATCCGAAAAATATTTCACAAGATGATTAGCAGTGGATCTAAATACAATATCATCAACATAAATCTGAGCAACAAGAATATGAGACTTAGTATATTTTACAAATAAGGTCTTATCCACACTACCCCTTTGGAAATCATTATCAAGAAGAAAGGTAGTAAGTCTATCATATCAAGCCCGAGGAGCTTGTTTCAACCAATACAAAGCCTTGTCTAACTTGTAGACATGATTCGGACATTTAGGGTCCTCAAACCCTTTTGGTTGCTCAGCATATGGGTCTTCTTTCAAGTACCCATTCAGAAAGGCACTTTTCACATCTATTTGAAACAATTTAAAGCCAAGAAAACATGCAACACCAAGCAAAATATGAATAGATTCGAGACATGCAACTAGGGCAAACGTCTCATCATAGTCAACCCCTTCTACTTGTGTATAGCCTTGAGCAACCAACCTGGATTTATTCCTAACAACAGTACCATTCTCATCAAATTTATTTTTAAAGATCCACTTGGTACCTATCACATTCATGTCTCTAGGCCTGGGAACTAGAGTCCAAACATTATTACGTTCAAATTGACCTAATTCTTCATGCATAGCGTTGACCCAACTATCATCTAGCAAGGCCTCTTTAAAATTCTTAGGTTCAATTAATGAAACATAACACATATGTGACACCTCATCCCGAATCTATCTTCGAGTTTTCATTCGATCCGATACACTTCCAATCACTTGTTGTGCTGGATGATTCAGTTTCACCCTTGCTGATGGTTTGAACTTAGGACTTGTGGTGACAGAAGCAACAGGAGTGATATCTCTTTGAGCACTCTTAGGACTTGAACTTACCTGTGAGGATGGTGCTGTAACAATTTCTTGTGATTGGACCTCAGCTTCTCTTTGACTTTGTGGTTCAGTATCCAAGATTGGAGACTCACCATTGTCATCCTCATTTGTTGCTGGAGTAGGGGAACTTGTATCATCTATAACCACATTGATAGATTCCATTAAAGAAGAAGTTCGCAGGTTATAGACTCGAAAAGCCCTACTAGTGGTTGAATACCCTAGAAAAATACCTTATTCATTTCGGGAGTCAAATTTGCCCAAAGGCTCTCTATCTTTGAAAATGTAACACTTACTCCCAAAGGTTTTGAAGTATTTTACATTAGGTTTCAATCCCTTCCACAATTCATATGGAGTTTGTAAAGTGCCGGGCCTTAAATACACGCGATTTATGACATAAACAGCAGTATTTAGGGCTTCAGCCCAAAACTTTGGAGGAAGACTCTTACTAAGGAGCATGACCCTAGTCATTTCTTGAACAACTCTATTCTTCCTCTCAACCACTCCATTTTGTTGTGGATTAATGGGTGCAGAAAATTCATGCTTAATTCCATGCATATCACAAAAATCAGAAAACGAACTATTTTCAAATTCACGACCATGATTAGTTCGGATTCTTATGATACGCCCAATGGAAACACCCTGTTCATTTTGGATTTTAAGGACTAAAGCCTGGAAAGCATCAAACGTATCAGATTTTTCCTTTAAAAAATTTATCCATGAAAATCGAGTAAAATCATCAACAGTTAAAAAAATATATCTTTTACCTCCAATGCTTTCAGTGCGAGTAGGACCCATTAAATCCATGTGAACTAATTCAAGAGGACGTTTGATTGTAAAGCTGTTCACCTTTGTATGAGGGGCACGGGTTTGCTTTCCAAGTTGACATGGTCCACACACATGGCTCAAATTCTTACCCAGTTTAGGTACTCCTCTCACAAGCTCTTTGTTGGCTATCTTAGTTAGGTCTTTGAAATTCATGTGACCTAATCTTTGATGCCACAAATCAATGTTACTTATGATGGCAGAGTAACAAGTAAGATCATTAGTAGTAACAATCCCATAGCAGTTATCAGATGTGCGAACCCCATGTAAGACAGTATTTCCCTTTTTATAAAAAATTTCACATTTATTTTTTGAAAACAATACTTCATGATGGGAATCACACATTTGACTAATGCTCAAAAGATTTGCTTTAAGACCATCAACAAGTAGAGCATTATCCAGCTTGGGAAGACTAGCAACATTTATAGAGCCCTTACCAATGACTCTAGAAGTGCCGCCATCTCCAAAGGTAACAATTCCTCCTTCATATTTTTCAAGGGAGGTGAAGTAGGATTTGTTACCGGACATATGATGAGAGCACCCACTATCAAGATACCACATGTGTGAGTCACGTGCTTTTAGAGCAGTGTGAACAACTAAACAAGTCAAATCATCTTTTCTCACCCAAATCTTTTTAGTCTTGATAAATGTCTTGGCGTTGTGAGCACCCTCATGAATCTTGTTATTCCGCCTAGACATGTAAGGTTGTCTCCTAACCTAAAAAGTATTCAAATTTCTACCCTTTTGAGACACCTTACCAAACAATTCAAAGCAATAAGGACGAATGTGGCCATACCTACTACAGTGATGACAAATAAAAACAGGTTTTACCTCCCTTTTGTTGATCTTACCCACTTTCGGTAGATGAAGAGAGGAATCATCCTGGTCTACCTTCAACTTGCCCTTTGCTTGAGTTTTCAGGTTATGTGAAGTAGAGGCCTGTCCCTTGTGAGTTGTCGCACTATAGCCTAGCCCACTTTTGTCACAACCCATTTGTTGAGACCCGAGGATGTCTTCTAGAGATTTGGAACCTTTGTTCCACATGGCAATTGTTGTTCTAGCAATACGGAGTTCTTCATCTTTCTGACAGACTATCTCTTCCAATGTAGCTTGTGACATTTCAAAGCTTTCAGGCTTTTCTTCATATGTGGAATACACTTTCAGAAGTTCATTCCTTTCAGTTTCACAGGATAGAAGTTTTCCACATAAGTCTTGCATGTCACTTGAGATCTTGATGACATTCTGTTTTACTGCTACAAGTTCTCCTTTTAGCCTGACATTCTCACTCTCACATGTTTTGAGCTTGAGAGAGAGTTTGTCGTTGATTTTGGACAAATTCAGAGATTCCTCGTACAGCTTTTTGTAAGCTTGTTGTAGTTCGTCGCCATTGATCTCATCATTGTCTTCAGATGTTTCATCATCCTCTTTTTGCTCTTCATTCTCCTTGACCTCATCCAATCTAGCAACTAAGACAGGGAAGTTGCTGGATGGTGGGGAAGGTGAATCTCCTCTTTCATGGAATTGGTTCAGAATTTCCCATGCATCTTTAGCCTTTGTGCAGTGAACAACTCGTTGCTGTTCTTCATCAGAAATTGCTCCACGAATAGTAATCAGGGCTCTCTGATTGCCCGAATTGTCTGCACTTTTTGTATCTTCTTCACTGGCTTGCCAACCTTCTAGGTCAAAAGCTCTCAGAAAAGCTCTCATTCTGATCTTCCAATACAGGTAGTTACTCCCATTAAAGGTGGGAGCATTATGCAGGTTCTGGCCACGAGCTAATTCCGATGGCTTTGGAAGAGGTTGAGCGAAAAAGGACCAAAATGCCATGAAAGCACTATCCCCGTTTTCACCGGATTCAGGTTCTTCAGGTTCTTGCTCCGACCCGCTTTCATCATCCCAAGTCACAGTGTAGACTTTCTTTCGGTTCTTTTTCGAAGGGCATTCAAGGGCAATATGACCAAACCCTTGACATTCATAGCACTTGACCCCTTGCCCCTTTACAATCTTCTTTTCAGTTTTGGAGCAAGTTTTGGTAGAAAAGTTTTGAGTTTTTCATCACTCTTGTCTTTTGAAATAGGGTCTCTGAAATTAGGCTTCTTTTTCTTCAAATTTTTTTTGAACTGTTTAGTAAACATAGCCGTCATCTCAGACTCTAAATCAAATTCAATCTCCAGAGTTTTTGCAGTCTCATGAGCATTAGTGAAAGCCACACTATCTTTTTGTTTTTTCTTTGAAATCTGGTGGGCTTCATAAGTCTGCAAGTTTCCAACCAATTGATCAAGCTTGAGGGCATCAACATTCTGAGCCTCCTCAATGGCTGTCACTTTTGATTGGAACCTCTCGGGTAAAGACCTCAAAATTTTTCCAACAACTTTAGCTTTAGGGATTTTTTCATCGAGTGTGAAATAGGAATTCACGATATCACTAAGTTTTGCATAGAAATCATCAAATGTCTCATCTTCGCGCATAAAAAGGGTTTCAAAGGTGGAGGTGAGACGTTGAAGTTTAGACCTTTTGACAGAAGTAGTACCTTCATGAATCGTTTCAAGAATGTCCCAAGCCTCTTTTGCTACCTCACACATGCAGATACGACGAAACTCTTCAGGTGTGACAGAGCAAAACAGGGAATTGAGAGCTTTACTGTTCCAACTTGAGTTTTGGTAATCAGTTGTGTCCCATTTATCAAGGGGTTTAGGAATATCAACACCACCAATGGTGACAATAGGTTCACTCCACCCATAGATCACGCAGTGCCAAACTTTCTCATCGATGGATTTTAAAAACGCTCTCATACGAGCTTTCCAATAAGAATAGTTTGTACCATCGAGTAAAGGAGGTCAATGGGTCGAGTTACCTTCACGAATAGAATCCATATCACTAGTCACACAAAATCACACTCCTATAGTTTTGATAAAAACAAAGAGTGACCCGCTCTGATACCAATTGAAAATCCTAAGTGATTCGTGATTAGATCAGGATTTAAAATATTCCAATTCCCAAATATTTAAAACACTCAATCTAAATCATCAAGCACTTACGAAATTGATTTAGATTGTTGTTTTATGAATAAACAATAAATCGACATAAACGATTTTTACGTGGAAAAACCACAATTGAAGAACCTTTAATTGTAATCAAAAACCACGGGCGAAACGCCACTAATCAATCCACTACTGAAGAAAGAAAGATTACAAAGATAATACACAAATTACCCAACTCAGTCAATTTGCCTTCAAATCTTCTGTAACTCTTTCACCAAGCCTTCGTCTCAGAACTGATCCACCTGAAGTTGAATCCACAACTTCACTTGTCGAATTAACGACTACGTACAGAATCAAACGCCTTTGAAACTCTATGTTTGAATCTTCGGAATCCACCAAAGAATAACACTCTTGTATGTATATGAACAATCTCCTTGATATGTGCTTCTCAATTCATGAGTTGAATACTCATTCAATTTTATTAAGGAAAACTCACAAAAACCTCAGAAGAAAACCTCAAACAAAACCCTAGGACTCTTGAATAAGATCTAGCAAAAGTAAACCCTAACATCAACCTAAACAGATATATATAGGAGAACAAAGTCCGCGATCTCCGCTCGAGCGCAGGACATCCCGCTCGAGCGGCTTCAGCAAAACATGCTTGTGACAAAACAGAGTTCTGCTCGAGCGCTGGAGAACCCGCTCGAGTGCGAAATCACACATCATAGTATTTTTACAGACCTGACAAACTACTGAGACATCCCATATTACGCTCGAGCGCCAATGGTTCCGCTTGAGGGGGAAAGACAAAAAACGAGGAAAAATTACAACTTTATCAAAACAAAGTTTGTACGAGGATTTGACAATAAAGGGACCTAACAAATATGATTTACAATTTGCGTTGAGTAATTGAAAATAAAAGGCTGTGTTTGGAACGATTTCGAAATTAAGATTGTATCCCCACATTTCAATATGATGTTTGGATAGGATGTTCAAATTATATTTCCACAACATTTAGAAAACTCTATAGAAAACTCTGTGTGAGGTGTGATTTTCAAATTTTTTTATATTTTAAATTTGGCCTAACCAGTCGTCCCACCGGACGTCCTACTGGTTGACCAAAACAGTGCCATTTTTTTTTTGGCAATTGATATATGTTAATTTTTATATATTCGAACAAAATATTTTTCAAATTTTTAAAATTTTTTATGTGCTTTAATATAATTTTGAGTTATATGTTTAGTTATAAGTTGTAAGTTTTTGTATCAAATATTATACGTCACATCAAAAATTTTCACTCAATTCAAAATCTTTTCAAAACACTTTTACCAAACAAATTTTCTACACTTAAATCATAATTTCAAAACTCACAAAATCAAAATACAACTCCTACTCTCAAATCATATTTAGAAAGTTCTACCAAACACATCCAAAATGTTTTGGAGTTCTAATTTGTGAGTTCTAATAGTTTTAACGTGTATGTAAATCTCATCTGATATGGTGTTTTGATTTTTTTTTTTGTTTGACTTTTCACTTCACCACCTCACTAGAACTCTAATTTTAGAGGGATAAAATCATCGTTGAATTGAAAAACAATAAAGAACATAGAGATCTATCATTGGTGAAGAGTATAGCCCCCTGAACTACAGAATAATTTTTCAACAAAATGGGTTACAATCAGTCACGTTTTGATTTTTGAGTTGTCTCAACAAGTAAAGGCGGCTTGTTCCTCTTTCAAGTCACTTCGTCATCGGAAGTACTGTTTCGGTATGATTTATTTTTTAATTTTTATAATTATTATGAAAAGATATATAAAAAATATAGAGATGGTGTGGCTCAAATAAGCTAATAATCCAATAAATTGTTTATTTTTTATGTATAAAAAAAAAAAAAAAAAAAACTATTGTGTTGTTGGACTTTGCTTATTTGGTGTGTATTTTTTTTGGCTTATTTTGGTGGCCTGAATTTTTTTAACTCGAATGACTCGAATATCCGAAAACAACATCGTTTTGAGTGTAAAATGACGTTGTTTTGATACATTCGAGTCATTCGAATCATACAAATTCATCGCCGTCGGCAACGTACTCGGCTACGCCGCCAGATCGTACTCGAACCTTCACTGCCTCTTCCCCTTCACCTCAACACAGGCCTGTGATGTTTACTGTGCGAATCTCAAGACCTGTTTCTTAATCTCAATCACTCTGTTACTCACTCTAACCATACTTGCACTCAGCACTATGAGTGAAGATCCAATTTCGAGGCTCTCGGTGGAGAACAAGGATGAAACGGTGCCGTTTCGGGGTTTTTCAGGGAATTATTGAGTGCGTTGAAAGAGTTTCCAAAGCCCATGTGGTACCTATCGTTGGCGATGATCCTGACCTCGACTGCTTGATTTGGGTTTGTGTTGTACGACACTAATTGGGTGGGGAGAGAGGTGTATGGTGGAGAGGTTGGAGGGAAGGTGTACGATAGCGGAGTGAGAGCGGGGTCGTTGGGGCTGATGCTGAACTCAGTGGTGGCTGGGGTGACGGCGCTGGCGGTAATGCTAGTGGTGCGTGGTGGTGGGACTACGCCGGTACGTGGTGTAATAATGATCTGTACACTTAAGTTTACTCTTCAAACCCATGCTTCTTAAGCTCATGCATATAAAGATAATGTTTTCTTCACTAAAATAAAATAGGAATGAAATGTTTATTTTATTAAAATATACATTATCATGTTTAGTTCACTAAAAAAAATAAATTATAAATAAAATCATTATACATTACTGAACACATAATTTTTACTTGAGCATACCCCCCCTCAAAAAAAAAAAAACCTTATTAATTTGCATAAGATTTAAAAATGAACCAAACATAGTTCTGTTACCTCATTAAAAAGACATCTGAATATGAATAGTCTTCATGTATTGCATGGGTTTTCAAAACGGAAAAATTAGTGAAATATCTCTTTCTAACTTTGTATAGTATGAGAGGTTTAAGATATATTTTTTTATTACCTAAGGACCCTTAATGAAATTTCTCTGTGATCATACTGGAGAAATTTTAAAATTTCTCTATGAAATAAGAGAAATTTCTCTATAAAAGTTGAAACTTCTCTGTGTTGGAGCCGAAATTTCTTTGAGTCGGGTACAAATTTCTCTGAGTCAAATTTTTTCTAGAAAAATATTAAACGATTTCAACTATTATAAAATATTATGTCTTTGATCTTATAAAATTTTAATATGATATCTTAAAAAAATTCTTCTTTTCAAAACTGCAAGGGGCCACATCTTAGAGAGTCTATATATAGGATAGGTGTTATAGGGTCAATTTTTGTTTTAAATTTTCAACCTGTATGGCAATAAGTTACAGCAATTAGTCTCAACTAATTATCAATACACACGCATACAAAGTGTTAGAACAAGTAAGAGAGAATGCAACACGAAATTACATGAAATTCCTAACTTTTATTATTGCACCAACAATACAAATGAGTGCCTATGGAAACTCTTACAATATTTAGTTGAATTTTGAGTTCCATGGCCATGCCTCATATAGGCTTACAATCAGTTATAAGAATACAACCAGCAATACAAGGAAAGCATACCAAATGGCATGGTAGTTGACACCCCCAACTGCCTCGGGACTTAGGAACAAATCTGGGACTAATTGCTAATAACTGCTCCTGTCTTTCAACCTTGGTTATTAATTTTCAAGCTTGTCTTGTCTTTGCCCAACATAAGTAATTGCTGCCAACAGACATGCATAACTGCTGATAACCGCCATGTTGTTTGCCTCATCAAGCCAGCCACGACTTTGGTTGTCTTGGCCACCAAACCAAGTCTTGCATACTGATTGCCTTTAACCCCCAAGTATGCTGTAGCCCACATTGAGGTCATGTTAATGCCTTGCATCTGTGCAAATGCTGCCCATACTTTGGCCAAGAATTGTGTGCTGCTGCCTTAGCACTTTGTCAACTTTTCACCTTACTGTCTTGGCATGCCACCATCATATCGTGACCTTAGTTGGACATTGGCAGAAGGTGTTGTCAATGCCAACCATGCAGCCTTCATATAGAAGGTGCTAACATTTGGCCACTTGAGATGAGAGTATGCTTCAATTATTGGAAAAGGCCAAACAATTTTATCTACAATGTTGATCTCAAGTTTGACCAATGGTATCATTTAGAAAAATTATTTCAAAAAAAATTTATAAAAAAAGAGAGAATTACCATCGAGCTGTACTTTCAAAAAATTATTACAGGAACATGAAACAATTTAAGACTTGTATCATTAATATTGATAAAATCTATCATTAATTTGTAATTTATATTTAGAATTTTTACTGATTTGTTATTTTCCTAAAATAATATGATGATCATTTTAGATATTAGTTCACATTTTTTTAATCTTAAATTTATATTTTATACTTCATTTATGGAGTAATTTTAATGATAAGAATTTATGATAAATAAGTTTTTTTTTATTTTATTTATAAATCTGGATAATTGATTGTCCATAGACATTTTGCAAGGGAGATGCATGTAACCAATCATCTTCTCATGATGTAAGGCGCATCTTTGGTGGACTACTGTTAGCACCTTAAGACTTGGACACACAGCTTGGCATGGGGTGGCACCTTGCACCTATGTCAAGGTCCAAGTCAGGCATGAGGGAGGCATGTCTAAGTCAAGGTAACAATGTGGCAATGGCAATGCCACCAGACCCAAAGGCGAGTAATGTTTCATGTGGGCAAATGAACGGCTATACTTAGCCCGAATGTTGCTGGCAGCATAGACTTGTTGGGTCAAACAGATCAGTGGGCAAGACATGGCAGACCAAGACTTACAATTTTGTGGGTTAAACTCAGGAGGGTTCA
This sequence comes from Camellia granthamiana, assembly GCA_036172215.1. NCBI lineage: Eukaryota > Viridiplantae > Streptophyta > Magnoliopsida > Ericales > Theaceae > Camellia > Camellia granthamiana. The sequence continues at coordinate 49,238,826 of CM069910.1, forward strand.
AAAGGCTGAAATGGATAGGCAGTTCATAGCAGTTCCTTGGCATGATGCAAAGCTGACAGACATGGCAGTTTATAGAAATTATGCTTGCAGAAAGTTAAGACAAAGGTTGCTAGAATTCAAGGACTGGTCCAAGACAGTTCCAGGCAATTTCCAGCAGTTACAATCTGCAGCAGCCTTGTAGGTTTGAATTTACCCTAGCAGTTGGGGGTGTTAACTGCTTATAACTAATTTGTAAAATGCCTATAAATGTTAAGGCATAGTGGGATTTAGACAAATCATGTTATCTATACGAATACTCATGTATCCTTGTATTATTTGGTGATAATAAAGGTTGGGAACGGTTCTTGTAATCTATTTGTGTATGCTTGCTTGCTTACAAAACTTATAGTGGGTAATTCGTGCATGCTTGGCTGAGACTAAGTGCTGTAACTTAGCGCAATTACAGGCTAGAAATTGAAAACGAAAATTGACCCTGTAATAATTGGTATCAAAGCACGGTTATGCTCTAATGGTTTTTGGCATGGATGCCTTGAAAGAAAGAGTAACGCGGTTGGAAAATCTTGTGGGTGACCCTGCTGATAAGAACCGCTCGCTGACGAATCAATTGGATGCTGTGGCCTCAGGGTTTCTTGCCCTTGAGACCTCGACAGCAGATCGATTTAAAGACATGCTGACGGATGTGCTGGCCATTTTGGATTCTTAGAAAGACAAGTTTCAGGAAGTTGTGGATGAACTGTCCCTTCTGAAGAAGGCTGTCTGTGGGCATACGAATTCGGAAAAGACTCCTTCGAAAATCAAAGTTCCAGACCCTAAAGCTTTTGGCGGAAATCGGAATGCGAAGGAACTTGAGAATTTTCTGTGGGACATGGAGCAGTACTTCAAGGCTGCTCATGTGCCAGAAGGAGAAAAGGTTACAATCACAAGCATATACCTTATTGGTGATGCTAAACTTTGGTGGCGTACACATGTCGGGGATGACACTCGGCCAGAGATCTCAACTTGGGAGACTCTTAAGAAGGAAATGAAAGAACAATTCCTTCCTTGCAACACATCTTGGGTTGCAAGAGATGCCTTGAAACGGTTGAAGCATTCCGGATTGGTGAGGGACCATGTGAAGGAATTCAGTTTTTTGATGCTTGACATCAAGAACATGTCGGAGGAAGATAAACTCTTCAACTTTATGTATGGGTTGCAGAATTTGGCCCAGTTAGAACTTCGGAGACTCGGTGTTAAGGATTTGCCCTCTGCCATAGCTGCAGTATATGGGTTGCTTGACTACAAGTTAAGCAAAGAACCCACGTCTGAAACCAGCAAAACCAAGAAGAAAGGAAAAGTGAAGTTTGCAGAGAAAAAGACTAGTTTCAAGAAGGGCAAAGACAGTTCCAAATACAAGCAAAAGGTGGATTCTTCTCAGACCAATGGTGGGAAATCTAACAAGGGATGTTTCCTTTGTGATGGACCCCATAGAGCAAAAGACTGTCCCAAGCGTGAGAAACTCAACGCTATGGTTGCGGAAGATGGCAAAGGGGAGTCGGATTCTGAGGGGCCGACTAGGGTAAACCCCTTACAATTGCTCAATGCAATTCATGTGGACAAAGCCCCTACTACTAGTCTAATGTACATCAAGGTGACATTGGCGGGTACTGACATTGCGGCAATGGTAAACACCGGTGCCACGCATAACTTTCTGTCAGAAAAAGTTGTAAAGACCCTCGGATTGCAAGTTATCCAAAGCACTAGTCGAATCAAGGCAGTAAACTCAGTGGCTCAATTGGTACAAGGAATGGCTTCCAAAGTATCGATCACAGTCGGAGATTGGACTGGACGGGTTAACTTGATGGTAGTTCCTTTGGATGATTTCGATGTCATCTTAGGAAATGATTTCTTTGTGACTGCAAAGGTGGCTTTGATGCCATATTTGGGTAGGATACTTATTTCGGATGAAGACAAGCCTTGCTTTGTCACTGGTTGTAGTAAATCAGACAAAGGCAAGGGTACAAAGAGGAAGATGGAGACCCTCTCAGCCATTCAAGTGCACAATGGTTTGAAAAAGGGCGCAGAGACTTATCTTGCTGCCTTGGTGGAAATCAAACCCGATCTATTAGTAGAAGTGCCGGATGAAGTGGTAGAAGTGCTTAGGGAATTTGAGGATGTGATGCCTCCGGAGTTACCAAAGTCCCTTCCTCCTCGGCGTGCCACTGATCATAAAATAGAGTTGATTGCAGGTGCTAAGCCTCCAGTGAAGGCACCCTACAGAATGTCCCCAATGGAACTCACGGAGTTGAGAAGGCAATTGACGGACTTACTGGATGCTGGTCTGGTCCAACCATCCAAAGCCCCTTACGGTGCCCCAGTGCTTTTTCAAAAGAAGCAAGATGGAAGTTTGCGCATGTGTGTTGATTATCGAGCTCTCAACAAAGTGACTATAAAGAACAAGTACCCAGTCCCTTTGGTGGCAGACCTATTTGATCGATTGTGCAAGGCCACTTACTTCACAAAATTGGATTTATGTGCTAGCTATTGGCAAGTCCGAGTGGCTGAAGGGGATGAGTCAAAGACCACATGTGTTACGAGGTATGGGTCTTTTGAGTTCCTAGTAATGCCGTTTGGGTTAACTAATGCCCCGGCTACATTCTGTAATCTTATGAATGATTTATTCAATGATTATGTCGATCAGTTTGTTGTTGTTTATTTGGATGATATTGTAATATATAGTGAGTCCCTAAAGGATCACTTGTCCCACCTTCGGATGGTGTTTTCTCAGTTACGAGAACACCAGTTGTATGTCAAGAAGGAAAAATGTGAGTTTGCCCTGCGGGAAATTAAATTCTTGGGGCATGTAATTTGCAAAGGCCACGTAAAGCTGGACAATAGAAAAGTGCAAGCAATCATGGATTGGCAAGCACCATGCAAAGTGACTGAGTTGCGCTCCTTTTTGGGTTTGGCCAACTATTATAGAAAATTCATTGAGGGATACTCAAAGAAGGTAGCACCTCTCACGGATTTGCTCAAAAAGGACAGACCCTGGAAGTGAGATGAAAATTGTCAAGCGGCCTTTGACAAATTGAAGGTGGCTGTTGCAAGTGAACCGGTTTTGCGGTTACCTGATTTTGAACTTCCATTCGAATTACATACTGATGCATCTGATAAGGTTATTGGAGGTGTTTTGGTGCAAGACGGGCACCCGGTTGCTTTCGAAAGTCGAAAGTTAAATGATGTTGAGAAGAAGTATTCTGCCCATGAAAAGGAAATGACAGCAGTTGTGCATTGTCTTCAGATTTGGAGAGTTTACCTGCTGGGAACCAAATTCATGATATTGACGGACAATGTGGCAAATACTTTCTTCAAAACACAAACGAAGTTGTCTCCAAGGCAGGCCAGATGACAGGAATTCCTTGAAGAGTATGACTTTGAATGGCGACACAAACCTGGGCGCCACAACCAGGTTGCTGATGCTTTGAGTCGGAAGGAAATTGTGGACTACGTTGCTGTGATATCAAACATTGAAACTCAGTTGTTGGAAAGAATTCGGGCAAGTGCTGCAATTGATTTTGAATATCAAAGGCTAGTTCAGCAAGTGAAAGATGGCACTGTGCGTCGCTATTGGTTGGAAAATGATCTACTCCATGGCAAAGGAGATAGATTATATATCCCTAGTGTTGGTGGGCTAAGATTAGAGTTGCTTAGCGAAACTCATGATCCGCAATGGGCGGGTCATCCTGGACAACAACGCATGATGGCTTTAGTGTCTCGTTCCTATTGTTGGCCAAAAATGGAGGAAGATGTAGAAGCCTATATCAAAACTTGTCTAGTGTGCCAACTGGACAAGACAAAGAGAAAGAAGGCAGCTGGACTGCTGCAACCGCTGCCTATTCCAACGAAGCCATGGGTGTCTGTTTCCATGGACTTCATATCCGGGTTGCCAAAGGTGAACGGTATGCGTTCTGTTATGGTTGTTATTGATCGTTTCTCTAAATATGCTGCGTTTATCCCTGTCCCCCATGCTTGTCCCGCCGATGTTGCGGCAGACCTATTTTATAAGTATGTGGTGAAATACTTTGGTTTTTGCCCGAGGATATTGTTAGTGACAGGGATACCTGATTTACAGGATGGTTTTGGACGGTGCTATTCAACTTAATGGGATCCAAATTAAAGTTTTCTACAGCAAACCATCCTCAGACGGATGGACAGACCGAGAGAATGAATGCTTTGCTGGAAGAATACCTTCGACATTATGTGACTACAAGTCAGAGGAATTGGATTGACCTGTTGGATAGCGCCCAGTTTTGTTATAATCTATATCGGTCATCTGCCACAGGCATGAGTCCATTTGAAATAGCCACAGGGCAACAACCCCTTACTCCGCATGAAGTGGCACGGATTGGCTCAGGGGGTAGATGTCCCGCAGTATATCTGTTGGCAAGAGCTAAACAAGACATGCTGGATGAAGCACAAGATAGTTTGGCTAAGACAGGCAAACGGATGAAAAAGTATGCTGATAAAGGGCGAAGACCATTGGAATTCAAAGTGGGAGACAAGGTGGTACTGAAGCTTACTCCACAGATTTGAAAGAAGATAAGTAGTAAGACAACGCACCGTGGCCTAATTCCAAAGTATGACGGACCCTTTGAAATTCTAAAACGTGTGGGAAATTGTCACGACCCAAACTTGCCTCTATAGGTTTAGCATCGTAACCGGCCAGTAATCCTAGGATTACTGAAGGCCTCTTAGACAGATTAACATAATATTAGGGGATAGCGGAAGCAAATAACAATATACAACGTCTATTGAGCTGTGCAGACTTATATGAGACAGAAAAATTTTAAACTTTTTATAGACATATATACACATTATCTTTAAGTCATCATATATATACAGATTAGACAAAAAGAGACTTAGCCTTATTTACAAAATACACAAGACTTGTTCAACCAAACACGAAAACAAAAATTAAACTTTAAATCACATAGCAGTAATCACTTGACATATTCGAAACCTCCACGGGAGGCACATAAGTTGGCTGACAAAAACAGATTCTAGGCAGATGCCTCTAAGCCTGGTCACGCGCCTGATCACCTACATACATAAATAATACAGTGAGCTAGAGCCCAGTGAATAATAACAGAGTAAAGGGGTTTTATGAATGATGTCCAGCACAAGTTAGGATCCAGTATTTAAATCAGAACATATTCAGACTTCTAAACAGAAATAGATTTAGATACACACTCATGTTCATATTCAGATTTTGCATAAGATCATACGTGGTATACCCATTAGCTATCAGATCAGATTGGTCCAGAGACCCACATATATAGTTGGTACCAACGACCATAAAGGTCCATATCTTGCGCGCAAGTAGCCATGGTATTGTTACCCCCAGGCAAGAGCTACGTGCAGATTGGCCGCGGTATTGTTACTCGGGCGAGGGCCACATGCAGATTGGCCACGGTATTATTACCCTTGGGCGAGGGCCACGTGAACTAAGGGTGCCACAAATACTTTTCAGAAAATTAGATATTCATTCATAATTCGTAAGATAGCATTTCAGAAAACAGATCATACCATACCAGTCAGAAAATACTTAAGTTAAACATAACTTTACAGAGTTATTACTCGCAGATAGCCGCAGAAGCAAATCAGACGGACTGGACATATCAAATAAATCAGGTAGACGATGGCGCGTGACCTACACAAGCACATAACATATACACATTGAAATACAATATTACTCCCCTTGATCAAACTTGACTTTCCTAGTCTTTTTCCGTCTAAACAGTCCGAAGTTCTACTATGCTTATTCTTTCTCATTCAAATAAACCGGATTCTTATTTCACATATTCTTCCATTACTAAGCCCTTCTTTTCCAAATAGATTGATCTTTTACTTAGCTTCTTAAACAATTACCACTAGATCAATGATTCATTCCTTAACTAACTAATCTATGTTGATTGGTAGCTTATTAATCTTTATTGAATCACAAATCATGTCTAGAGTGCTTTGGAAAGAGATGAGGATAAAAATATGAACTAAATGCAACTTTCCAAATTATGCTGAAAATGGGTCTCCGCTCGAGCGCCACTTTGGTCGCTTGAGCGGACTGTAAAATTTGAGAAACTTCTAGGAGCTCGATTTTCATGCTCGAGCGAGACTTTCCTTGCTCGAGCGGACAGCTTAAATTCTGGAATTTTCAGAAATGCAATTGAAGTTCAAATTTGATATTCAAAGCCTCAAAACATGTATTTTTGATACACAAAAATGGAAAACCACTGTATGATTTAGTAAACACTTCCAATTAGAACAAATTCATTCAAAATCATGTTCCAATTACCCAAATTTAGTTTTAATTCATCTTATTAATATCAACCCACAATTCTAATATATAAATTAGGCTTTCCAATTCTTGAAGTTACATGATGCATGTGTGATTGAAACTCAATTTCATATAAGACAAATAAATTCAAACCCAAAAGGGTTATTTTCAAATTAACTTCTATAATTTTGAATCTAATTCAATTTCTACACCATTTTACTAATTCCTTTTAATGTACATGAAATTGAAGTTACATGACCCTTAGGAAAATATTTGCATGTATGACAAGATTAAAACTAATTAATTTTCTATATTCAAAATTAAATAAATGTTTAATTTTCCATAACTTGATTTTTCTTATAAAATTTATTCCTTCTTCTCTTCAAAACATGAAATTGTTTACCTTAAATTCCTCAAAATCCATATTGCATGTATAAAACACTTATCAAATCCAACCAATTTTACATCATCAAGCTCAATTTATAATTTGACTTCTTAATTTAAATCACAATTTAATCTCTAGCTCATAAACTTTAAAATATGAATTAAATTCTAAAATCTTCAAAACTTACCATGCATGTAATGATAAACTTCAAATATGTGATAGATGAAGAAAATCAAACTGAAATATTTAATCACAACATCAATTATTTAATTATCAAACTTAACCCAGACCTTCTACATTCTTTTCTTATGTAATGAAATTAAACCCAATTACCCTTCAATTTCAGCTTGTAAACAAATTATCTACAAAATTTAAGTCTCAATTTCTTACCTTAAATCTTCAACTCGATGAATTTCTTGACAAATTCTTGAACTTTTCTTCAATTCTCCACTTTTCCTTAGCTTTTCCCTTAGCTTTCCTACTCAATTTCCAGCAAATATCTAAGGAATTGACTGTCCCTCACTCACGGTTCTCTCTCTCTCATCCACGGTTCTATCTCTCCCTCTCTCACGGTTTTGCCAAGACAAATGTGAAGCACAGAATGCACTCAACAATGAATAAGTGGGTTTGCCTACTCTCTCTCCTCAAATGCATAAAAAACATGAAGACTCAATAACACTCAATTTTCTAGAATTTTCTCTCAAAACCTCAACATACCAACTAATTGGGTAGAATTAAATTAGTATGTAATTATATATCAGCTTAATTAAACACCACTTAATTTTAATAAATCTTAATCAACACATAATTAAATTAATTATAACAAATCATAAATCTCTCATAATTTAATTAATCTAACTGACTTCTATTAGAGCCTAATTAAATATATTTAAATTTATCAATCCGAATCAGATTTTTAATCAAACTCCCAAAAGGCTCCAAACATTAAATTAAACTAACTGTCATCCTCAATTTTGATTTCCCAAATCATTTAGGCCTTCAATTTCTGATCAGACTCCAAGTTTCCGTCAATTAAATTACATATTCAAATAGGACACCCCATAAATAAATTTAATTCGCAATAATCACAATTCTCAATCTTCATAATTTAATTAGCTTAATTAACTCCAATTTGGATCTAATTAATCGAACCTTAATTTTATTAAACTGAAACGAATATTTAATTAAAGTCCCCAATGGGTCCATAATTAAGATTAAATTGACTCAACTTCTTAATTTCACTTCTTTAAACCATTTGGACCCTTAATTTCCAATTCCCAAAATAAGCACTTAATATAACCATAAATGAATCAATCTCCATACTTTTCGTGAATCCCAGATTAAATTATAATAATCGACACTTAAATTTCAAATCCTCTTAATTAATCAAGTACTAATCATTATACGTGTTGGGGTCGTTACAGAAATGTTGCTTATAGACTGAAATTGCCTGACCGGTTGAAGATACACCCAACAATCCATGTTAGTTTCCTGAAACCTTTTCATGAGGATCGGGCTAACTTAACATGGACGCAAGCCCGACGCACCCCTCCAGTGATCAGAAAACAGTTTGACAAAGAAGTGGAACAAATTCTAGATCACAAGATAGAGGGGCAAAGCAAGAAAAATCGAAGAACTCATTACTTGGTTAAGTGGAAAGGTTCTCCTGAAGCGGATGCGAGTTGGGAAAAGGATGTAACTCTATGGCAGTTTGAGAAACAAATTACTGACTACTTAGAGGCCCTACCGACGAGGACGTCGGCTTCTTCTGGTGGGGGTGGTTTGTTAGCACCTTAAGACTTGGACACACAGCTTGGCATGGGGTGGCACCTTGCACCTATGTCAAGGTCCAAGTCAAGCATGTGGGAGGCATGCTTAAGTCAAGGTAACAATGTGGCAGTGACAATGCCACCAGACCCAAAGGCGAGTAATGTTTCATGTGGGCAAATGAACGGCTATACTTAGCCCGAATACTGCCGGCAGTATAGACTTGTTGGGTCAAATAGATCAGTAGGCAAGACATGGCAGACCAAGACTTACAATTTCGCGGGTTAAACTCAGGAGGGTTCAAAAGGCTGAAATGGATAGGCAGTTCATAGCAGTTCCTTGGCATGATGCAAAGCTGACAGACAGGGCAGTTTATAGCAGTTATGCTTGCAAAAAGTCAAGACAAAGGCTGCTAGAATTCAGAGACTGGTCCAAGACAGTTCCAAGCAGTTTCCAACAGTTACAATCTGCAGCAGCCTTGCTGGTTGGAATTTGCCCTAGCAGTTGGGGGTGTCAACTGCTCATAATTGATTTGTAAAATGCCTATAAATGTTAAGGCATAGTGGAATTTAGACAGATCATGTTATTTGTACGAATACTCATGTATCCTTGTATTATTTGGTGATAATAAAGGTTGGGAACGGTTCTTGTAATCTATTTGTGTATGCTTGCTTGCTTACAAAACTTGTAGTGGGTAATTCGTGCATGCTTGGCTGAGACTAAGTGCTCTAACTTAGTGCCATTACAGGCTAGAAATTGAAAACGAAAATTGACCCTGTAACAATTGGTATCAAAGCACGGTTATGCTCTAATGGTTTCTGGCATGGATGCCTTGAAAGAAAGAGTAACGCGGTTGGAAAATCTCGTAAGTGACCCTACTGATGAGAACCGCTCGCTGACGGATCGATTGGATGCTGTGGCCTCAAGGTTTCTTGCCCTTTTTTTTATTAGATTCTATAATAAACACATTTTTTTATTGGATGCTGTGGCCTCAGGGTTGCTGATGAGAACCGCTCATTTTTTTTTATTACATTCTATAATAAACACATTTTTTTTTTATTAGATTCTATAATAAACACATTTTCTTGCGCTGACGGATCGATTTTATTAGATTCTATAGTAAACACATTTTTTTTTTTTCGGCTTGTCAGAAAAATCAATAATATCAAATTTTATATCAAATTTAGCCTTTGTTTGTGATATGGATTAGTTTTTTGATTTTTTTAGCTATTTTAATGACCTTGTGTTTCGATTGCGCTCCATCAAGAATTATCTGTAGCAGTACACTTGGGCTCTAGTATTCTTGGCTAATTTGTGCGAATCCATGAGGGGATTGATTCAAGCTGTTTTAGTTTTTGTTGTTGAGACTTTGACCTGCAAATGGGCAGTTCTGGGGACATTGGCCTGCTGCCCTGTTCATGGTCTGTTAGTGTGTGTTTTATTTTGTTTTCTTTAATTTGTCTCCTAGGTTGGTTACCCACTAATTGGGTGTTGTGTTAATAAAAGATTGTGTGTATATTTTGATGTCAACATTGTTGGAATGATTTTACACACAGTAATGCTTTGGCACTCCCTATCCTTTATTGATATTGTTGTATTTGTACTTGTACTATGCTTTTCATTAATAAAGTTTCTTCTTTGTTAATTAAAAAAAAAAAGTATGCTTTTAAAAATAGATGATTTATTTTTTTAGAGACAAATATATTATCGAAATGACGTGATTTTTTTTTTATAAATAATATGCATGTAAATGAACAGTTTAAATTATCAAAATTGATGGTGAGCACATGGGATAATTAGTTATAATTATGAAGAATAAAAATCACAACTATCACAAACAAGAAGAAAAAGAGTGTAATAGTGACAAAGTTGTTTGGGGAGTGACTTTTTGACTAAAATAGTCCAAAGAAAAAAAAGGGGGGGGGGGGGGGTTAAATCAAATTATTACATTACTCTATCTATTTTTTATACTTTTTTTTTTATAAAAAATTAGAAAATCAAAAAGGAATCACACAAGGAAAGGTTGTTTCTATAAGATTTTTAGGGTCTATATATTAAGATTTAAAACACCATAATAATCTCATTAAACTAAACTTTGATAGATTTAAATATGTACCGTTTAATCTCGCCATCGTCATGAGATACTGAAGAATAGTCTTCACAATTGGAAAACTCTAGCACTAGCTTTTCCTCTCCTTCTCCTAATCTTTACGTTGTCCTTCAATGAGATTGACAGCCCTTTGATCCACATATATATAAATATATTTAAACCTAGGATAAGAGAGGGGACCAAGTCTAAATAAAACAATTATTGGACCCTCTTATTAAAGACCCCAAATAACTTAAAACATGCCATACACGTACATAGAGCATTGTAAAACATGATGTATATTTTATTATAAGAAATCATCTAGTGAATATTTTAAAACTCTGTACTATATTAAGACGTTAATATAAAGGGTTAAGAAGGCACATTCTCGAGAATACCAATATCTAAATTAGCTAGTCTTAAAGCTAGCCCAATATCATTTAATTGATTCATAATCAAAATTTTAATAGAGTAAATTTGATTATCATAAAAATATCTCCCTTCATTGTCTTCAATTTAATATAATATCAATCAACTATATATGGACAATAATAACCTCATCACCACAATTAATATTATCATATATTTAAAATGTATCACTTTTAGATTGAATGTATAGATTGTATTTTAACGTCTCCGATTTTTAATTATACATAAAGCAATTATTATAATCTCACAAGAGTATGCTGTGAATGAACTTTAACAATATTCTCAGATGCACCATAATGTATCACTATATAAACATCTTTGGGCTGAATATTTAGGATACAATCATCATCTTTAAATTTCAATATAATCTTAATTAATTATACATGAACAATAATTATAATATCACGATAACAGGCAGTAAATAAATCTCAACAATATTCTTAGATATTCTAGAATGTATCACTGTATAAACACCTTTGGGTTAAATATATATAGGACACAATTAATATCTTTAAATAAGTCAACTAGAAAGAATGATTTATCAAAAACTATCTCCTTTGGATAAATAATTTTTTCAAAATCAATAAAATTTCCCTTACTACCAACTCACACTACCTCTAAAATTAACACAAGAAGTAACCCCTTTGGATAGGGTTTTTTTTTTTTTTTTTGGATCAGCAAAAGAGGAACTTTATTGATAATAAGGGAAGTACAAAGTACATCACAAGCATCAATAAAGCAAGCAAGAGCCGAAAGAATTATAGCTAAACTAGACGATCCCAACTAGGTTGGCACCAAGTAGAAAGCTCAATCATATGCTAGCTCCAACCTAGGATGGTGAGGAACCAACCAAGACAAACCAAACAAAAAACAACAATGAAAGAGAAAAAAAGGAGCAAAGTAGCCAAACTCCTGGAAGCAAGTAACAAAACACTCTCAAAGGCAGACCCGTACATGATTGAGATTGAGTAATAACTACATCACTGAGTAATGGATGTCTTTTACTAAGGCCTTGATCCATAATGCAAGCCTAAACTTGATTAGCTCACTCAACTCAAAGCAATTAGGCTGCACTCCATTGTAAATGCATTCATTCCTTTGCTTCCAAAGTGACCACAGGACAATTAGAGGTAGAGCATCCCAGATCCTACTTTCCAGTCTTTTAAACTTGCCACCCTTTCACCAATGGAAAAGATTATCAACCGAACTAGGTATTGCCCATTGAAACCTCCACCACTGCATCATTGCTGCCCAACTATTCCAAGAAAATAGGCAAAATAGAAGCAGATGACTGGCTAATTCAGGTTCTAATATGTAGAAAGTACATTGAGTGGCAGCATTGGTACCAAGAATCCCAATTTTCTGAAGGAAAACAACTGATTTGATTCTGTCTTTCCATGCCAACCAGTTGAAGAATTGAATTTTGGAAGGGATGTCTTTATTCCAAATGAATTTGCAGATCGAGATCCGGGGACCAAGAGAAGCAGTGCAAAATTTATACACATTGGTAGCTTTGAATAGGTTTTGAGTGATATAATTTTAGAATTTCCCATAATCCTTACTGGAAAATCACTTTAAATCTCAACGAGTTAACTATTTTGACAGTATCACCCACAATGATAAAAAAAAAAAAAAAAACTCCAACTAGGGCTACATCAAAAATAAATATTTATCCACCTTTAAAACTTTATTTGTGTGTTAATAATAATACAATTTATAAATCATCATTTAACCTATAATGTTAATCCTTTACATATAATCACATTTATTCAGCATGATTTTATTTTAAATATTAAATGCAAATTTTAATATATAAATAGAAATTAGTTTATTGTCTCACATGAACATAAGATAATAATACCTTGACATTATATGCTTAGCCACATGAACCGTCTAAATCCCTGTTTATAAGCAACATTACAAACATAAAATTAGCACAATAAACCATACCTAATGTGATTATTTACAAACATAAGTCCTCTTGTCAAGCATCAAAATAATATATATATATATATATCACAATAAATTATATAAGATTCATGAATCAAAATACGATTAATATGACTTTAATCTTTATGTATTTTAATCCTAATATAATTAGCTCTAATACCACATGTAAGATTTTCAGGATCTATATATCAGGATTTAAAACATCATAATAATCTGATTAAACTAAACTTTAATAGATTTAAATACGCATCGTTTAATCTCGCCATCATCATGAGATACTGAAAAATAGTCTTCACAATTGAAAAATCCTAACACCGGCTCTTCTCTTCCTTCTTCTAATATTTAGGTTGTTTTTCAATGGAACTAACAACTCTTTAATCCACATATATATTGTACGAGCACAGAATAATTTTCTCCTATAATCCTGTTGATCAAGTTTGCACTCCTCCAAACGTCGTCGCTTTGCTACCTGAAAACACAAATGTGAGCTAGACGGCGAGTGTGTGCCAAAAACCCCTCCGATGCCTAAGTCAGCAACTAGGCAATAAACAATAAGCTAGGATTCTAACTCTCCTTAGTAAAGTCCTCCCAGGAATCACACTCCCAAGGATAATGCCTATCTTGATAACACATTACTCACTGTCAACCAAGTGAGATGGTTGCATCTCTTACCTTGGCTGGTACCATACTCAACCGAGCTGACACGGCTCGGTGCTGTGAGATGGCGCCCTGCAGAGCTACTCTTAGCTCGGTCCTCCCTCCTACTAACACCTCGGTCCTCTACGGGGTTTAGCCTAGGATAGCTAGGTCAGGACCCTAGTTGCCCATTTTTGACTGACTTGATGCATAGATGATCTAGGACCGTGCCATCCAAACATTTACTTCGGCCCGTAGTTTGGCCCAATGTCTAAGATAAATGGACTTAGCTCGGCCCAAACTACTCACATAAATTACCCTCTCATATATATATATATATGTAAATCCTAATATGATAGGTGAGGGGACTGAGTCTAAATAAAACAATTACTGGGCCCTCCTATTAAGGAACCCAAATGACTTAAAACAAACTTTATACATTCATACCACATATCCAGATATAAATAATAAATATGTTGGAACAATCTTCTGTGTACAATAAATAAATTGAAACAAAATCAAATAAATAAAATAAATAACTTACAGAATTTATTTTATCAAATCGAATGAAAAATAAAAAGACCAAGTCGAGTGTGTGACTCTCTGTTCTTAATACAGATTTGCCCCGCTACGGTGCTTACGGTTATGCAGCATCTATCTCCCAGGATACAATGATCTTCACAAATTTGTAGTAGCACTCCAAACAAATTTGTCCGACGAACTACAACCTTGTGTTCTATAACTCTCTGAAATTTTTCCTAAAATAATATGAAGAATAAAGGATGTAAGAGAGCAAAATGGAGGCAAGGAAAATAAATTTTCGAAATCCATCAAAATGGGCTACCTTTATGTAGGCTTTGTTGGCACCTATTTAATTTGAATAGAAAAGGCATGAAGAAGGGACATAACCCTTCCTTTAAAATAAAGAGACACCATGAAATGGTTGCACCATTTCATTCAAATGGAGGTTTGACCCTTTCTTTGAAACAAAAAGACACCATGAAAGGTTACACCCTTTCATTCAAAATGGAGTCCATTTCAATTCACAACTACCTTTTTATAAATTTTTCAACAATCCCCCACATGAATGAAATTGACAGAGAGAAAATGCAACAATATGATGTAAATACAAAGAGTACAGAAATTGGAAATATTTTGCAAATGATAGGTAGCTTTTAGCTTTGAACCTTCCCTTGTGAGACATTATCGGATTTACTAGCTAACTAGTGAACATGATGTCTTGAACTGTTCAGCCGTTTGTGTAAACCAAGACAATGGAACTCACACAGTATATCACCAGACACAGTTTAGTTCTCACTATTGTGTTCATTTTGGCCCTGAACAACCTGGTCTTTCATGAGTGTGTAGACACCCCATTTTTGACAGACCTTAAGACTCCGACGTCATCGATTGAGCACTCGGTGATTGCGCATGTTGTGCTCGTTCTGAGGTTACGGAGTCTCGGCTGAGAGCCTTGCCTCCGGACTTTGGGACTCTTTTGTGCTTTGCCTTGGTTTGCGAACCAGGTTGTATTTTCTCTTCCCGAAGGGAGGGAGAGGTCTCGTAGACCATCTCTCAGTGGCCGTAGGCTACTTTTCGTGGTCGTAGACCACTGTTCCCGTTTGGTGGCCAGTTTCCGATTTTCGGAGCCGTCGGCCGTGCGCCTCGGTTCGGGACCGCTTAACTTTCTCCGTTTGCTCCGGTTTTTGGCACACACCTTGTTTCCTCTCTCTAGAGGGACACTGTGGCCCGAGAGACCACCTTCATGGTCGCACGCCACTTTCGATGCTTTACAGTCAGTTTTTGGGGTACCCGGCTGTGCGTTTTGGCCCCCGAACCCTCATTTTGCATTCGTCTTGGTTCATTTTTGGCTTGGACCCTATTTTCATTGTTTGGAAAGTGGTACAAGGGTGGGAGACCACCTTTTCTCTTGGAGACCACCTCTTCTCCCGCCGGCCGATTTTCTTGTCAGGAAGCTAGTCTCCTTAGTTTTTGAGCCACATTTACAGGTCTCCCACCATACCACTTGCTTGCATTGAGCGAGGAGACCACCCTAGGAGGCTTCCGACCAGCTTTTGAGGCCTGACCCTTTTGAACCTGGTCGGCCGACCAGGAAAAGTGGTCGGCTGACCACCTGAACCTTTTGAACCTGGTCGGCCAGCTCTCACCTTTTCTGTCTCAGTGAGTTGGTTGCAGTTGTGCCAGCTGGGAGGCACAGACTGGATCCTCCATACACGTGTATGGAGGATCTTCCACCTTGGTTTTAAGCTTCTTGGAGAAGCTTTAGCCTCCCTTGTCTATAAAGGAAGGCCTTCCCTTCCTTGTAGAAGGTTCAGAATTTCCCTAAGGCATATACATCTATCTCCTTCTATATCTCTCCCTTTAGGCTTAGAAAGCGTGAAGTTTTTGGCCCTTTGCACACCATCTCCTAGCCTAACCCCTCCAACATCAACCTAAGCTTCTTGGAGGCCTTTTTCAGAGTTTGAGGAGCTACATTTTTGGTCCAGAAGCTACTTGATTTGCTGAGCTACAAGGGTAACATACTCTCTCCCTTTTATGGCTTATTTTTGCTTCATCTTTTAGCCATACTTGCAAGCATATTTGAGCTTTATCATCAACTTAAGAAAGTCTTATTTTTAGGCCCTTAACATGTTTGTTTAAGATCATTTTTCTGTTGGGGGTCATCTACCCCCTTGCATGCTTCATCTTGTCTCATTTTGAGCCATGCATTAGGGCCTTTGCATTGACCTTTGTTTGGCCTTCTAGCCACTGAAATCCAGTGGATTTTCAGTGGCTAGCATGCTATTTTGAGTGCCAAAATCAGAGAGGGACGACCCTCTCTCTCCTTGTTTTTTTTTCTAGCATTTTTGGCCTTACAAAGGAGCCCTTATTTGCATGCTTCCAAGCCATGTTTCAGGCCATTTTTGATGAGTTTTAGGACCTGCATAGGCTCTATTCAGAGCTTGTTTTGCCATACTGGATGTCCATCTTGCATGTGTAGAATAATCCTCTTCATAGCATATCAAAGGAGCATTTCATTCTTGCATGCATTGACCATGTTTCAGTGGGTTTTTGGGCTTTATTTGGCATGTCATACCTCTGTCTTATGCTGGTTTAGTGGCCTCTTGATTGCCTCACATACTTGTAGTGCAAATCCTCTTTACTAGCTAACATTGCATGCTATTTTGGCCTTTGATTCTAGCACTTTTTGGCCATGCCTTAAACTAATTTTGTGCATGTTTTGGACTGCCTTAGCTCTGTTTTTGGGCCTCATGGTCGAATGATGCTTGCTATGCATGCTTGTAGTGTAATGCCCATGCCTAGCTTTGAGTTTTGAAGCTTCTTGCATGCTTGAATGGTGGTGTTTTCATGTTTTGGAGTCATTGAGCATATCATTTTAGAGCCTATACTTATGCCATATTCCCATGTTTTTCACTCTTTAAATGTGTTTGAGAGTTGTGCTTAAATACCTCATTTATGGGCCATTGCATGATCTTCATTTCCATGCCTTTCGAGCCATCATTTTAGACCATTTTCCCACTGTCTTGGACCTGCATAGGGACTATTTGGGGCTGGTTTGTCCATTTGAGTATTGCTTTGCATGCCTATAGTGTAATCCACTTCACTAGTTTCGGTATCCGGGCCATCTAGTATGCATTGTGTGAAGTGTTTACATGATTTGGGACCATCTTGCATGTCATTTCAGAGCTGGAAAATGTGTGATTGTATGTCATATTTCATCCCTTGCCATGCTTTGGTAGAGTTACATTTGGTGCCTTAGGTTTGGTCCCTCGCATTGTGCATGTTTGCATAAGTGT
This sequence comes from Camellia granthamiana, assembly GCA_036172215.1. Taxonomy (NCBI): domain Eukaryota; kingdom Viridiplantae; phylum Streptophyta; class Magnoliopsida; order Ericales; family Theaceae; genus Camellia; species Camellia granthamiana. The sequence continues at coordinate 49,256,210 of CM069910.1, forward strand.
TGTTGCCTTAATTTCATCATGTTTGGCCACTAATTTGGGTGTGGCTAAGGCTCACCTATCTTGGTTTAAGTCCATCTTGCATTGTATATGTCATTTAGTCCATGTTGTTGCATGATTGACCATTGCATTGTGTATGCCTTGATCATTTCATTGTTAGTCTCCATGTGTGCATTGCGTATGCCATACAGTTTTCATGTGCATTGAGTATGCCATTGATTATTTCATAGCATTGTGTATGCTAGTAGCATGTGTGCATATCATCATTTGCATGTTTGCATCATTTAGTGGCATTATGTTTAGGTTGCCTGTTAGAGTTGCATTAATGCATGCCATATATATTGCATTGTGTTTGGAGTAGGGTTTAGTCCAAACACGGGAAACGAGGGATGTTCCGTACTCAAAGTGACGAAACGTGCTTCGATTCCCGGTCGCCGACACTTTGATTATCCATGATAGAGTTTAGGCCTTATTATGTTCATTTGTGCATCCATTTCACATTGAGTCATGCAATTCGACTCTTCAGCCATCATGCATCGAGATGCGTGATTAGTGGCACGAGGATCGAGGACTACACTCCCTAGAGCTTATGCAATGACGGGGAGAGTGGTCGTGCACACATATGTTGAAAATACTTTGTCATGCCCCTTTCTTGCTCTCTGTTGCAGCAAACCGGAAACCAGCAGCAAAAATTGATCGGTAATATCCCTACAGCATGGTGGAGCTTCAGCTTTCTGGAGCTTTGTATAGTGTTCTGGGACCAAATCAGGGCATCGCGATGGATTTCCCGACAAGGCGACTTGAGCATGCATGCATTCCTTATCATTCAAGACCGAGCTGAGGCAGTCCATTTCATATGTTTTGCATGCTAGCTTATTTATTTTAGTTAATTTGTTAATTAATTAGGGTTGTGTAATAATTAGCTGTAATTCGTTATTCATTCGGTTGTGTATTATTTATTCGGACCTTCCGAGGAGGGCAATGTTGTAATAAGTGTGCGTGTGTACGATGTATATCTTCCAACCCCACGTCTTTCTCCCTTTTATTTACCAGCTTATGGTGGTTAGTTTTAGGGCATGTTTCAATTAGCATCTATATGTTCGCATGTTTGCATTCATTCATCTGTATTGCATGCACCGGGCTCGGCGCATCATGCTAACTGCATTGTATTTCAATTCCAAGTTGAATACATGTATCGATTGTTGCATCTCATATGCCATCTTAGAAAAGCCGAGCCTATCTTAGTTGCATTCTTGCATGTGTTGCATTAGGCATCTCAGCATAGTTAGGATTCATGTATGTTTTCTAATTAGCTTCTTTCTTTGGCTTGGAATACTCGGTAAGTGTTTATGCTTTAGTATCCTTGCATGCGTGTGAGTAACTGCCATGATAGCATGCTTACTATGAGGCTATGTGCTTATGTGATATAACTGCCTGAATGCCTGTGGGTGAAGGTTGGGTTGCTTAAATTGGAATAATTCGTTGAGACCCATGTTTTAGCCTAGTTGCGAGTAGCAAACTTCAATCCATCTTCAAAACAAATGGATATGCGATGCTTTGTTCCAACTTAGGCAATCTAGTCTATACTTGTATGCTGTGCGCATCACATAGTAATTCTAGGTTAATAACCGGAATAAGAGTACATGTGTTTTCAAAAATAAGATATCATGCTTAGTAGTGGCCGATCTTTGATCGGGCGAGCGAGGATGCTCATGAAATGACCTTCCCCAATCGTACCCAAGTTCCCGAGCCAAGGCAACTTTGGTGATGACAGACACGTGGCTTTAGGCACGTGTTAGGGTTTCCTAAATTCCCCCAAAACAAAATATTTAGGTGGCGACTCTGTATCTGGCAAAGCAGTCCATGTTTGGCACTTCTTTCTAAAAATCTGTTTTTCAAAACGATTTGCCGGATTTGGACTCTTTGGTGATTTATCGGTCTCGCATTGCACTTTGTGGGATTAGATTCAGAACCGTGACATTCGAGTCCAAACTGTAGTAAGCCCCAATGAACAAAACGGGATTCCTTCCCGGGACATTCGGGGACGTCTACAGAGTGCTCTAAATACTTGTAGCCCTTCACAAATCTCATAGAACCGGCCCAGTTCACACTCACATAGGTGATTCTTATGAAGAGTATCCTGCCATACTCCACTAGGTTTACCTAGCCATAAGAATCATTAAAATTTTACTTAACCTAAAACGTTGCAGACATCACTTATTTCATCCTAGAAATGAGTAGGAGTTGGACTCCCCAGTGATCCTTCTGAGTCATTCACAACTCGGTTGTCCCTTTGAACCTAGATCTTGGGATCTCCAGTCAATTAGGTTGGGTTGCCGTTGTGGTAACTCTTATTTAATAGGCTTAAGTCCCACTCCCCTCGATGAATTCTCAACTAACTCTCTTGCTAACCCTTTGGTTAGTGGATTCGCTATGTTGTCTTTAGACTTCACATATTCAATGGAAAGAATTCCATTACAGAGTAGTTGTCTTACGGTATTATGTCGACGACGAATGTGTCGTGACTTACCGTTATACATATGACTCTGTGCTCTACCTATTGCTGATTGACTATCGCAATGTATGCATATAGCAGGCATCGGTTTTGGCCACATTGGAATATCTTCAAGGAAGTGGCGAAGTCATTCTGCCTCTTCCCCAACTTTGTCTAAAGCTATGAATTCTGATTCCATAGTAAACCTAGCAATGCAAGTCTATTTGGAAGATTTCCAAGATACAACCGCCCCACCAAGAGTAAAGACATACCCATTGGTGGATTTTGAGTCTTTAGTATCCGATATCTAGTTTGCATCACAGTAACCTTCAAGTATTGCTGGATATCTAGTATAATTTAGCCCAATGTTACGAGTAAATTGGAGATATCTTAGAACCCTTATAATTGCTTTCCAGTGTTCTACTCCTGGATTACTCGTATATCTACTTAATTTACTTACTGCATAAGTAATATCCGGGCGAGTGCAGTTCATCAAGTACATTAAGCTTCCAATAATTTGGGTATACTCTAATTGAGAAATATTTTCCTGTACATTCTTAGATAGAAACAAATTAACATCTACAGGTGTTCTAGCAAGATGATCATCATTTTTGCTGAATTTGTCAAGTATTTTCTCAATGTAATGAGATTGTGTCAAAGCATAACCTTCTGATGTTTTGGTAATTTTCATACCAAGAATTACATCAGCAATGCCCATGTCCTTCATGTCAAAATGTTTATTCAACATTTTCTTGATAGTTTTAATCATATCATTATTACTACCTATGATGAGCATATCATCTACATAAAGACATACAATGACATAACCTTTGTCTGTGTTTTTAATATAAACACATTTGTCACATTCATTAATTTTAAATCCATTTGACATTATTGCCTTGTCAAATTTCTCATGCAATTGCTTTGGCGCTTGTTTTAAACCATATAATGATTTAACCAATTTACACACTTTCTTTTCTTTTCCTGGAACAGAAAAACCTTCTGGTTGTTCCATGTAAATTTCTTCATCTAACTCACCATTTAAGAAAGTGGTTTTCACATCCATTTGATGAATTTCTAGATTGTATAAAGACGCAATAACAATTAGCATTCTAATGGATGTTATTCTAGTAACCGGTGAGTAAGTGTTAAAGTAATCAAGACCTTCTTTTTATTTAAAACCTTTGACCACAAGTCTTGCCTTGTATTTGTCAATTGATCCATCCGCTTTCATTTTCCTTTTGAAAATCTACTTATACCCAAGAGGTTTACAACCTAGTAGTAAGCTCACTAATTCCGAAGTGTGATTTTGCAAGATGGATTTAACTTCACTATTGACAACTTCTTTTCATAAAGGAGTTTCAGGACTGGACATAGCCTCTGTAAAAGTTAAAGGCTCATTTTCTAACAAATATGTTAGAAAATCTGGACCAAAAGTTTTTGAGGTTCTAGCACGTTTACTACGCCTAAGTTCCTCTTCCTCATTTTGATCTATCTCTTGCTCTTGATCTTGTTCTTGATCATTACTAGTAATAGCATCAAAAGATTTTTTATTAGTACTAGTCTCTTGTCTAGTCTTATTTGGAAATACATGTTCAAAGAATGATGCATTCCGAGACTCAATAATAGTATTTACATGCATTTCGGTATGTTCTGATTTATAAATCAAAAACCGATATACACTACTATTCTTGGCATAACCAATGAAAATGCAATCAATGGTCTTAAGACCTATCTTAGTCTTTTTAGGACTATGAATAGCCACTTTAGCCAAACACCCCCCGCACTTTTAAGTATTTGTAGAATGATAATCTCCCATGCCACCTTTCATAAGGTGTTTGATACACTTTCTTTCGGGGCACTTTGTTTAAAATATAATTTGCAGAAAGTATTGCTTCCCCTCACAAGTTCTGAGGTAATCCAGAACTTATTAACATGGCATTCATCATTTCTTTTAAAGTCCTATTTTTCCTTTCAGTAATTCCATTTTGCTGAGGTGAGTAAGGAGCGATGGTTTGATGAATTATTCCATGTTCTTTACAAAATTCACCAAAAGGTGATTCATATTCACTACCTCTATCACTTCTAAGTTTCTTTATTTTCTTACCAAGTTGATTTTCAACTTCATTCTTGTATTGAATGAAAGTTTCCTAAGTTTCATCCTTGGTTCGAATTAAAGAAACATAACTATATCTAGTACAGTCATCTATAAAAGTGATAAAATACTTTTTCCCACCTCTAGTTTGAATTGATTTAAAATCACAAATGTCACTATGAATTAATTCAAGTGGTTCTGAACTTCTTTTAATTGAAGGAGTTTTGGACAATTTTGCCTCAATGCAAATTTCACATTTATGATTTGAATCAATGTCAAATTTAGGTAAACATTCCATATTAATTAATCTACGTAAAGATCCATAATTAACATGTCTTAGTCTACCATGCCATAAATTTGAAGATTCAAGCAAGTAAGAAGAAGATGTATTTTTATTAATAACTGAGGGTACAACGGTCATTATATTCATCTTGAAAAGGCCATCAGACATGTAACCTTTTCCTACATACATCCCATTCTTAGTAAGTACAAATTTATCACTCTCCAACACTAGCCTAAACCCATTCTTACTCAATAAAGATCCGGAAACAAGATTCTTGCGAATGTCCGGTACATGTAGCACATTGTTGAGAGTGAGTTCCTTCCCAGATGTCATCTTGAGAACAATCTTCCCTTGTCCTTTAACTTTGGAAGTTGAGGAGTTGCCCATAAAAAGTTGTTCATCGTTGTCCACTGTAGAATAAGATGTGAACATCTTTTTGTCAGCACAAATGTGGCGAGTAGCACTAGTGTCCACCCACCATTCTTTAGGATTTCTGACAAGATTTGCCTCGGAAACAACTGTAGAAAGATTGATGTCATCTATACCATTGGAAATATTGTCCACTTTGGTCATATGGGCTTGAGCAGGCTTCTTACTTATTCTTCTTTTGCTTTTGCCTTTGCTACGGCAATCTTTCGCCCGGTGTCCCTCTTTGTCACAGATGTAAAACTTGTCATTAAACTTGCACTTTTTAATTTCCCCTTCTTTAGAGCCTTGTGATGAACTTTCTCCAGAAATTTTTCATTTCTTTGTTTTTGGAGCATGTTCCACCACATTTGTCTTAGACTCCATAGGATGCTTACCAGTCCGCTTTTCAGAATTGCGGTTGTCCTCCTCAATCCTCAAACGCACAATTAATTCTTTTAAAGACATTTCTTTGCGCTTGTGTTTGAGGTAGTTTTTGAATTCCTTCCAGCCTTGTGGTAATTTCTCAATTAAAGCTACAACTTGAAAGGATTCACTGAGAGACAGGCCTTCTGCGTGAATGTCATGCAGAATGAGTTGGAGATCTTGAACTTGGCTGATCACAGTTTTAGAATCAACCATTACAAAGTTCAGAAATTTGCCAACCACAAATTTCTTTGAGCCGGCATCTTCCGTTTTGTATTTTTTCTCCAAAGACCCCCAAAGTTCCTTTGCTGTTTTGATAGGATTGTAGACATTGTATAATGTGTTGTCAAGTCCGTTCAAGATGTAGTTCTGGCAAAGGAAATCAGCATGTTTCCAGGCATCGACTGCAATAACCATTTACCGGTCGGTTTCATCCTCTTTCAAAATAGGAGCATCCTCACGGAGAAAACGAATCAGGTTCAGAGTTGTAAGATAGAACATCATTTTTTGTTGCCATCTTTTAAAATCAGTTCCAGAGAACTTTTCTGACTTCTCACCGTGATTTACCGGTACTGTCACTACAGGAGAGGGGGTTGGCGCAATTGCAGCCACCACACTAGTACTTGTTTGGGCATTAGTTTCAGTAGCCATGAATTCTAAATTATAAAACAAAATTATAATTAGAATTTATACTGCACAAAAAATTAATCCAAATTCACAGAATTAAATTCTGTAAAAATAAAAGAAACAAGAATGAAACTTTTATTTTTCAATTAATTTGGAAATAAAATAAAATTTTATTTAACCAAATTAATTCCACACAGAAAATTAAATTTCTGTAACACTTCAATAACTAAAAAAAGCTAATTTATTTTTAATTAATGAACACTCAGAAATTATTTAAGAAAACCAAAATTAATGACAAACTTCACAAATAAATATTCTAAATTGTTAATGACACCAGTATATTACTACTAGTTGTCAAAGAAAATAGACAGTATATTACTACTATCTGTCAAACAGTATATTACTACTATTTGTTTTCCAACTAGAATATTATTCTGTAAAATCACAGAAAATAATTTTTGTAAGAAGAAGAAAGAAGAAAGGAAATATACGAAAAATTCTATGAACAGAATAATTCGAATATGTCTTAAGATTGTTGGAACAATCTTCTGTGTACAATAAATAAATTGAAACAAAATCAAATAAATAAAATAAATAACTTACAGAATTTATTTTATCAAACCGAACGAAAAATAAAAAGACCAAGTCGAGTGTGTGACTCTCTGTTCTTAATATAGATTCGCCTTGCTACGGTGCTTACGGTTATGCGGCGTCTATCTTCCAGGATACAATGATCTTCACAAATTTGTAGTAGCACTCCAAACAAATTTGTCCGGCGAACTAGAACCTTGTGTTCTATAACTCTCTGAAATTTTTCCTAAAATAATATGAAAAATAAAGAATGCAAGAGAGCAAAATGAAGGCAAGGAAAATAAATTTTTGGAATCCATCAAAATTGGAATGGGGCTGCCTTTATATAGGCTTTGTTGGCACCTATTCAATTTGAATAGAAAAGGCATGAATAAAGGACATAGCCCTTCCTTTAAAATAAAGAGACACCATGAAAGGGTTGCACTCTTTCATTCAAATGGAGGTTTGACCCTTCCTTTGAAACAAAAAGACACTATGAAAGGTTACACCCTTTCATTCAAAATGGAGTCTATTTCAATTCACAACTACCTCTTTATAAATTTTCCAACAAAATATACTAAGATGGACCCTAATCGAAAACTTTATGGGTCACAATAATGATTTTGGATTCTTACTACTCAATCTGTCTGAATCACTTTCAACTCGTTTTTCACAAACCAAACAAAATATAATCAATAGAAGCGTAATTAAGAAAATTTCTTACAGTTGATACTTTCTGCTCTCCAGCTCTAGCTATTTTTCCATTGATTCAGTAACATTGCTTCGATTGAAGAAGCAATAAAGTGTGATGATGTTCACTACATTGCTATAAAACCTCTTAGGGGCCTTAAAAGTTTTGCTGCAATTTACTTCGGAGGATGACAAAAAAGCTATGCTCAGAGATGGCAACGGTCACGTGTTCTGATTGATAATAAAAAAAAAAAAAAAAAAAGAAGTATGATTTACAATTGGCGTTGAGTAATTGAAAAATAATAAAAAAAACATAGTGATCTATGATTGGTAAAAATTATAGCCACCCTGAATTAGGAAATAATTTTTCAGCAAAATGGGTTACAATCAGTAGGTTCTGATTTGATTTGGGGTGCCTGCTGTAGCAGGCACTGCTGTGCGGCTCTATGGGCTTATTTTGGGGTTTGTTTTGATAATCCGAACCGTTCACATTTTAGAGTACATTAAGTAGAACATACCTATAAAAAATGAAATTAATTGGATATCGTTAACCCTTTCATCTACTCACATTTGTATCTTCAAAAATAAATGACATTGTGATTTAAAGTATTAAAATGAATATTAAAGTGAATGGATGAAAAAGGTTAATGATATTCGATTAACTTCATTTTTTACAGGTATATTCTACTCGATGTACTTTAAAATGTGAACGATTCAGATTATCAAAATTGACCCCGAACTAAGCTCATAGGGCCGCATAACAGTGCATGTTGTGCTGGGTGCACAGCAGGTACCCCAATTCCGTTTTGTTTTTGATTTGTGAGTTGTCTCAACAAGTAAAGGTGGTTTTGTTCCTCTTTCAAGTCACTTCGTCACCAAAAGTTATTGTTTTGGTTATGATTTAGTTTTTAATTTCTATACTTAGGCCTTATTTGGGAACATGTTTTTTTTAGTAATTTTTTGACTTTTTGATTAAAGTATGATATAAACAAAACTAGTTTGTTTGGGATGACTTTTTGATTTTTTACAAAAAGATGTGCAAAAAGTAGAGAGTAAAGGGAATCTTTAACTTTTTAGCATAAGTTGTTGGTTTTTTGATTTTTTTTTAGTAATTTTTTAGCTTTTAGGCTAAAAAGTGATGTTACCAAACGAGATTTTATTATGAAATGATATATAAAAAATAGAGAGATAGTGGGATTCAAATAAGCTAATAATCCAATAAACTGTATCCCAAAAAAAAATATTATTGGGTTATTGGACTTTGCTTATTTGGTGTGTATTTTTTTTGGCTTATTTTGGTTTTATTGATTTTTTATTAAAAAAATCTTTAAAAAATAGATACAACTTGATGAGACAAATCGATAAATTAAAAAATTTCTAAACAAGTTTAAAAAAGGAAAAAATAAATACAATACAATAGAACTTTTGGCTTATTTTGGATTTTTTATTGGAATTTTTCAATTTTTTTTTTTTTTTTTTACTCTTTTAGATTCGTCTACATAAGAGCAATTAGAAAAACAAAAAATTTTGACATAATTTTGAAAAAAAAAATTTCATTAAAAATTAAAAAAAAAAGTTGAAAAAAAATATTTAACTTTTTTATGACATCCCAAACACCCTATCAATTTATGGCGTTTGTAAAAAGAAAAATAAATAGATTCTTTTTAAAAATAAAAAGACAAGACCTTAATTGTAAGTGTTTTAAGATATAAAGTCAGATAGATCGTGTAGGATTAGGGATCCTCTGTGACTAAAGTCACTATGCCACAGTGTGGGCTTTTTTTGAGGTTTTCTCGTTAATTTAAATCATTTGTGTTGTACAATTTGTCAAGTATATCATTCATATAAAAAAACTAAGTTAATTGAAAATTAATAATTCCATTATTATATTCTAATTTTAAATAAATTATTAAGATCATGTTAATCTTTTATTTCTTAAAAAATAATATTTTGTTACAGAGTTGTAAATGTTTGATCAATTTGATTTTTTTCATGATTTACTCAATAAACTTTAAAATATTAACATTCAAATTATGGAAAAAGATTGAAAAAATTACGTGTAGGTGCGTGTTACGAAAAAAAATTACAGATACAAATGGTAAGGAGCAAATAAAAAATCATAGAGATACAAATATCACTTACACTATTTTATATAATGATAAATTTTTTTCTTAAATCTCACCTGTACACAATTCCCTTAAAAAGATTTGAAAAAAGCACCATCTGAGACACGACAACAACAACATCCATTGACTTAGCGACATGAGGACTTGGTGTTGTGTGCTACAATGATTGGTGACCCAGAAATTTGTATTTCAAATGCATCTACGTAGTGTTCAAAAAAAAATAAATCTATAACATATATAAAAAGCAGGTAAGTGTGGTATAGCACTGGTATAACGCTACTGTTTGTTTGGTTTATAATAACTCTTTCCTTGCCTTGCAGATGTGGGCTGGACACGTGGGCTGCAAATTACCCACCATCTATCTATCCCTCAATTACTTTTCCAAGAATTCTCCATATGCTACAAATGGAAGAGGTGGTTCGGCCCAAAGAATTCACTTACATGTCATTTTTCAACTCTTTCTCCCAATTTGCTGGTTTACGTGTCTTCTTGGCCGTGCGCCGTTTGAGTGAGGTAGGCGTATGTGTCTTCCGTTAAGTACTACAACAGAACCACGTCAAGCCCACCATCTCTCCCCTCCTAGAATTTTCTTCTGTTCGGTGGATCAAATGTGCAATCAAACGATTCTTTCTCAACCGAAGACATAGACATATATGTATATACTCTTTGTTCTGTTTCACTTCCTATCTTGGTTCAGCTTCGTTGTTTCTGGGTTCATAGACTACAGACCAAACTCCAACATCTGGTATGTAATTTAGTGGTTTTCTACTCCTTTTTTGGCTATCTATGGATGCATTAAGATCTGATTTGCATGCCTCTGTTCTCATGGGTGTCTGTTAGTTCATACACAAATTAGGCACACCACCTGTTTGACAATATGCCTAAATATGTAGACCAAAAAATTAGAGGGCTTCTCTAATGGTGTGTAATTCCAGTCTCTTTCTGGTTGTTCACTATTTTGCAAAACATTACGGTGGACTAGAACTGCAATTCTACTACCAAAATCTAATTACTCACCAATATCACTATAAAAGTACTATCATGCACCATTACAATATGCACTATCACTCCATTCAAACAAAATCTTTCAACCTATATTCATTACAATACATAGTGCCCCTCACCAAATCCCAATTCCCCTCATCTTGAACACTGTTAAATAATTATAAAAGTGGACCTATAAGTCATCATGTTTAATGAAAACAACAGGGGAATTTTAAATTGTTCCTCAATTTCAAAGTCAATTAACTGAAAAAATTCAAATCCTAACCATTAACATAAAGAAACCATTCATTTGAAAACATCTTTTAAATAAAATACCCAATTAACTGATGAATTTACTTTTTATAGTTATGAATTTTATAAAGTAAAAATAAAACAAAGTAAGTTTCCATCTTTCTCTCTATAACCATAATTTTTCTAGTTAAAACAAACAAAGAGACAATTTTATAAAAAGAAAACAAAGTAGCAATCTTTTAGCAAATCAACAATAGCTAAAGATACAATATTAAATAATAAATAACCTATCTTCATAATTGTGCCTAATTGGTGATCATACGAGATTGTGTTTCTCATGACACATACAATTTCAAGGAGAAGGTTATCTTCAAAATAAAAATAATAAATATTCAACCCTCCATTAAGATAACCCAAAGCATCGTCAACTTTCGAACAGAATAGTTATCTAGACGTTCAAATGTGACTTTAATCAGTAGTAATAGTTTAATTAAATCAAAGATCACAATCCAATTAAACATAGCTCAGGAAACCACCAGGAACATAAATGGCTGAAATACCAATGTCCCATATTTGAACAAAACAAAAAGACCAAACCAAATTCACAACTAAAAAGGCTTTTCTTTTTTTGTTGTTCCATCCCTCATGAAAAAATTCTAAATAATCTTACCAATGGGGTTAGAGAATACTTCCTCTTCAACTTGAAAAGCACGTGCAGAAGTCTTTAGATTCCTTTCACTCTTGTACACACCATTAAATAAACACAAAATTCTATGGATTCAAAACCAAAGGTGTTAGTAACAAAATTCTCTACTTGAATTTTCCAAGTGATGGCAATGGGCTGTTAGCTGCGAACATCTCAAATAAATTAATTAATAAGTACAATGGCTTCAAGTAGATAAATATCCCAAATACTTGACAAAAATTCATTGATGAGATTCATATACATTTCGAATATTTAGATTCAAGATTTCAAACAATAAACCCCTAATTTCAATATTCATCAACAAATCAATTGCATTCTCAATAATACAGAAGGGACAATATCCAAACTATACATTTCAATAGATCAATGTCCACAAAATTCAATATTTTTGTTAATAATCAATTTGAATGATTCTTCAAACATAATATTTTCCTAACAAACATAATTAATGACAAAGGAACTTGAACATAATAATGACACCTATTACATCCATAAATTATTTTCAAATAATACAGTCGTGTTAATCTTGACTAATTGTTCAAACAGTCCTTCATTCAATCAGTTGAGCTAAATTTGAACTCTTCCATAGGTATCCACACAAATATTGACAAAAGGCAATGAAGTTGCCACAGCACATAAAGAATGAAAATTTTCCTCTGTAGAACCATAATGATGATGATAACAATAACAAAACTTCAATAGCAGTTATAACACATCATCTAACATATCCAAATAGTGGACCCACCAAGTCTAGAGCAACTAGAGCAACATAGATTCAACCACAAAACATTAAATAACATAAACAATCAAGGCTCAAATGGTCTTCAAAATCACATAATCTCATAAATTACACCTATACAAAAAATCAAGTCTTTCTTCAAAGGAAATGAAATTGCATGAAGATGGGTTTTCGAAAGACATTATATTAAAATTCAAAAACATTAAGTTACGTTAAAGACATTACATTAAAATTCAAAAACATTGAAAACTTAGTATTTTTAGATGCAAAACTATTTCATTGTGATTCTTTATTTTCACTGAGTTACTTCTGGGTTTCCTTCAACTTGATTGGTTTGTTGATGGGTTGGTTAGGTCAATTGGTTACTGGATTAGACCATGTAATCATCACCATGAAGAAGGGGGATATTACAGTGTTCATGTTGGCTCTTCGTTTGGGTTATGGAGCCACAGGCAGAAATGGTGTCCCTCCCAATTGTGTTATTTAGTTTGAAGTGGATCTCATCTCTTGGATCACAGTAGTAAATGTTTGCAAGGATGGTGGAATTATCAAGAAAGTGATAGAGAAGGGAGAACAAATTGGCCCACTCCCATCCCGGTTCCTACCCAAGGTTTGTTTTCTCATTTCAACATTTTTCCTTAAAATTCTTTTGATGCTAATGTAATGATGATTGTTTCATGTGTCTGATGATTGATTGATTTATGATCTTTGTACAGATCGAGATCAGAAACCTGAACAAGCTTTGGCACCATTGGGAGAGGGAAAAAGTTGAGTATTTTACATTGGCTGATCTTTGGAATTCTTTTGATGAATGGAGTGCTTATGGTGCTTATGTGCCTTATCTCTTTGCAATCTAAATCTTTACAAGCAAGTCGTTGGCAAACAGTTTAAGGTATCAATTTCATTCTCTACAATTGTATATGTTCTTGGAAACATTTGTAATTAGCTAGAGCTTGTGCACTAGGTTGCTTTGTTTTTATTTGTAATTTGATAATTTGATACAATTTGGAACAAAGATTATTTGTTGTGATTACAAAGTTTCTTAAACGATTGATTGTGAACTTTTATTCTTTTATAGTTGGTTTCAAGGTTGATATAATTTTGTAATTTAATTGCTTTCAACCCTCATATGGTTTAGTCAAAGTTTTCCCATTTTGATGATTTCTTTCTTGTTTTTGGGTATTAATTATAATTCTATGTTCTTAAACTGGTTTGGTAATTGAAATGCTCTAATCCCATTATTGATTGTTTGGTGTTTATTGACATTGGATAATGTACTCTTTTATATGTTTATTTTGTTATACAAAGCAATTAACTTATTTAGGTTCTTCACATTCATAACATTAACTTTATTTTTACGAATTGCTGCATTTCAAAATTTTGATTAATGAAAGAACTGGAAACTCTATGATGAAACAGAGATTGGGCTGGGATTGGTAGCATTTGGCGTACTGTTCTCATTCTTAGGAATCATTTGATTTTTTGACACGGGACTACTTGCCATGGGAGATGTAAGTAAAATGTTTCTCTCATCATAATTTTATTGCTCAGTTTCTTCTATTATTGAGCATTTTTTGTTTAGCTTGTTGTGTATTTGATGCCTACTAAACATTGTGTTATTTTGGTGACATTGAATCAGATCCTTTTTCTTATCAGTGGTGATGATAACCATTGGACCGAAGTCCTCAATGTAGCTTTTCACGAAACGCAGCAATTTCATGGTTTGTTTGATCTATGTTTCCTCCATTCAGTGTGTGTACTCATCTCCCATTTTAATTTACCACTCTGGGTCTTGCATTGTGATGATTGTACAAGGAACTATTTCTTTCGACGTGGTCTTTTCTTGGTTGTGCAGTGGCTTTTGGCCAACACTGTTAGTTTTTGTGCAAAAAATACCTATTATTGGGTGGGTGTTCCAACAACCATTTGTTAGATCGATATGTTTATCTTGCAATTCAATTTAATGTTTTTTTAGAGAGAAGGTCGTTTATCAAGATATTGCATCATGTTGCTGCATTCAGTGAAGGTCCTTTCTCACCATCTGCTTTGGATGAAGTAGATTCTTTTGTGAATATAATGTTTCCCTCAGGCACATTATTGAGATGTAGTGTTTCCTCTCTTAGTAGAAAATCTAGACATATTCCTAAATTATAAAAATAGGAAATGGTAGGAAGGATTTCTGATTTTGAAAACTAACTAATTACTAATATAAGAATGACCAGTTCATCATTTCAATTTTGATTCATGATTTAATCATATCCATGTTATTTCATTTTGCTTGCATGGTGATGGATTCTATTATTGTGAAGCTATTCCATTCCTTTCAAAGCTAACTAACAAAAACTTTAGACATTTTTTTCGAAACCAGCAAATATAAACTTTTGACATATTTTCCAGGTTTAATTTGAAATGGAATAATGGAATTCAAAACTTTTAAGGCTAACTTGTTTCTAATAATTACCTCATTTTTTATTATTTGATTATTCAATTTATATTTTTTGTCTCCTTTTTCAATTCATACAATAAAGTTTAGAGAATTTAATGACAATTTGTCATATCTTTGTCTCATTTTATAATTCCTAGCCAATGATAGCGTAATCATCATGACTTTGTTCGTAGCCAATGATGGGGGTCTAGCTAGTAAATAAATAAATGCATCTACGTCAAGTCCTCATTGTTAGACCAACATTGATCCCATTGCCCTACTTCAAAATCTTTTATAAAAGAGCCTATCCAAATGCACAGAGACTTATCAGCTCTCTGTAGTTTAGGGACTTAGAGAGAGTGTTTCATTGTATACAAAGAGTAACAAATATGGAAAATGGTAAACACCCTTCGCCTCTCCAACTCCAACTCTAACTCCAACAACTACCCCAACCACCACCACTATCACTACCACCGCATCAAACGCCGCTGTGGAAGGTGGTGGTAGGGCGGCCTCAATAGGAGCCGGGGTTCAGTTCGGTTGGGCCTTACAATTCTTTCTCCTCACACCATACGTCCAGCTTCTAGGCATCCCACACAAATGGGCATCCTACATATGGCTCTGCGGCCCCATCTCCGGCCTTGTGGTGCAACCTCTCACCGGCTTCTACAGTGACCGCTGCAGCTCTCGCTTCGGCCGCCGCCATCCCTTCTACTAAGAATTAAGACATGAAAGTAGGTATATAGAAGAAAAGAAGGAATTCAGTCTTGATATCACCATGCATGGCATAATTCTATAATAACCTTCTTGTTTCATTTGATTTCTTGCATAAGTTTTGAAAACTAAGAGGGAAGCTCCATCCATTCACAACTTAGAGCTCAATTTGCATAGCAAATGACTTTGTATTAAAGTTTAAGAATTTGAATCTTTACATGAATTTGAGTTGTAAATTGAAGCCATGAATTGTGTTCCAAACCAAATATGTTTCATTTAAAGTGTTAAGTTAAGTTTTTGAGAATAAATTGCATGAAAATGAGCTTGAATTTGCAAGGAAATACATTGCCCAAGCGGAGCAGTTTTCGGACTGAATGTGTAGCATCGCCGCACGTTAGGAGTGTTCGCGATTCAGATTTGGACGGTTTGTGGATCGGTTTGGACCCGCTCGCATCTATGCGGTTTGGGGAAAAGACAACCCGCAACCGCCCGCAGTGCAGTTTGCGGTTTGTATGGACAAGGTTCGCAGATGTGCGGGCGGTTTGCGGATTGCGGATTGAATTTTTTTTCTTCAAAAATTTATTTTTGAGCCTTATTTTTTTACCATTTTGTAAATATTTATTTTGGGTCATTTTCTCCCCATTTTCTGAAATGCTTCAACATTAATAATTAATGAATTAAAACTTATAAAATTAAAAATACAACAAAATCAATTCGTAACACAAATAAATCATTCAAAATCTTAAATCAAATCATAAACTAACACAAGCACATATTTCAAAATCTTAAACAAGAACTCCATATTCATTAAGAAATTTAAAATTCCAAATCACACTTCATCCGGGACAAGTTCAGTTATGTAAAAATAAAAAATAAAAAAAAAAAGAAGAAAAAGCTAGAGTAAGTTCAAAGAATAAATAGTGTTTTGTTTTGGGCAAAAATATCTAGGTAGGATATAGTAATGAAATCAACGGTTAAGATAAATAAATAAATAAATAAAAAGAAAGTGCAGGGGGGTTCATGCGGGTGCGGGTTAAACTCGCAATCTACCCGCAACCCGCAAACATGCTATATTTCAAACCGCATCTGCTCACATTTGTATGCGGGTTGGGCGGTTTTTGCGGATCAGATAAAATGTTGCCCAGCCCTACTGCACGTGCGACTTAGGGCCCCGCATGTGCGGAAAATAGGGAAATTTTGCTGTGCATTCTAAAATATTTGCACCTACGGGAGCAGGTGCGGTGAAGGTCCCGCACATGCGGCTGGGACCCCTGCACGTGCAGTCTTGTTTGGGAAGACCCGGCTTGTTTTTCGCTCATCTTTTTCACCTCCCGGGCCTCCGATTGCATGGTTTTAAAGTGTTTTCACGATCATTTGCATCTTACGAGTGCATTAGAATGAATAAATGAAAGAGTAGAACCGAATTATTAAAGACGACTAGTTATTAAAGAAGTAGCAACTGAATCAAATAGAATTGACTAGCGACATGAAAGTCATTGAATTATTGTGCTTGAATTTGTTTGTTTAGGTCGGACGTCGAACCAATCATATGTGTATCGAGAAGCGCACTGTGGGTAACACTGTTATAAAGATATGTTCAAATAGTATTTATTTTCTAAAAGATAAATTATATTGTTTATAAATGGTTACTTTCTATCGATTGAATGATGATCCTCTTTTGAATCGTATTTGTGGCATCCATAGCGTATTGTTATTGTCATTATTATTAATATTGCTATTGTTATAGAGATCTCTGTCAGTTTTAATTCTTGAAACTATTGTTTATTGTTTGATGGCCATCAATTGATTGCTCGGTCTTTATAAGACCTATTGTATTGTTGCTATCGGATGTATCACGTATGACCTATATGATTATTGAATTGATTAAATCGAACGATTGATTAACAAATGATACTGATTGAAAATGTTATAATGATAATCGATTGTTTCAAAGATTGAAGGACATCATTCTTAACCTCTTTACATATTTGTTATTCACTGGACTTCTGCTCACAGTTTATTATATATATGTAGGTGGCTAGGCACTGGATCAAAGTTAGAGGCGTCGACCCAAACCCTTTGTTTTGTCAAGCCAAATATTATGCCTCATTTGCGAGGTTCCGAACTAGCATGTGTTGAGGCTTTTTGGGTGGTTCAAGTTCACCTTTTTGAATTTGTTAAATGAAAAGAATGTTTTAAGACTAGTGTTAATACTATTTGTTTTGATGATGGGATGAGTTCCCTAACTCGCATTTTGCCTTGTATATATGTGTTTATGGGCATGAATGGTTCTGGTTATGGCTTGTATATGAAAGTTTGTTTTGTTCATTCAGGTCCTCACAGCTCATTGGACATTCTCTTATTATTGATTAGCTTCCGCCAATCCCGTATCATGTATTATTGTCATTAGTGTTAATCAGGCCTTTGGTAATCATGGATTACTGGCCGGTTACGATGCTAAACTTATAGGGGCGGATTTGGGTCGTGACAGAGTGGTATTAGAGCACGAGTTATACCACACTCACGTGTCCAAATGAGCTATAGGATGTCCTAGAAAAGCAATTAGGGCATTACATGAACATAAATGTGTGTGTGGATATGATATGTGCATATGAACTAACATACATGAATATGAAACCATCTGTATGTTTATTATTACAATGTTTTATATAGTGCAATGGAGAATGCAAGGAATACAGATGAACCTGAAGCATCTGAAACAAGAATTGCAAGATTAGAAAGGATGGTTGAATTATTGACCGAGGCTCTAAGACAACAACAGAACCAACAACCCCCACCTCCTCCTCCGTTGCCAGTGCAGCCTAAACCAAATGCCAATGATGATGTGATTGCTTTAACACAGAAGTTTAAAAAAATGAAGCCACTGACATTCCAGGGAGGATTGGAACCACTAAAAGCCGAGGCATGGATCCTAGAAATTGAAAAGTTATTTGAAGTGTTCCCATGTTCCGAGGCACAGAAAGTGTTGTTGGCTACCTTCACTTTACAAGAGAAGGCAAGACAATGGTGGATGCTTGTGCGTGAAGATTATAATGCTATGATTTGGGCTCAATTCAAAGAAGCATTCTATGATAAATACTTCCCTCAATGTGTTCATGATCGAAAAGTGATCGAATTTGAACAATTGAAGCAGGGTACCATATTAGTAGCAGAATATGAAGCTAAATTCACCGAGTTCGCTCGCTATGTACCGCACATGGTAGACATTGATTATAAAAAGGCTAGAAAGTTTGAGGGTGGACTTAACATGGAGATACTTGATCGAATTAATGTCTTGAAATTACTTAAGTATGTGGATGTACTAGACCGGGCTATCATAGCCGAGACAAATGTTGCAACGTTGAAACAAGCTAAGGTCCCAATGACTGAATGGTGAGGTAAGAGACAAAGTTTTAATTTTAAAAAGGGCCGGAACAATTCAGTGAATAAAAAGCAGAATACAGGGTCAATAAACAGTTCCAGCCAAGGCAATAATTTTATACCGCCTTGTCTAGAATGCGGCAAAAGACACAAACGGGTTTGTTATAAAATCTCCAGGGCATGTTATAAGTGTGGCAAGGTGGGCCACATAGTTAAAGACTGTCCTCTCACTTCTCAGAACTTTACTAGACCTGTAGCAAGTGCTACAGCATCAACCGCTACACCAAAATCCAATCCTAAAGCTGCCGGAAAGGAAACTTTGAGGCAAGGCCGGGTGTTTGCACTTGTACCAGGAGATGTGCAAAACACTAAGACAGTGGTGTTAGGTATACTCCCTATTTGTGCTCAAAATGCTTATATTCTGATTGATTCGGGGTCTACACACTCGTTTGTCTCGCATGTTTTTTCACGAAAATTAAATAGACCACTGGAACCCATGAACTATTTATTAGATGTATCTTCACCTACTGGGGTTATATATATCCTGCTTGTGAGATTGTTATTGGGGATGTGCTTTTATATGTTGATTTGCTGCCTCTGAATCTTGCTCATTTTGATGTAATTTTGGGAATGGATTAGTTAACAAAATATCATGCCTCCATTGATTGTGTAACAAAACAAGTTGTTTTTTGCCCACCTGGATTGCCCAAATTTGCATTTAACGGAGTTGGTATTGTACCTCCCCCATACTTAATTTCATCTATGAAAGCATTCAAATTGATTAAAAAGGGGTGTAAAGGGTATTTATGTTGTATATTGACTGTGCCTGCTGATACTAAAGCTAATCTGGACAGCATTCCTATAGTTAGAGAATTCCCAGTGTTTTTCCAAATGAGTTGCCAGGGGATCTGATTTACAGAGAGATTGAGTTCACTATTAAGGTGATACCGGGTACACAGCCAATTTCCAAAGCTTCGTACAGAATGGCACCTACTGAATTGAAAGAGTTAAAAATCCAGTTACAAGAATTGTTAGACAAGAAATTTATCAGGCCTAGTACATCACCGTGGGGCGCTCCAGTTTTATTTGTGAAAAAGAAGGATGGTTCATTAAGGCTTTGTATTGATTACTGTGAGCTGAAAAAGGTGACAGTTAAAAACAAGTACCCATTGCCTCGTATTGATGATTTATTCGACCAATTGCAAGGTGCACTAGTCTTTTCCAAGATTGATCTTAGATCTGGATACCACCAATAGAAAGTCAAAGCTGAGGACATTAAAAAGACTGCTTTCCGAACAAGGTACGGACATTATGAATTTCTTGTTATGCCTTTCGGAGTTACTAATGCGCCTGCTGCATTTATGGATCTTATGAACAGAATTTTCAAACCATTCCTCGATGAATTTGTGGTCGTATTTATAGATGACATTTTGATTTATTCCAAGAGTAAGGAGGACACATGAACATCATTTAAGAATTGCCTTGCAAACTTTGAGAGAGAAGAAATTATATGCAAAACTGACAAAGTGTGAATTCTGGCTTGATAGTGTCATGTTTTTGGGGCATGTAATCAATAAAGATGGCATTGCAGTGGACCCACAGAAAATTGAGGCAGTTGCTAATTGGCCTAGACCTACCAATGTTACTAAGGTCCGTAGTTTCTTGGGTTTGGCCGGATACTACCGAAGATTTGTAAAAGATTTTTCTAAAATTGCTTTGCCTTTGACTCAGTTGACTCAGAAAGAAGTACCATTTGACTGGACCGATCAGAGAGGAATCAGCCTTTCAAGAATTGTCTACTCGACTTGTGACTGCACTGATTCTCACTTTACCCTTAGGTACGGATGGATTTACTATTTTTAGTGATGCTTCTTATAAGGGTTTGGCGTGTGTATTGATGCAGAATGGTAAAGTCATTGCCTATGCTTCCCGACAACTGAGACCACATGAAAAGACCTATCTGACTCATGATTTGGAACTTGCCGCAGTAGTATTTGCATTGAAAATTTGGCGTTACTACTTATATGGGGTAACATGTGAAGTTTATACAGACCACAAGAGCTTAAAGTATTTCTTTACCTAGAAAGAGTTGAATATGAGACAACGGAGATGGCTGGAATTGATAAAAGATTATGACTTGCAAATTTTGTACCATCCGAGGAAAGCTAACACTGTTGCTGATGCACTTAATCGAAAATCAATTGGGAATTTGGCTTGCTTGCTTATCGGGCAGAGATAATTGCTACATGACCTTGAGAAATTTGAGGTTGAAATTGTTCTGCGGGAATAAGGCGGAACATTGGGCTACTATTTCTGCTCAACCGGCGATTCTTGAAGAAAATAAGGAAAAACAGTAACAAAATGAATTTCTGAGAAACATTATTGATGAACGGGATTCCAAGACGAGGCTAGATTTCCTTTTTGAAAATGGTGTATTGAAATTTCAAGGGAGATTGTGTGTACCGAATAATGTTGAGTTAAAAAGGAGAGTTTTGCACGAAGCCCACAATTCAAAACTTTCTATCCATCCAGGAAATACAAAAATATATCAAGACTTGAAGCTTAACTTCTAGTGGTCGGGAATAAAGAAAAGAAATTGCTGAGTTTGTGTCAAATGCCTACATTGCCAACAAGTCAAAGCTGAACATCAACGACCCACAAGATTGCTTCAACCACTGCCAATATTGGAGTGGAAATAGGAACATATCACAATAGATTTTATTGTTAGACTACCTCGCTGCAATAGAGGTATGGATTCAATTTGGGGTTATTGTTGACCGTTTGACTAAATCTGTACACTTTTTACCTGTCAAAACAATTTACAATGTGGATAAGTTGGCCACAATTTACATTAATGAGATTGTTAGATTGCATAGAGTGCCTATGTCCATTGTTTCTGATAGAGACTTAAAGTTCACATCAAGATTTTGGCAAAGTCTGCAAATGGTATTGGGAACTAAATTAAGATTGAGTAGTACATACCATCCACACACAGATGGCCAGTCGGAAAGAACAATCCAAACTCTAGAGACATGTTGCATATGTGTGTGCTTGATTTTCAAGGAAATTGGGAACTCGCTTGCCTCTAGCTGAATTTGCCTATAATAATAGTTTCTATTCGAGCAATGGTATAGTGCCTTTCGAAGTATTATATGGCAGAAAATGTCGGTCTCCTATGTGTTGGGCAGAAGTTGGAGATGGGCCTTTACTTGGGCCTGAGATTGTGCATGAAACAACAGAAAAAGTAAAGTTAATTCAACAAAGATTGAAAACCGCGCAAAGCCGACATAAAAGTTAAAACGGATGTCCGAAGACGAGACAAGGAATATGACGTAGGTGACCATGTTTTTATTAAGGTGATACCAATGAAAGGGCAGACTCGCTTTGGAACCAAGGACAAGTTAGCATCGAAGAATGTTCGGCCATATGAAATCATTGAAAAGATTAATTCAGTGGCATATTAGGTAGCTCTTCTACCTAAAATGGAACATATGCATAATGTCTTTCATGTTTCGACATTACGAGATTACTTTCGGGATTCTTTTCATGTTATTGAGCCTACCCATGTGGTGTTGAGTGATGACTACACTTATGAAGAACGGCCTATCCAGATTGTAAACCGACGAATCAAAAAATTACAAAACAAGGAAATTTAGTTGGTGAAAATGGATTGGCAAAATCGTGGTGGTGTCTATGCAACTTGGGAAAGAGAGGATGATATGAAGAAAAGATATCTAGACCTATTTCCACTTGATCCTATATTCTTTTCAGAGGAAGGTAATTGAGTTTGGAGGACCAAACGTCCTAAGGGGAAGAGGATGTGACAACCACCTCCTTGATTAAGCAAATTAATTAAATTAATTATGTGCTTATTGCTAATTATGTGATTATGTGTTATGTGAATTACGTGCCATATGGTATATGCTTGCATTGACTGGTATTGTAGTGTTACTGTGAACAGATACGTAAAGGAATGAATTAAACCTGTCTGATTTGCTAATTTTAATAAATTAGAATTAAAAAAATTGGATAGGAATTAGAGCCTAATCTATATTAGTATAAATTAATTTAGTGTAATTGAGGTTATATTGTGATATGGATTAATTTAATTTAATTAGAAATGATTTATTAGCCTTGGTTAATTTAATTAAAATATTAATAGAAATGTAAAATTGAATACAATAATGTGTAGATGTGTCCTATTCACCTACTAGGTGATTATGTAGTGAGTCTTCTTCTGTTACATGTAGAGAGAGAGAGAGAGAGAGAGAGAGAGAGAGAGAGTTTTGAGAGTTCAGCATAGAGTAAGAAGAGAAGAAAGATAGGAGAGAACTTAGGAAGAAAGTAGAGAATTGTCTTGAATTCCCTCTAAATATCAAAGCAAGGTAAGCTTTTCTTTCTACTTTCATGATATAGAGACTTGCACATGCATCATCATTTAAGATTCAAGGTTAAATTATGAGAATTGATGATCAAATTATGGTTTTACTCATCTTACTAAGAATTAAGACATGAAAGTAGGTATATAGAAGAAAAAAAGGAATTCACTCTTAATATCACCATGCATGGCATAATTCTATAATAACCTTCTTGTTTCATTTGATTTCTTGCATAAGTTTTGAAAACTAAGAAGGAAGCTCCATGCATTCACAACTTAGAGCTCAATTTGCATAGCAAATGACTTTGTATTAAAGTTTAAGAATTTGAATCTTTACATGAATTTGAGTTGTAAATTGAAGTCATGAATTGTGTTCCAAACTAAATTTGTTTCATTTAAAGTGTTAAGTTTTTGAGAATAAATTGCATGAAAATGAGCTTGAATTTGCAAGGAAATGCACTGCCCAAGCAGAGCAGTTTTCGGACTGAATGTGTAGCATCGCCACACGTGCGGCTTGGGGCCTCGCACGTGCAGAAAATAGGGCAATTTTGTTGTGCATTTTGAAATATATGCACCTGCAGAAGTAGATACGATGAAGGTCCCGTACGTGCGGCCCTGTTTGGGAAGACCTAGCTTGTTTTTCGCTCATCTTTTTCACTTCCCGGGCCTCCGATTGCATGGTTTTAAAGTGTTTTCATGATCACTTGCATCTTACGAGTGCATTAGAATGAATAAATGAAAGATTAGAACCGAATTAATAAAGATGAATAGTTATTGAAGAAGTAACAACCGAATCGAATAGAATTAACTAGCGACATGAAAGTCATTGAATTATTGTGCTTGAATTTGTTTGTTCAGGTCGGATGCCGAACCAATTGTACGTGTATCGAGAAGCCCACTGTGAGTAACAATGTTGTAAAGATATGTTCAAATAGTATTTATTTTCTGAATGATAAATTATATTGTTTCTAAATGGTTACTTTCTATCGATTGAATGATGATCCTCTTTTGAATCGTATTCGTGACATCCATAGCGTATTGTTATTGTCATTGTTATTGATATTGTTATTGTTACAGAGATCTCTGTCAGTTCCAATTCTTGAAACTATTGTTTATTGTTTGATGGCCATCAATTGATTGTTCACTCTTTATAAGACCTATTGTATTGTTGCTATCGGATGTAACACGTATGCCTCATATGATTATTGAATTAATTGAATCGAATTATTGATTGACAAATGATATTGATTGAAAATGTCCTAATGACAATTGATTGTTTCAAACACTGAAGGATATCATTCTTAACCTCTTTACACATTTGTTATTCACTGGGCTTCCACTCACAGTTTATTATATATATGTAGGTGGCCAGACACCGGATCAAAGCTAGAGGCGTTGACCCAAACCCTTTGTTTTGTCAAGCCAGATATTGTGCCTCATTGGGAGGTTCTGAACTAGCATGTGTCGAGGCTTTTTGGGTTGGTCAAGTTCACCTTTTTGAATTTGTTAAATGAAAAGAATGTTTTAAGACTAGTGTTAATATTGCTTGTTTTGATGAAAGGATTAATTCTCTAACTCGCATTTTGTCTTGTATATATGTGTTTATGGGCATGAATGGTTATGATTATGGCTTGTATATGAAAGTTTGTTTTGTTCATTCAGGTCCTCACAGCTCATTGGACATTCTCTTATTATTGATTAGCTTTTGCCAGCCCCGTATCATGTATTATTGTTATTAGTGTTAATCAAGCCTTTGGTAATCACGGATTACTTGCCGGTTACGATGCAAAACCTATAGGGGCGGGTTTGGGTCGTGACATTTACCCAATTGTAAAGTGGCTTTAGCTTCATTGAGGAGAAGGTTGCTCGGGCTAGTAACACCCTCAGACAGATTTGAACTAGCTATCGCAGCTATTGCTGGTCTGAAGATAACAGACTTAGAGGTGTGCTTGCTGACTGCTGCAGCTTTATGCCCATGAAGTCTAGCAAAACTGGTGAACCCTTCTAGCTGAACCTTCTTCTTTCTTTATTTTCTTCTCATTCCATAGGAGTTTCGGGACAGAAGTAGGTTGCCTACCTAAGCCTGAATGATTAAAGCTCAAAAAGCCCTTCCCATTTAAATTCTTACTTAGTGCTTGGGCCAAATCCAATTCAAGATTGATGCCATGCCCAAGCCCATCTCTAGATCCACTAAAGCTTATGATAAAAGCAGGAGTAAAGACTTGTTTAGCATTAATTTTTGGGTTGTGCACTGACTCCTCTATCATGGTCTCCTTAACAACTGTGTTTACCTCCTCTCCCAAATGGCAATCACTAGGCCCTATCCTCTGTTCTACATCCTTGGTACATGCTTCCTCTTCTCTGCTGAAACCTCCATCACACTTTGACTCCTCAACAACTGTGTTTACCTTCATCACACTTTTTACCTCCTTCTCCCTATAGCACTCCTCTGGAATTGTTCCTTCCACACCACTGCCACTGCCATAGATTTCGTTGGAGCTGCACTCATCCAAGCCATTGTGCTTCATGTTACTAAAATCTACTAAACGATTTTCATACACAATAATGGGATATAGTTTATCCTTACACTCCAAAAATATAGTTTTGTTAATAATCTCCATACAAGATGTAGCCACTCTGATTCTGGTATGGGCAAAGGACTTTGGTTGACAAATATCTCCATCCAAGCTTAGAACAGTACCCCAAATGCTTCCAATGTTGTTAAGTGTACCCCTATTCCAGAGATTTAAGGGTATGCCAAAACACCTCAACCACACACATCTCTCTTGTTCGAGATAAAATCCTAGCTTACATTTTACCACAAACTGACTCCAATCCTTAAACCATTTTTTAATACTATATCTCGTCCTCCCCCTTTTCTAACCATTACCTGATCCAACCCTTTCTTCTTCAGGACATTTTCAATGTTCATAGTAGAGCATTTAGTAATAAGCCTGACTATTACACTATCATAGAGCCATCCAAGACCCTCTTTATTGGCTTTTATGGTTAAACTTGCTTTCCTAGCCACAGTGGATGTGTCCCCTTTTAATACTTTAGCGAACGATCTTAGGCCTGTATATGAAACATCACTCCTGTTTCTGTTAGTTTCAGGAGGTCTTCTAATGGTATGAGGTCTTCTCCTGCTTTGATCATCTCTGTTGCTCCTGACATTGGTAGCTATTTTAACTTCAAGCACCCTTTCATCTACCAACAATCCATTCGCTTTTTGGATGGCGATGTTTGCTGCTACAGGGCAATCAAATCTCATAAAACCAAATCTAGAGTTTGACACTATCCTTCTTTTAAAGGGTATAAAGACATCCTTAACTATGCCAAACTGTGTGAAGAGTTTGAATAGAGTTTTAGCATCCATAGTTGAAGGTAAATGATCCACAAATACAGTGAACAGCCCATGTTTATCTTCATTGCCTTGAGCTCCATCTCTTTCCCGTTGCCTCACTATCGGAATCCAGCCTACATTGCCTCCTTGTGCCATTACAATTTCATCGAATCTAAGAACATCAATGTCCGCAGATGATCTTGACAAAGAGCTAACACTAAAGCTCTTCGGCAACGGCCGGCGGTGGTGAAGTGACAGATCTACATCTCACTGCTGGAGTAGCGAAGAAAGGTAGAAGAGGAGCAGCGGTGGAGGAGATCTGAAAATCGTTGAGCTAAATTTTTTAATCTCCAACGTCTCTCTGTATTCAAAAATGGGTTCTCTCTGAGTTGATGTTTACTTTAGTTATTTATAGCACCTTTATATGTTATGAAGTTGTGCTCAAAAGTGGTTTGTATGATACACCTTCCGGTAGTTTGGATGGAAAAACTAACGGTAACACTTTAGTCCAAAATAATATGATAATTTTCTGACTATATTTGAACCATAAAGAGTAAAGTGCTACAGTTTCAAATCGTGAAGGGGTAAAATTAATTTAACCTCTATAATAAATAATTTTGCTACCGTAAAATAATAAAAATTTTATGGTTTTGGGCAAGGAAAAGAGCATTTTTAGCACATAGTGGAGTGGTAGCCCCTATCATTTCACAAATAAGGGTGAAATTACATATTTTCCACTAAGTTGAGCTCGTCTTTTGGATGGCCTAGCATCCAAGGGTGTACAAATGACTATCTCAAACATGGTCTTTTGGAGTCACACCGAACTGCACAATAATTCATTCCCTTTGCTAAATCTAGAATGGATGGATTTGATGGACTATATGAGCACCAATCTCTTCTTTCAAAAGCAAATCACTCAAAGATCGTCCAAAATAATATCATAACCCTAAATAGTACATCTATATATGAAACCATATGTAATTTTATTTGCTTTAATATTATTAATTGAATTACAACATGTATTCGTTATATAATACTTATAACAAAAATATCAACGACAATATGAAAACATCATCTTAGTGTAGTTGGGGGGAAAATAACTAAAATTTATTTGATCTTGTCATTTTGTATTTTTTTAAAATTCTTTTCATTTAATTTCCAAATAAAATTTTAAATAATCGCTTAAAATCATGCATAACACGAGTTTTATATGACAATACCTTTTAAAAAGGTATAATGAGAATGGCGGGGTGTGATTGATCAGACTCGAATTTATAAAATAAAAATATTTTTATCTAAATAAAATAATTACTTTGTGGTTGTGCAGATAACTTACATCATTCCCATTTCATTGGCATCCATTTTTTGTAGCAGCTTTGGTGAAGGACAAGGTAAAGTTTTTGAATCCTTTTCGAACTTCTTCTTCTTCATTTTTCATTCCATCTTTTTTTTTTTTTTTTGGAATGTCATAGATTTCTTCTAAGACATTTGTAATGTTTCAATCCCAATAGGTCTTTCTCTGGGAGTTTTGAATATTGATGGGGTCATGCCACAGGTAAGATTTTCATTATCATATTGTTTTAAGGAGGAGGATCTCCTTCAATCCAATTAGAGGTCACTGTTTGGGCCTATAGGACTTATCATGAATCCCGTTTCGATAATTTGAATCGTTCATTTTGTCGAACACTTTGTATATTTCATCTACACAAAAAATTAAGTCAATCCAATAATTATAACTTATTCAATTTATTACATTTTAACAAAAAAAACTTATATTTTTAAAAATAAACTATACATTTTTACAAACCCCCAATTGTATCCTCCTCCTTGTTTCAAACCCCCAATTGTATCTTGGTAATAGCTAATATTTTTACAAAATAACATACATATGTAAGATAATGACTATGTGTGGGATCACTATTTGCCTTACATCTTTATTTATTATGTGAAAATCATATGTGCATTTAGATTTACTCTTCATATATACCTTTGCTTCTTAAACTCGTGATATAAAATTAATCCTAAGATAATGCTCAATTCACTAAAGTCTACAATAAAAGTGGAATGAAATGTTAATTTCATTAAAATATTCATTGTCACGTTTAGTTTACTAAAAAATAATCAAAAAATACGTTACAAATGAAATTATTATTCATTATTAAACACATATTTTTAACTTGAGCATAGCATAGCCCCCCAAATGTTTTGGGAGAGTTACCGATAAATCTTAGGGGTACTTACGTGTAAGTCTTAATAAGTGGACTTATTGTCTAATAAGTCCTATGGAAAAAAATTTATCATAAAAAAAGTCATTAATTGTAAGTTTTAGCGACAATTTATAAAAATTATGACAAAAAAAGTCACTAATTATCAATTTTTAGCGACATATATAAAAAATTGTCTCAAAAAAATTATTTTAGCGATAATATTATTAAAACTTATTTTCAATAGGACTTGATGGGAATTAAGTCCAACTATTAAGACCTATCTTATATGTTGGAATTATGTTTCAGTTAGTTTCATAACTTTTTTTTATAATCCATTGTCTTTTTGGATATGTAATAACTCATTTGCCATTATAATCTCCTTGATTGTTGCTATTTGTTGGAGTGTTACGTTTCGAAAAAGTACACTAAGAAATTTTTTAGTGTGTTACATTGGATTGTTATGTTAGGAAAAAGTACATTAAGGAGTTTTTATATAGCGACCCCGGTCTTTTCCCATTTGATTATTGTATCTGGACTTATGTTCCGTGGATTCTGTTGTCATATTATTGTTGTTGTCATCCTTCAACGTCATTGTTTGAGTCTTAGGGTGTGTTAGACCTGTTTCGAGTGGGTGGTTTGAGTCTGGGATCAAACCCCAGATTTTTGAAGTTTCAGCCGTTCCGCTCGAGCGGACCTTCTTGCGCTCGAGCGGAGATTGCACACTTCCAGTATTTTTGAACCCTGCAAAACTTCTGCAGGTGTGATATTTACGCTCGAGCGGGATTTCTGAGCTCGAGCTGGTTGAGCTCGAGCGGTATTGTTGACGCTCGAGCGGGTAGTGTGTTCTTCGCGTGGGTTCTGGAATGGGGGAATCTACGCTCGAGCGGTTATCATTGCGCTCGAGCGGACCTTGTTTTTTTGTTCTTTACGCTCGAGCGGTGTGTTTTACGCTCGAGCGGGCCTGTCGAGTTTAAATACGCAGCAGCGTGTTTTAAAACAGTTTTTCAGCCCCTTTCAGTTTTTAAAACCCTAGGTTACGAGTTCTCTCTCTCCCAACTCATCTTCTCTCCTAGGTTTCATCTATTTAGGGTGAGTATCTAACCTAGTTCCTTCATTAAAAAGGTAGAGTGGGTCGAGGGCTTCCATTTAATCTGAGCGGTTGTTGATTTGGAGCACTTTGGAGTTTGGGCTATCATCTCCGTCTTCTTCTTTTTGGGTTCTTGCTTCGAGGTAGGGATTTCCTACTCCATTTATACGTTTTAATCCTAAGTGTTGGTATTTCGGTATGTGGGGGTAGTTTGGTAATTTTGGGAGAAACCTTAGGGTTTTGGCTTAGATTAATTTGTATAATTAATTTAAGGGAAAAATGTGGAATTGGGTTTAATTTATGAAGTTGGGAAAATTATGAGATTAATGATATAGTTGGGTAGTTTAAATGCTTACCTATGAGAATGTGGACTTTACATTCATTGTTGTATTTATTTCTTGTTTAGAAATAACTGTTTTGGGCTATCGGTGAAGGATAGTCGTGATTGTTGTAGACCTTGCATGTGGCTTAGGTATAACTGGAATTAAGTCACGTATGTTGACTGTTGAATTAATACAGAACATTACTTGTATTGATTATGTGTTGTATATGGCAATTGTGTGTTTCATTGCATATGCATGTTGTTTGGAGAAGATAGGGGATGAACTCCACGGTTTAGGGGAAGATAGGGGATGTACCTCTAAACCGGATTTGTTGGGAGGAGATAGGGGATGGACTCCAGTAGCATCACTCATATGTGTGCTTATTGATAATAGCAATATTGCTATTCGTTGTTGATATGATACATCACCACCATGTGTATCAGTTGGGAAGTATGGAAGTGGATTTGATTGAGATTGTTATAACACCAGCATGTGTGTTTATTTTGTTATATGAAAGGTTTAACCTGATTTGTTATCCTTGTAGAGTTGTTTGGCCAGGTTCTGAGCCATGTCTGTATAAATGGAAAGTGTATTGTGTCATAGACAATATGTCATAGACAATGTAGACATTAGTGTCATGAAATTGGAAATTGATTATCTTGTGTTAACCACGTATCGAATGCTAATGCTTTAGTTAATTCTTATGCTTGGTTTAGTATTTTTCTACTGGGCTGTGGCTCACCCTATATGGGAACTTCATTTTCAGGTTCAGGTGGTTCACTACCTCCAAGGACTTAGCTTGTGAGGATTTGGATTCGAAGACTTGCTTTATTTTATTTGTTTTATTTGAATAACTTGTAAACTTTCAAGCCTAGGGCTTTATTTGTTTTTGAGTTAGAACTCATGGAATTGTGTCCAAGTGTTGGCTTGGCAAGATGTAAGCCCATAGGGCCTTTATTATGATGTTTTTATTTCATGGTACTCTGATAAATGGAATAAAATACTTTATTTCTTTATAATTCCGCATGTTAATATTATGTATTAAGGGTTTATTTTTGAGGGCGTTACAACTTGGTATCAGAGCGTACCGGGTTCGAATACTTTGGGTACGTGGGAAGTGATTAGAATCACAATGGGTTCGTCTCGTTTGATAGAGACTTAGTGTAATGTTATATGCTTATGTGATAACATGTTTATGTGACTATGTGGGTATGGAATGTAGTTTCTAGGATGTTGACTGGACCCTTGAGTCTCTGAAAGTCTTGTTGGAAAGGCACTTGATCAATGTTGTTTCCAACCGGAACTTTAGTGGCGCCTCGGGACTATCATTATCCAGGAATGAAATTCGTAGGTGCTTATGTGATTATGTGCTTACATGGTGTGATTTATTGTTGTCCAATGTATTAGGACGTGAGTGTTATAATTTTGGCACATTATTTAGAGTGCTAACGTCTTTATTTCCTTTATTAGGATGTCAGGACGAGGACGAGGTCGTGGTAGGCGTGGTAGGCAGGCCAGGGAGGAAGTGCCTATACCGGAGGAAATTCCGGCAGTTCAGGAGGGTGTTGGCCAGGCCAATGTAGCTGAGCCAGTAGGACAGCAGTTTATGGGCGCTTTGGCCCAAGGGATAGCAGGGGCATTTCAGGCGTCAGTTGACATTCTGAGGGCTGCGAATCCAGCCCAGGCTGTTGTTGCTGCAGATACAGGACCTTCTTTTCTGAAGAGGGAATTCTTCCGGTCTCACCCGGACGAATTTTTAGGTGACCCTAGCGAGCCGCTTAAGGCACACGAATGGCTCGAACAGACAACGAAAACGTTTGAGATGCTAGGCATCGAAGACGAGGCACTGAAGGTGACCTTGGCATCTTTCCAGCTGAAGGGGGATGCGGGTCAGTGGTGGAAGTTCACCAAGGGTCGTATTGGAGGTACTTGGAAGGCTTTTGTTGATGCTTTTCAGGAGAAGTACTTGTCTCCAGCTGTTCAGGAGAAGTTGAGAGATCAGTTCCGCCATCTTGAGCAGAACAGTTTATCAGTGGCCGAGTTTGAGGCTGCATTCACTAGTTTGTCCAGGTTTGCACCTGAGTTGGTGGCGACTGAGGAACGCCGTTGCATTGAGTTTGAGAAGAAGTTGAGACGTGGCCTCATGCTGAGAGTTGTTGGGTCTATGATCCGGGATTTTGGGCGTTTGGTCGATGCAGCAGCCCATACTGAGATTATGATGCAGGAAGAGGGGGAAAAGCAGAAAGGCTCCAAGAGGAGTCAGGATGGCCAGAGTGATGGCAGGAGGCAGAGAGGTTTCGCTCCTCAGCAGCCTCAGAGTAGTTTTTCTAGATCCACTTTTCCAGTGCCGAGTGCTAGTTCTGGGAAAGGCAGTCAGGGAGACATTACCTGTTTCAAGTGTGGCCAGCTGGGTCACAAGTCTCCAGTTTGTCCTCAGAGGGGAGGAGTTCAGAGAGCAGCATCTTCTTCGGCTCGATCTCAGAGCCAGAGTCAGGGCAGAGGCCCACTCTCTTGTTTTCAGTGCGGTCAGCCGGGGCACCTGAAGAGGTTTTGCCCGCAGTTGAGTGGCACACCTGGTGCATCGGGTTTGAGGCAGACTCAGAGTAGTCAGCCAACTCAGTCCGTTCAGGCCTCGAGGGCCAATCAGGGGGCTTCATCGTCCCAGTCTGTGCAGCAATCTTATGCTCCGAGGGGTGAGCAGGTTGATCAGAGGTCGTCTGGACGTGTGTATGCTGTTACCGCGCAGGAACCTGTACCGGCTCCGTCGGTTGTGAGAGGTACCTTTTTGTTTTGCAATTCAGTTGCTAGTGTTTTGGTTGATACGGGTGCATCTCATTCCTTTGTGTCTGCTGCATTTGCATCTATTTTGGAGTTGGAGTTAGCACAGTTAGCATCTCCTATTTGTGTAGTGTCACCTCTTGGGGGTGAATTGATCTTGAAACAAGGTGTTAGGGGTTGTGATATAGAGGTCGATGATCATAGAATTCCTTTTTCTTTTGTGGTTATGCCCATGAAGGGCTTCGATGTTATTTTGGGTATGGACTGGTTATCGTCATACCGGGCATTTATTGATTGCTACCGTCAGAGGGTCACTTGTTGTACCGTTAGCGGAGAACGTTTTCATTTTCTGGGGGACCGGGTTGGTAGTGTGTTACCACCGGGATATGATCCGCGAGGGCGGAGCGAGTTGAGTGGTCTACTTGCTAGCCTTGAGAGTAGTGAGTGTGATGAGACTCAGACTGTGTTGCCGAGAGTGGTATGTGAGTACTCGGACGTGTTTCCCGAGGATCTTGTTAGTTTGCCACCTCATCAAGAGATTGAGTTCTCTATTGATCTAGTGCCCGGCACGGCGCCGATTTCTATGGCACCTTATCGTTTTGCCCCAGCCGAGTTAGTTGAGTTGAAAGTTCAGCTCCAGGAGTTGCTAGATAAGGGCTATATTCGTCCTAGTGTTTCGCCGTGGGGGAGCACCGGCCCTCTTTGCTAAGAAGAAAGGTGGTGCGTTGAGACTGTGTATCGATTACCGGAAATTGAATCGGGCTACGGTTAAGAATAAGTACCCTATGCCTCGTATAGATGATCTGTTTGACCAGTTGAAGGGTTCCCGTTGTTTCTCTAAAATAGACTTGAGATCAGGTTACCACCAGTTGAGAGTCAGGGAGGAGGATATTCCGAAGACGGCATTCCGTACGCGGTATGGCCACTATGAGTTCCTGGTGATGCCGTTTGGGCTCACCAATGCACCGGCAGTGTTTATGGATTTGATGAATCGGATCTTCCGGGAATTCTTAGATCGTTTTGTGGTCGTCTTTGTGGACGACATTCTTATCTACTCACCTTTAGAGGAGGAGCACGAGGAACACTTGAGAGTGGTGCTTGAGTTACTTAGAGCCCATAAGCTTTATGCTAAGTTTGGGAAGTGTGAGTTCTGGCTAAAAGAGGTGAAGTTCTTAGGCCATGTAGTTTCTGGGGAAGGGGTGTCTGTTGATGCGTCCAAGACAGAGGCAGTGCAAGATTGGGCACAGCCTAAGAGTGTGTTTGAGATCCGCAGTTTTCTGGGATTAGCTGGGTATTACCGTCGGTTTGTGAAAGATTTCTCCAGGTTAGCTTCACCTTTGACTAGACTGACTCGGAAGGGAGTCAATTTTGTTTGGAGTGAGACTTGTGAAAAGTCGTTTCAGGAGCTGAAGGTTAGATTGACCACCGCTCCGGTCTTGATTATTCCGGAGAGAGGGTTGGGTTATGCAGTCTATTGTGACGCCTCACGAGAGGGTCTGGGTTGTGTGTTGATGCAAGAGGGGAAAGTGGTTGCCTATGGCTCACGTCAGTTGAAAATTCATGAGAAGAATTATCCTACGCATGATTTAGAATTAGCAGCTGTGATTTTTGCCTTGAAGATTTGGAGGCATTATCTGTATGGTGAGAAATTTGAGGTATTCTCCGATCATAAGAGTCTGAAATATCTGTTTACACAGAAAGACTTGAATTTGAGGCAGAGGAGGTGGATGGAATTTATTGAGGATTATGACTTCGAGTTGCACTATCATCCGGGGAAGGCCAATGTTGTGGCCGATGCCCTTAGCAGGAAATCTGTTGGTGACATAGCTAGTATAGCCATCCGAGAGTGGGAGATGTTGGGTGCACTTGGGGAGTTTGACTTGCTTTTGGGTGAATCCGTTGAGGCTGCGGCCTTGTTTTCTGTTGTTGCGCAGCCTACACTTGTGACTCGAGTGTTAGAGGCTCAGAGGGGTGATCTTGAGGTAGAATCGCTCCGAGAAAAGATTTCCAGTGGGAAGGTTGAGAAGGGTTTAACGGTGTATCCCGACCTGAGTGTGAGATACCGAGACCGTTTGTTTGTGCCGGAGTCTTGCCGAGAGGAGGTACTTCGAGAGTTTCATCATTCGCGCCTTGCGGTGCATCCGGGAGGCACTAAAATGTATCGGGATTTGGGTCGCCAATTTTGGTGGCGAGGTATGAAGAGAGATGTGGCAGCTTTCGTGTCTAAGTGCCTTACTTGTCAGCAAGTGAAGGCCGAGCATCAGAGGCCAGCGGGTTTGTTGCAACCCTTGCCTATTGCCGAGTGGAAGTGGGAACATGTCACTATGGACTTCGTTGTGGGTCTTCCGAGAACTCAGCGGGGTAGTGATGCTATTTGGGTGGTTGTAGACCGGTTGACTAAGTCGGCGCACTTCATTCCTATGCGCGTTAGAGATTCAGTAGATCATCTTGCCGATTTGTACATTCGGGACATAGTGAGGTTGCACGGGGTCCCAGTGACGATCGTCTCAGATAGAGATCCTCGTTTCACTGCCAGGTTATGGCAGAGTTTGCAGAGTGCTTTAGGCACCAAGTTGACATTTAGCACGGCTTACCATCCTCAGACTGACGGGCAGTCCGAGCGTACTATTCAGATCCTTGAGGATATGCTTCGGGGTTGTGTTCTCGACTTTAGTGGGTCGTGGGAGAGGCACTTGCCTTTAGTGGAGTTTGCCTACAACAACAGTTTTCAGTCTAGTATCGGTATGGCACCGTTTGAGGCCTTGTATGGCCGACCGTGTAGGTCTCCAGTTTGTTGGGCCGAGGTGGGGTGATGCACCTTTGTTGGGTCCGGAGTTAGTGAGGGAAACGACGGAGAAGGTTGAGCTTATCCGTAGGAGGCTTGTTACAGCCCAGAGTCGTCAGAAATCTTATGCCGACCGTAGGAGGAGACCTTTGATATTTGAGGTAGGTGATCATGTCTTTCTGAAGATATCACCTAGGCGAGGTTTGATGAGGTTTGGGAAGAGCGGGAAATTGTCTCCTCGATTTATTGGTCCTTTTGAGATCCTTGAGAGAATTGGTGAGGCTGCCTATCGTTTAGCTTTGCCACCGCAGTTGTCCGGAGTTCATGACGTGTTTCATGTTAGTATGCTTCGGAAGTATGAGCCGGATCCATCACATGTGTTGGATTGGACTGATTTAGTAGTTGACGAGAATGTTTCATATGAGGAGAGACCGATACGAGTCTTGGATAGGCGGGATCAAGTTTTGCGAGGCAAAACCATCCCTTTGGTGAAAGTTTTGTGGAAGCATCACGGAGTGGAGGAAGCCACTTGGGAACGTGAATTGGAAGTCCGTGAGAAATATCCGGACATGTTTAGTGATTAGAAATCTTATATATAGATTTGTGTAACATGGTTGAACTTGAGAATTTTATATATGTCTTAAGTTGGAAAACATTGATAATGTTTTGAGTTTAATGTTAGCATTTTGAACTTGCCTTTTTGGAAGTGGAATATAACATTTATACATGGAATGTGTTGTTTATATCATGAGATTGAATATGATATGGAAATTGTTAACATTGAAAGGAATAATGCATAATAATGATGCAGGTTGAAATATATGTTAATTTATACATATTGTGAGATGCCTCTTGATAAGAGATGAAGTGACTGGGATTGAGTCAAGTTATTGTTTATTGTCTTATAATATCTTTGGGAATTGAGAAATCTTGTTTTTGAAAACTTATGCTTAATTTCGGGGACGAAATTCTTTAAGGGGGGGAGGTTATAGCGACCCCGGTCTTTTCCCATTTGATTATTGTATCTGGACTTATGTTCCGTGGATTCTGTTGTCATATTATTGTTGTTGTCATCCTTCAACGTCATTGTTTGAGTCTTAGGGTGTGTTAGACCTGTTTCGAGTGGGTGGTTTGAGTCTGGGATCAAACCCCAGATTTTTGAAGTTTCAGCCGTTCCGCTCGAGCGGACCTTCTTGCGCTCGAGCGGAGATTGCACACTTTCAGTATTTTTGAACCCTGCAAAACTTCTGCAGGTGTGATATTTACGCTCGAGCGGGATTTCTGAGCTCGAGCTGGTTGAGCTCGAGCGGTATTGTTGACGCTCGAGCGGGTAGTGTGTTCTTCGCGTGGGTTCTGGAATGGGGGAATCTACGCTCGAGCGGTTATCATTGCGCTCGAGCGGACCTTGTTTTTTTGTTCTTTACGCTCGAGCGGTGTGTTTTACGCTCGAGCGGGCCTGTCGAGTTTAAATACGCAGCAGCGTGTTTTAAAACAGTTTTTCAGCCCCTTTCAGTTTTTAAAACCCTAGGTTACGAGTTCTCTCTCTCCCAACTCATCTTCTCTCCTAGGTTTCATCTATTTAGGGTGAGTATCTAACCTAGTTCCTTCATTAAAAAGGTAGAGTGGGTCGAGGGCTTCCATTTAATCTGAGCGGTTGTTGATTTGGAGCACTTTGGAGTTTGGGCTATCATCTCCGTCTTCTTCTTTTTGGGTTCTTGCTTCGAGGTAGGGATTTCCTACTCCATTTATACGTTTTAATCCTAAGTGTTGGTATTTCGGTATGTGGGGGTAGTTTGGTAATTTTGGGAGAAACCTTAGGGTTTTGGCTTAGATTAATTTGTATAATTAATTTAAGGGAAAAATGTGGAATTGGGTTTAATTCATGAAGTTGGGAAAATTATGAGATTAATGATATAGTTGGGTAGTTTAAATGCTTACCTATGAGAATGTGGACTTTACATTCATTGTTGTATTTATTTCTTGTTTAGAAATAACTGTTTTGGGCTATCGGTGAAGGATAGTCGTGATTGTTGTAGACCTTGCATGTGGCTTAGGTATAACTGGAATTAAGTCACGTATGTTGACTGTTGAATTAATACAGAACATTACTTGTATTGATTATGTGTTGTATATGGCAATTGTGTGTTTCATTGCATATGCATGTTGTTTGGAGAAGATAGGGGATGAACTCCACGGTTTAGGGGAAGATAGGGGATGTACCTCTAAACCGGATTTGTTGGGAGGAGATAGGGGATGGACTCCAGTAGCATCACTCATATGTGTGCTTATTGATAATAGCAATATTGCTATTCGTTGTTGATATGATACATCACCACCATGTGTATCAGTTGGGAAGTATGGAAGTGGATTTGATTGAGATTGTTATAACACCAGCATGTGTGTTTATTTTGTTATATGAAAGGTTTAACCTGATTTGTTATCCTTGTAGAGTTGTTTGGCCAGGTTCTGAGCCATGTCTGTATAAATGGAAAGTGTATTGTGTCATAGACAATATGTCATAGACAATGTAGACATTAGTGTCATGAAATTGGAAATTGATTATCTTGTGTTAACCACGTATCGAATGCTAATGCTTTAGTTAATTCTTATGCTTGGTTTAGTATTTTTCTACTGGGCTGTGGCTCACCCTATATGGGAACTTCATTTTCAGGTTCAGGTGGTTCACTACCTCCAAGGACTTAGCTTGTGAGGATTTGGATTCGAAGACTTGCTTTATTTTATTTGTTTTATTTGAATAACTTGTAAACTTTCAAGCCTAGGGCTTTATTTGTTTTTGAGTTAGAACTCATGGAATTGTGTCCAAGTGTTGGCTTGGCAAGATGTAAGCCCATAGGGCCTTTATTATGATGTTTTTATTTCATGGTACTCTGATAAATGGAATAAAATACTTTATTTCTTTATAATTCCGCATGTTAATATTATGTATTAAGGGTTTATTTTTGAGGGCGTTACATTTTATGTGTTACATTGATTGTAGTGTTACATCAAAGGAGTTTTTTTGTGTTATACGTTTGGAAAAAGTACACTAAGAAATTTTTTGTATTTTTTTTAGTGTTATGTTTAGAAAGAGTATATTAAGAAATTTTTTAGTGTATTACATTTTTGGAGTGTTATGTTTAGGTGTTACATTAAAGTGATAGAAACGTGATCTAAAAATTAGATCAAACTTTCCTAAGATGGCATCCCCGAATGAGGAATGGTAGAAACGTTCACCAAATCATCTAAAAATAGGATCTTACGATAAAGTTGTCAAAACAAATAAGATCTATTAGTGTATTAGAAAATCCATAGGGACTGATTGAAATAACCGATTCCCACATGAAACATTCTAATAATTTTTTCAATTTTTTATTTATTTATTAATTTGCATAAGATTTAAAAATAAACTAAAGTAAGTTATATTACGTCATAAGAGCATCCCTATTAGTTCCCTTATAATAGCAAAAAGATATTATAAGGGGTTGATTCGTCCAAAATCCTTCTCCACCAGATCCCTTATATAACCCCTTAAATTTAGGATTGCTACATTTGTAGGGAGTCATTGTAGCTCCCTTATATCTAATGGGGGTTGTCCACCCGGATGTAATAGATGAGACAAAACTTACTTCACCGGTCATCCACCCAGACATTCGACCGGTCGACCTCTCGGACGTTTGGCCCTTGGCTTTTGCTGCTGCTACTTTCTTCTGTTTTGGACTTTAATTCATATTGTTTAATTTATATTGCTTCTGCTACTTTCTTCTGCCTTTAGCCTCCATTTTTTACTTTAATTCATATTGTTTAATTATTTTATTATTAAAAAAATATTCAAATTTAAAAATAGTTAAAAAGATTATTTTAATAGAATAGAGAAAAAATAGAGAGTTTGTTGGGAGAAGTAGATAAAAAAATGATTCCTAAAATAAGAAATAAATTTTTTAATAATAATTTAGGATAAAATTTAGATAGGTTGATAATGATGCTCTAAAAGGTCATTTGATTATGATTTAACTTCATGTACCACGTGGGAGTTAGGTTCCTTCCTGCTATGCCCTCTGTGGGCATTTTTCTGAGTCTTTTTTTTTTTTTTTTATAATTTAAATTATTCGTTCATCAAGTATATTATTTATGAAATTATAACTATTTAATTGATTTAATTTTTTTTTATTAATGATATATTTAATAAATCTTATAATATAAACTATTCGTATTATTAAAATATATAATAAAAAAAACTTGTAAATTACCTCACAGCACGGCTGCAGCATCCCTTTGTCCACATTTTTACATGGGTTTTCAAAACTACTAGGGGCCACATGTTAGACAGTGCATATAGAAAAGACCACCTGATAGTATGCTTTTTCAATTAAGAAAAATTACATTATAGTAGAACAGAGAAAAAAAATTATAAAAATATGTAAAATGTAATTAAATTTGTAATGGGATACAAATAAAATGTTATGGGGAACAGGTGCAAAGGTGACTTGCGACCTTTAATGTTTATGTAATTTTTAATTATTTTATTTGTTTTGTTTTATTTTATTTTATTTTTTTTTGTTCCTCAATTTTAAAGAATAATATTAGGGATTATGAAAAAAATATCATGAAATGTATCATGAAAATTTTTCATCATTTGATTAGTGTATGGTATTTTATTATGTGTAATCCAAAAATTTTAAATATTTCATTATCATTTTCATGATATTTTTTTCCTCATGATTCCTAATATAGCTTGTTTTAAAACAGTTGTAAACCACTTGACTTGAGAGTATGTTGCAATTCCTGTTCAAAAAAAAAAAAAAAAAAGAGTATGTTGTAATTATTGGAAAAGACCAAACAGTTTTATCTGTTGGAAAGTAAGCTCGATAGTCACCACCCTAAACAGCCACCCTAACCATCGAAAAATCTGTGTTCAAAGATTGCTGAAGCATGAAAATTCAAAGTTCGAAGGCTTAATGTCAAAATAAGATTGTATTGTTGTATATGCATTTAATGCCTTCACATTACTAGTTTTATCTATATATAGCTCTTGTATTTTGAAAATTTAGAGTGTGAGAGAAAGAAAAGAGTTAGAGAGTAAGAGTGTGTTTTCTCTCTTTAGTGTATTCTAAATATTTGAGTAAAATAAATCTGTTTTCATATTATAAATTCTCTCTCTTGTATTTGTTTTTGTGAATCACCATAAGTGGTCTGCACCCCACTCCCACCAACAGTGATATCAGAGCTGAAGGTAGCTTGAATTTACAAACATTTTGTAAAATTTTCAAGAACAGAGCATCGTTTCAAATTTTGCCCAGAAATCAAAGTTGTTGAAATCAACTTTTGATCACACCAGTGTGTAGTTCTCATTGAGACAATCACACTACAAAAAACCACGTTGAAAACTGAGTCCCACAGAGACCGTACACGTCACATGCGCCGTCGACGTCGTCACTACGCGCAGTAACGCGCCCACGCGCTGCCACGCGTCTTCTTCTCCCGGATTTGCACAGTCCGATCTGTCTGACGTATGATCCGATCCATTAGCCCGAATCTGGATCTGTATCTAGAAACTGACGTCATTGACAACGTCAAGCTGAGCCGAGCCGTCGAGAGGAGCCGCGCCACCAAGCCGCAGATCGAGCCGAGCCACACTGCCAAGCCACTGACATCACGCTGACATCAGTCGATCTGGAGAAATTATCCAATGCTTCTCAAAAGTTCCAGATTCAGCCTATCTGAACCGTCCAACTATTTTAGTTAGATATAAGCCGTTTGAAGTCTGTTTTTGGTGATCCAATAGTGCTTTCCAACTATTTGGAATATTCCGAACACATCAGTATGGTCAAAATTTGCAAATTATATCCTGAAAATTTGCAGATTTCTTAAAGTCAATCTATGGCCAACACAAACAATTTCTTTCAGCCCTAGTTTCCAAAACTCAGCAAAGAGAACTGTGAAAATTAGAGTATTCAAATGCAAGTCCTACTAGCCTCACAAGATTTGTGGGAGTTAGTGGATCGAGGATATGACGAGCCAGCTAGTCTCGAAGATGAAGGAAATTTAAATGAAGCTCAAAAGACGGCGTTAAAAGATTCAAGGAAGAGAGATAAAAAGGCCTTGTATCTACTTTATCAAGGCATTGATGAGTCAAGCTTTGAGAAGATTTCAGTAGCAGCAACCTCCAAAGAGGCATGGAGTATTCTTCGAAATTCACACTGTAGAATTGAAAAGACGATCAGAGTTCAACTCCAGGTGCTACATGGTGAATTTGAGATACTGCACATGAATGAGAATGAGTCAATTTCTGAATACTTTAACAGAACATTGACCATTGTTAATCAGATCAGAAGATATAGAGAGAAGATGGAATCTCTTCAAGTGATAGAAAAGATTCTACGATCACTCAGTCCCAAGTTTAAGCATGTGGTTGTAGCAATAAAAGAGTCCAAGGATCTCAGTACCATGACCACCGATGAGCTATTGGGCACATTAAAGGATCAACAAGAAAACTCCCTCAAGTTTTCTAGAACAAGCTCTTCAATCAAAGTTGTCTTTCAGAGATGACAGAAACGAGCAAGAGGGGACATCACAAAGAAGCCGAGGAAGAGACTGTGGTTACAATAACCGAAGTTCTGGTTTTCGAACCGAATGAGGAAGAAGTTAACCACACTTTGCTCCAAGTAGGAGAGCAAGAGGAAGAGGAGGTGGTTACAACAACCGAGTAGGATTTGACAAAAGCAATGTTCAGTGCTACCATTGCCACAAGTTCGGGCATTACAGCAATGAATGCCGAAAAAGAGCAACAATAGAAGCTAGAGAGCAAGTAAATTTTGCCGAGCAGGAAACAAACAAAGTCGGACCTACAATCCTGTTTGTCCACTATGGAGATACTAAAAACCAAAACAATGTTTGGTATCTAGATTTGGGAGCCAGTAATCACATGTGTGGTAAAAGAGAGTTGTTCGTTGAGCTTGACGAGACTGTATAAGCACAATTCTCATTTGGTGATTCTTCAAAGACTCCAGTGAAAAGAAGAGGAAATATTCTGATCAAGCTCAAGAATGGAGATCATGATTACATCTCCAATGTTTATTATGTTCCTACCATGAAGAACAACATTTTGAGTATGGGACAACTCGTAGAGAAAGGATACAACATCAGCATGAAAGATTGTCATCTTACCATCAAAGACAATCATGGTAATTTGATCGCTCGGGTAAGAATGTCCAAGAATCGGATGTTTGCATTGAACATCCAACATGATACTGCACATGATGCTGCGAAGTGTTTCAGTGCCATCATCAAAGACAAAGACTAGCTATGGCATTTGAGGTTTGGACATCTCAACTTTAGAAACTTGAAGCTGTTATCAAGCAAGAATATGGTGAAAAGGCTCTCTCATATTACTCATACTAATGAAGTCTGTGAAAGTTGTATTCTTGGCAAGCATCATAGAACTAGCTTTGCCAAAGAAGTGAAGTGGAGAGCAACAAAACCACTGGAGCTAGTGCACACTGATGTGTGTGGTTCATTGAAGCCAATGTCAAATGGACAGAATAGATATTTCCTCACCTTCATTGATGATTATAGTCAGAAGACATGTGTGTATTTTCTTAAAAGAAAGTCAGAGGTATTCAACATCTTTAAAGAATTCAAAGTTTTTGTAGAGAAGCAAGACAGCTACTACATCAAGACATTGCGGTCAGATCAAGGTGGAGAATATACATTTGATGTTTTTGAAAGATTCTGTAAAGAGCATGGAATCAAGCATCAAACAACACCATCCTATACGCCACAACTGAATGGTGTTGCTGAGAGAAAAAATCACTCTATCTTGGATATGGCAAGAAGCATGTTGAAAGGAAAGGGACTATCCAAACAATTTTGGGCTGAAGTTGTATCATGTGTTATGTATCTACTAAACAGATGCCCAACCGGGAGCCTTCACTCTATGACTCCAAAAAAGGCTTAGAGTTCACATAAGCCAAGTGTCAACCATCTTAGAATATTTGGGTGTGTTGCGTACACCAAGATTCCAGAAGTAAGAAGAACCAAGCTCGATGATAAGGGAGAAAAATGTATCCTTGTCGGGTATGGAGACAAAATAATAGGATACAAGTTGTATAATCACATTACCAGAAAGGTGATCATGAGTAGAGATGTGATATTTGAAGAAG
This sequence comes from Camellia granthamiana, assembly GCA_036172215.1. Taxonomy (NCBI): domain Eukaryota; kingdom Viridiplantae; phylum Streptophyta; class Magnoliopsida; order Ericales; family Theaceae; genus Camellia; species Camellia granthamiana. The sequence continues at coordinate 49,300,184 of CM069910.1, forward strand.
AAGAAACTTGGAACTGGAATCAAGATGAAGTTGTTAAAGATGTAGAACTCATTCTTGAAAATGGAGCATCAAAAGCTTCGATTGAAATCACAAGAGAAGTTCAATATGAGCCACAAACTCCTCCAAATAGAATACATGCACCTAGATCGCCAGTTTCTCACAAAAGTGATAAATCATCATCATCATCATCATCATCATCATCATCATTAGATGATAGTTTTTTCAAACAACCAAGACCAATGAGAAATTTGTAGGAGATATATGAAGCTACAGAAGAAGAAGATCTGAATTTGTTTTGCCTACTCGTAGATAGTGACCCACTTACTTTCTCAGAAGCTATCTAAGAAGATAAATGGAAGAAAGCAATGGATGAAGAAATTCATGCCATTGATAAAAATGACACATGGAAGCTTACCAGTCTACCGGAGGGGCATAAACCCATTGGAGTGAAATGGGTATATAAGACAAAGATGAATGCACAAGGTGAAGTGCAACGCTACAAGGCAAGATTAGTGGCAAAAGGTTATAAGCAGAGAGCTGGAATTGATTATGGTGAGGTGTTTGCTCCAGTTGCCTGGTTGGAGATTATCAGGCTAACGATTTCTTTGGCTGCCCAGCACAAGTGGCAGATCTATCAACTTGATGTGAAATCTGCATTTCTTAATGGTTTTCTGGAAGAAGAAATCTATATTGAATAACCTTCGGGGTATGTTCAGAAAGCGCATGAAGACAAAGTGCAAAAATTGAAGAAAGCACTTTATAGATTAAAGCAAGCTCCGTGTGCATGGAATACTAGAATTGATTAGTATTTTTATGACAATGGTTTTGAAAAATGTCCATATAAGCACGCACTATATTTGAAGAAGGAAGCTGATGGAAGCATGTTGCTTGCTTGTCTTTATGTTGATGATCTAATTTTCACAGGAAACAATCCAGTCATGTTCAAAGAATTTAAAAGAAGCATGGTCCAAGAATTTGAAATGACAGATATTGGATTGATGGCTCATTTTCTCGGCATTGAAGTGGCACAAAGAAAATATGGAATTTTTATTTCCCAAAGTGGCTATGCCAAGGAGATTCTCAAGAGATATGGAATGGAGAATTGCAATTCAGTGAACACTCTTGTAGATAGTGGAGTGGAGCTCAAAAAAGGTACAAAGGCGGGTGATGTGGATCCAACTTATTTCAAGAGCTTAGTTGAAAGTCTTCGCTATCTTACTTGCACCAGGCCAAACATACTCTATGGAGTAAGACTGATTAGCAGATATATGGAAACACCGGATCAATCACACCTTTATACAGCAAAGAGGATCCTTCGGTACATCAAAGGTACAATAAATGATGGCTTATTCTATAAATCGACTGATGATTTCAGTCTTGTTGGCTACTCAGATAGTGACTAGGGACGTGACTTGGATGAACGGAAAAGTACTACGAGATTTACTTTCTTTATAGGATATACAGCCTTCACATGGTCATCCAAAAAGCAAGCCATTGTGACGTTATCGACTTGCGAAGCTGAGTATGTTGCAGCTAACTCAGCTGTGTGCCATGCAATATGGTTACGGAACATGCTGAAGCATTTGAGATTTCCACAAGAAAAGCCTACCAAGATTTTTGTTGATAATCGCTCAACAATTGCATTGGCAAAAATCCAGTTTATCATGAACGAAGCAAGCATATTGATATAGGCTATCATTTTATTCGAGAGCATGTGAAAAATAAAGAGGTGGAGTTGATTCCTTGCAAATCTCAAGACCAAGTTGTCGATATTTTCACAAAGCCATTGAAAGGTGATGTGTTCACAAAATTGAAGATAATGCTAGACAAGAAACAACTTAGAGAATTAAGCTTAAGAGGAGATGTTGGAAAGTAAGCTTGAGAGCCGCCACCCTAGACAGTCACCCTAGCCACCAAAAAATATGTGTTCAAAGATTGCTGAAGCATGAAAATTCAAAGTTTGAAGGCTTAATGTCAAAATAAGATTGTATTGTTGTATATGCATTTAATGCCTTCATATTACTAGTTTTATCTATATATAACTATTGTATTTTGAGAATTCAAAGTGTGGGAGAAAGAAAAGAGTAAGAGTGTGTTTTCTCTCTTCAGTATATTCTAAATATTTGAGTGAAATAAATCTATTTTCAGATTATAAATTCTCTCTCTTGTATTTGTTTTTGTGAATCACCATAAGTGGTTTGCACCCCACTCTGCTAGTTTTGGGCGTGACAAGATGGGCAACAGGTTTTGTTGCATATCACCTTACATGGGTTGAAGGTGTGATTTGTTAGATATCAAACCATGTGGGGGGTGATCCTTTTCTCTATGTGTGAATGGAAGCCATGTAAGTCAAGGAGAGCTTCCAAGTCATCAATGGAGGCTGATGAAGTCAATGAAGATGGCCAACTACCTTACCTATTGACAAGCTGCAATGGACCGCCATTGAAAGGAGAAGGAGAGGGCTAGCAGCCTGCTTACATGGAAGACTCCCTCTTCTACCATTATGTGTATAAATAGAGAGGGTGAGGGAGAGAGTGATGTGAGAAAACCAGAGAGTGAGCAAAATATAGAGAGAGAAAGAAAAAAAAAACAGAGAGATCCGCTGTGGCAGAGAGGGAGCTCCCTCAGTGTGAGAAGGGGAGCTGAGTGTTGGAGAGAGAGAGTATCCTTCTCCATTGTATTCTCTTTATAATATTTCCATTGTTATAGTGAAATTGGTTTCTCTCTCGTGGACATAGGCATTGGGCCGAACCACGTTAAATATCTGTGTCTCTTTTGTATGTGTGATTGCTGGTTGTTCATTTTCTGGGTGTCCATAATCCTAGCATTATCTATAAGGCTCATCTCAAGTTTGACCAATGGTAGTAGTTATTTCAAAATATATATATATATATATATATTAAAAAAGGAGAATTACCTTCAAGCAAATATTACAAAGACATAAAAAAGTAAAAAAAAATCATTACTAATATTCATAAAAATTATCTCTAATTTGCAATTTATTTTTAGAATTTTCCTACTTAAAAAACTACGGTGATCATTTTAATATAGCTCACACTTTTTAATTTTAAATTTATACTTTATACTTCATTTTTAGAGTAATTTTAAGAATCATTTTTTGATAAATCCTCTTTTTAAGTGTTTTATTGCATTTAATCCATATTCTTTTTGAGTATTCTATTAAGTCCTGTTTAATGTAATATGGCTAAATCATCATTTCTAATTTTTTGCATATGTTTCTATTTTGAAACTAATACATAACAATAGTCTCTCATTTTTTGGAGAAAATCTTTCCCTTGTTCTAAGCAGAAAATCTCTCTCGCATTCCATGGAGAAAATCTCAAATTATGAATTTTGAACCTTTTTATAATTTGAAAATTTTAAAAATAACGCAATAAAAAATCAGAATGAAAATCATAATACAATGTGAATGTTCACAATAAACAAGAAACATATAACTAACTTTTGAAAAAATAAAATACATACTAAAGTACAATATGAACGTTTATAATAAACAACAAACATACAATTAACTTTCGAAAAAATAAAATCCATACCAAAATATAATGTGAATATTCACAATTTACAATTAACATACAACTAGCCTAAAAAAAAACTCATACCATGTAAATATTTACACTGCAACGTAAAAATATAAAACAAAATTGAAAAAAGAGAAAATCGACTATTTCAATTATTCAATGGTAACAAAAATGATTGTTCAACTAATAAATACAGTAACAAAAATAACAAACAAACAACTAACTTTCGAAAAAATAAAACTTATATTAAAATACAATGTGAATGCTCACAATTTATAATTAATATATAATTAGTTTAAAAAAATAAACTCATACCAATGTGAATATTCACACTGCAACGTGAAAACATAAAATAAAAGTGAAAAAAGTGAAAATCAACTATTTCAATTGTTCAATGGTAACAAAAATAATTGTTCAACCACACAACCATTGTAAAAAAAAAAAAATACAACTAACTTTCAAAAAAATTTCAAAAAAAAAAAAAAAAAACTCATACTAAAATACAATGTGAATATTTACACTTTACAATTAACATACAACTAATATTAGAAAAACTAAATTCATATCAATGTGAACATTCATACTGCAACATGAAACAAAATTAAAAGAAAAAAATAACTATTTTCATTGTTTAATGGTAACAAAAAAATGATTGTTCAAACGACATGTGTTGTAACAAATAACCAATGATATGTGAGCATTCATATCTTACAAAATATATAATTATGTCCATATCTATATTCCAACACTTATTTCTCAGACTTTTAAACAATGTGAAATATAAACATTCACACCGATTGACAAAAAAATAGAAATCAGACTTTTAAATAATGTGAAATGTAAACATTCACACCGATTGACAAAAAAAATAGAAACAATGGCAGCAATAGCAATAGAAATAGAAATCTACAAAGAAAAATAAAAAAATTAATTAAAAAAAAATATATCACCCACATCATCATCATCATCATCATCATCATCATCATATTTATCATTATCACTATCATTAACAATCTATGCAATTTCACCATTCCACCAATCCAAATCAAAATCAAAATCAAACCAAACCCACCTTTGAAGAATATGTTTATAACAAAATTGACTGAACATAAATAGAGTTTTGACTTACAACAATGGGTGAACATAGAGTTTTGAACACAGAGTAATAATGAACGAACACAGAACTTCGAACACAAAATGACAATGAAGGAATACAAAACTTTACCGCAACAATGGAAGAATATAATATTATTTTACCACCATGTGTAAACTAAGATTTCTAAACCCTACCAAATAGAGAGTTTTGAAACCCTAGCACAATGAAACAATATCACAAATATGAACGAAACCGATCAAAAAGAAAAATGTAAATAATGGCAACTACCAAAATAGAGGTAGCAACAAAAATGAAATGTGTATATCATTTTTCTATGTAATACATATCAACAATATACATAAGGATATAATAGTCTAACAAACAATATAAATCAGGAAAAAAAAAAAAAAAGACCTCATAGAATAAAAGTATAAATACATGGGACTAATTAAGTTGTAATTTTTCTTAGTGGATTTATTGGGTTAAAACACCTCTAAATAAGATTTATCAATAAAAAAAACCAAATTTTAAAGATAAAAATTTATGATAAATTATATTTTTTATTTGTAATTTGAACAATTTCTTATCCATAAACATCTTCCAAGAGAGGAAGATACATGTAACAATCATCTTCTTCTGATGTAAGCGCAACTTTGGCAGACTGCTATAATGTTAGTGTCCAATAATAATAATATATTCAATAATAAATGTGTGAGTCAATTTCCGACCACACTGCCAAATTGGTACTCAGTTGGAGAACATGGACAGAATAGATTGCCCGAACGACATGTCACAGAAAAGAAGAGATTCCGGCGGTGGTTCGTCCACCCGGGGGCACTCCGACGATCAAGTCAGTAAAATATCTCTCAAAGATAACTAATAGTGCTTAACTCACTAGACAGAGCATAAAAGACATACTTTAGACCCATGGGGGTGCCTCCCTTTTATAACCAACACAATCCTAGTCTCAATAGAAGCCTAGCTCTAATAGACTTAGGATTACTGCTAATCTTGGACTCCTAATAGGATTATAATAAACTCTCTAAGAGTCTTATCTTTACCCAAACTGAAGTCTTCTCCCATTCTAGGACTCTTGTTCCTTATCCGCTTATCCCGGATTCCGGTATCTTCGCAGATAACCTCGGCCTAGCCGAGATCATCTCGGTGTCATAACCAGGACACGTGGCACCTTGGTTGGCACTTCGGTGACACCTCAGCCACGTATTGTCATTCAAAAATTATGTCCCCACAATAAATATTTTTTGTGACTTTTTAAAAAAATAATATTATGAAATTTGTATCAAATTTAATATAAAATTTAACTAATAATTGTTACAATGCACATCCTTAAAAACAAGATATAATATGTACTCCCTCACAATATACATAACATCATCAAAACATTTGTATAATGATTCATAATATTTTCATCTCACAAAAGGTTCACGACACTTCTCACCAAAATAATTCGTAATATTTATGACAATGACATAACTCATAATCATATCATAATATTTATAGAATAATTTATAATTTTGAGTTTAAGTATCTCTCTTGCCACTCACGTCTCAATCATCAGAGAATGAGATTGTTTTTATAATATCCAGATTTGTTATAAAAAAAATTTCTTCCTCACAAACTGGCATTGGAAGCAAAATGAAATTTGCACCAATAAATAATATTGTCAAAATATATAGGAGTGAATCTCGTAGCATGTCAAATTATAACTTTGATATTAGGGAAACACTATGGTACATGCTTTTTTGAAGGGTGTGTACCATATATACTTTATGTTGGTGATAATTACAAATAAAATAGCAGAAAATACAAATAAAAAAAATTGCAATAGCTATTGTAAGGGCTGAGGAGCGGAAAATTCGCTGTCTTTAAGGAGATTCAACCCTTCTGTGGTTAGGCAAAGCTTTACACTGGTGCAACAGAAAAAAAAACTTTGACTTAGTCATATGGTTCACCAATACTGTACAATTGGTTGAACCCAAAACTTTATCACATACACTTTTTATTTCTTTGCCTGATAATTTCTCAAATAAGAAACTAGCAAACGCTTTTCTTTTTCTTTTTTTCTTTTTTTTTTGAGCTACCAATAAGAGAGGTGAAAGGCTCAATTTATAGGAGAGGAAAGCTTGGTCACCAAAAAAGGGGTTAACTTGGAGGAAAAGTATAGGAAAGGAAATTGGCGGGCAATTTCCTTGGAAGACTTGGTGAAGAAGACTTGACTTGGTGGGCAAGAATTGCAAGACTTGGAGAAGAAGAAAAACTTGACTTAAAGGCAAAGAAAACTTGGAGGGAAAGAAAAGAAAATCAAACTTATAACACATTATAATATTAAAATATCTTCTAACATTCCCCCACCTATTTTAATATTATAGGTAACAACATCTAAGATTATTAGGCAAAGAAGGATATTATGCATCATGGTAGGTGCGCTCTGCATTGAACCTCCATTAGTGAAACAATAATATCTACTCCAAAGTCAATAATATGCTCAGCATTGAATTATGACTGCTTAAGGAAAATAAATAATTATTGCACACACACTATTCCAGGTGTTCACATAAGCTTTAATAGCCAGCACATTACGGCCTTGTGCGATCCCATGATTCATAAGTGTGTGTGAGAATTAACCCAAATCTCATAGGTAGCGGCCCCACTACCACACTCACATAAGTGAATTCTGTCAAGGGTGCTCCTGTAACTATGACACCCCACTCAATAAGAGTTACAGAAATTCATTAAGAGTTTTTTTATAACTCAACCTTTACAACGTTACAAGATAAATGCACTTACATCATAATGATAGGTAAAAAGTAATTTAGTGCATTTCTCACAGCCATCATATGATCGTTTTTCTCATCGAACCTAGTTACAGGATCTCTGTTCCCTAGGTTGAGTATCCTCATACATGGCTTCTGCTATATTCAATGGTTTTCAACCCCATCCTCCTCGATATATTTCAGACTCTATCTCTTGCTAAGACTTTAGTTAATGGATCTGCAAGATTATCCCCAGATTTAATATAATCCACATTTATGATGCCATTATTCATATAAGATCTGACAGTACTGTGTTTTCTTCTGATAGGTCTGAATTTACTATTATAATAACGGTTATTAACTCGACCAATTGCTGCGATGCTATCACAATGAATCAATATAGGTGGAATCGGTTTTTCCCAACAAAAGATTTCATTTAACAAATCTCTTAACCAATTTGCTTTTTCACTGGCTGTAGCTAAAATAATAAGTTCAGCCTCCATTGTTGAATTAGCAATAATGGTTTGTTTTTTCAATTTCCAACTTATAGCACCACCTCACAATGTAAATAAGTAACCAGTGGTTGATAATGAATCACCTGACAAGGTATTCCAATCGCCATCACTGTAACCTTCAAGTACTGCATGATACTTATTATAAAAAAGCCATATTTTATGGTACTAGATAAATATTTCATAATACGCTCAATAGCTAACCAGTGATCACTGCCAGGCTTGCTAGTAAACCTGCTAAGTACTCCAACTGCATAGGCAATGCCAGGTCTAGTACAGTCAGTCGCATAACGCAAGCTACCAATCATACTAGCATATTCCTTTTGATTAATTACATCCTCATCATTTTCAATAGGAAATAAACGCACATGAGGATCAAAAGGAGTAAGAACATATTTGCACTTATAAAAATTATATTTTCTCAACATAATGCGACTAATCAAAAAATATGCCATCACAAGTTTTGGTAATTTTCATTCCCAAAATTTAATTAGCCCCACCAAGATCTTTCATATCAAAATGGCTACTAAGTATATTTTTAGTTTTTACGATGATATCCAAATTAGAGCCAAATATAAGTAAATCATCCACATAGAGGCTAATAATGACATGTGAATTTTCTTCAGATTTATAGTAGATGCATTTATCACATTCATTCGTTTTATAGCCATTCTCAATCATGCAGGAATCAAATTTCTCATGCCACTGTTTAGGGGCCTATTTTAAGCCATATAGGGATTTAACTAACTTGCACACTTTGCTTTCTTGACCTGGTTCCACAAAACCCTCAGATTGATCCATATAGATTTCTTCACCCAGGTCTCCATTTAAAAAGGTTATTTTAACATCCATTTGATGAATTTTTAGATCATGAATTGCAGCCACTGCAATTAATAATCTAATGGATATAACTCTAGTAATCGGAGAAAATATATCAAAAAAGTCAAGATCTACTTGTTGTTTAAAAGCTTTTGCAACAAGCCTTACTTTATATTTATCAATAGTTCCATCCGGTTTAAGTGTTTTTCTCAAAACTCATTTACAGCCAATAGTTTTACAACCTGGTGGTAAATCTACTAGTATCCAAGTTTTATTGGATAATAATGATTCCATCTCATCATTTACAGCCTCGTTCCAAAAAATAGAGTCAGGAGATGCCAAAGTTTCTTGTAAAGTTAATGGAGTTTCCTTCATATTAAGAATATGATAATCAGGGCCAAAATCTTTTTCTAGCCTGGCTCTTTTACTCCTAGGTTTAAAACTACAGTGTCTTGGTTTTGTAAAAGAGGAGTAGAGGAATTGATTTTAGATAAAATATTTTCTTGATAATTTTGACCCCCACCATTTTTAGATTTAAAAGAAAATTTTTCTTCATGAAAAATTGCATCACCTAATTCAAAAATTCTTTTGTTTTCAATATCAAAAAATCTAGAGGCTGTACTATTTGTTGCATATCCAAGAAAAGCACAAGTGGCAGCTTTCACACCTAATTTAGGTCTTTTAGGGTTCACAAGTCTAACAAAAGCTAGATAACCCCAAACCCTCAAATATCTCAAATTTGACTTATGCCCTTTCCACAACTCAAAAGGTGTAACTTTTGATTTTTTATGTGGCATTCTATTCATAACATAACATGCAGTTAAAATTGCTTCTCCCCACAAATTTGAAGGAGCACCTGCTTTAATTAGCATAACATTTGTTCAATCAGTTATAGTTCTATTTTTCCTTTCTGCTACACCATTAGATGCAGGTGAATATAGTGGAGTAGTTTTATGGATTATTCCCAAAGACTGAGCAAATGAGTCGAATTCAAAAGATGTATACTCCCAGCCTTTATCACTTCTATATCTTTTAATCTTTTTACCGAATTGATTTTCAGCTTCAAGAAAGAATTCTTTAAATTTTTCAAAAGCATCACTTTTACTTTTCAACAAGTATACATAAATGTATTTTAAAAAATCATCAATAAAAGTGATAAAATATCTATTTCCACCACGTGTTAAAATTCCTTCAAATTCACATAAATCGGTATGAATTAATTCTAACAATTTAGTATTTCTCACTACACTTTTATGAGACATTTTAGTTATTTTTGCTTGACTGCAAACCTCACATTTCTCAAACTTATTTGTTAGTCTGGGAATCAATCGTAAATTACTCATGACTTCTACATATCGGCTATTAATATGACACAAACAAGCATGCCAAAATTCATAGAAGACAGCATGTAAACAGAAACATGTGCTTTCTTATTCTCAACATTTAATTTAAATATTCCATCACAGGCATACCCTTTCCCAACAAATATGCATTTTTTAGTGATTGCATATTGGTCAGATTCAATAATCTGCTTGAAACCAGCTTTATTGAGCAAATAACTTGATATCAAATTTTTCCTCATGGACGATGTGTACAACACATCTTTAGAACAAGCACATGTCCAGAGGTAAATTTCAGCTCAACTTCCCCACACCCGAGCACCTTGGTTAAACTGGAGTCACCAAGCATAACAGTCATCTCCTCATTAAAAGGAGTGAAATCTTTGAACCAATTTTTATCATAGCAAACATGCCTATTGCCACTAGAGTCTGTCCACCACCCTTCCACAGATTGAACCATAAAAATATCTGTAATCATAGCCACAAATGGTTCATCGGTAACATTAGCCTGTGGTCGAGACTATTGTTTCCGAAATTTGCAAATTCAAGCAATATGCTCACTTTTGCCACACACAAAACATGTCACATTTGTCAGATCTTGTGAAGGGGGTTCTTGGTCCCATTTTTTTTGCGTCGGGTAATTTTTATTTTGTGGCCTTCCAGTATTTTTTCAGATTTTCTTAACTAGCTTCAAGTGACTATTTTTATGAAATTTACCTTTAGCTAAAGTATTTCCAGAAATTAAGTGTACCTTTGCAGTGGAATGCTCTTATGTCATAAGCGCATCTTGTCCTCGTGCTCCCTCCTCCACCCAAATCCGTGTGATCAGAGTCTCCAAGGACGTCTCCTTTTGCTTGTGACGCATTGACTTCTGAAACTCCCTCTAAGATGATGGTAGTTTGTCAATAATACATGCCACAACAAGATTGTCTCCAATTTTGATGCCTTCGGATCTAACTTCAGCCACTAGCATCTGAAAATCGTGGACTTGCTCCACTACTGATTTTTCATCTATCGTCTGATAGCAGAAAAAATGGTTTGCAACATATTTTTTAACGCCTGTCTCTTCAGTGTTATATTTATTCTGCAAGGCTTTCCAAATTTTCTTGGTAGTGGTGTAAGTAGTATCATAATAATCATAAAATTAATCCGAAAGACAATTCAAAAGATAATACCGACATTTATACTCATCTGTGTTGTATTTCTCGATTTTTTCAAGATGAGCAGCATACTCCTCGTTGGTCATTTCTTCAGTGGAGACTTTGTTCGGATTTTTCTCAGTCAAGATATGGGCCACCTTGAGGAGACTGAGGTAGAAAAGCACCTTGCCTTTCCATCTCTTGAAATGGGCTTGTTTGAACCAGAAGGGCTTGTTGAGATCGCCGATATTCTTGTTGGGCTTTTCCAATATTGGCTCCATGAATTTTACTGTTTGAATCTCCTTAAAATTGTTGGTGATAATTACAAATAAAACACGAGAAAATACAAATAAAAAAAATTACAATAATTATTATAAGGGCTGAGGCGCGGGAAATTCGTTCTCTTTAAGGAGATTCAAGCCTTCTGCGGTTAGGCAAAGCCTTACACTGGTGCAGTAGAAAAAAATTTTGACTTGTCCCCCCCAAGATACAACAGCCTGACTAAGTCATATGGTTTACCAATACTGTACAATTGGTTAAATCCAAAGTTTCATCACATATACCCTTTATTTTTTTGCCTGATAATCTCTCAAATAAGAAACTATCAAACACTTTTTTTTTTTTTTGTGAGCTACCAATAAGAGAGGTGAAAGGCTCAATTTATAGGAGAGGAAAACTTGGTCACCAAGAAAGGGGTTAACTTGGAGGAAAAGTATAGGAGAAGAAATTGATGGGCAATTTCCTTGAAAGACTTGGAGAAGAAGACTTGACTTGGTAGGCAAGAATTGGAAAACTTGGAGAAGAAAAAAAACTTGACTTAAAGGCAAAGAAAACTTGGAGAGGAAGAGAAGAAAATCAAACTTATAACACATTACAATATTAAAATATCTGGTAACACTTTACAACTAAAAAAAAAAAACATAATTTCATATTTTTTGAGTCATAACTAAACAAACAATTGTCATAATTAAACATAATATGATACATAACTAAAAATTTCATGAGTTATAACTAAAATAATATAAATAAGAAAATTAAAAATAACTAAAAAAGAAAAATGACATAAATAAAAAATTCCCCTTGACCGTATTACTGTGAAAATGATTATCGGAGTTGCTTTAACTCCACTCTTTCTGTAATCATTTCGGGTAAAAAAATCAATTTTATGTTTTATATATATATATATGTATATGTATTTAAAAAATGAAGAAAAATGGTATATTTTAAGCATTTTGAGATTGTGATGGAAATCCTCAGTCATTCAAGTAGAGGCCTCGTCTTTAGGGCTAAAACTAACTTGAAAAAAAAAAATCATATATTTTATAGATACATTTATGCTGTGTTTGGATAAAACTTTAAAAGAAATTTTTGGGAGAAAAAAGAAAAATTTTAAAAATTAACTTTTATTTTATCATTTTTCTTTTTTTTTCCTTTCCCTCCCTGAAAATACGTTCTCAAATCATTGATCCAAATACCACATTATATTCATGCTTTCCTTCTTTTTTATTTTTTCTATTTTTCTTTCCAACCAAAACAGGAAGCGTTATCCTCTCTCTCTTTTTTAATACTTATTTTATTTTATTTTTTTGATGATATCAATGCTTGGTTATTTTATTTTTCACTGGAATTTCTGATTAACTCATAAAATAAATGTCATATTGTCTTTTAAAAAATTTCGACCACTTATTAATATTATTGCATGGATATGATATGTATGACTTGTAGCTGAGGTAACTTGTTCAATGGGGACTAAACTAATCTTTGCTACCTAATGCTGAAACAGTTGGTGGTTTCACTTACAAGCGGACCATGGGATCAGCTCTTCGGCGGCAGTTACTTGCCGGCATTTCTGGTCAGAGCTATTGCAGCGGCGGCAAACGGTGTGTTTCTGCTTGCCTTGTTCCCATCACCACCGCGAACTGATCAAGATCCATCATCATCCTCAGTTTTAAAGATCACAATTTCTGCACCTTTCCATTGAAATATTTTTTGATAAATTTTGAGTCGAAAAATGACTTACAAATAGAATTTCAATATACATATAGAGAGAGAGAGTACAGGGTCATATTAATCTACATAAAATTTTAGTACTTAAATTCTGTTTACAATTTAAACTTGTGGTCGTGTAATTTGCTCCTTTTGTTAATTATAGTTTTAATTATATCAATTTTGTGTTTTATTTTTTTATATTATGTTCATTAAATCCAAAAAAAAATTATTAGCAAAAAGAACATTTATTGATGAAAAAATATTCATTTCATATGAAATTACATCTATTATCCATCGGATTAAAGATCACCACTGCTGCAGCTTCCCACTGAAATGGAGCCTAAAATATGCTTTCCTCGTTCTGTCCTGATTTCTGTTAATTGTGCAATTATTTGCATTTGTAGTAGGTTTATGAATATTTTTTCAACCTTGGTGGCTAGTGATGTTGGCGTGCCATGAGAGTTCAGAATAGCATTTCATTTCTCATATATTTTAATTTAAATTCGAGAAAACTTAGGATTTTCATTGTATTGTATATTATCAATAGAAAAAATTAATTTAATTTGATAATCGAAACTTTTTCATTTGTTCGTATTTGTCTTTAAAAAAATGGATAACAAAGTTGTTGGGAGAGTGACTTTTTAATTAAAATAATCAAAAATCAAATTAAATTATTACATTACTCTATTTATTTTTTATATGAGTTTTTTATTAAAAAAAAAATTAAAAATAAACTAAAACAAATTAAGTAATCACACAAGGAAAGGTTGTTTCTACTTTCTGCTTTCTTGCTCTAGCTATTTTTTCATCAGCAATGTTAGGTGTCATGAAAAACCTTTCATGAAAATAATCATGAAAGTTTTGTAACCCTTGGATTACACTTAGAATAAAACACCACACACTAATCAAGGTAATCCAAGGATCATAAATCTTTCTTGATCATTTTCATGAAAAAAATTTCATAATCCCTAACTTTTCTCTTTTTCCATCGATTCAACAACATTCCTATGATTGAAAAAGCAATGAAGTGTGATGCTGTCCACTACATTGTTATAAAACCTCTTGGAGGCCTGCAATTTACTTCAGAGGATGAAAAAAAGCTATGCTTAGAGATGGCAATGGTCACGTAGTGTTTGAAGTGTGTTGTGATTGATAGAGAAAGTATAATTTAAAATTTGCATTAAGTGCTTAAAAAATAATAAAAAATATAATGATTTGTGATTGACTAAAAAAATAATCATCCTGAATCACCAAATAAATTTTCAACAAAATCGGTTACTATCAGTCACATTTTGATTTGTGAGTTGTCTCAACTAGTCAAGGGCGGCTTGCTCCTCTTTCAAGTCTCTTTGTCACTGGAAGTTATTATTTTGAGTATGACTTACTTTTTAATTTTTTCACTTATCATAAGAAGATATGTAAAAAATAAAAAAGTGGTGTGATTTAAATATTAATAAGTTGCTTATTTTTTTTTATGTATTCAAAACAAGACTAATGGGTTGTTGGAGTTTGCTTATTTGGTGTGTATTTTTCTGGCTTATTTTGGTCTTAACGATTTTTTTGAAAAAAATTCTCCAAAAAACAAATTCAACTCGCAGAGACAAACTGAAAAATTTTAAAAATATATATATCATGAAATTCAAAAAAGACAAAAATACGTAAAATATAATAGATTTTTTGGCTTATTTTGGATTTTTTATTTTTTGGAAATTTTCAAAATTTTTTACTTTTCAGATTTTCGTCTATACAAGACAAATTGGAAAAGTCAAAAAATTTTAACATAATTTTAAAAAAACTCCTAAAAATAAAAAATTGAAAAAAAGATTTAACTTTTTTATGACATTGCAAACACCCTATCAATTTACCGTGTTTGTTAAAAAAATGAATAGATTATTTTTAAAAATAAAAGGACAAGACTTTAATTATAAGTGTTTTAAGATGTAAAGTAAGATAGATCATGTAGGATTTTGGGTAAGGCCACAATAGCCTGCTATGCCACGGTGCGAGCTTTTCTTTTTTTAAAGTCCTTCTCGTTAATTCAAACAATTTAGATTGTAGAATTTATTGAATATATTATTTATATAAATAATTAAGTTAATTGAAAATTCGTAACTCATGATCATATTCTAATTATTTGAAATAAATTATCAAGATTATATTAGCCTTTTATTCTTTTTAAAAATAAATATGTTCTTGATACAAAATTATAAATATTCAATCAATTAAATATTTTACATTAATGAGCTACTTAATAAACTATAATTTAAACCGTTGAAATTATCAAAAAGAATTTGAGAAAGGTCCGACTAGGACAAAAAATTATTAATTGATATAAGAATATAACGTGATTATACTTTTTACCAGTCACAATCCATTATATTCTCTCATATTTTTTAATTATTCAATATAAATTCATCAATCTCACTCTCTCTATTAATCATTGTCTCTATTAAATTATAAAAATAGCACCACTTAACGGTGAGCGAGACCAATCAATTACTTGTGGACTGGGGCGGGATGCACTTTGTATCACGTTTCCAATAAATGCCAAATTACACCGCCGAAATCTAGGGATGCACTTTGGATCACGTTTCCAATAAATGCCAAATTACACAGCCGTAATTTAGGCCTAATTTGGCAACTTGAGTAAAATTTAATTTCACTTTTAATTTATTTTACATTATATTATTTTTTTTATTTTTTTACATATTCTTTTAATAAAAATTAAAAAAATTAAAAAGTTAATTTTTAGTCCAAAAGTCAATATGCCAATTTTTTATTCTTTATTTTTGGCATACATTTTTAAAAAATATTTTTTGAAAATATATATACTACTATATATATATTTTTAGTGGTGATAGAGGTGATAGTGGTTGTGGTACGTAATAAGGACACGTTAATAAGATTTTATTTTACAAAATATTTTTTGTATTTTAAAAGTAAAAAAATATTCTCTTATCAAATAAATTTATTTTTCATTGAGTTTCGTTTTTCATTATATCAAACGTTAGAAAATATATAAAATATTTGTCAAAAAAATATTTTTCATCTAAACAAACAAAACGTGAAGTGAGATGGAATATGTTGGTCCCACTCTTGAAAAGTTGTTGTAATAAGTAAATGATAAATGAGAAATTTGGACATCTATACTCTACATTTCAAAATTCACTCATAATAATATGGTAAAAGAGTCGAGCCTTATAATGTTTAGTGTGTGGCAAATTTAAAATTAACAAGTGTCCTATCTCATTGTTGTAGGTCAAATTGTATTTTTTTTGGGGAAGTTTCAAATATTTTTTTAAATAAAGTGTCTCTAATTTTATTCAAAACAAAAATAAAAAAATGCCAATCAATACCAATTTACCATTTGTGTTGTGTGTCAATTAATATTACTATATGTATAAATATATATAATTATAAAAAATAAATGTAAAATTTTAATATTTTTAATATTATATGATCTGATGTAAATAGCACGTACTGCTACTGGGCAGCAAAATGGGTTAACCATTTTTGACTTATGAGTTGTCTGTCTCAACAAGCCAAGTGGTTGTGATTGTGTTCAAACCAATATTTTGAAAATTGAATCGATAAGCCAACTGAAATTGTGATTGGATGGATAGGTTAATAGTTTAATTGTGGGTTAATTGAAATTTAATCGTGATGTCATAATTATATCATAAATATATTAAAATTATAAATATAAAAAATATAGGTATTAAAATTATTAAGAAAAATTCTTAGAATTTATTTTGTATTTTTTATATATTGATTTTTAGTAAAAATAATTAAAAAAATATTGAATATATAATATATATAATGATTTCAACAATTGTGTTAATAATTTAGCAGTTAAAATGCTTGCGTGTTATGTTCAAACCCTCTATCTCAATAACATATTTGTCTAGTAACAGAGGAATTTTCAACTCCGTCGGCTGGTCGTTTGTTAAATACATTTTTTAAAATTTATTTAAAATATGAATTATTTTTTTTTATAATTTTAAAAATTACATCTGCTATTTTGAAGTTTTTAATTTCACAATAAATGCCCAATTTGTTAATAAATCATTAAGTTAATTAATAATTTTTAATGATATCAAAAAATTATTTTAATTAATAATTCAGATAATTTTATTATTATTTAAAAGAGTAATTATGAATTTCATTTGTTTACTTAATTCTATTAAATAAAAAGATCTAATAAGGAGATATTTATAATTTTTTAAATTACAAAAAATAAATCGTATTTATACAAATTCTAACCGTGTATTTATAATTTCGGCAATGCTTCAGACCCCCACTGGGGGTCGACCCCCAGTGAGGTGGCAAGTTCCGATTCGCTGAAAACTTTAAAAAAAAAAAAAAAAAAAAAACAGTTTTTGTTTTTGGCCAATGGGAGGGCAAGACACGCGACCCCCAGTGACCCCACTGGGGGTCTGAGGCATTTTTGTTATAATTTACCTAGAGTTGGATATAGTTGGGAGGTGATATAGTGTGCCCAAGGCACCGAAATACATTTCTTGTTTAATATGTTCAGTAGTTGTAGTAAAATGCGAGTTCCAACTTTTTTAAAGAAATATTTTTTCTCAAACCATCCTAATAAAAAGTTCTGCATCACGAGTAAACTTTAATGATGATTGAAAAAATAAATTATTTATATTCGTTTCTTCAATTTCTTTTAATTATATTTTCAGAAAACATTTGTTTGACAATTAAACTAAGCTTTGAGTGTGGAATCTCCCACTGATCACAATCAAACACTGGCCTCTCCGATTACAATTGATGCAATAGTTTTAGAACTTATATATATATTTATAAAATGTCAAAAATTCTTTCTCAAACATATTAATTTTTTTGTGATGCAGCTTTTTGTAAGATTTCCTCGTCAGCTACATTGGCTGTAATTCTTAGAGACTCAAAGGGAACCCTTCTGGATGGTTGTGCTCGCTATCTGCCCGCCTGCTCTCTTGTTTCCCTACTCAGTTCTGATGTATTCCATTTTCCTCTTTAATTGAAAGTTTGGGAGTTCAAAAGAAAAAAACATATTCAGTGTGTTTGGTTTGAGTTTTCTGAATTAAATTTTTTGAAAATTGAGTTTTTTGATTTCATATTCTTTTGTTTTTAGTGAATATTTTTTAAATTTTAAACATTTTTTTTTTATTTTTTTAGATGCACCTTAGTTAGATGTATCTAAAAAGTAAAAAATTTGTGAAAAAATATTTTCAAAAATTAATAAATACATAAAAATACAAAAAATTGTACTGAATTCTTGTATTTTTTGTATTTAGTGGATTTTTAAAAGATTTTTTTTATAATTTTTTTCTTTTTAGGTGTATTTATGTTAAATGTGTCTAAAAAGTAAAAAAATTGCTTAAAATATTAAAACAATTCAGTAAAAATAAAAAAAAACACGAAAAATAAGAAAGTAGAATTTTCTAAAAAGTGTTTTCTGAAAAATAAAAACAAGCAATTTTTTTCACAACTTATTTTAGCTAAAAAAACTAAAACGTCATTTTCCAAACGGGTCATCAACGGGAAAACTACTCTACTCACTCTCTTCAAAGAGTTTGAGGGATTTCTGTCCAATTTAAAATGATTCAATTTTTTAATGGATCATTTTATCGTTTATTTCTGTTCACTTTCTTAGAAAAATGCTACATTAATTGAATTATAGTTTTAGAAGTTTTAAGGGTTTAGCTTAGTGGATGATACAATTTATTATACAAAAACGATTGAGAATTCTAATTTTAAAATTTTAGAAGGAGCTCTAATGATAGGACTCACCATGCAATATGATTTTTTTTTTTTTTTTTTCATGCCATATCAATAGATCTCAAATTAAAACTCTAGTTTTAGAGCTCTTAATCAATACTTTTTATTATATTGTCATAAATGACAAATTATAGAAATTATAAATATAATTTATCTTATATTCGATTGCTCTTACTCATATATATTATAAATAAAGTAACAAATTATATAATAAAAATATATAAACATGATAACATTATTACGAAATAATTAATTCATATAATGGCATTGTTGGTCAAATATATTATGAGAAGTTGCTATCATTAGAGTATTTTTAGCGGTGTATCAAATTTTTTATTAAATTTGAATAAAAAATTTATTTGATATCAAGTTTTTCAATGGAGATTTTTGAAATTTTATCAGAATATCGATCAATCGGGCAAATGTCTGGCCAGTTAACCGGTCAGTATAAATTTTTGATAAATTTTTATCTTGAGGTGGTCATCTACGGGGTCGACCGTGTGGATGATTGAGGAGACTACTGGGGGCACTATTGGGGGTCGACTGACCAGTATAATTTTTTCATAAATTTTTGCCTTGAGATGGTCATCCAAAGGACATCTGGAGGGACATCAGTGGTGAAATCAACAGTTATGAATAATGATTTGATAAAAAATATCCTTAATTTAATAAAAAAAAAGTAAAATCTTAAATTTGATATTTATTTGATGAAATCATTAAAATAAAAAAATATACTATTTTTTATTAAATTTAAATTTGATAAAAAATTTAAGTAATCATTGAAAATGACCTTAGGTGTGACGAAATGAAGGAAGATTGAAGATGAGAACAAGAAGATAGAAGAAATGCAGTGGATCACGTCTCTTTATAGTATTACCAGTAGTTTAGCCACTAGTCTGTTCAATCTGTCACCTCTAATTTATGACCAGTTTACTCTCCAGTCAACTCTGTACCTACACGTGCATTTGATTCAATAATGCCACTCCATTTTGGTCACGTTTTTTTTTTTTTTTTTTTTTTAAAATTTAAAGAACAATGTTTTGTAACTTGAAACATTGTCTCCTGAATGATTCGATTTTCAAAAACGACATTGTTTTGGTTTTGATTTTGACATATATATATATATATTTTTTTCTTTCTTTCCCTTCCACTTCTCTTTTCTCTATCAACGGTTGAACCAAACTCAGAGAAAAAGAGAGAAGGAAGAAGAGAGGAAGAGGAGGATCTGTGTGTGTTGATGATGATGGAGGGGGAAGATCTGTGTGATCCCTCTTGTATCTGTGTGTGTGTATCTCTTGGGAAGATCGATCTCTCTCTCTCTCGCTCTCTCTCTCTCTCTCGATGGGTGGGTTTGATTTTTTGTGAGTGGGTTTGATTTTTGTGTTTGATCGGTAGGTGGGTTTGATTTTGATTTTGTTTTTAGAGAGAGAAAGTGGGTTTGCTTCAATTTTGTGATGGGTTTGGTAGTTTTTAGGGAAAGAAAGTAGAGGAAGAAGAAGATGAAGAAATGTTCAACTTCAATTTTGTCAATGTTCAACATTTGTGAAAGAAAGTGGGTTTCCTCCTCTCTTTTCTGCACAGACTAGTTCACTAATGTTGAAGAAGATGAAGAAAGTGTTGATCACAAATGTTCCTCCTCTCTTTTCTGCACAGACCAGCTCACTAATGTTGAAGAAGATGAAGAAAGTGTTGATCACAAATGTTCAACCCACTTTCTTTCACAAATGTTGATCACAAATGTTCCTCTCTTTTCTGCACAGACCAGTTCAATTTTGTCAATGTTCACAAATGTTTGAGACAAAAAAGAGAGGAGGAAGGAAGACGAAGACGGAAAGAAGAAGAAGAAAAAAAAAATGCAAAACAACGTCGTTTTGTATTTTCGAGCCATTCAAGCTAGCTGGTTTCGAGCTACCCAACAGAACTGAATTTTAAATTTAGCAGAAATTATATATAATAGGTCGGTAAGAAACCAACCAACCAATAAGTTATTTGAGTTTGATTTATATTTAACTTGTAAAATTTTATTCGAGATTGATTTATTATGTAAAAAAATTAAATTTTAATATAATTGTAAATTTGTTAATTTTTCAAATGCAATTTAAACGACCTACTACTTAACTCGATAAATTTATATGCATTATAAAAAATCAAACTACTCAAGCTCGATTTATATTCAGCTAGTTAAAGACTTGTTTGAATTTCTCGTTAAGTATATAAACTAAATTTAAATATAATTTTAAGCTGGTTAAGTTATCGAACCAAACTTGAACAATCTATTATTTAACTTGACTCATTTTCACTCCAACAAGTCGGTGTGTCTTTCTAATTGTATAAGATTATGTAACTAACATATTTTGGAAAGTTAGTTAGAAGTCATTTTCCAGCTTTTAACTCACTTATCTGTCTCACAAGAAAGCCAAAAAGCAACTTTTAACCATCTTCCCAAAACACCCCTAATTTTTCATACTCTTTTTTTACTTATTTCATATTTTAAGTAAAATAGTTATGTATCTCTTTATTATAAGGTGAGCATATCATGTGATAAATCAAACTTATCAGATAATTTCTTCATAATTTAGTCATTTTCTTTAGAAATTATTTGCATATTTTATGTGGTGTTCGGATTAGATAGTTGTTGTTTTAAATTGTAAAATTTATTATTTTTGTATTAATATTTTTGAAAATAATATTAAAAATATCAATTAATTAATAATACGAAAAATGGTTTTTTTAATCGTCGAACAGTTAAATTCAGTAGCTTTCACATACAGTTTTAAAATACATTATTAAACAAAAAAAAGTAATGTTACAATATAATTATCTAAAAAAAGCTAAGTTTTAGGTCAGTTATCCGCATTGTATTGGAGATGTATACGAATGACATAACCCAGTATAACAATATTATTTTGTTGACAAGATAGTAAGATATTATGATATAAATGCATAAGTGTGTGTAAGGAGTGATTTTATAATATTCTTTCGTGTCACACAGTCTTTTACTTGATTCTTGCTCCAATGCCTAAAACACAAAACACTCTGGTTGGAGGTGTTGGAACTAGCACTCTAACGGTTAAATTAGATTGTGCATGAGAAGGAATGAGTATAATATTTCAGAGATAGAGTTTAGCTGGTTGATAGTGTATATCTTTTTCCTTGTATCTATTATCTTTTATATAGTTATCTGGTGTAGATATTTCCTACATAATTTGACTAGTTTGTCATCATCATTTGAATGTCAAGACCCAAGTTTCTACTACACCTCCGGAAAGCGACAGCCTGAGCCCACTCTAGTACTCGGCATAGTTGCTTGTCGATTCTACCTAATCTACTTACTTGGCACATCATCTGAGCATTGAACACTCTGCTCAACACTTCATTTCTCGGCGATCCAATGGACTTTGTTCAATTTGGGCCTGTAAAGGATGGGCTTAGGTTTTATAGTCGACTCACACAGTGTAGCATTATTGTTTGTCATATTTTTCACGAAATATTCTTAAAACCCACTCAAAATTGTGAAAATTTTAAAATCATATATATATATATATTTTTCAGAACTAGAAAACAAAAAAACAATGGAAAACAATATCTAGCTTTTTTTTAACCTTAGACAATTTTTTAGTCTTTTTTTTTTTTTTTTTTTTGGTAAATATTAAAACCAAAATGGTTTCTAAAAACTAGCCAAACAAAAATGAATGTAAAATTGCCTATCATCTTGAGATTGTGGCAAGTTGAGGCCAAACATCATAACTGAGAGTCAACTAGTGCAAGAAATTGTTGGACAATCTTCACTGTAATTAATTAATTCTGTTTGTGTACTTAACAACAAACAGAATATCAAAGAAATAAAAGAAAGGAGAGAAAATTGTTTGATTACAAAAATCAAATTAAAAATAAAATTAAATAAATAAAAATAGATTTTATTTTGTTACAAAACAAAATTAAAATCTGATTTAAATAAACAATAACAAAACAGAAAATAAATAAATAACTTACTTGATTAATTTTTTCGAATAATAATCTGATCAAGTCCAGTGTTTGACACTGTGTCCTTAAGACAGATTCGTCCTCTTCTCGGTGCTTTCAGAATATGGACGTATATCTCTCAGGATGAAATGATCAACAACAAATATATGCAGCACTACAATATATTTGTACAATGAACATACTAAGTGTTTTATACTCTCTCTGACAATTAAATAATGCAGCAAAATAAAGAGTATGAATGCCGAATTTTATGGACAAAAATAAGTGAATCTGATAACAAATGAGGGCTAGTCTATTTATAGATGGATTGGTGGCTTTCCATTTTGAATTAAACAGGTACTGTACCTGTTCAATTTGAATTAAACAGATACAAATCTGTTTAAGGCACTGTTTGGTTTGAAATTTGGGTGGATTTGAATTTGAACAAAACAAATTCGGTTTTGGGTTTGAATCTGGACAGATTCGGGTCTATTTGTGAAGAGGTGCAACAATTTGAATTTAAAATTTAAATCTGGACAAAAATTCGGAATGAATTTTTGAACAAATTTTATTTCAAAAAATAAAATTTAAATTCAAATGTTTTTGGCCCAAAAAGGTTAGTATTAGGCCGAACAAGCCCAACCCAACCTCACACCATGCACCCGCGTCCAAGCCCAGGCCCAGCCCAGCCCTGCCCGCCCGACCGGACGAGCGGTGGCGGCGTGCACGCGCGTGTGTGATGATTTTTGGGTCCAATAGGTCTAGCCCATTTTGCCCATAACCTTCCTCTCTACAAAACTTAGGTACCCCTTAGGGCACACCCCAAGTTCCAATGCCATGCCTTATAAACCAATTCAAACCTTCCCACCAAATCAATGTGGGACAAGCTTTATTCAAACCTTTAAGGATTTTCCACCAAAACTCCATTTCCATGGAGCATACTTTGGCTTCAATTTCTCATTCACTTGATAATGGTTTTGAGCAATCAAATATACCACGTGAATCACAACGCGGCATAGAACACGTTACCACTTTGACCCGCGAAAATCGACGCACAGGTCCCACCTAAATATTAAACCAAACTTAGCAAAAAATTCTGGTTTTACCCAGATTTTCTAACCATTTCTAACAATCCTCCACATGAATGGAATTTGATGACAACGAAAATGCAACAATATGCAGATTTTATCGAAAGAGTATAAATTGAAAATATCTTGCATCAAGATAGATAGCTTTCAGCCTTGAACCTTCCCTACTGATAACCTATCGGACTTACTGGCTAACCAATGGACACGATGCCTTGAATTGTTCAGCCGTTTGTGTAAGCCAAGACAATAGATTTCATACAAAATATCTTCTAACACATCGTGGTTCTCACTGTTGTGTTCATTTTGGCCTTGAACGCTCCTGATTTTCATGAGTGTTTCTAGAGAATTTAGCCTCTTCATTCTCATAGAGCCAGCCCCAATTCGACACTCATATAGGTGATTCTTATTGTAAGTGTCTCTTTATACTTGTCTTGATTTTTATACCTAAATCAAGATATAAGTAATCATTAAAAGCAAAGCTTATCCTTATACCCCTGCAGACAACATATGTTGCAGATATCACTCTCACCATAGGAATGGGTAGGGAATTTTAATCCCTTGGTGATTTCTGGGGAGCCATACATAACTTAGTTGTCCCTTTGAACTTAGTTCTTGGGATCTCCAGTCATATAAGTAGGGTTACCATTATGACGACTCTTATGTAATAGGTTTTAATCCCATCCCCTTCGATAGCTCTTTTGTCAAACCTTTTGTTAACGGATCTGCAAT
The DNA here is from genome assembly GCA_036172215.1 of Camellia granthamiana. NCBI lineage: Eukaryota > Viridiplantae > Streptophyta > Magnoliopsida > Ericales > Theaceae > Camellia > Camellia granthamiana. The sequence goes on from CM069910.1 coordinate 49,324,947, forward strand.
ATTCTCTTTAGATTTTATATAATCTATTGAGATTATTCCATTTGACAACAACTGCCTAACGGTATTATGTCAACGACGAATATGTCGTGACTTACCGTTATACATATGATTCCGTGCCCTGCCTATAGCAGATTGACTATCACAATGAATGCAAATAGCTGGCACAGGTTTTGGCCACATTGGAATGTCTTCTAAGAAGTGACGAAGCCATTCTGCTTCTTCTCCTGCTTTGTCTAAAGCAATGAACTCGGATTCCATTGTAGATCGCACAATACATGTTTGTTTCGTGGATTTCCAAGAAACAGCAGCGCCTCCCAGAGTAAAGACATATCCACTTGTGGATTTTGAATCTTTAGTATCCGATATCCAATTTGCATCACAATAACCTTCAAGTACTGCTAGATATTGAATAAAGTTCAAACCATGATCACGGGTGAATCTTAGATATCTAAGAACTCGAATGATCGCCTTCCAATGGTCTTCTCCGGGGTTACTAGTGTACCTACTCAATTTACTAATAGCATAAGCTGTATCAGGACGAGTACAATTCATTTGGTACATTAGGCTTCCAATGATTTTGGAGTATTTTAACTGAGACACTGCATCACCTTTATTTTTCGATAAATAAAGACTAATGTCTACAGGTGTTCTTGCTAAATTCATATCATCCTTGATAAATTTATCAAGAATTTTCTCAATATAATGAAATTGAGATAATGCATATCCGTCAGATGTTTTAGTAATTTTCATTCTTAATATAACATCTGCGACCCCCATATCTTTCATATCAAATCTTTTGTTAAGCATTTACTTAGTTGATTTGATCATGTTTTGACTACTTCCAATGATAAGCATGTCATCCACATAAAGACAAACGATAACATATCCTTGGTCAGTGTTTTTAACATAGACGCATTTGTCACATTCGTTTATCTTAAACCATTAGTAAGCATTGCATGATCAAATTTTTCATGCCATTGCTTTGGTGCTTGTTTTAATCCATAAAGAGATTTTACAAGCCGACAAACTTTCTTTTCTTGCCCTGGCATTACAAACCCTTTCGGTTGCTCCATATAGATCTCTTCATTTAGATCACCATTTAAGAAAGCTGTCTTAACACCCATTTAAAAAATATTTCTAAATTAAACAACGCTGCTATAGTAATAAGCATGTGAATGGATGTTATCTTGTCACAGGAGAATATATGCCAAAATAATCCAGACCTTTCTTTTATCTGTAACCTTTTACTACAAGTCTTGCTTTATACTTGTCAATTGAACCATCTGCTTTCATTTTTCTCTTGAATATCCATTTATATCCGAGAGGTTTAGAACCTAGTGGAAGATCCACCAATTCCCAAGTATGATTTTGCATAATGGACTCAATTTCATTATTAACAGCCTCTTTCCACAAAGGAGCTTCAGGACCTGTCATTGCTGCCTTAAAGCTTTGAGGTTCATTTTCTAACAGGTATGTTAGGAAATCTGGACCAAAGGATTTTGATGTTCTTGCTCTCTTACTTCGTCCTAATTCATCATCAGTTAAATCCTATTGGTCGAGACCATTATTAGTCTCTTGTGTTTGATTGTCATTAGCCTCTTGACTTTGTGTACAATCATAAGTTTTTTTCTGTGAACTTAATTCCTGTCCTTTCTTGTAAGGAAAGACATGTTCAAAAAACACAGCATTCCTTGACTCTATAATAGTGTTCACATTTATATCAGGTATTTCTGATTTATAAGTCATAAACTGATATGCAATACTATTCTGAGCATAACCAATAAACACACAATCTACTGTTTTTGGTCCAATCTTAGTCTTTTTAGGAACAGGAACTTCAACTTTTGCCAAACACCCTCACACTTTTAAGTATTTGTAGGAAGGTGGTCGACCTTTCCACAATTCATAAGGAGTGTTGCTGGTTTTCTTGTGGGGTATTCTGTTAAGAACATAATTAGCAGATAATACTGATTCCCTCCACAAGTTATGTGGTAAGCCTGAACTTAGTAACATGTCATTCATCATTTCTTTAAGGGTTCTATTATTCCTTTCAGCAATTCCATTTTGCTGAGGAGAATAAGGTGCTGTAGTTTGGTGAATACTGCCATGTTGTGCACAAAATTCATTTAATGGTGCATCATATTCACTACTCCTATCACTTTTAACCATTTTAATGGTTTTACCAAGTTGATTTTCAACTTCTGTTTTGTAGAGTTTAAACATTTCTAAAGCTTCATCTTTACTTCTAAGTAAATAAACATAACAATATCTTGTGCAATCATCGATAAATGTTATGAAATACTTTTTGCCTCCTTTAGTTTGAACAAATTTTAGATCATATACATCAGTATGAATCAATTCTAGAGGTTCGGTTTTCCTCTCAACCGATTTAAATGGAGCCTTAGTTAGTTTCGCTTCTACACAAACTTCACATTTATGATTAGGATTAATTTCAAACTTTGGTATATAATCCAAACCAATTAATCTATACAAAGCATCAAAATTCACATGTCCTAATCTACCATGCTATAAATTCGACTCAAGAATATAAACAAAAGATGTGTTATTCTTATTCATAGCAACTTTCGGTACAACTGTCATTACATTCAATTTAAAGAGACCATCACTCATGTATCCCTTACCAACATACATACCACTTTTTGTTAATATAAATTTATCAGACTAAAAAACAAGCCTAAAACCATTTTTACTTAACAAAGAACCAGAAACTAAATTCTTCCAGATGTCAGGTATATGTAGTACGTTATTGAGGGTCAGTTCCTTCCCTGATGTCATCTTCAAGATAACCTTTCCTTGTCCAGCCACAGTAGAAGTAGAAGAATTTTCCATAAAAAGTTGTTCACCATTTGCAGCCTCATTGTAGGTAGTGAACATCTTCTTGTCTGCACAAATATGACGAGTTGCTCTAGTGTCAACCCACCATTCCTTGAGATTTCCAACCAAATTAGCCTCAGACACCATAGCAGAGAGGTTGATGTCATTCACTCCGTCAGAGATGTAATCTAGTTCAGTTACATTGGCCTGATTGGTAGTCTTCTTGCTTGTACTTCCATGATCCTTTTTAGGGCGGCGGCAATCAGAAGCTCGATGTCCAGTCTTGACACAATTATAGCATTTTCCTTTGAACTTCTTATTGCCATTGTTGTCGCCTTGTTTAGGACCATCTCCAAAAAACTTCATCTTTTTGTTATGTGGTTTATGAACTTGTTCAACCATATTAGCTTTGGACTCAATGGGATTTTTCCCATTCCTTTTTTCAGCCTTACGGTTATCTTCCTCAATTCTCAGTCTTACAATAAGTTCATCCATAGTCATCTCTTTGCGTTTATGTTTTAAATAATTTTTGAAATCTTTCCAAGCCGGTGGTAACTTTTCCACTAAAGCAGCGACTTGGAAAGACTCGCTCAGAGACATACCCTCAGAATAAATATCATGTAAAATTAGTTGAAAACTTTGAACTTGAGAAATTACCGTTTGGGAGTCTACCATAACAAAGTCCAGAAATTTACCGACAACAAATTTCTTCATGCCGGCATCCTCTGTCTTGTATTTCTTCTTCAAAGAATCCCATAATTCTTTTGCTGACTTCAGAGGACTGTAAACATTATACAGCATATTGTCAAGGCCATTGAGGATGTGGTTTCTGCACAGAAAATTTGAATGTTTCCAAGCATCTACAGCGGCAACAACTTGTCGATCACTTTTACCCTCTTTAAGTGCTGGAGCCTCTTCATGAAAAAACCAGACCAAATTAAGAGTTATAAAATAGAACAGCATCTTCTGTTGCCATCTCTTAAACTCAGTACCGTTAAATTTTTCCGGTTTTTCTCCATGATTTATTGGTACATGAACATGGTTCTGGATAGGGACCGGTGTTGGTGTAACAATCGGAGTACCACTTCCAGTTGCAGTTTCAGTTCCAGTAACCATAATCTCTTATTACAAAAATCAGAAAAAATTAAAACACAAATTAATTTTCTAGTTACTAAAACCAGAAAATAAATTATTACACAAAATAATTTATTTTCCTTGTTACTAAAACTAGAAAAATAAAATACCACAATAATTTTCTGTAACACAAATTAATATTCTGCAATTGTTAATGACACCAGTATATTACTATTAGCTGTTAAAGAAAAGAGACAGTATATTACTATTATCTGTCAAATAGTATAAACCACTATTTGTTTTCCAACCAGAATATGTCTTTATGAAATTACAGAAAATTAAATATAATGAAGATACCAAAAAATCTTCACTGTAATTAATTAATTCTGTTTATATACTTAACAACAAACAGAATATCAAAGAAATAAAAGAAAGGAAAGAAAATTGTTTGATTACAAAAATCAAATTAGAAATAAAATTAAATAAATAAAAACAGATTTTATTTTGTTACAAAAACAAAATTAAAATCTGATTTAAATAAATAATAATAAAACAAAAAATAAATAAATAACTTACTTGATTAATTTTTTCCGAATAATAATCTGATCAAGTCCAGTGTTTGATACTGTGTCCTTAAGACAGATTCGTCCTCTCCTCGGTGCTTTCAGAATATGGACGTCTATCTCCCAAGATGAAATGATCAACAACAAATACATGCAGCACTACAATATATTTGTATAACAAACACACTAAGTGTTTTATACTCTCTCTGACAAGAAAATAATGCAGCAAAATGAAGAGTATGAATGCCGAATTTTATGAACGAAAATAAGTGAATTTGATAACAAATGAGGGCTAGTCTATTTATAGATGGATTGGTGGCTTTCCATTTTGAATTAAACAGGTACTGTACCTGTTCAATTTGAATTAAACAGATACAAATTTGTTTAAGGCACTGTTTGGTTTGAAATTCGGGTGGATTTGAATTTGAACAAAATATTGGAACAATCTTCTGTGTAAATAAAATAATTTGAAATAATTCAAACAAAATAAAATAAAACTTACAGTATTTATTTTGTAGAACCAAATAAATAATTCAAAGACCAAGTCGAGTGTGTGACACTCTGTCCTAAAGACAAATTCGCCCCGTTATGGTACTTACGGTTGAGTGGCGTCTATCTTCCAGGATACAATGATCTTCACAAATTGTAGTAGTACTCCAAACAATTTGTTTGACGAACCAAACTTGTGTTCTAACTCTCTGAAATTTATACCAAAACTAATATGAAGAATAATGCAAAAAATGCAGAATTTAGGACAGCAAAAAGGTAATCATCAGACTGAATTTTGGAGTTCCTGGATTGCTGGATTTAATGCTATATATATAGGCAAAAAACTCTGCCCCGAACGGGTTCCGAAAAGTAGTGAAAGAAGGTGCACAATAAATTTGAACCGTTGCTTGAACTCTTTTTCAAAAAGTTTGAAAAAAGGTACCGTTGGTAAGAACAAATTTTCAACCAATTTGAAAAGTGATCCGTTGGAGAACAGTTAAAGTAACTGTTGGACCTTTATTATTTAAACCATTTGAAATATATATATATATATATATTAAACTATTAGAATAGTTTAATAAATAAAGGAAGAGGAACAAACTTTTAGGAAACCACTTAGGAACCTAAAATTTGAATTTAGAATTAAATTAAATTCTTATAATTACAAATTTTAGGAAACCACTCAGGAACCCAAAATTTGAATTTAGAATTAAATTAAATTCCCACAATAATTTTTTTTGAAAAAATTCAAATGAATTTTATCTAAAAAATTAATGTTAGACTCGAAAACGACGTCAACTTCCCATTCACTCATAAATGGTTTTGACGTTCCGTCTTCACCGTGTGACTTGCCACGCGGCAAGGAACACTTCACCTCTTCGGACCCACCCCAAAAGACGTTTGGGGCCCACTCAAAGTTGGGCTAAAAAATATGCCTATATTAAACCATTTTTCCAACAATCCCCCACATGAAAATGCAACAACATGATCTAATTACAGAGAGTACAGAAATAGAAAATATTCTGCAACGGATAGGTAGCTTTTGGTTTTAAACCTTCACTTGTGAGACACTATCGGATTTACTGGCTAACCAGTGAACATGATGTCTTGAATTGTTCAGCCATTTGTGTAAACCAGGACAATAGAACTCACACAGTATATTCCCAAACACAGTTTAGTTCTCACTATTGTGTTCTTTTTGGCCCTGAACAACCTGGTATTTCATGAGTGCTCTAGAGAATTGTAGCCCTTCACAAATCTCATAGAACCGGCTTAGTTCACACTCATATAGGTGATTCTTATGAAGAGTATCCTTCCATACTCCACTAGGTATACCTAGATATAAGAATCATTAAAAGTATTACTTAACCTAAAACGCTGCAGACATCACTATTTTATTATAGAAATAGGTAGGAGTTTAACTCCCCAGTGATCCTTCTGGGTCATTCACAACTTGGTTGTCTCTTTGAACCTAGATCTTGGGATCTCCAGTCAACTAGGTTGGGTTGCCGTTGTGGTAACTCTTATTTAATAGGCTTTAGTCCCATTCCCCTCAATGAATTCTCAACTAATTCTCTTGCTAACCCTTTGGTTAATAGATCCGCTATGTTGTCTTTAGACTTAACATATTCTATGGAAATAATTCCATTAGAGAGTAGTTGTCTTACGGTGTTATGTCGACGACGAATGTGTCGTGACTTACCGTCATACATATGACTTTGTGCTTTACCTATAGCTGATTGACTATCACAATGTATGCATATAGCAGGCACCGGTTTTGGCCATATTGGAATATCTTTAAGGAAGTGGCGAAGCCATTCTGCCTCTTCCCCTGCTTTGTCTAAAGCTATGAATTCTGATTCCATAGTAGACCTAGCAATACAAGTCTGTTTGGAAGATTTCCAAGATACAGCCGCCCCACCAAGAGTAAAGACATACCCACTGGTGGACTTCGAGTCTCTAGTATCCGATATCCAATTTGCATCACAGTATCCTTCAAGTACTGCTGGATATCTAGTATAATTCAGCCCAATGTTAGGAGTAAATCGAAGATATCTTAGAACCCTTATAATTGCTTTTCAGTGCTCTACTCCCAGATTACTCGTATATCTACTTAATTTACTTACTGCATAAGCTATGTCTGGGCGAGTGCAGTTCATCAAGTACATTAAGCTTCCAATAATTTGGGCATACTCTAATTGAGAAATATTTTCCTGTACATTCTTAGAAAGATACAAATTAACATCTATAGGTGTTCTAGCAAGATGATCATCATCTTTGCTAAATTTGTCAAGTATTTTTTCAATGTAATGAGATTGTGACAAAGCATATCCTTCTGATGTTTTGGTAATTTTCATATCAAGAATTACATCAGCAATGCCCATGTCCTTCATGTCAAAATGTTTATTCAACATTTTCTTAGTAGTTTTAATCATATCATTGTTACTACCTATGATGAGCATATCATCTACATAAAGGCATACAATGACATAACCTTTGTCTGTGTTTTTAATATAAACACATTTGTCACACTCATTAATTTTAAATTCATTTGACATCATTGTCTTGTCAAATTTCTCATGCCATTGCTTTGGCGCTTGTTTTAAACCATATAATGATTTAACCAATTTACACACTTTTTTTTTTCTTTTCTTGGAACAGAAAAACCTTCTAGTTGTTCCATGTAAATTTTTTCATTTAACTCACCATTTAAGAAAGTAGTTTTCACATCCATTTGATGAATTTCTAGATTGTATAGAGATGCAATGGCAATTAGCATTCTAATGGATGTTATTCTAGTAACTGGTGAGTATGTGTCAAAGTAATCAAGACCTTCTTTTTGTCTAAATTCTTTGACCACAAGTCTTGCCTTGTATTTGTCAATTGATCCATTTGCTTTCATTTTCCTTTTGAAAATTCACTTATATCCAAGAGGTTTACAACCTGGTGGTAAGTCCACTAATTCCCAAGTGTGATTTTGCAAAATGGATTCAACTTCACTATTAATAGCTTCTTTCCATAAAGGAGCTTCCTTCCATAATGGAGTTTCAGGATTGGACATAGCCTCTTTAAAAGTTAAAGGCTCATTTTCTAACAAAAATGTTAGGAAATCTGGATCAAAAGATTTTGAGGTTCTATCACGTTTACTACACCTAGGCTCTTCTTTCTCATTGTGATCTAACTCTTGTTCTTGATCATGTTCTTGATCCTGACTAGTAATAGCATTATGAGATCTTTTATTGTTACTAGTCTCTTGTCCAGTCTTATTTGGAAATACATGTTCAAAGAAAGATGCATTTCGAGATTCAATAATAGTATTTACATGCATTTCGGAATGTTCTGTTTTATGAATAAAAAACCGATATGCATTACTATTCTTAGCATAACCAATGAAAATGCAATCAATGGTCTTAGGACCTATCTTAGTCTTTTTAGGACTAGGAGTAGCCACTTTAGCCAAACACTCCCACACTTTTAAGTATTTGTAGGATAGTACTCTTCCATGCCACAATTCATAAGGTGTTGGATTCACTTTCTTTCGGGGTACTTTATTAAGTATATAATTAGTAGAAAGTATTGCTTCCCCCCACAAGTTCTGAGGTAATCCAGAACTTATTAAAATGACATTCATCATTTCTTTTAAAGTCCTATTTTTCCTTTCAGCAATTCCATTTTGCTGAGGTGAGTAAGGAGCGGTGGTTTGATGAATTATTCCATGTTCTTTACAAAATTTATCAAAAGGTGATTCATATTCACCACCTCTATCGCTTCTAAGTTTCTTGATTTTCTTACCAAGTTGATTTTCAACTTCATTCTTATATTGAATGAAAGTTTCCAAAGCTTCATCCTTGGTTCGAATTAAATAAACATAACTATATCTAGTATAGTCATCTATAAAAGTGATAAAATACTTTTTCCCACCTCTAGTTTGAATTGATTTAAAATCACAAATGTCACTATGAATTAATTCAAGTGGTTCCGTACTTCTTTCAATTGAATGAAAAGGAGTTTTAGATAATTTTGCCTCAACTCAAATTTCACATTTATGATTTGAATCAATGTCAAATTTAGGTAAACATTCCATATTAATTAATCTACGCAAAGATCCATAATTAACATGTCCTAGTCTACCATGCCATAAATTTGAAGACTCAAGCAAGTAAAAAGAAGATGTATTATTATTAATAACTGAGGGTACAACGATCATTACATTTAACTTGAAAAGGCCATTAGACATGTAACCTTTTCCTACATACATCCCATTCTTAGTAAGTACAAATTTATCACTCTCAAATACTAGCCTAAACCCATTCTTACTCAACAGAGATCCGGAAACAAGATTCTTGCGAATATCCGGTACATGCAGCACATTGTTGAGAGTGAGTTCCTTTCTAGATGTCATCTTGAGTACAATCTTTCCTTGTCCTTCAAATTTGGAAGTTGAGGAGTTGCCCATAAAGAGTTGTTTACCATTGTCCACTATAAAATAAGATGTGAACATCTTTTTGTCGGCACAGATATGGCGAGTAGCACCAGTGTCCACCCACCATTCTTTAGGATTTCCGACAAAATTTGCCTCGGAAACAACTGCAGAAAGATTGATGTCATCTACACCATTGGAAATCTTGTCCACTTCGGTCATATGGGCTTGAGCAAGCTTCTTGCTTGTTCTTCTTTTGTTTTTGCCTTTGCTACAGCAATCTTTCGCCCAATATCCCTCTTTGTCACAGATGTAACATTTGCCATTAAACTTGTACTTTTTATTTCCCCCCCCCCCCCTTAGAGTCTTGTGATGAACTTTCTCCAGAAGACTTTCGTTTCTTGGTTTTTGAAGCATGTTCCACCACATTTGTCTCAGACTCCATAGGATGCTTACCAGCCCGCTTTTCAGAATTGCGGTTGTCCTCCTCAATCCTCAAACGCACAATTAATTCATCCATAGAAATTTCTTTGCGCTTGTGTTTGAGGTAGTTCTTAAATTCCTTCCAGCTTTTTGGTAATTTTTCAATTAAGGCTACAACTTGGAAGGATTCACTGAGAGACATGCCTTCTGCATGAATGTCATGCAGAATGAGTTGGAACTCTTGAACTTGGCTGATCACAGTTTTTGAATCAACCATTACAAAACCCAGGAATCTGCCAACCACAAATTTTTTTGAGCCGGCATCCTTCGTTTTGTATTTTTTCTTCAAAGACTCCCAAAGTTCCTTTGCTGTCTTGATAGGACTGTAGACGTTGTATAATGTGTTGTCAAGTCCGTTTAAGATGTAGTTCCGGCAAAGGAAATCGGCATGTTTCCAGGCATCAACCGCAGCAACCACTTGTCAGTCGGTTTCATCCTCTTTCAAGATAAGAGCATCTTCACGGAGGAAACGAGCCAGGTTTAGAGTTGTAAGATAGAACAACATTTTCTGTTGCCATCTTTTAAAGTCAGTTTCTGCGAACTTCTCTGGCTTTTAACCGTGATTTACCGGTATTGTTACAACAGGAGAGGGGGTTGGCGTCATTACAGCCACCACAGTAGTACTTGTTTGGGCATTAGTTTCAGTAGCCATCAATTCTAATTTATAAAACAAAATTATAATTAGAATTTACACTACACAAAAAATTAAACCAAATTCACAGAATTAAATTCTATAAAAAAATAAAAGAAACACGAATGTAACTTTTATTTTCCAATTAATTTGGAAATAAAATAAAATTTTATTCAACCAAATTAATTCCACACAGGAAATTAAATTCTGTAAAACAAAAGAAATAAGAAAATAACTTTTATTTTTTCAATTAATTTGGAAATAAAATAAAATTTTATTCAACCAAATTAATTCCACACAGAAAATTAATTTCTGTAAAACTTCAATAATTAAAATACTAAAATAGAATTTTAAGTAATGAAAACTCAGAAAATAATTTCTAAAACCCAAAATTAATTTCTGAAAAAATTCCACAAAAATATATTCTGAATTGTTAATGACACCAGTATCGTACTACTAGTTGTCAAAGAAAATAAACAGTATATTACTACTATCTGTCAAATAGCATATAATCACTATTTGTTTTTCCAACCAGAATATTATTTTGTAAATCCACAGTAAATAATTTTGTTAAAAGAAGAAAGAGAAAAGGAAACAAACGAAAAATTCTGTAAATAAATAATTCGAATATGTCTTAAAATTGTTGGAACAATCTTCTGTGTAAATAAAATAATTTGAAACAATTCAAACAAAATAAAATAAAACTTACAGTATTTATTTTTTAGAACCGAATAAATAATTCAAAGACTAAGTCGAGTGTGTAACACTCTATCCTCAAGACAGATTCGCCCCGCTATGGTACTTACGGTTGAGTGGCGTCTATCTCCCAGGATACAATGATCTTCACAAATTGTAGTAGTACTCCAAACAATTTGTTCGGCGAACCAAACCTGCGTTCTAACTCTTTGAAATTTATATTAAAACTAATATGAAGAATAATGCAAAAAATGCAGAATTTAGGACAGCAAAAAAACAATCATCAGACTGAATTTCGGAGTTCCTGGATTGCTGGATTTAAGGCTATATATGTAGGCAAAAAACTCTGCCCCAAACAGGTTCCAAAAAGTAGTGAAAAGGTACACAATAAATTTGAACTGTTGCTTGAACTCTTTTTCAAAAAGTTTGAAAAAAGGTACTGTTGGTAAGAACAAATTTTCAACCAATTTGAAAAGTGATCCGTTGGAGAACAGTTAAAGTAACTGTTGGACCTTTATTATTTAAACAATTTGAAATGTATATATATTAAACTATTAAAATAGTTTAATAAATAAAGGAAGAGGTACAAACTTTTAGGAAACTACTTAAGAACCTAAAATTTGAATTTAGAATTAAATTAAATTCCCATAATTACAAATTTTAGGAAACCACTCAGGAACCTAAAATTTGAATTTAGAATTAAATTAAATTCTCACAATAATTTTTTTTGAAAAAATTCAAATGAATTTTATCTAAAAAATTAATGTTAGACCCGAAAACGACGTCAACTTCCCATTCACTCATAAATGGTTTTGACGTTCCGTCTTCACCGTGTGACTTGCCATGCGGCAAGGAACACTTTACGTCTTCAGACCCACCCCAAAAGATGTTTGGAGCCCACTCAAATTTGGACTAAAAAATATGCTTATATTAAACCATTTTTCCAACACAAAACAAATTCGGTTTTGGGTTTGAATCTGGACAGATTCGGGTCGGGTCTGTCTGTGAAGAGGTGCAACAATTTGAATTTAAAATTTAAATCTGGGCAGAAATTCGAAATGGATTTTTGGACAAATTTTATTTCAAAAAATAAAATTTAAATTCAAATGTTTTTGGCCTAAAAAGATTAGTATTGGGCTGAACAAGCCCAACCTCACACCCACGCCCAAGCCCAGCCTGGATGGACAGCAGCGCGCGCATGGTAATTTTTGGGTCCAATGGGTCTAACCCATAACCTCTCTCTCTACAAAACTTGGGTACCCTTTGGGGCACACCCTAAGTTCCAATGCCATGCCTTATAAACCCATTCAAACCTTCCCACCAAATCAATGCGGGACAAGCCTTATTCAAACCTTTAAGGATTTTTCACCAAAATTCCATTTTCATGGAATATACTTTGGCTTCAATTTCTCATTCACTCGACAATGGTTTTGAGCAACCAAATATACCACGTGAATCACAACGCGGTATAGAACGCGTTACCACTTTGACTCGCGAAAATCGACGCACGGGTCTCACCTAAATATTAAACCAAACTTAGCAAAAAATTCTTATTTTACCCAAATTTTCTAACCATTTCTACCAGAAAAAACATATTATCTCTAATTGATTCTTCAAGCCCCAACAAAAAATAGTGGATGTTATCTTTTCGATCAATGACTAAAGTTTTAAAGTACCACCTAGCCACGGGGTATGAAAGAAAAATTTTACATATAATTATTTTTTTTTTAATCTTATTTTCTTATTTTATAACACAAGTAATTGGGTCTTATATATATATTTCCGAATGTAAATCTCATTTCTTTGTCTTTAAGAGTAAGAAAATAAGATATGAGATTATATATAGTATTACTCAAAGTATGAAATAACTTTTCCTAGAGTAAGTTGGAATTTTTTGAAATTCAAGAAAATAAATGTAAACCGTTACAAATTAAATACAAGAAAAAAAACACAAAAAACAAAGTAGTATTGGTTTGGTTTAAGGCTTAACTAGTTAACCATATTATTATTCAATGCATAAAAACAAATACAAATATTGATACTAATGTATTAATGACACATTTAGTTGGTAAATTCTACTAGTAAATAAAAAATTTGTTATGTGAATCCACTTATCAAGTGAAAAAATAAATCAAATTCAGTAGGTACGAATATCATTTTACAGTAAATTTACCTTTGAATTATAACCCGTGTGTTCCTGTTGGCTTATTTTTCCTATGAAGGAAAATATCATAAATGTGAGCGTGCCAGCAAGGATTGAAAAATCCTTACAGATTAAATTCAAGCCAATTATCAAGTGATTGCATTGACGGTTCTTTTGCCTCAACAAAGAGAATTTCAAAATTGTCAAGTGTAGAGAAAAGAAAAATTAAAAGAAAAATGAAAAAGATGGAGAAAGACGATTGAGTGAACAATCAAAGTAATAATTATTTACCTCTACTCCTATGCTTCGAAAAGGAAGTGCATAATGAGGGAGACGAAAAAAGATGATTGAGTGAACAATCAAAGTAATAATTGCTTATCTCTACTCTTATGCTTTGAAAAGAAAGTGTTGAAAATAAATGTTTCGAAATATAAATTTATGTTAAACTACTCCTAAGATAAGGAAAATGACAAGAAATATTGAAATCAATTGTCTTTGATTTGAATTCTGGATCCTTTACAATGTAGCCATGAATGGCTATTTATAGGCAAACATTTGTAGGAAAAAACTACTTAAAACTGCCCACTCTTCCACATGCTCCATTTAATACTACATGATCTTCCATAATTTCCTTCAACCTCCACTTCATACTTCATGTTCTCCACTTTATTCTCCATCATCTTTTCACATTCTATAACTTCTCATAACCTCCAAATGAGTAGGAAGATGCCACATATCCTGCAATTATCTAAATAATAAATAATAATAAAATTACAGATTTATGGTGTTGACATTACTCCTCGCGTCCCTTAAAAATGATGTTTACTTAAGTTTTTGAAGGGCCGAACCAAGCACATGACTAATTTAGGCAACAAAGTGCTTCGAATAATATCAACAAAGTGCTTCGAATGATATAATAACACCAATAAACTGCTTCGAATGAACGTGAAATTATGAGAAGAAGACCAATAACAAGCTTCGACGGTGGTATCAAAGACCAAATTCATTGTTCGAAGGTCTTGCGACATAGCTTTGAAGGAACAACATCACCTCTCGAAGGTTGGAAGCATTGATATAGGATGATGATACTTACAATGAAGTTTCAAGGTTAGGCTTGATGCTTCGAATGTATCTTCAAAACTTTATACAGTTTCGAAGGTGAAGTAATCAACCTTCGCAACAACTCTTGATACTTCGAATGTGTCTTCAAAGTTTTATACAGCTTCGGAGGTGAAGTAATCAACCTTCGAAACAACTCTTGATGCTTCGAATGTATCTTTGCTGCTTTGATTGTGTATATACAAACAACTGGCCATCAATTTGAAAAGATAAGCCATTCTCAACCACTTATTTAAATGCATAGGCTTTTTCTAGCCAAGTTCATGCATTTTAAATGGTCATCCCCTGTTCTTAGTGCTTCGAACTCATAAGAACAGTTTGTTAATTTTATTAGTCACATCATTAGAATTATATTTTAGTGTGATCCACAAATCCAAAGTAGGTTTTAAACAGTAAGAACCATAGTACAAAATGGCCTTAAAAATTCAAACAACTTGACATTTTGAACAATTTCAAAAAATTCAGATTCATGAACATTAAATTGTTTATCATTCTTAGTCATGTTTGGGTTGAGAACATGTTCTTTAGCCAAATAACTTTTATTATTTATTGATAAATGAGGTTGTTTTTCTATTTTAGCCACTAACGGCTTATGAAAACCCTCCATGTGAGTTTCATCATTTTTTGGCCTAATGGGTTGTTTCATTTTAGCCATTAATGACTTATGAAAATCCTTCATAGACATGTTGTTTCCATAGTTTGACTTTCTAAGAATGAGTTTTTTAACCCCCCGAGCTCTATATAGAACATCATTTTTAACCATACTTGGCTCAACAACAAGCTTTTTATCAAAGTTATTTTCATAAGTTGGCTTTTTAAAAATGGGTTTTTCGACCCCCCGAGCCATTGATGAAATTATATTTTCACTAATTTCAGTCACAAATGACTTAAATACATTTTGTAAAACCCCACAAAATTTGGTCATTAAAGACTTGACAAAAGTGGTTGATAACTCATGTCTCCATTGTCAAATTTCCATATCAAGTTGATGATTTACTCCAATTAAGTGGTGTATTTTTTCTTTTACCAAATAATATGGTAATGAAGAAACTACTTGAAAATTTTCTTCATCAAGAAAATAGATCTTTTCTTGAAGATCCAAAATTTTTCTTTCACGCCAATATATTTCATATTGACAAGTTCGAATGGGGAAATCCAAATCGTTTGTCATTTCTTACACTTAGCAGTCCTACTGAGCGTGCCAAAAATTGTTGGCTTATTTTTCCTATAAAGGAAAATATCATAAATGCAAGCGTACCAGTAAGGATTGAAAATTTTTTACAGATTAAATTCAAACCAATTATTGAGCAATTACATTGACGGTTCTTTTGCCTCAATAAAGAAGACTTCAAAATTGTCAAGTACAGAGAAAAGAAAAATTAAAAAAAGAATGAATGAGACAGAGAAAGACGATTAAGTAAAAAATCAAAGTAATAATTATTTACCTCTACGCCTATGCTTCGAAAAGGAAGTGCATAAGGAAGGAGATGAAAAAAGATGATTGAGTGAACAATCAAAGTAATAATTACTTACCTCTACTCCTATGTTTTGAAAAGGAAGTGCTGAAAATAAATGTTTTGAAATATAAATATATGTTAAACTACTCCTAAGATAAGGAAAATGACAAGAAATATTGAAATCAATTGTCTTTGATTTGAATTCTGGATCTTTTACAATGTAATCATGAATGGCTATTTATAGGCAAACATTTATAGGAAAAAACTACTTAAAATTACACACTCTTCTACCTGTTCCATTTCATACTACATGATCTTCCATAACTTCCTTCAACCTCCACTTCATACTTCATGTTCTCCACTTTATTCTCTATCATCTTTTCACATTTTATAACTTCTCATAACCTCCAAATGAATAGGAAGATGCCACATGTTCTCCAATTATACAAATAATAAATAATAATAAAATGATAAATTTATGGTGCTAACAGTTTCTTTCAATATTACTATCTCTAGAAATTACAACACTTTGAAATTGTCACATTATGGTATCATTTGGAATTGACTTTTTTTTTTTTTATAATTTTTTATTAAAAAATAATGAGCCAATTTTTTTAAGTGCCGTTTTAGTTAAAATCTTATATGGTCACGAATTTTATTTTAAAGATTCAAATTATTTATTTTATCAAATACTTAATTTATATCATTTACTCTAAAAATTAAATTAATTTAATAATCACAATTTATTTAATTTATTATATTTATTAAAGACTAAGGAGTTGTTTGGGATGACCTAAATAAGTATATTTTTTATCTTTTTACGAAAAAATGTATAAAAAAATAGAGATGTGATATAATAAAAAAAAAAATAAAAAGATAGATTATTTTGTAGTAGCCAAACTTGGCCTAAAAATAAAAAGCAGCAATGGTAGAGGCCACAATTTTTGTGGCTCAAATGGCTCGAAATTGTCAAAACGACGTCGTTTGGAGTACAAAACAACATCAAAATTGTCAAAACGACATATTTTTAGTAATTTTAAGCCATTTAAATCACAAAAATTGTGACCCTCAAACATTTTTCAATAAAAAGAGAGTGACTACTTTCAAATGCATCTACGTGTGTAAGTCGTCATCGCTACACCCACACTGGTCCCATTCCCATTGCCAGACATCCTTCAAAAATCCTTTATAAGAGCCAATCCAAAAACGTAAAAGCTGTCTCTAGTTTAGACTAGTGTTTTGTTTACAACTTACAATCTATAGAGAAAACAGCAGACGTCTCTAACAAATATGGAAAATGGTAAACACCCTTCGCCTCTCCAACTCCAATCACCACCACCACTGCGTCAAACGCCGCCATGGAAGGTGGTGGCGGTGGCCGCAATAGCCGTCGGGGTTCAGTTCGGCTGGGCTTTACAATTCTCTCTCCTCACACCATACGTGCAGCTTCTAGGCATCCCACATAAATGGGCATCTTACATTTGGCTCTGCGGCCCCATCTCCGGCATGGTGGTGCAACCTCTCGCCGGCCACTACAGCGATCGCTGCACCTCCAAATTCGGCCGGCGCCGCCCCTTCATCGCAGCCGCCACCGCCCTCGTCACCGTCGCCGTCATTCTCATCGGCTTTGCAGCCGACCTTGGCCGCCTCTCCGGCGACCGCCTCGACTCCGGCGCCGCCAAGCCCCGCGCCATCACCATCTTCGTGGTCGGATTCTGGATCCTGGACGTCGCCAACAACCTCCTCATGGCCCCCTGCCGCGCCTTCCTCGCCGACCTCTCCGACGGCGACCAGCGCAAAACTCGAAACGCCAACGCCGCCTTCGCCTTCTTCACCGCCGTCGGCAACGTCCTAGGCTACGCCGCCGGATCGTACTCGAACCTCCACCGCCTCTTCCCCTTCACCTCAACACAGGCCTGTGATGTTTACTGTGCGAATCTCAAGACCTGTTTCTTAATCTCAATCACTCTGTTACTCATTCTGACCGTACTCGCAATCAGCACTGTGAGTGAAGATCCAATTTCGAGGCTCTCGGTGCAGAAGAAGGATGAAACGGTGCCGTTTCTGGGGTTTTTCGGGGAATTATTGAGTGCGTTGAAAGAGTTTCCGAAGCCCATGTAGTACCTATTGTTGGCAATGATCCTGACCTCGACTGCTTGGTTTGGGTTCGTGCTGTACGACACTGATTGGGTGGGGAGAGAGGTGTATGGTGGAGAGGTTGGAGGAAAGGTGTACGATAGCGGAGTGAGAGCGGGGTCGTTGGGGCTGATGCTGAACTCAGCGGTGGCGGGGGTGACGGCACTGGCGGTGATGCTGGTGGCGCGTGGAGTCAAGGGAGGGAACCGGCTATGGGGCTGCGGTAACCTTTTGTTGGCGGTTTGCTTGGCGATGACGGTGTGGATCACTAAAGTTGCAGAGTCGACACGGCGGCACGCGGTGGCGAGTGGTGGTGGGACTACGCCGGCACGTGGTGTCAAGGCGGCGACTCTCTCTGTCTTTGCGGTGTTGGGGATTCCAACTGCGGTGAGTTTTAATTTAAGAAAAATGTTTTGTAGCCCTAATGGCCCTAATTTTCTTTTTGGGTAAGTTTATTTTTTTTTTCTTTTTTTTTTTTACCTGATATGGAAATTAGGGCCATTAGGGCCACAGTTTTTTGAGCTACCAACCAAAGCCGTTAATTTAAAGTTAGTGTTCCGTGTGACGTATGGGTTTGGCAGGTTTGGGTTAGTTTGGTTATTTTATTTGAAAAAAAAATAAAAAAATAAAAAAATAAAAATTAAATAAATTTTTAATTTAATAAGATGTAATGTCATATTTAAATTATAATTATTATTATTTTTTTTTTATAAAAGTCACAAAATTCAAAAAGTTCATCCAAAAGACGTTTTTTAGTCTTAGGTTAAAATAATTAAAAAATTAAAAAATTAAAAAGTCAAGCCAACCCACCTTCCAAATAAAGGCTATTTAAATGGTTGTTTGGAAATTGTCAAATAAATATATATATTTTAATTTTTTTATAAAATGATATATAAAAAAAAAGAGAAGTGATATAATTAAAAAATAGTAAGATAAAAAAGTGTGTTAATATGGAAATACCAAATAAACTCTTAATTTTTAATAAAATTCTAAATATTTTTTATTTATTTAAAAATAATGGTTGATTAATGTGAGTTATATAATAAAATTCTAAATATTTTTTTATTTATTTAACAATAATGGTTGATTAATGTTAGTCATATAATAAGATTTCCATTACATATGAGAAAAATATATATATAAATTTTATAAATCCCTATGAGAGAAGAAAATTGCACAAAATTTCCTTTGTAGAATAATATCATATCATCGAGGAATTTTTAGGTGTAGGGAGAGTAGATGCTACGCTATACCCTATGAACCATGGACACGTCAAAATGGAAGCCGTGGCGGTTTGAGATATGGGGACATGCCGGGGAGACGTGCGGGACATGGCATATGGCGTGTCCCCTTAATTTAATTTATTTTTTTGCAAGGGATACGCGTGTCCAAATCTGGACATGCCATGGACACGACGAGAAGAGTAAATGAAAGGGAAAACAAGTACAAACCTGATCGGCGACGATCCAGAGCCCTTCGACTTCGACGATCCAGAGCCCCTTTCGACTTTGACGAGCTCTCTCTCGCCTTCTCTCTCTCCTTCGCGATTGCGATCGCGATCGTCTCTCTCTCTCTCGCTTCTGATCGCGATCGTCTCCCTCTGTCTTGCTTCTATCTCAATTCTCTCCCGTCTTTGTCTTTTTGTCTTGATTCATATATAACTATTATATAATAACTATTATTATATATTCATATATAATATATATAACTAATAACTATTATTATTATTATTATATATTATATAATAGTTATTATATAACATAAATATACTTATAAGATAATGTATAATACATATTATAAGATAATATATACTTATACATATTAATAAATAAAAAAATAAATACATGTATGTAAAAGAAAATAAAAAAATTAATTGGAACACATTATTTAAAAAAACATAATAAATAAATAAAATAATTAATATGTATTAAAATAAAAATATTTATAAACAAAATTAAAAATTTTGCCGTGTCCCCTGCCGTGTCTGTGTCCGTGTCCCCATTTTTTAGAAATTGTCGTGTCCCGTGTCCGTATGCGTGTCCGTATCCGTGTTTCATAGGTTATACCTTTCTAGTGTGCAAATATTTCTCTATATCATCATATGTTGTTGAATTTTTTCTCTCCTATCTAAGTTTGTTATAACCACCCACATGCCATATGAATATGTTTCATGTTTGGCCCTCCAGATTATCATTCTCTCTCTCTCTCTCTCTCTCTCTCTCTCTCTCAAACTTCTAGTTTTAATACTATTTTATGTTATAAAGTTAATATTTGGTGTAGTTATAATTTTTTATCCCTTCAAATCTAACTGCTTAAAAGAGTGATGCTCCATACCCCCAGTAGAGGTGACCCCGAGCACCCCCACATACACGTGGGGGCAGCAAGAGGAAGACACAATATATATATATATATATGGACCAATCAAAAATCACTGGGGTGGTGGGGTCACCCCCAATAGGGGTCTCATTCATTCTTCCTACTTAAATTAATAACTGCGGTTTTAAAAGTTTTGCAGACGTATTGTGTATGCAAGTGTAGTTGCTTCTTTGAGGGGGAAAAAAAATCCCAAGAAAAAACTTGCTTGGTAAATTTTGTTTTTAGTTTTTTTTTTGAGGTAACCCATTAAATGCCAACATTTTTAAGCAATAAGTGATTTTAGGTACTCAAAATTTTATTAGAAAACAATGTTTGGTTTCCACCCTTCAAAATGTGAATTTCACCATACAAGTGTTGCATTGTTTTTCTAGTTAAAATTTTGTCTACTTTTTCTAAATACCTAAATTATTATTAAGCAACCAAAATCAATTAGGGTAATTTTTTTCTATTTTTGTTTTTTGGAGTTAAATATATTGTGCAATTTGTAGCTTATCCGAACCTTTACAATAATTTCTGATTGTTTTGTGTTTTGTTTTGGCCTTTGTTTGTATTGTTGGTTCCTCACCAATGTCCAAGGCTAGTGCTAGCATATGATAGGGTTCCCTCCTCTGTGCCAACGTAGTTGGAATTGATAAAACTGCGGAATAAGAGTAACAATTTCATTTAAATATTACATATTCATATATTTGCTAATAGAGTTCACATTGGATGCATGAACCTGTTTCTTAATAAAAATATAAGTCTCACTTCGGAGAATAGACCAGTGAGACAGATTTTAGTATTTTATGAGAGGGAGAACTAGAAATATGAGTGTATAACTAGAAAGATTTTGAACAACTTTTTAGAATAAAAAAAGTTATAGGTTTTATTTTTCCCTGTACAAAATAAAAAATTAAAGATTCATAATCAATTTCACTGGGTCGATGTTGGAGATAGTGAGATAATTGTTACAATATTTGTGTTGGTCGCTATTTATACGATAAAGAATTTTGCTACCTTAAAATAGTTAAAGTAATTGCCACATTTTATGCTTTTGAGAAAAAAGAGCTTTTTTAGCACATATAGTGGTAGTCACTTGTCCCATGTATTTTTTGGACCAGCATAATCATTCAGCTAATTCCCATACCCATTTCATATTTTTCACCCAGCTCAGCTCGTCTTCATGCTTTTGGATGGACTAGTATCGAAGGGCATACAATTGATGATTGTCTCAATCAAAGCCTTCTAGAGTTGTAACAGACTATGCCCTTGTTTGGGATAAGGGTTAATTTTTTGACTTTTTGATTTTTCGGCTATTTTAGTCTAGAGCTAAAAAATTTCGTTTGGGATTGACTTTTTGACTTTTGTGAGAGAAAAAATAAAATGATTATAGTTTGGATATGACATTTTATCTTTTTGACTTTTTAATCAATTTTATCATTTTGTAACTAAAATAGCCAAAAAAAACTCATGCCAAACATAACCTATAAATAAGGATTTGATGGAACTATACAATTACCAATCTCTTCATTAAAAAAAGCAATCACTTGAAGATTGTCCAAAATAATATCACGGCCATATAAATAGCACATCTATATATGGGACCATATGCAATTTTATTTGCTTTAATTTTATCAATTGAATTAAAACATGTATTTATTATATAATACTTATAACAAAAATATTAATGGCAACATAAAAACCATCATTATAGTGTAGGTCGGATGAAAATAATTAAAATTTACTTGTTCTAGTCATTTTGTAATTTTTAAAAAATATTTTTATTTAATTTCAAAGTAAAATTTTAAAATAATTATTTAAAATCATGTATAACACAAGTTTATGATAGTCATTTTAAAAGGGTATGGTGATAATGGCGGGATGTGATGGGTAAGATTCTAATTTAAAAAATATTTTTTATATTGAAAAATAAAAATATTTTCTGTCCGAATAAAATAATTACTTTTGTGGTTGTGCAGATGACTTCCACAATTCCCTTTTCATTGGGATCCATTTATTGCAGCAGCTTCGGTGGAGGACAAGGTAAAGTTTTTGCCCTTTTTGAACTTCTTCAATTTTCTTTTTTTGGAATAATTAAACATTTCTTCTAAGACATTTGTAATGTTTCAATCTTGTAGGTCTCTCTCTGGGAGTTTTGAATGTTGCTGTAGTCCTACCCCAGGTAAGATTTCATTATCTATCATATTGTTTCAAACTCCCAGTTGTGACAGTAATACATAATATTTTTATAAAATTAAATATAAATGTGAGATAAAAAGTATATATCGAATCATTATTTATTATGTGATAATCGTCTGTACACTTAAATTTACTCTTCAAACCCATGCTTCTTAAGCTCATGCGTATAAAATTTAGGATGATGTTCGCTTCACTAAAATCAAATAGAAACGAAATGTTTATTTTATTAGAATATTCATTATCATGTTTAGTTCACTAAAAACCAAATATAGTTCTATTACCTCATTAAAAAGACATTTGAATATGAATAATCTTCATGCATTACATGGGTTTTCCAAATGGAAAAATTAATGAAACATGTTTTTTTTAACTTTGTATAGTAAGAGAGGTTTAGGATACCTTTTTTTTTATTACCTAAGGTCCTTAATGAAATTTTTCTGTGATGATACCAGAGAAATTTCTCTGTAAAAGTTGAAATTTTTTTTTTATATTGGGGTCGAAATTTCTCTGAGTTGGGCCGATATTTCTTTGAATCGAATACAAATTTCTCTAAATTAAATTTTCTTTATAAAAATATTAAATAAATTTAATTATTATAAAAATATGATATATGCTTAATTTTATAAAATTTTAATATCAAACACCTTAAAAATATTCCCCTTTCACAACTGCAAGGGGCCAGATGTTAGCGACCATGTATATAGGATAGACCACTTGAGATGAGAGTATGCTTCAATTATTGGAAAAGGCCGAACAGTTTTAGCTACAATGCTGATCTCAAGTTTGACCAATGGTATCATTTAGAAAAATTATTTCAAAAAAAAATTATAAAAAAAGAGAGAATTACCATCGAGCTGTACTTCCAAAAAATTATTACAGGGACATGAAAAAATTTAAGACTTTTATCATTAATATTGATAAAAGCTATTATTAATTTGTAATTTATATATAAAATTTTTACTGATTTATTGTTTTCCTAAAAAACCACAATAATCATTTTAGATATTAGTTCACATTTTTTTAATCTTAAATTTATTTTTATACTTTATTTCTAGAGTAATTTTAAAGATAAGAATTTATGATAAATGAATTTTTTTATTTATAAATCTGAATAATTCCTTATCCTTACCAATCATATTCTCATGATGCAAGCGCAGCTTTGGTGGACTACTATAACGTCGTTATTGTGTAGAATAATATAATAGTAATAGATTCTATAATAAACATATATATATATATATATATTTTTCAAAAATGATTTGTGACACTAAAATTGTGAGCACTAATGCCTCTAATTTTCAGTTTTGGTAACTTTTTTTTTTTTTTTTTTTTGCCTTATATAGAATTTCGGGGCATTAGTGCCCCTGAAATTCGGGGCACATATCAAATCCCTATATTTTTATATCAAATTTAATATAAAATTTTGTTAAAAGTTGTTACGACGTGCACGTTTAAAAAAGATATACATACATGACATAATTAAATTGTTTTTGTAATAATTCAGAATATTTTTTTCACAAAAAATTCATTACACTTTTTATCGAAATAATTCATAATATTTATATGATATCGCTCATAATAATATTATAATATTTATAACATAACATTAATAATTTATAAGCTTCACTTTAGATATCTCTCACCACTCACATCTCAATCATCAGATAATGAGTTTGATTTTCCTATTGAACAAATGAAGAGAAACGGTATACGTAAGCATTTTTAGATTGTAATGAAATCCTCATCATTCAATTAGAGGCTTAATCCTTAGGGCTAACACACATGAGGAAAAAAAAAAAAAAAAAAGTCATAGATATATTTAGATGGTGTTTGGATAAAAAATTTAAAGAAAAATATTTGGAGAAAAAGAATTGAAAAAAAAAAAACTTTTATTTTATTCATTCTCTTTCTTTTTTCCTTTTTTCCACAAATACTTCCTCAAATTATTTATCCAAACACCACATTATATTCATGGTTTCTTTCTTTTTTATTTTTTCATTTTTCTTTCCAACCAAACAGAAAGTGTTATCATCTCTTTTATTTTTCATTTTTTTTTATGATGATTAATGGTTGGACAATTTATTTTTCAGTGGAATTTTTGATTAAATCCTCACAAAATAAATGTCATTTAAAAAAAAAAAAAAAGGTTTCAAGCACTTGTTAGTTAGATGGGAACTAAACTAATCTTAGCTAGCTAATGTTGAAAACAGTTAGTGGTATCACTTACAAGCGGACCGTGGGACCAGCTGTTCGGTGGCGGTAACTTGCCAGCATTTGTAGTTGGAGCTGTTGCAGCAGCGGCGAGCGGTGTGTTCGTGCTTGCATTGCTCCCATCGCCACCACGAACTGATCACGATCCATCATCATCATCCGTTTTAAAGATCACTATTTCTGCACCTTCCCATTGAAATATTTTTCAATTAATTTGGAGTCAAAAAATGACTTACAAATAGAATTTCTATACAAAGAGAGTATAAGGTCATATTAATCTGTATAAAATTTTAGTACTTAAATTCTGCTTACAATTTAAACTCGTGATTTTGTAATTTGCTCCTTACGTTAATTAAGTTATTGTAGTTTTGATTATATCAATTTTGTGTTTATTTTTGTATAATACGTTAATTTAATCAAATTAATTACATCGGTTATCCATCGGTTTAAAGTTCATTATTGCTAAACCAAAGGCTCTAACCTAGTCGGTTAGCCAATTTTAGTACTTAAATTCTACTTACAATTTAAACTCGTGATTTTGTAATTTGCTCCTTACGTTAATTAAGTTATTGTAGTTTTATTATATTAATTTTGTGTTTATTTTTGTATAATACGTTAATTTAATCAAATTAATTACATCGGTTATCCATCGGTTTAAAGATCATTATTGCTAAATCAAGGGGCTCTAACCTAGTCGGTTAGCCTTTTGGCTATCAAGTTTCTCCTAAATGAGAGGTCTTGCGTTCCACTCTTAGGAGTGGAAAGGGAGGGCAAGAGTTTTTTGTAAGATGTATGAGGGTGAGTTTCAACACCTCGATGTGCTAATTTAACAACTAATCACTAATTTTTGTTGATTAAAAACAAATCACTATTGCTACAGCTTCCCACTAAAATGGAGCCCAAAATATACTTCCCTCATTCTCTCCTGGTTTCTCTTAATTGGGCCAAATATTTGCATTTGTTGTACGTTTATGAATATTTTTCCAACTTCGGTGGCTAGTTATTGTTGTTGTGCAAGAGAGTTCAGAAACGTGTTTAATTTCTCTTATATTTTAATTTTAATTTAAAAAAATTTGAGTGGCTTATTAGACTCATCATGAGTTCCATTTCGATAATTCAAATTGTTCATTTTGTAGAATTCTCATTGAATTGTATATTATTCATAGAAAAAAAAATTAAATTAATTTGATAATCGTAATGTTTTTATTTTATCACATTTATCTTAAAAAAATGAATAATAAGTATGCCTTTGAAAATTGAGAAGAGGTTTTGGAAAGTATAAAATTCAAAATCCACCTTTGGTCGAAAGGGAAGGATGTGTGCAATTCAATTAATATTAGTGACCTTGTGTTTCGACTGCGCTCTATCAAGGATTATCTGTAGCAGTACACTTGGGCTCTATTACAAAAATGCTCCGAACCCCCAGTTTAGGCTGACCCCCAGCACCCCTAGCTGATGTGGAAAAGTCACGTGATATGCATGTGTTTCAATTATCTCACACTTGAGAATTCAAAATTTCCCCCAAACACAGATTGATCTCTCTTTCTCCAAAACTTGGACTCCGACGATCGAGAGGGCAATAGCTCCTTCTCTATGTATATATCTTTGTGTATATCTGTGTATAAATGTATCTGCGTATGTTGAGTAAGAATTTAGGTTGAATGTTTGGATTTAGGGATGTTGATTTAGGAATTGAGTTTGGGCTTTTGATTTGTTTACCAGATTGGCCTTTTGATTTGGAGTTTTACCTTGCCTACCACTTGTTCGATGAAATTCCTCAATCAAAATGGCCTTTTGATTTGGATTATAGTTTTAATTTTTTTGATAGGTTGTGCAAAACCAATCCAAATCTGTAATGACTCGTTAATGACTGTTAAATGAGCTTAGACCTCAGCTCATAATCATCTTGAATAGCTTCACTAAATAGCTGAGAAAAACATTTCCCAAGTTTGAGTTCGAAATTATGAATTACTAAGGGGCTGCTAGGCTCCTTTTACAGCTCTATTTACCAATAACTTAAAAGGTAAAGTTTGCATCTTAGGAATATAATTAACTTCTATGTGAAGAACATCTCCAGAGTCTTTAAGAGAAGCTTAAGTTAGATCATATGAACATCTACAGAGTCTTTAAGAACATCTACAGAAGCTTAAGTTACACATATAATCAGAAGTAGAGAAGGTTATAATACTTTACGGTTATGAAATAAATGACTTAAATTGGCCATCTTGTACTTAACATGAGAATCTAAGATAAAAGTATCATCCAATCCACTTTCTCTTTTACTAATCTATTCTTATAACTAGCTTCATCCACAGTGATTGATGTCTTGGTGCATATTACGTGAGCATATATGTAAGCATATATGTCTTAGTGCATCTCATCGTTAACATAGATAGACTTGGCTAGTGTTAAGAACTCAAACCAGTGGCTAGTGTTGAGAACAATATTGAATTTTTGAAACTTCACCACAACACACAAACCAGTGGCTAGTGTTGAGAACAATATTGAATTTTTGAAACTTCACCACAACACACAAACTAGTGGCTAGTGTTGAGAACTAAATTGACAATTGACAAATGAACAATATTGATAATCTTAGAACTAAATTGAGAACTAACTTAGTCAATGCATCATTGTAAGTACTTCAGCAGTTTATTAACTTAATCAACCTCCATTCTTCCTCTTTGTGTAATGAAATAACAATTAAATGATTTCAGAATGATTATATAACACAATGCCCAAACAAACACAATGAATCAGTTCCCTAACACAATGTCCAAATTGAACCATTGTTGAATAATGGAACTGATTTGAACAAATATTATATGACTGTAGCTCAGCTTTTTCGCGCCCCCTTTCGGAAGCTTGAATGAAGCCCTACAGTTCGGACTCCCACGGTTCTGAATCTAATCTCACAAGTGCAATGTGAAATTGATAAACACCAAAGAGTCCAAATTCGGCAAATCTTTTTGGAAAATCGATTTTAAATCAAATAATACCAAAATTGGATTGCTTTGCCAGATACGGAGTCGCCACTTAAATATTTTTGTTTTGGGAAAATTTAGGAAACCCTGACTCATGCCAAAGGCCACGTGTCCGTCATCACCAAAGTTGCCTCAGCTCGGGAACCTAGGTATGAGAGGGGAAGGTCATGAATTGAGCACCTCCACTCGCCCGATCAAAGATCAGCCTCTACTAATCATGATATGCTTTTTATAAACATTATGTGCTCCTATTCTGATTATTAGACTAAAATTACTATGTAATGTGCACAAGCAAGTATAAACTACATTGCAAGAATTGGAACATTTCAAATCATGTTTGTTTTGCGAAAAAAGTTTGAATTTGCCACCCTCAAGTGGGCCTAAAGTTTGTGAATTTACCACCAATCATAATGGGCTTAAAACATGATTTGTCACTTAACAAAGTGAGCTTAAAACACACATTTCTTGAATCATTCCAATTCAAACTGTGCCTTCATCCACAGGCATTCAAGCAGTTTAAGCACATAGCCTCATGGAAAGCACGCTAATCATGCCAACATTTACATTCATGCAAGTATACTAAAGCATAAAAATTCACCTAGTACTCCAAGCCAAGAAAACATGAGTTAGAAAAATATGCATGATTCCTAACTTATACAAGATGCCTAATGCATCACATGCAATATGCAATTAATAGGCTCGGCTACTAATATGACATATGAATCGATTTGATAACATGCGATCTAAGCACGTATTCAAATAAGATATTTGAAATGACAATGCAGTTAGAATGATGCGCCGAGCCTCGGTGCATGCAAGACAAATTGAATGGATGCAAGCATAATGTATACTAATTAGAACATGCCCCTAATCTAACCATCAAAAGCGGGTAAATAAAAGGAAGAAAGACATGGGGTTGGAAGACATACACACACGCATACACACTTATTACAACATTACGCCCTCACGAAGGAGGGTCCGAATGAATAAGTTAACTAACCAGCTACGCTAATTAGGGTTAAGCTAATCTAATTAAGCTCTCATTGAACTAATCTAATTAAGCTAATTAGACTAATTATTACAAATTAAATGAATAACTAGTTAAGCTAATTACTAATTATTACAACACAAGTGTAGGTAAACTAAGCAATTAAACTATGTTGCCACTGCTCTACCTCGGGAAGTAAAGGATGCACATGCACAGTTTTCGCCCCGAAAAGACCACTGTTTTGCTCTCGAAAGTCTCTGTTTGCAGAGTTGAGCATTTCTAGAACCTTTTTGCTCCACCTTATCGAAATTCTGCTGTGGTTTATATCAGTGGCCAGCCAGTCATGGATGGATGCTGCCGGCCAGGAAGCTGTCCTACCGGCCAGAAATGATGCCATGGATGGTGGCCTGCCAGCCACTGATGCACTGGGTCATCATACTGCAACAGAGTACAAATAGAGCAAAAAAAGGGTTTTTCCAAAGATTTATTTGTACTGTATCCCTCCTTATCATCTCAATATCTCAAATGAGTGACACATTTGGATCCAAAAACCACCAATCAAGCAAATTCATTGCATGATGGCCAGAGATCCAAGTTGTACAATTTCGATAAATGCACAAATATGACCAACAAGACCACCACCCTATCATGTATGATCAAAGGCAATGGAGACCTAAGAAAGTGGCACATTTCATTACTTTTGAGTATGAAATGTCCAATTTTTCTTGTGTTCAAATTAACGTCCAATTTGAACACATGCAATGCAACACAAAGAAGTGCTTATCTTGTCACTTTGACTTGTTAATTTTGTTTACACATTTTAATTACCAAATCATTCTTTAATTAATTTGTCCATTGGTGAGTGTCCTCTAAGGTGAAGGAAGTGTCAACCAAGGGATAGTGTAAGGCAAGAGAGAGATCATGCATTTGATAATGAACCCTCAAAGAGGATTGAACCATTTAGCATGACCTCAATCTCAAGCATAAATGATCCCAAGCTTGAAACAGTCCTCAAAAGAAAATGAAAGAGTGAAGCAAAGAGGGAGGTTGCAAAGATTTAGGTGCTGAAATTAAGTGATAAAAGCACTAAAAACATGCAACCAAGTCACACCAATGATGTTTAAAGCCTTAAAACAACAAGCTAGTGTAAAGACTTACACTACAACTACACAAAACAAAGTTCAAATGAACCAAATAGCTCAAAAAAGAGCTAAAGAAGGCTATTTCAAAGGCTAAAACATGATGGACTTAAGCTAAGTTAAGTTAGAAAAACATGCTAACATGTAAAGCTAACTAAGCATGCAAACAAGACACAAGGAGGGGAGGCTACCCCCTCAAAATTAAGACTTCAAAATGAGTTTTTTGCCACTGAAAAACCTCTAAAATTCAATGGTTAAAAGGTCCAAAAAAGTTGGTTTTTAGGTGATGATCAAAGGTACAAAAAACTTTACAAACAAAGGAGTAAGAAGGGTGAACCACCCCCTAACTGAAAATGGCCTCAAACCACCACCTTTAGGCCACAAAAATAGAGTTTTTTACAGTTCAAAATCAGCCCAAAAACAATTAAAAAAGATAGAAAAACAAGTATTGAAAACAAGATAACAAGACTAGTATTCTACCTCTTGAAGCAAAGAACACTTTAGGTACAAGTTCTAGCCAAAACCACCTTCAAGAGCTCCAAGAAGGCCCCAAGGAACCTCAGCTCAAAGGTGAGAGGATTTGGTTTAGGAGATGTAGGCAAAAGTGTAGAGAAACTAGGCAAACACACACAATTTTGCAAGAGAGAGAGAGAAATCTAGAGAGAGAAAATTTTTATGTCTCAATTTTTTCTAACCCCCACACATGAGAGAAAGGGTTCCTATATATAGAAAACACAAATTTCCCTCACAAACATCCAGCCATACTCGTGTAGGAAGATGCATGAATCTGTGTAAACAGCTGACACAAAATATCACAAAATATTTGCAGCATACAATGGTGGCTGGTCGGCCATCAGTAGTGGCCGGTAAGGCTTCATTGATGGCAAGCAATGCACATCAATGGCTGGCAAAAGAGAAGTGGTGGCCGGCAGCCTCCAAGGATGGCCGGCAGGCCATCAAAAACTTCAGGCTGAAAAGACCCACGCATGGTCCAAAGATGAGACAAAATGGATGTAGGGTTTGTAATGCTCAAAGTTGTGGCATTCCGTTAGAGACTTCGAGTGTTTGGCAATCAAACAGACTCATCATCGCATGTATCTACAACAACATCCAAGTCTTAAAGGGCCGTCAAAAATGGAGTGTCTACAGTGACTATCCCCAAAGTTCATGAACAAATATCAGGGGATAATTAATGAAATTGATTTTTTATTTAGTGAAGAAAGTGTATGAACAAATATCAGTGAACAAATATCAGGGGATAGTGTATGAACAAAGTGTATGAACTAATTTGTTAATGAAACAAATGTCCAAATTGAGTCACTTGGGGCTGGGGGAACTGATTTTATATGAACTGATTTTTTTTTGTTTAACTATTATTACTAATTTCTTATATGGACTGATTTTTTTTGTTTAATGAAATAAGTGTATGAACTGGTCTTATATGGAACTGATTTTTTTATACGGAACTAATTTCTTATATGAAATGATGTTTTTTGTTTAATGAAACAAGTGTATGAACTGATTTTATATGGAACTGATTTTTTTTTTTTTTTTTTTATAACTATTATTACTAATTTCTTGCTTGGAGAGCTAGGGAAAAAGTTTACCTCATAAAAAACCGATCCAGAGTAGACACAGACACATAGCCAAAGATTGAGGACAGTGACAGACAGAGATGCAGCCGAAGATTACATCTACCTCAGTCGCATGATCATTTGGACTGTGTACATGGGAAAAACCAGAGTTTGGGTGGACAAAATTGACTACCGATGGATCTGTAGGTTGAGATAATGCTAGCTTTGGTGGTTTGCTTAGCGATTACAATGGCCGTCGTCGACGACGTAGAGCTACGGTCGAGGAGGAGGATAGTGGAGAGCTGGCGGCAACAGGTGAGACAGACGAGGGAAGATGATTTTGGGTTTGGTCTCCTACTATTTCCATCTTTTTTCTTTTTTTTTTCCACAGTTGCTTGCGTGTAGACAAGCTTTTCTACATCAGCTGCCACCTTCTTCCACATTAGCTACTATCTCACTGGGGGTCCTGGGGGTCAAGTTTCACTGGGGGTCTGTAGTGGGGTTGGGCTCTATTATTCTTGGCTAATTTGTGCGAATCCATAAGGGGATTGATTCAAGATGTTTTAGTTTTTCTTGTTGAGACTTTGACTTGCAAATGGGCAGTTCAGGGTACTGTGGCCTGCTACCCTGTTCATGGTCTGTTAGGGTATGTTTTATTTTATGAAAAATGTTATGTGTCTCAAATTTTCTACCAAATGTCTCACATAGATGTGGAGTCGCGGACCCACACCCATGTGAGACATTTAATCATTTATTTAGTAGAGAATTTGGTATCTCTAACATTAGCCTTATTTTATTTTCTTTAATTTGTCTCCTAAGTTGGTTACTCACCAATTGGGTGTTGTGCGTACATTTTGGCGTTAACATAGTTGGAATGATTTTACACTGTGATGCTTTGGGACTCCCCATTCTTTATTGGTATTGTTATATTTGTACTTGTACTATGCTTTTCATTAACAAAGTTTCTTCTTTGCTAATTAAAAAGAAAAAGAGAGAGTATGCTTTTAAAAATAGATAATTTATTTTTTTAGAGACAAATATATTAAATTGAAAAGCTTATGATTAATTGACATAGATTTTTTTTTATTATAAATAATATGCATGTAAAATGAGCAGTTTGAATTATCAAAATGAAGTGATGGTGAGCATATGGGATAATTGTAAGAATTTTTCCTAAATATGGCTTAATGCAGCTTATGCATGATTATACTAGATTCATCTCATTAAGTAAGATACATGTACATCAATTAGATAGTGACTAATTATTGATGAATGCACCTATGCATACAATGTATAGAAGACTAATGTTAGTGCATTGAATGTGATGGATTCATTATGAATGAATCTTAGAGATGCATTATGTATCTATTATGAATATGTAAGATACATTAATCTATCTAATGAATTCATTAATATAGAATATGCATTATGTATCATGAATGTATAAGATACATTAATCTATTTAATGAAGTTCATTGAATGAATGGATTCTTTGATGGGAAGAATACTAGTATAAATAGTGTAAGGTCCCAAACCACACTCTCCATCAAAAACTCAAGTTGTCACCACAAGAAGGCTCTCATCGCCTAGAGAGAGAGAAGTGGTTTGAAGATCTTAGACAAGTCAAGAACTTAAAGATCAAGGTCTTCTATTCAAGGTTTCTCTTTCTTGTAAGAGGATTTCATACTATCATGGATCAAGGTATGTATTTACTTAAGTTGTATAGTAGAAACTCATATAGTTTTCATATATAGAATTGAATCCTTAATGGTTTTTAGTTTATGTTCCGCAAAGTTTTCTATCAATTGGTATCAGAGCATGGTTCTCAATTCTGATGCATGAAACGTATAAGTATGAATTTCATTTTATGATGATGTTTGGTGTAACAAGTGCAAAACCTTGATTTACACTTGTCCAATTTTATTTTTATTTTTGGCCAATCTTTTATTCTATTGATATTAAAATAAAAATTGAAAATTATTGAACAAGTGGTAATTATGATAATGTTTTATGCACTTATAATGTTTTGTTACATACCTTATGAGTTGAAACATTGTTGATCAGCCCAGCGGAGGTTCAACACTATATATGTTTGAACAACAGAGATGATTAGTATAATAAATATAGTAATAAGTTTTTCTGCCTAACGGTGATAAACTTCTCACGTGCTTTAGTTAATAAAATAAAATAAAAGACATTTGAGTTTTTCTGCCCAACGGTGATAAACTCGTTACGGTCTTAATGATTATTTTATTTTATGTTGTTTATTTTTATTAGTCATCTCATTTACTTTTATGAATTGTTAAAATATATTGTTATTCGGCCCAACGAAAGGATAACTTGATTTCGTATCTAACTAATTATGTTTTATAGTCAGATATATTTAACTTGTGGGGTTATTTTTATGAGATGTGAAAAGTAGTTTTCTTGATTATATTGTATAAGTGTTTGCAACATTGAATCCTACTGCCATTAATAGTTACTTATCTGGTATTGAAGCTTTGAGTGGAACTAATTTTAAGAAATGGAAAGAACAAATTGGAATTGTTTTGGGAATTATGGATTTAGACTATGCATTAAGAGAGTCAGCTCCTACAAAGCCTAATGATACAAGTTCTAAGGAACACATGGCTTTATATGAAAAATGGGAACGCTCTAATCACTTAAGTCTAATGATTATGAAATGCTCAATTACGTCTGCAATTCAAGGAGCAATCCCTGTTTCTGAAAGTGCAGTGAGCTATATGAAATCTATTGAAGAACAATTCATTGGAACTTCCAAATCTCTTGCTAGTACTCTCATGATTAAAATGATGACAATGAAATATGATGGTTTGAGTGGCGTTCGTGAACATATCTTAAAGATGAATAACTTGGCCTCTCAATTAAAGGGAATGGACATGGAAATTTCTGAAGGTTTTCTTATTCATTTCATTATGACTTCTCTTCCTGCGCAATTTGGTCCTTTTAAGATCAATTATAATACACAGAAAGATAAGTGGAAGATGAGTGAGTTAATTGCCATGTGTGTTCAAGAAGAAAAGAGGCTTAAAGCTGAAAAGCTTGATATGGTTCACCTTACCACTTTGGGTCCAACCAAAACAGATTTTCAAGAAAGGCAAAAGTAAGAAGAAAAAGAAGAATGCAACTGATGAAACTCACAAGGCTAATGAAGAAAATAAGATTCGATGCCATTTCTGTCGAAAGAAAGGTCACATAAGGAAAGACTGTCCAGGTTTTAAAAGTTGGTTGGACAAGAAAGGTAACACTCAATGCTTTGTGTCTTATGAATCCCTTTTGGTAGATGTTCCACCAAATTCTTGGTGGATTGACACTGGTGTAAGTATTCACATAACAAATTCCATGCAGGGATACTTTACAAGTCGGAAACTAAATAAAGGAGAACGAACCATTACGGTTGGGAATGGAATAGAAGTGGAGGCTGAGGCTATTGGCACCCTCCGTCTAATTTTAGACTCTGGTTTCACTTTAGATTTAGTAAACACGGTTTATATTCCTGTTTTTACTAGAAACCTAATTTCTGTTTCATAACTTGATTCCTGTGGTTATGAATTTAAGTTTGGAAATAATAAGGTCTCTTTGTTCCACAATTCTCATATGATTGGTTCTGGTATTTTATATGGTAATCTTTATTCATTGAATTTAGATTTCACTTATGCACAATCTCTTTTATCCTTTAATGTAAACGACTTGGTAAATAAAAAGAGAAAGCGAGTGAATGAAAATTCATCCATGTTGTGGTATAAGCGCTTGGGCCACATATCAAGAGAAAGGATGGAACGTCTTATTAAAGACGGAATTTTAAGTTCACTTGATTTTTCTTATTTTAGTACTTGTGTGAATTGCATTAAAGGAAAATACACAAAGACAAAGAAAAAGGGTGCTATTAGGACTACTGAATTATTAGACACAATTCATACTGATATATGTAGTCCCTTTACTGTTCCAACTATTTCTGGACATAAATATTTTATTACTTTTATTGATGACTTTTCTAGGTATACTTATGTGTATCTTATTCGTGAAAAATCAGAAGCACTGGATATGTTCAAACTCTATAAAACTGAAGTTGAAAATCAACTTGACAGACGGATTAAAAGTGTAAGATCTGATAGAGATGGTGAATTTTATGGTAGATTCACTGAGTCGGGTCAAAATCCAAGTGCTTTTGCTTTATTTTTGGCTGAGAATGGTATTGTTGCTAACTACACAATGCCTGGTACACCTGAGCAAAATGGTGTAGCTGAGCGACGAAACCGTACTCCTTTAGACATGATGAGAAGCATGATGAGTAACTCTTCTTTGCTAGATTACTTGTGGGGTGAAGCTTTAAAAACTGCTGTACATGTTCTAAATAAGGTTCCTAGAAAGGCTGTGCCTGTAACTCCTTATGAGTTGTGGGTTGGTAGGCAACCTAATTTGAATTATTTACATGTATGGGGTTGTCCTGCTGAAGCATAAATTTTCAACCCACAAATAAAGAAATTAGACCCTAGAACTATAAGTTGTTATTTCATTGGATATCCTGAGAGATCAAAGGGTTTCAGATTCTATTGTCCCACTCATAGACAAGAATTGTTGAAACTAAAAATGCTGTGTTCTTAGAGGATGAAAACATTAGTGGGAGTATGAATCTCAAAAATATTTCTTTGGAGGAAAATCATGATTTTATGCCTTCCACGATTATCCAAGAAAATGTTGTACCTGAACTTATTGGTACACAAGAGATTTCTCACATTGGAAAAAAGGTTGTCCCAGTTACAGAACAACCTTTACGCAGATCACAAAGAGAAAAGAAACCAGCCATATCAGATGAACATGAGGTTTACCTAAATGAGTGTGATATAGGCTTAGAGAACAATCCTGTTTCTTATGCCCAAGCTATGAAAAATGGAAATGCAACTTAATGGTTAAATGCCATGAAAGATGAGTTAAAATCCATAAACGACAACAATGTCTGGAATCTTGTAGAATTGCCTAAGGAAGCCACAACTGTTGGATGCAAATTGGTTTTTAAAACCAAGCGTGATCCTAAAGGCAATGTCGAAAGATACAAGGCCAGATTAGTTGCTAAAGGCTACACTTAAAAAGAAGGGATAGACTATAAGGAAACTTATTCTCCTGTTTCTAATAAAGATTCCTTGAGAATAGTCATGGCCTTAGTAGCTCATTATGATTTAGAGTTACATCAAATGGACGCTAAAACAGCTTTTTTGAATGGTGACTTGCATGAAGTGGTCTACATGGACCAACCTGAAGGTTTTTAGGATGAAAGCAAGGAAAATATGGTTTGTAGGCTTAAGAAGTCCATATATGGTCTAAAGCAGGCATCTCGACAATGGTATCTTAAATTTCATGAAGTTCTCACCAAATTTGATTTTAAGGATAATGTTATTGATCAATGTGTCTACCTTAAAATCAGTGGGAGCAATATCTGCATTATAGTTTTGTATGTTGATGATATATTGCTTGCTAGCAATAATTTGGGAATGATACATGAGACAAAGAAATTCCTTACGAGAAATTTTGAAATGAAAGATCTTGGTGAAGCCTCTTTTGTCATTGGGATAGAAATTCACCGAGATAGGTCTCGTGGTATTTTAGGATTGTCCCAAAGAGCCTATATCGAAAAGGTTCTTAAAAAGTTCAACATGCAGAACTGTTCAAGTAGTGTTGCCCCTATAGTTAAGGGTGATAAATTTAGTGAATTTCAGTGTCCTAAAAATAATTTAGAAAGGGAACAAATGAAAGAAATTCTTTATGCCTCTGCAGTTGGGAGCATTATGTATGCTCAAGTTTGTACACGTCCTGACATAGCATTTGTAGTTGGTATGCTTGGTCGATACCAAAGCAATCCCGAACTTGATTATTGGAAAGCAATTAAGAAAGTGTTGAGATATTTACAAGGCACTAAGGATTACCTGCTCACTTATCGAAAAACAGACAGCCTTGAAGTGGTTGGTTATTCAAATGCTGATTATGCTGGATGTAAAGACACTCGAAAGTCCACTTCTAGGTACATTTTTATGCTTGCTAATGGACCCATTTCATGGAAGAGTCATAAGCAGACTCTGACAGCTTCTTCCATTATGGAGGCAGAGTTCATAGCATGTTATGAAGCCACATGTCATGCAGTATGGCTAAAGAATTTCATATCTGGATTACAACTTGTCGATTCAGTTTCGAAGCCCTTACAGATTTACTGTGATAATGATATTGCTGTGTGGTCCTCCAATAATAACAAAACTTCAGGAGAATCAAAGCATATTGATATCAAGTATCTAGTTGTTAAAGAAAGGGTTCTGAATTAGACTGTTTCCATTTCTCATATTGGTACTGTAACGCCCTCAAAATAAACCCATAAATCATACATTCTTGACATGCTTAGACATAAGAGAATAAAGCATAATTACATATCATCAGAGTATTCATCAAAAAATGTATTACATGTCGACAACAAAAGTAAATGCCCTACAGGCTTACAACTTTCCAAGTCAACACTTGGTTACAAAAAGAGATTACTAACTCTACACAAAATAAGCCCTTGGCTTGATATACATATAATACAACAAAAACAACAAAAGAGTCCAACAGCCTCAAGCCTTCCAAGCTACGTTCTTGGAGGTGGCATAATACCTGTACCTAAAAATGATCTCCCATATAGGGTGAGCCAACGCCCAGTAGAGATATGCTAAACATAATATGAGCAATAACTAACACATTAGCATTTGATAAATGTTTAACTCACATAAATCAATTCATAACCCATTTCAATTACATGACAAATGTGTCCATGTTTCATTCCATTTTCCATTTCTTAACCAATTTCTCAATTCATAACTATGGCTCAGAACCTGGCCAAACAATTTAAATGTGATTACATCTCATATCAACAGTACTCCCATCTCAATTGAGATTACAACTCAAATTAAACACTTCATACTTCACAATAGATACACATAATTGCTGTATCAATCTCAAATAAAACACCTCTGTACTTCATATATGATACACAGATTTGCTGTATTAATACTTCAATAGATACACATAATTGCTGTATCGATGGAGTCCATCCCCTATCTCCTCCCAAATAATATCCGGTTTAGGAGTCCATCTCCTATCTTCCCCTAAACCGTGGAGTACATCCCCTATCTCCTCCCACACAATATAATGTATATAAACACATATCATATACAAAATCAATCAATACATAAATTTGATGTATTATCCCAACCGTCATATTCGATGACATATTCAATTGATTAGTTTTAGTTTGCCTAATTATCATGCATTGTCTACAACAATCAAGACTATCCTCCATCGATAGCCCAAAGCAGTTATTTCTAAACAGATAATAAAAGCCTCAACAGATATATAATTTCAACATTTTCAAAGTGAGCGATTAATAAATCCAACTCCACCGTTCTATCTTATAATGAGCTAATTTCATTATTTCCAACTCAATTTCACATTTCCATAACAATTGTCATTAATTACACTAATAACCCAAATATACCCAAACATGGCATTTTCCCCCTTTTTCTCAGTATTGACCCAAAGGTCCAAATATTATCAACAACATCAATAACCTCCTTTTTAGTCCCAAAGCACATGAGTTTGAATCAAAAGAACAAAACTCTACTTTCCAATATAACATACTACAAACCCTAACTTTCCAAATCAAACCATTTATACAAAAAGCTCAACATTTAGGTTAAAGCTCATAAAAATAAGTAGGAATCCCTACCTCAAGAGATGAGACCCAATGGAGAAGATGAAGAATTTCGAGATGCTCCAAAGCCCAAGATTTTCGGATCAAAAGATAGCCCACACCAAGATCAACACTTTTTACAAAGGCCCAAAGGTGGAAGATCACTAGGGCTAGATGATTTCTTAGAGAGAATGTGAGGTTTTAGAGAGAGAAGCTCTCCAATGGAGGTTTTGAAAAAGTAAGAGAGAGAAAGAAAATCAAAAAGTGATCCAAAAAGTCAAAACTCGGGCTGATATAAAAGTTGCCCCGCTCGAGCGTAGAAACCCCCACTTGAGCGTCAGACACAGACTCACGCTCGAGCGTGAAAAGCGCCGCTCGAGCTTCGATTGCACACCTGTAGAAGTTTTGCAGACATGGTCCCCGCTCGAGCGTCAAATTCCCCGCTCGAGCGGAGGAACAAAATCAAAGGGTCACGCTCGAGCGTCAAAACTCCCGCTCGAGCGTACGAAGACCTGCAGAGAAAATACTGGGAGATGGAAATTCACGCTCGAGCGTCAAAACGCCCGCTCGAGTAGAGAAGCAACAACGAAGGGCCCGCTCGAGCGTCAAAAGCCCCTCTCGAGCGTGAAGGCCAAATTCTGGGCATCAACTTTTGGTTTCAAAGCACAACCAACCTATTTCAAACCTGCCCAACATAACCCAAGACTCAAATACAAAGAGTAAGAGAAGGAAATGAGAATGAGACAACAACACAACCACGGAACCAAGTTCGGAATACAATATACAAAGGAAAGGAAAACCGAGATCGCTATAACCTTTCCCCCTTAAAGAATTTCATCCCCGAAATTAAGTACAAGTTTTCAAAAACAAGTTTTTCTCAATTCTCAACAATATTACAATTCATTACCCAACAACTTGATCCATTACCGGTCATTCCATTTCTATTCAAGAGGCATTTCACAATATATACTCAATGTGCATTATTAGCATGCTTTCCCTTAAAATTTATCAATTTCAACACATTTTTCACAATTCCATATCATATTCAATGTTCATGATATATTTCCATTTCTACAATACATTCAACATATGCAATGTTACATTAAACCTCCTTTTCAAGGCAAGTTTCAAAATACTTCCATAAATCAAAACATATATAATGTTTTACAACTCAAGACATATTTAATGCTCCTAAAGTTCATCAATATTACAAAATCCCAATACATGGCTAAACATCTACAAACAAGTCCGGATACTTCTCACGGACATCCACCTCACGTTCCCAAGTGGCTTCCTCCACTCCGTGATGTTTCCACAAAACCTTTACTAAGGGAATGGTCTTGCCTTGCAAGACTTGATCCCGCCCATCCAAGACCCGAACCGGTCTTTCCTCATACGAGACATCCTCATCAACCTCCAAATCGGTCTAATCCAGCACATGAGACGGATCCGGCTCATACTTCCGAAGCATACTAACATGAACCACGTCATGCACTCCGGACAACTGCGACGGTAAAGCTAAACGGTACGCAACCTCCCCAATCCTCTCAAGGATCTCAAAGGGACCAATAAACCGAGGGGACAACTTCCCACTCTTTCCGAACCTCATCAAACCTCGCCTAGGTGATATTTTCAGAAAAACATGATCACCCGTCTCAAATGCCAAAGGCCTCCTCCTACGGTCGGCATAACTCTTTTGGCGACTCTGGGCTGTAACAAGCCTTCTACGGATAAGCTCAACTTTCTCCATCGTTTCCCTCACCAACTCCGGGCCTAACAAAGGTGTATCACCCACCTCGGCCCAACAAACTGGAGACCTACACGGTCGGCCATACAAGGCCTCAAACGGTGCCATACTAATACTCGACTGAAAACTGTTGTTGTAGGCAAACTCCACCAAAGGCAAGTGCCTCTCCCATGACCCACTAAAGTCAAGAACACAACCTCGAAGCATGTCCTCAAGGATCTGAATAGTACGCTCGGACTGCCTGTCGGTCTGAGGATGATAAGCCGTGCTAAAGGTCAATCTAGTGCCCAAGGCACTCTGCAAACTCTGTCACAACCTAGCAGTAAAACGAGGATCTCTATCTGAAACGATCGACACTAGGACCCCGTGTAACCTCACTATGTCCTGAATATACAAGTCGGCAAGATGATCTACCGAATCTCTCACGCGCATAGGGATGAAGTGCGCTGACTTAGTCAACCGGTCTACAACCACCCAAATAGCATCACTACCCCGCTGAGTCCTCGGAAGACCTACAACGAAGTTCATAGTGACATGCTCCCATTTCCCTCGACAATAGGCAAGGGTTGCAACAAACCTGCTGGCCTCTGATGCTCAGCCTTCACTTGCTGACAAGTAAGGCATTTCGATACGAAAACTGCCACATCTCTCTTCATACCCCGCCACCAAAACTAGCGACCCAAATCACAATACATCTTGGTGCGCCCCGGATGCATTGTAAGGCGTGAATAGTGAAACTCTCGGAGTACCTCCTTTCGGCAAGACTCCGGCACAAACAAGCGGTTTCAATATCTCACACTTAGGTCGGGATACACAGACAAACCCTTCTCAACCTTCCCACTGGAGATCTTCTCTTGAAGGGATTCTACCTCAAGGTCACCTCTCTGTGCCTCTAACACTCGATTCACAAGTGTAGGCTGCGCAACAACAGAAAATAAGGCCGCAGCCTTAACGGACTCGCCCAGAAGCAAATCAAATTCCCCAAGTGCACCCAACATCTTCCATTCCCGGATGGCTATACAAGCTACATCACTAATGGATTTCCTACTAAGGGCATCGGCCACAACATTGGCCTTTCCCGGGTGATAGTGCAACTCAAAGTCATATTCCTCTATGAACTCCATCCATCTCCTCTGCCTCAAATTCAAGTCTCTCTGTGTAAACAGGTACTTCAAACTCTTATGATCCGAGAATACCTCGAATCTCTCACCATAAAGGTAGTGCCTCCAAATCTTCAAGGCAAAGATCACAGCTGCTAATTCTAGGTCATGCGTAGGGTAGTTCCTCTCCTGTATTTTCAACTGACGTGAGCCATAGGCTACCACTTTCCCCTCTTGCATCAACACACAACCCAAACCCTCTCGTGAGGCATTACAATAAACCGCATAACCCAAACCTCTCTCCGGAATAATCAAAACCGGAGCGGTGGTCAATCTAACCTTCAACTCTTGGAACGACTTTTCGCAAGGCTCACTCCACACAAATTTGACCCTTTTCCGCGTCAATCTAGTCAACGGTGAAGCTAGCTTGGAGAAATCTTTCACAAATCGGCGGTAATACCCAACTAATCCCAAAATACTGCGGATCTCAAAAACACTCTTAGGCTGTGCCCAATCCTGCAATGCCTTTATCTTGGATGTATCAACAGACACCCCTTCCCCGGAAACCACATGGCCTAAGAACTTAACCTCTCTTAGCCAGAACTCACACTTCCCGAACTTGGCATACAGCCTATGGGCTCTAAGCAACTCAAGCACCACTCTCAAGTGTTCCCCGTGCTCCTCCTCAGTAGGTGAATAAATTAGAATGTCGTCCACAAAAACGACTACAAAACGATCTAAGAATTTCCATAATATCCGGTTCATCAAATCCATAAACACTGCCGGTGCATTGGTGAGCCCAAATGACATCACCAGAAACTCGTAATGGCCATACCGCGTACGGAATGCCGTCTTCGGAATATCCCCCTTCCTGACCCTCAACTGGTGGTAACCCGATCTCAAGTCTATCTTAGAGAAATAACGGGAACCCTTCAACTGGTCAAACAAATCATTTATACGAGGCATAGGGTATTTATTCTTAATCGTAGCCCGATTCAACTTCTGGTAATCAATGCAAAGTCTCAAGGCGCCATCTTTCTTTTTAGCAAAGAGGGCCAGTGCTCCCCACGGCGAAACACTAAGGCGAATAAAGCCTTTATCCAGCAACTCCTGGAGTTGAATCTTCAACTCACTCAACTCGGCTGGGGCAAAATGATAAGGTGCCATAGAAATCAGCGTCGTGCCGGGCACTAAGTCGATAGAGAACTCTATCTCTCGATGAGGTGGCAAACTAACAAGATCCTCGGGAAAGATGTCCGAGTACTCGGAAACCACTCTCGGCAATACAGTCTGGGTCTCATCACACTCACCACTCATAAAGCTAGCAAGCAGACCACTAAGTTCACTCTGCCCTCGCGGATCATATACCGGTGGCAATACACTACCAACCCGATCCCCCAAGAAATGAAAACAATCCCCGCTCAAGGTACATACTATGACCCTCTGGCAGTAGCAATCAATAACAGCCCGGTATGACGATAACCAGTCCATACACAAAATAACATCAAAACCCGACATAGCCATAACTACAAATGAAAATGGAAGTCGGCGGTCGGCGACCTCTATATCGCACCCTCTACACCCTTGTTTCAGAATCAACTCAACACAAATAGGAGATGCTAACTGTGCCAACTCCAATCCCAAAACAAATGCAAATGCAACAGATATAAAAGAATGAGATACACCCGTATCAATCAACACATTGGCAACCGAGTTGCAAAACAAGAAGGTACCTCTCACAACCGATGGAGCCGGTACAAGATCTTGCGCGGTAACAGCATACACGCGCCCTATAGGCCCCTGATCTACCTGCTTACCTCTAGGAGCAAAAGACTGCTGCACAGACTGGGACGACGAAGCTCCCTAATTGGCCCTCGAGGCCTGAACTAACTGAACTGGCTAAAAACTTTGCCTCTGCCCAGATGCACCAGAA
The DNA here is from genome assembly GCA_036172215.1 of Camellia granthamiana. NCBI lineage: Eukaryota > Viridiplantae > Streptophyta > Magnoliopsida > Ericales > Theaceae > Camellia > Camellia granthamiana. The sequence continues at coordinate 49,368,955 of CM069910.1, forward strand.
GTGCCACTCAACTGCGGGCAAAACCTCTTCAGGTGCCCCGCCTGACCACATTGGTAACAAGAGAGCGGCTGGCCTCTGCCCTGACTCTGGCTCTGAGGTCGAGCCGAAGATAAAGCTGTTCTCTGCCCTCCGCCCTTCTGCGGCAAGTTGGAGACTTGTGGCCCAGCTGGCCACATTGTAACAAGTCACGTCTCCCTGACTGCCTCTCCCAGGGCCTGCACTCGGTACTGGAAAGGTAGATCTAGCAAAACCACCCTGAGGCTGCTGAGGGTTAGAACCCCTCTGTCTCCTGCCATCACCCTGGCCATCTTGACTCCTCTTGGATCCTCTCTGTCTCTCCTCCTCCTCCTGCATCATAATCTCCATATGGGCCACAGCATCTACAAGGCGTCCATAGTCTCGGGTCATAGAACCCCTAACTCTCATCTTGAGGCCATGCCTCAACTTCTTCTCAAACTCCAGACAACGGCATTCCTCAGACTCCACAAGCTCAGGTGCGAACCTAGATAGACTGGTAAATGCGGCCTCAAACTCGGCCACTGATAAACTTAGCTGCTTGAGCTGACAAAACTGGTCTCTCAGTTTCTCCCTGGCAACTGGAGATAGAAACTTCTCCTGGAAAGCATCCACAAAAGCCTCCCACGTGCCACCAATACGACCCCTCATGTACTTCCACCACTGACTCGCATCCCCTTTTAGCTGGAAAAATGCCAAGGTCACTTTCAAAGCCCCGTCTTCGATGCCAAGCATCTCAAACGTCTTCGTCATCTGTTCGAGCCATTCATCAGCTTTTGGTGGCTCTTTCGGATTCCCCACAAACTAGTCCGGGTTAGACCAGAAAAACTCCCTCTTCAGAAAGAAAGGCCTTGCATCAACAACCTGGGCCTGAACTTGATTCTCAGCTATGAGAATGCCCATGCATTCCCTCAAGGCTCCTGCTATCTCGCGGGCTAAGGCACCCAAGGCTTGCTAACCTGTTGGCTCAGCCATATTGGCCTGAACAACACCCTCTTGCTGCGCCGGAATATCATCCGGTAAAGGCATCTCCTGCCTACCACGTCTACCTCCATGTCCTCGTCCTCGTCCTGACATCCTAATAAAGGTAACGAAGAATATTAACACATTCACAAATGTGCCGAAGCTATAACACTCGCGTCCTAATGCACAGACAACTGTAATTCACTCCACGTAAGCACATAATCACATAAGCACTTACGAATTTCATTTCCGGATAATGATAGTCCCGAGGCGTCGCTAGAGTTCCGGTTAGAAACAGTATTGATCAAGTGCTTTTCCGACAAGACTCACAGAAACCCAAGGATCCAATCAACATCCTAGAAATTAAATCTCATACCTATATAGTCATATAAGCATGTCATCAAATAAACACATACAATCATACATAAGTCTCTAACAAGCGAGACAAACCCATAGTGATACTAATCACTTCCCACGTACCCAAAGTATTCAAACTCGGTACGCTCTGATACCAAGTTGTAACGCCCTCAAAATAAACCCATAAATCATACATTCTTGACATGCTTAGACATAAGAGAATAAAGCATAATTACATATCATCAGAGTATTCATCAAAAAATGTATTACATGTTGATAACAAAAGTAAATGCCCTAAGGGCTTACAACTTTCCAAGTCAACACTTGGTTACAAAAAGAGATTACTAACTCTATACAAAGTAAGCCCTTGGCTTGATATACATGTAATACAACAAAAACAACAAAAGAGTCCAACAGCCTTAAGCCTTCCAAGCTACGTTCTTGGAGGTGGCATAATACCTGTACTTGAAAATGATCTCACATATAGGGTGAGCCAACGCCCAGTAGAGATATACTAAAAAATAATATGAGCAATAACTAACACATTAGCATTTGATAAATGTTTAACTCACATAAATCAATTCATAACCCATTTCAATTATATGACAAATGTGTCCATGTTTCATTCCATTTTCCATTTCTTAACCAATTTCTCAATTCATAACTATGGCTCAGAACCTGGCCAAACAATTTAAATGAGATTACATCTCATATCAACAGTACTCTCATCTCAATTGAGATAACAACTCAAATTAAACACTTCATACTTCACAATAGATACACATAATTACTGTATCAATCTCAAATAAAACACCTCTGCACTTCATATATGATACACAGATTTGCTGTATCAATACTTCAATAGATACACATAATTGCTGTATCGATGGAGTCCATCCCCTATCTCCTTCCAAACAATATCCGGTTTAGGAGTCCATCTCCTATCTTCCCCTAAACCGCGGAGTACATCCCCTATCTCCTCCCACACAATATAATGTATATAAACATATATCATATACAAAATCAATCAATACATAAATTTGATGTATTATCCCAACCGTCATATTCGATGACATATTCAATTGATTAGTTATAGTTTGCCTAATCATCATGCATTGTCTACAACAATCAAGACTATCCTCCACCGATAACCCAAAGCAGTTATTTCTAAACAGATAATAAAAGCCTCAACAGATATATAATTTCAACATTTTCAAAGTGAGCGATTAATAAATCCAACTCCATCGTTCTATCTCATAATGAGCCAATTTCATTATTTCCAACTCAATTTCACATTTCCATAACAATTGTCATTAATTACACTAATGACCCAAATATACCCAAACATGGCGTTTCTCCCATTTTTCTCAATATTGACCCAAAGGTCCAAATATTATCAACAACATCAATAACCTCCTTTTTAGTCCCAAAGCACATGAGTTTGAATCAAAAGAACAAAACTCTACTTTCCAATATAACATACTACAAACCCTAACTTTCCAAATCAAACCATTTATACAAAAAGCTCGACATTTAGGTTAAAGCTCATAAAAATGAGTAGGAATCCCTACCTCAAGAGATGAGACCCAATGGAGAAGATGAAGAATTTCGAGATGCTCCAAAACCCAAGATTTTCGAATCAAAAGATAGCCCACACCAAGATCAACACTTTTTACAAAGGCCCAAAGGTGGAAGATCACTAGGCCTAGATGATTTCTTAGAGAGAATGTGAGGTTTTAGAGAGAGAAGCTCTCCAATGGAGGTTTTGAAAAAGTAAGAGAGAGAAAGGAAATCAAAAAGTGATCTAAAAAGTCAAAACTCGAACTGATGTAAACGTCGCCCTACTCGAGCGTGGAAACCCCCGCTTGAGCGTCAGACACAGACTCACGCTCGAGCGTGAAAAGCACCGCTCAAGCGTCGATTGCACACCTGCAGAAGTTTTGCAGACATGGTCCCCGCTAGAGTGTCAAACTCCCCGCTCGAGCGGAGGAACAAAATCAAAGGGTTACGCTCGAGCGTCAAAACTCCCGCTCGAGCGTACGAAGACCTGCAGAGAAAATACTGGGAGATGGAAATTCACGCTCGAGCGTCAAAACGCCCGCTCGAGCGGAGAAGCAACAACGAAGGGCCCACTCGAGCGTCAAAAGCCCCGCTCGAGTATGAAGGCCAAATTCTGGGTATCAACTTTTGGTTTCAAAGCACAACCAACCTATTTCAAACCTGCCCAACATAACCCAAGACTCAAATACAAAGAGTAAGGGAAGGAAATGAGACTGAGACAACAACAAAACCACAGAACCAAGTCCGGAATACAATATACAAAGGAAAGGAAAATCGGGATCGCTATAGGTACTACACTCATGTTAGCAGATCCTTTAACTAAAGGTCTCACACCTAAGCTCTTTCAAGAACATGTTGTGCGCATGGGCTTAGTAAAAAGTTTATCATGTTTAGACTTGAAATGAGTGTATTATGTTCGTGATAAATGTTATGTTATAATCATCTTCTGTTAGTAATGATTATGTTTGTTGTTTTCATTCTTCATACTTGTGCACACTTTAGAAGAAAATGTAAACAACGGGACCGTTATAGATGAATTAGCATTAATCATCATTATGTTGCAAATGTCATCTCTGTTTTTAAGATTCACTTATTCATGTTGATGGAAAATATTAACACTATAACCATTGTACAGTCTTGATCAATGTGTAAATCACTGACTATAATGATTTGGTGCTAATAATTTCATTGAATAGAATCTAGTGGTGATGGTGCAATCTTCTAGTGAGAGAACGTTGGCCATATTATGATAATCTAGTGACGTAATATAATCATGCAAGCCAAGTGGGAGATTGTAAGAATTTTTCCTAAATATGACTTAATGTGACTTATGCATGATTATACTAGATTCATCTCATTAAGTAAGATACATGTACATTAATTAGATGGTGACTAATTATTGATGAATGCACCTATATATACAATGTATAGAAGACTAATGTTAACACATTGAATGTGATGGATTCATTATGAATGAATCTTAGAGATGCATTATGTATCTATTATGAATATGTAAGATACATTAATCTATCTAATGAATTCATTAATATAGAAGATGCATTATGTATCATGAATGTATAAGATACATTAATCTATTTAATGAAGTTCATTGAATGAATGGATTCTTTGATGGGAAGAATACTAGTATAAATAGTGTAAGGTCCCAAACCACACTCTCTATCAAAAACTCAAGTTGTCATCACAAGAAGGCTCCTATCGCCTAGAGAGAGAGAGAAGTGGTTTGAAGATCTTAGACAAGTCAAGAACTTAAAGATCAAGGTCTTCCATTCAAGGTTTCTCTTTCTTGTAAGAGGATATCATACTATCATGGATCAAGGTATGTATTTACTTAAGTTGTATAATAGAAATTCATATAGTTTTCATGTATAGAATTGAATCCTTAATGGTTTTTAGTTTATGTTTTGCAAAGTTTTCTATCAATAATTAGTTACTATTACAAAAATAGTTAAAGATCATACTTTGACAAATAAAAATATTTCACTTTTATTGAAAGTGTGATAAAAAAAAATTAAATTGATATTTTAATCACACTTGATTTGATTAAGTGTGATTATATATATATTTTTTAATCACACCTTTTAATTAACATGTGATTAAAGATCACATAAGAAGAATTAAAAGTTATTTAAATTTTTTTAATCTCACTTTAAAAGTGAGATTAACAAAATTAAAATAATTTTGTAATCACACCTAATTTAATGAGTGAGATAATATATTTTTTTTAATCAAACTTTTTAAATAAGTGCGATTATATATATTTTAAAAAATACACTCACACACTGATTCTATAACTCTCTAAGGGCATCCGCATCAAACTAGCTAAAGTCATTTTTTAGCTAGTTTGATGATATTGTGCATAAAAGACGGGCCTTCATCAATCTCGCTACAGTAGGTCTCTAATTTACGAGTACTACAGTATCTCGTTACAACAAGCGAGGCACTGTTCATCGCTACAACACGAAGATTAGTGTTACCAGATGTTCGCCTGGAAGTCCGGTCGGTCAACGACCTATTTTATTTTATTTTTTTATTTTTAAGAATTGTTTGATTGGTAACTCATCAATTTAATTTTAAAAAAAAATAACAAACATAATAAGAAAATAATATTTTAATAAAATTAAGTTAAAATAAAGGGTTTGATGTAATAGGTACGAAAGAGATGATTAACTAAAATAGTAAAATAATTTTTTTTTTAAGATATAATTTGACTAAAAATTTGAAAAGGCTGGTGTGGATGCTCTAATGCGTCTGTCTGTCTCTCACCTTGTGACTGTCTCTCTCTCTCGCGCCTCTTCGACTGTCTCTCTCTTGCTCGCTTTTGTCTCCATCGCCATCGGATACAAGAGATTACCCCCATCGCACACGAGCACCACTGTCAATCCACCATTGGAGCATTACCCCAGGTATGTCTTCTCTATTTTGACCTCTCTCAGTCTTTCTGTCTCTCTTCGCCTAATTTCAGCCTTTAGGATTTTCTCACGGTAAGCTTTCTCTCTCTAACACTCTGTTTTTAGCTTTGCTTTTCACATTAGATACTATTTTGTGGGTTTTGTGAATCACTATGGGCATTTCAGTTGAATCTCGGGCATGGAGAAGCACAGGGGTGTATCTCTATTATGCTATTAATATGATGCTGCTTTTATTTATGTTTGTTTCACATCTATGTCAAGGATAATTGTTTTTTTTTGGTGCAAGTTACTGACCTTAATATTGTTTGATTAGTAATGTTGGGGTTTTGAACAAGATTTGGTTGAGATCTTTGTTTTTTCTTTCTTTTTTTTTTTTCTGCAGCTCAGGTGTTTGACGAAATGTCTAAGTTTACCCCACACCAAATTTTGGGCTTTGTTTTTAGTTAATGGGGTAGGGTGTTTTGCAAAATGGGAAGCTTTGAATCATTCCTCTCTTAAAAAGGATTTGCTTTAATAGTATTATTAATATTGTTGTTGTTGTTTTTTTTTTTTCTTCGTTATTTAGATTGAACTCTTCCCTTAGTCAATAATAATCATGCGGGGACTTTTCATGAAATCATCTCCATTTCCTCCCTTTTTTGTAATATAATATTTCCTTTGTGCTGCTTCCAGGGCTTCCTCATTCCTCATTGCTATAATTTGGACCTGCTCAAAAAAAAGTTTAGTGATTAACTTTCTGCTTTATGCTTATCTTCATGCATTTGGTGTACTGCAGTGTCTTGGATCTAAAATGCAGCCCTGTGGAACCAATTTTTGTTTCTGCAGCAGCATCTAGAGGGTACATTCTTTGTAGACTCAATATTCTATATTGAATTTTTGATTTCTGTGAGTGGGAATGACAATTCTTTTCATGGTTCTTAGTGTACATAAAAAGTATCATTTGTCTGCGTGAAAGGAGACTAAGGTTGAAGAGGATATGGATTAAATTCTTTACAGTACACTTTTAGTCCTATTTTGTAACTTCAAGTAATGGATTTTGAAGAACTAAGTGGTAGATATGAACACATAATAAATGCTATTAGAAAATTTTGTTTTCCCAACTGTGCTTGTGTAGGATAGCATGCCTTTTGCATTGACAATGTCTATCATAAATATTACTCATTTAAAAAAAAACAAAAAAAAATTTTGGTTTTGACTAATAATACATTGAAGGCTCTTTTTTTCTCTTCCTTCATTATTAGCCTTGCCCTTTGCCCCTCTAGTTTGTAGCTGCCTTCTTCCTTGAGCCATTACCACTTAAAGCTTATGTCCCTTGGAACCTGAGGAAGTTTATTTAGCTTTCTTTGATTGCTTTAACTGAAATATTAAATCAAGTTTTATTTAGGGATTTATGTTTGAGGTCATTTCAAGGCTTGAGTTGGAGAATGTATCTCTTTGCTAAGTTGAGTGCTTATACATGACATTATATATATTGACCGATCATAATTGTTGCCTTATGTCATTATGATATTCCTAATTACTGATGGATTTTGCATGATTAAAAAGTGCAATGCACATGTTTGCTACTATTTATTTGAATTAATGCAGGAGATTCTTTGATTGACACTGTATGGGTGAATGTATCTTTCTTTTAACTAAATCTATTTCTCCACTGTACTACTACATCTAAGAAAGTAGCAGAAACAATGTTGCTTTGCTTGCAGGATGCGAATTCAATGGTGTTGCTTGCAAGTTCTAAGCTTTCTGCATTAAAATCATTAACTATCTTATCCATGAATGAGGAAGATGTAAGTTTTATGAATTCTAATTTCCATTCTTGCAGTTATCATGATTGGACCTTTGGGACCTATAACTAGTTTGCTATTATTAGAGTCGTCTGGAATCTCCAATAAATTTTAAAATTTTGATGACTGCATCTTGATTCTATCTTGCACTTGCAAAGAAGTATTGGAACCATATTACAAGGTAGCTTATGGTTTTGGATAGGGCTTTAACCCAAGCCAATAAACTTTTGAGAATCTTTAACTTTATAATTAAAGCATGGAATAAAAGTCATTGCAAAACTCTAAAAACATTACCTAAATAAGGAAACAAGAGGTTGAAAGTTGTCACACAACTCTAAAAACATTAGATAAATGGTAAAACTGCTATAAAGTTAACGATTCTTAAAAGTTTATTGTCTAAGATTAAAACCCCATACCAGAAGTGCACCACTGAAACATAAAAGTGGCTGCTCGTTATGTATTACCTTTGTGTCAAGGCCATGTTCTTTAGCATACTGATTATAGTTTGAATAAACAGATTTTAATGACTATGGATGTTGAATTTTCATTCCGCAATGAACTTCTTTGATACATTATTGATTCGATGTTTGGGATGAAGATGTGAGTCTCTCTCTCTCTCTCTCTCTCTCTCTCTCAAGCTATCTTTTGGATGCATACTGTGATCTATCTCTTTGATGCAGTTTCTAAAGCATGCTTTCTCATATATATATATATATATATTGTGTATGCATTTAGGTTTTTGGTCTTGAGTATGACTTGGATCTCTTCAATATTGTTGTTGTTCCAGAATCTAACATCACTACAAGAAAAAGCACCTTTGGCGACTAAATTTTTAGTCGCCAAAAGTCCAACTTTAGTCGCCAAAAGTCGATTTTTCACTTTCCCCGACTAAATATTTTAGTCGCCGGCTTTGTCGCGAATACATGGTCGCTAGAGGTATTGGCGACTAAAAAAGTTTTAGTCGGCAAAAAACAGGTCTTTAGCGACCAAAGCTTTTATCGCCAATAGTCAATTACATTTTTGAAAATTATATATTTAGCGACTAATCTTTTAGTCGCCAATAGTGAATTATTATTTTTTTATTTATACATTTGCCGACTATTTTTTTCGTCGCCAATAGTCAAGCTTTTGGCGACCACACATTTTAGTCGCCAAAAGCATATTGCAGAAAAAAAAAAAAATTACCCTCTGCTATTCGCAAGTTTCGAACCACCAACCTCCCACATTTTAAACCTTTACTAACACACTCTCCCCACTATGCCACTACAACATCACATGAATATAAATGCAACATATATTATTTATATAGTATACTGACCAGTATTAATACAAAACTATATATATAAAAATAATTATTTTTATTTAATATAATTTATGTAAAAAATAAATTATTTACTAAAAAAAATAAGAGACCACTTTTGGCGACTAAATCTGTTTTTTAGTCGCCAATTCTATACTTTTTGACTACTAATTACTTTTTTGTCGCTAAAATAATTAATTCCCGCCTAAAACCTTCACTTTTGGTGACTAAACTGAATTTTAGTCGCCAAAACCCTCCACTTTGGGCGACTAAACTGAATTTTAGTTGCCAATTGTTGATTTTTAGCTACTAATATTTTTTAGTAGCCAAAAAGCTTCACTTTTGGCTACGAAATTTTTTTTTGTCGGTAAAACACGTATAATCGGCGACTAAACTATTTTTTAGTCGCCAAAACCTATACTTTTGGCTACTAAATGTTTTTAGTCGCCAAAAACCTTGACTTTTGGCTACTAAAATTTTTTTAGTCGCTAAAACCCGTATAAAATTTTTTAGTCGCTAAAATTTTTTTAGTCGCTAAAACCCATATAATCGGCAATTTTTTTAGTCGCCTATGTCATATCTATATGGTAATCCATACATTTTATACTAGTAAAAGTCAAAGTGGTTCTCTTTCTGTTGATGCAAGAGATAAAGAGTCAGCGTAATAAGAAAATATCCGACTTTATTTTTTCTAAGACTAGAACTATAAGAACTTGAATTTTTAGACAACTAATTAGTTTGATTAATAATAATATTAAGTCAATTAATAGTGATTATTAAATTATCGAACTATAATGTTAATAGCACCATAATTAATACTAATATTAAATTCTTTTAATTAAAATTATTTATCTTGCTGTGATTAAATTTCTGTGTCTAAATACAGTGGTGGAAATTAAATGAGTTAAATAAATAGTAACTGAATGAATCAGAGGATTGTAGGGTACAAAATATCTAGTGACTATATTATATATATTCCTTGATTTTATTCTTTACACACACACGTAGACTAGCAAATATATATATATATATAGGGGAGGAGGCCGGCCATGAGTCAACCCTTATATAGAGATGCCCCTCAAAAGTGCAGCCATTTTTGCATGCTTGATCAAAAATTTTTCTCACCTTTGAGTGTAAGGGTGGGTTATCTTAAGTGTGCCATATGGGATTGGCAACCCACCAATGACCATGCATGCATGCATGCTTTCTCTTACCAATCCCTTGTCCAAGTTTTTCCTCCCATTTTAGTCTATATAAGAAACACATGTAAGAATATTCATAAAGTGGCCCATATGCCACATGTTTGTTTTATTTATTTATTTATATTATATATATTTAATTAGTTTAATGGTTAATGGGTAACTGATATTTGTTTAATATCCCATATGGTGGTTTCATGGGACCTTATAACTTCCCTGATGGTGGGAAGTTATAAGGAGTTACACTTGGATATGGGTCCAAGCCTATCTATATATATGCCTGTGATAGCCATCAAACACAGACGTTGTTTTGTGTTATCACTAATGAAAGTAAATATGAAGGGTTAGAGTTTCACATGGAAATAATAGTAAGAAACATTTTTTTTAGTCTTGCATGTGATTCATGGTGGATACAAAGTGTGTTTTTTGCAAACTAATGAACTTCCAGCAAAACAAAATTTTAATTCGTTTTGAATAAACCCTAAACAAACTCATGAGAACACTTTCATAAAATCTGAAACTACTGGAGTTAGTTTAACATGTTTTCATGGTGCTAGAATATTGAAGAAAATTATTTGACAACTTTTCATGGCTTGAATATATTTTTAACTTCATTGCTGTTTGGAGGCAACATCAATGCTGACTTTACCAGGTCACCGTTTATTCCATAGAATGAATGTTCAAGTGATTCAAATCAGCAAAGTTAGATTTTTAAGTTACATTTCAAATGCCACTGGTTTCATAATTTTTTATTAAGTATTGAGAGAGACACCAATTTTTCCAAAATGCGAAAGAATCTGTCCAGTTTTCTTATAAAAATTATTTGACCATCTTCGACTGGTTTTTAGTCTTCACACCCTTCTGGAAATATGTTCTAAACTCAAAAATTTAGCAAATCGTTCTGACCATGCCTTTTTTTGACACCGTTTGAGGCCCCTTTTTATTTTCGAACACAGAACACCTGTGCTAGAGGTTAATGTAACTCACTGTTCCAGAAAATCAGTTTTCTTCCAAAAATTATTTCTCCATTTTAAAATCGTTTTTAGCCCTAGTATTCTCCTCGAAATATTTTCCTAACTCGATGAACTAGCACCAATTAAAATATTATAATTGTTGAACTTCGTTTGGTATGGGTTTCATATTTTTTTTTTTCTGACCATACAGTGCTGAAAGAAGAAGTGTGTTAATTCTTAAGAAATTTTGTGATGATTCCTAAGAGCATCTCCAATGGTTGTTGCTATATTGGGGTTGCTATTGCTATAATTTGGCAATGAGTAGTGTTATTTTGCCAAATTATAGCAATGGTGCTCCAATGGTCATTTGCTATTTTTGGCAAATCTCAACCAACTTTCCCTCCAATTTTGTAGGTGTTGTTTGCATATAGGTTTTTTGTGATTTTATTTTTATTTATTTTTTGTCTTTTGTGACATTTTTTTATCTGTTTGTTAAAAAAATTATATATATATATATATATTATTCACAACTAGACAAATATAAAAAATAAAAAAAAATGAAAAATTGGAAATTTCATCCCTTTTTTTATAGCCTGTTTGTATTTGTCTAGACAAATATCTGTTTGTTTCAATTATGTTTTTATTTAATTTTTATTTTTTTTAATGAATAAAGTAACCCACTCATGAATAAAGTTCCCCAAGTTCAATAAATTTTAGGAAATTTCCAGATCCACTCTTGAGAGAGAGAGAGCTCCAAAACTTGAGAGCTTCGAAACTTGAGAGAGAGAGAGAGAGAGAGCTTCGGATGAGTGAAGATCAGAGGGAAGAGGGAAGATCAGAGTTTCGGATGAGTGAAGATCAGAGGGAGAGACCTTCGAATGAACTTCGGATCAGCTTTAGATCAATGAAGATGAACTTCCAACCCTTTTCAACCCTCGGATCAGTGAAGATTTTTTTCGGATCAGTGAACTTCAACCCTCAGATCAGGTATTTTTCTTGGATTATTTCAGATTACCTCTCATTAATCTTGCTCCTTCTACGCTGCTCTGTCTCCGAATGCTTCTACGCTGCTCTCACCATTTCCAACCTGCTCCAATTCTTCAGCCCCGATCTCCTGCAAATTTGCAGCAAAAAAAAATCGTATATATTTATATATATATAAGTAAATATTCGTATATATTTATATTTATATATTTACATGATGAATTCTAGTATGAATTTGATGAAATCTTTTTAAATCTGTTTTTGGTATGAATTTGATGAATTTTTTGAATATTGATGAATTCTTGTTCATTCTTGTTGAATATTGATGAATATTGATGAATAAAACTTTTAGTGAATATTGATGAATTTGTTCATTCTTGTTCATTCATGAACATTGATGAATCTGGAAAATCCCAACCGAAAGGAAAGGAGGGAAGGAGGGAAGAGAGAAAACAGTTAATTTTGGGTGACTTGGCAGATTTGACAGCTGCCAAAGTAGTTGCCAAATTTGGCAGTTGATTTGGCAGTTGCCAAATTTGGCAGCTGTTATAGCATGCCATTGGAGAAGCTATTTTTGGCTCAAGCTGCCATATTATGGCTTTGGCAGATGATTTAGCCATCCATTGGAGATGCTCTAAGACATTCTATCACATTTATTTTGGTTGTCATATATGATTGTGTTGTGCTATGTAAACATTATATCACTATGGTTATCAAGCTAAAACTCCTACATGCATACAAAAAATGTGAATTCGACAAAGTAAAGAAATATGAAATTGAACCGATGATACATAAAAAATTTAAAAGTGATGGGGTGAGCCTGGTTTAAAAACTTGCGCCAGTGAGTTGCGAACCTTAACATGGCACGGGAAGGTATTTCGGCTCTTATCGGTGTAGGCGATATAAGGTTGGTGGTGCTGGTGTCACAACATAGACCGTTCCCTTGGGGCAGATCGTGATGTCACGACTCTGGTACGTAACCTTGGTGCATGGGCATCATTGGTAGTTACAACAAGTAACATTTGAATATTTGATTAAGGGGGAGTCAGAATTGCCCGTGGCCATTGCTTAACGGTTGAGTGGAAATAGTGCTCCGCGGGGAGTTACTTAAATTTATCTGATAAACTAAATCTATGGGAATTTAAAAAGAAAAGTGTGCATTTTCCTTATGATGAATTACTGTTTCCATTTGTCATTTATTTATTTATCTATTGTTATTATTTTAACTGTTGGCATTCCTGTTATGCTTATTAAATGTTATTTGTTATTCTGTTACTACGCATTATTCATTAATTGTGAGTATTATTGTCGGGGTGGGTATTTTCGGGTTGTAGTATATCATTGAGCTCGTTGCTCATTGGCATTCTCATTGCCCTAGCGTTTTATGCCAAGTACCGAAGAAAATGAAGGAAACATCGAGGCTTTGCAAGGTGACATTCAGCCTTGATTAGTTTGAAGAGTCCCCCAAGTTCCACGAACCATTTTCTAAGTTTTCTAGTTTTCTCTAGTTTTCTTTCATATTTGTTTTATTTTTATTTTTATTTTTTTGTACTGAGACTAAGTTTTAAGTTTTATTAGAATTGTAATTTGAAAACTTTCAATTTTCGGGTTGTTAATTAATGAATGTTAGTGATATTGGTGGCAACATTGATTTTAAGTTCTAAATCTTATTATGATATCAAAAAAAAAAAAAAATTTTTGGGACGTCACAAGAACAGTCTCTACAAATAGTAAGTTTGTTCATATGTTTTTAGCGGTCTCTGAATTAATTTGTGTTTTCATTTTTCAGGTTAGAAATTAGTTGGAGAAATGCAAAATATGTTGAAAGAATTCAAGAATTTTGTACTTCTAATTTTTTTTATTTTTTAATATATGTAATCATAATTATAAACTATTTATTAACTCCTTTGTATATACTTTTAACATTTAACTTTCATTTATGAAATATATGACGTTATTCCAGTTATTCAATTCAATATGTAGTTGTGATTCAAAGAATAATATATAATGTGTATTACATTCTTCAAATGCGCAAGCAAAAATAATATTAATTATTCTTCAAATAAGTTGATCCTCTTTTTTTTTTTTTATCACACATTAACTGTGCTGAGAAATGTATATAACATGTGATCTTATGTCATTATTAATCACATGTTTTATTAGATATTAATCACATTTAAAATCTGTGATCGAAATGTTTATTATCACAGGTTTTATTAGTTATTAATCACACTTAAAAGATGTGATTTAAATATTTATTATCACACACAAAACGTGTAATTGAATCTTCTTTTAATGACACTCAAAATATAATTAAAAATGATCATTTTTAATCACACTCTTAAAGATCACACTTTGATAAAATTTAAAACATGTGATTAAATAACATACATCATATATAAAAAATGTGTTCTATTTATGATTTTGTATTATAATGATGAAGAATAAAAATCACAACTATCACAAAAAAGAAGAAAAAGAGGGCAATAGTGACAGTTGTTTGGCGAGTAACTTTTTGATTCAAATACTCAAAAAAATTAAATCAAATTATTACATTACTCTATCTATTTTTTATATGTTTTTAAATAAAAAATTAAAAAATCAACTAGAATAGATTAAGTAATCACACGAGGAAAGGTTGTTTATGTAAGATTTTTAGGATCTATATAAGGATTTAAAACATCATAATAATCTTTTTAAACTAAACTTCAATAGATTTAAATATGTAGCGTTTAATATCACCATCATCATGAGATACTGAGGAATAGTCTTCACAATTAGAAAACCCTAGCAACGACACTTCCCCTCCTTCTCTTAATCTTTACATTGTCTTTCAATGAGACTGATAATCCCTTGATCCACATATATATAGATATATGTAAACTTTAATAGAATAGGAGAGGAGACCGAGTCTAAATAAAACAATTATTGGACCGTCTCATTAAAGAACTCAAATAACTTAAAACATGCCTTACGAGCATTGTAAAGCATGATGTATATTTTCTTCTAAGAAATCATATAGTGAATATTTTAAAACTCTACTTCTATAAATAGTTAACGGTGAATATATAATTTCAATCTTTCATATTATATTGAGATGTTCATATATAAAAGGTTAACAAGGCACATTCTCGAGCATGTCAATATCTATATCAATTAGTCTTAAAGCTAACTCAATATCTTTTAACTGATTCATAATCAAAACTTTAATGGAGTAAATTTGATTATCATAAAAATATCTCCCTCTGTTGCCTTCAATTCAATATAATATCAATCAATTATATATGGACAATAATAATCTCATTATCACAATTAATATTATCAAATATTTAAAATGTATCACTTTTAGACTAAATGTATAGATTGTATTTTAACATCTCCAATTTTTAATTATACATAAAGCAATTACTATAATCTCACAAGAGTATGTTGTGAATGAACTTTAGCAGTATTCTAAGATGTATCATAATGTATCACTATATAAACATCTTTGTGCTAAATATATAGGACACAATCAACATCTTTAAATTTCAATATAATCTTAATTAATTATACATGAACAATAATTATAATCTCACGATAACAGGCACTACATAAATTTTAACAATATTCTTAGATGTTCTAGAATGTATCACTATAGAAACACCTTTGAGTGTGTTTTCAGTATCTTCTGCTTACAAATGTATTGAAAACTCTTTTGGTCCAACTCTTTTAACCAGTAAGCTTGTGTGGATTAATTATCTTCCTCTGAAAGTCCAATTCTTCTGTTGGTTATCCTGGAAAAAATAAAGTCAAGACTTCTGTCTTTCTCCAAAGGATTGGTGTCCTACTTGGTAATTTATCAACTCTTTGTATTTTCTGTAAGTATGAGAATGAATTAGTGAACCATTTATTGTTGTTTTGCCTTTTTGCTTGGAGATTGTGGTCTGCTATGTTGAGTTGATGGGACTTTCAAGAGGCTTTTCTAAGTTAAATTGATAGATTACTTCTTTGGTGAGATGGTGCTTGGCTCAACATTAGGGAGAGGAAGATTTAGAGAGCTATTCCACTTGTTGTTCTATGGTCCTTATGGAAACATAAAAATGATTTTGTATTCAATACTTATTCACTTTATTTTCCTAAGTTGTGCCAGCTGGTCAAGATTAGAATCTGAGCCAGCCCTTTCCTTTTATAGTGCCTCTTATTATGTCCTTCTCGTCTCTTCAGGGCCTACTTTTCCATATTTGGACAACCCTGCTTTCATTGGGCCTCGCCGTTTACTATGATTTATTCGACATCTGTTAGGATTGTCTAGATGTAATTAGCAATGATCTAGGGCCCAATGGGCTTTTGTAACATTGGGCCATTAAGCACCGTTCATGTTTCATAAAATTATTCAGCCCCCATAACCATCATCACATATGCACCGTCCATATAAAAAATAATAAAATAAAAATCATCATCAAAAAATCACAAAACACATAACATCACCCATTTACATTCCAAATTTGGATACTGTTGGCTTTTTGGTTTTCGAAGGTTATTATTGTAATTACGAGCGTGCTAGCAAGGATCAATCAGTCCTTACAGAAAATTAATTGCCAACCAATTATCAGACGATTGTATTTTAGTTCTTTCAGCCTCAATGAAGAGGACTTTTACTGGTGGCTTGATTTAGGAGAATTAAGCAATATAACAATCAAATAAAGAACAGTTGAAGTATTTCATTAAAATGAAAAACTTACAATGATCCAAACTCAGCCTCGTAGAGGTTTACAGCAACAATCTACTTGAAACTACTCCTATGAACGAAGTGCAGTGCAAGAATTTAAAGTACAGGAAATGTAAGAATGGAAATGTAAAACTGGAAAGGAAAATAAGTATAATAAGACTGGTTTTTTAGATCTGAGTCCGGGGGGCTTTCTGGGGCCTTCTCTGCTATTTATACTGCTCAAGGATGACCATCGAACTGCATTTCTAACCGTCGAATTGCTCCTCCATGATCGCTGATCATGTTACCTCAAGATTAGCTCCATTACGCCATTACTTGCAGTTAGGCTTCCTTCCCAAATTTGAATTTAAAATATGAGTAACCGTTGAAGCCACATCACCTTGTATCTCTTTGTTGATCCATTGCTACTCAGATCTCGTAATAACCAATACTAACTGCCACGTGTATGATCAGGATCGAAGACTTGAATAGTCTTCCTATATTATCCTTATTTTGCCACGTGTCGAATTGTAATTGGCTTGTACAAAATATGTAGCCAACATTACCCCCCGCAATAATATACCTAATACTTGGTGATATTAGTGGATCAAGGTCCTTTTCCCACGTCTCAGAACGTGCATGAGTTTTGCATTCTCCCAGAAATGCAACTGTCATTCATCATCTGCATTAAACTCTCCTTCAATCTTTTGAATACCCCCACCACCTTAGTATTCGAACAGACTGATACATTTCTTATGGCCGAATCAATTTTCCCCTCCATTGATCGAGCACATGAAGAGTCATATGATGATGTTGTTCTTCCTCGAAAGAGCCTCCATGCATTAATTAGCTACCTTTGCCCACCCTTCTATATTCAGGTCATGGATGCCTTTGCAAATTAACAACCCTTGGACCTCGAACATATTGCCCTTAATCCTTCGATTCAGAAACTTACAAATATGGACATGGGAAGTTCTTCTTCTGACTCACCCTTGGACTACGAACAAACTGCTCTTAATCCTTTGATTTAGAAAGTCGCAGATATGGACATGGGAAGTTCTTCTTCACAACCCTCTGCATGGGATAAGGCTGCAACTTCTTCCTTTTCTGGGGCTTTTGACTGGACAAGCTGGTCAAAACCTGAGGCCTGTGATTTGAGGGAACGAATCAACCATCACTTTGTCGAGTTTACTGAACCTTTAGAGTTCCCTTCTTATGCGTGAAGCTCGGTGGTCTATCCCTACGTGCCCATTGATCATCGACGCAGTTTGGAGGAGAATCTGCTTGTGGCATGGTATACATCCTCCATGCCTACAAAGATAGTACACGCCGCCCGACGCCTAGAAGAGGCACAAGGATACAATCCATCATTCTTAGCCCAGAAGGTGAAGATTTGTTTTGCTGACTGCCTCGATTATATCAATGCCTTTGTTCCTTCTGCCCTTGCTCCATCTCTTGAAATAGAAGCATCCACACCTTCTCCTCCGCCAAATCCTTGCTGGACAGAGAGATTGAGACTTGCCCTCTTCGCGGATAAGGTCTTTCCACCTTACAAGCCTCCACCTTCCCCTAATCCAACTGAGCGGAAGCAAGCTCAACTTCTGCTCGCGGCTTTCTCTCACTTGCCCTTCAATGTTCTTGAGGACGAAGTCCCTCTCAAGAACCTTCGATGGGCTTGTGATATTCTGACTCGGGGTCATGTCCTCAATCCCCTCGCCCAAGCAGAACTTCACATGTTTTTGGACCAACTTCCATTGCTTCTCCACTGGCATCAAACCTCTATGGCCACCACACAATCTTTAGACCAACTCTTGTCCCTTCGAGTTCATGCCCAGTACGAAGTAGAGAACTTTATTGAAGAATTCGATGATTTCAAGAATAAAGATTCTGCGTACTGGGATGACTCGAATATAGATGAATTGGAACAAGAATTGAGAGAAACAACATTCGAAATAAAGGCTGAAGAGCTCTTTTACGAAGTGAGAGCACATCAACTCATACAGCCAATGTTAGAAGAAATAGAGGATAGAATAAAGAAAGAACAGAAATTCATTGATCATAGTTAGACTAAATTTCATGATCTGGTTATTTATTCCATTCCTTATTTTTATGAGCTTGAGTTTGTACCCAAATAGGGCCATTCGATGTAATTGCTTTTGGTTTAATACCACTAAGACCTTTTCTTTTTTTTGTTTTTTTTTGGTATGGTTTGATCTTGTCCCCACTTGTTTTTAAAGCAAATTCAGAGTTTCGAACTGAACAATCTTATCCTTCGAATTTGGACTTAATCGTTTTAAATGAAACACTAAAAAGAACCAACAATGAACCTTTCTAATTTATGGAATATAATTAACAATTTTTTGTTGATTTTCATTTAGAATTAGTGCTTCGAATTTAATAATCTTATCCCTTAAAGCTTGTTTTAATCATAACCAACATATGGTCATGGTTAGTATGATCAACCAATTTTAAATTGACCATTTTTGCTTCGAAGAACAGCCCATGCTTTTTTTCTAGTTTCAAAAGACAATCTCTGCCTGTATGTATACAAACCAACTATTGGTTTTGATATTTCGAATACCAATTCCCATCCTTAAGGGGTCTCAAGTTTTACTTCGAAAGACATTACTTTTATTGAGAAACCTAAAACAGGTCTTCAATCCTTTTAAAGCAAACAAATACTTGAATATTCTTGCATCTTAGGTATGGAATGTGCTTCGAAGCCGGCTTGGTAGTTTCAAAGCCGTTGTTGTTTGACTTTTAGCGCCAAAATCTGGTTTTTTATGTTTCGAACACCAATTCCCATCCTTAAGGGGTCTTAAGTTTTACTTCGAAAGGCATTACTTTTATTAAGAAACCTAAAACAAGTCTTTAATCCCTTTGAAGTAAACACATACTTGAGTATTCTTATATCTTTAAGTATGGAATTTGCTTCGAAGCCGTTGTTATTTGACTTTTGGTGCCAAAATCTGGCTTCGAAACCAAATATTTTACTTCGAAGTTGGTATCAACATATGGGATGTGTTTTTCCCTCCAAAAGTATCAATGTTGAAGGAAACTCTTCGTATTCGTACTTTTAGTACTTAACGAATTACGCGATATATCTTTCAAATACAAAGGCTTTTAAAACCCTTTTATTTCGTACTCTGAAATCACTTGCTCGCTCAACACACAAACCCTTTATCTCTACCGATCTTCCACTTCTTTCTACTTCCTTTCCCAGCTTCGTCATTTGAGAAGGCGTTCTATCAATGGCTTCCTCTTCACTGAAAGTGCCAGTTGTAGAGCGTGCGAGCCCGTCTGTGGCCCTAAAAAGGCTCATTGATACAGAATGTGAAAAGTACAAGGCTGGGGAGAAAAGTGCCATCAACGGATGCATCTTCATCCCTCGTCGTCATGTGCAACAAGACTATGTGTTTGGGCCCATATTCAAGGAGATTCCCACTGAGCTTCCAGCTCTATATCCTCGTCTGGAAGACCATTGTCTCCTTTACGAAGGTGGCCTTGACTGGAGGAACTAGAGGAAGAACCGCCTCTACCGATGCTGGCCTACGGTGAGACCGGAGTGGCAAGAATGGTATGATCGAGTTGTCCCTAATAGGACCTTGGACCTTTAAGAACTTTGCCTTCTCGACGCCCTCCGACTATCCAGGTTAACCATCTTAGATGACCCTTTCTTAATCCCTGTTGCTTTGTGCTTTTGGAATTCTGCTTTTAATTTCTTTCAATTTAGATGTGGGATGATGGCCCCTACTGTTCTTGACATTTACCACCTATTAGGATTATCCCCCATTGGAACCCCCATTGGACCAGATTATCCTGACCTAGCAGTCTCATTTTCCCTCCCCTCTCTTAACTCATCCTATAGTGACTTCGTCAAGGCTGAGAATAAAAGAGAGGGTCCTGTGACTGATAGGGAATTCTTTTCTTTCCTACTATATTGGCTTTGCAAGTTCCTTTTCTGCACTTCCTCTCACAGAATTATGCCTGAATTTGCCCCTCTTGCCAAAGCCCTTGTTTTACAGAAGAATGTGGCTTTAGCTCCATACGTCCTAGGTCACGTATATAGAGCCTGCTCTCTCTTCTGTGAGAAACCCTTAGATGCCAATCAAGGGGGGCCATTTTGGATTCTTTAGCTTTGGTTTTTTGCTTATTTCACTGAGTTACAATCCAAATGCCTTAAATTTTTTGAGCCAAACCCTCATACTCATGGCATGAGGCTAGCCCATGCTTCACTTTATCCTTCTACCTTTGCTTTTTACTTCTCTTTCTTCCACCAGCTTCCAGCTTCTCCTCCTTCTTACAGCTTTCGTCCCTTCGAACCCATTACCATTGGCCCATCTTGGTTAAAGAACTTCCTAAGTGATAGATTATGCGCCTCACCTGTTCATAAAGATATATGGGCTTCTATTCTGCTCCCTAGAGAATTATTCATTGGAACCATGAATCCCAGAGCTTACAAATGCATTGCTGAACCCTATTGTCCTGCTCAATTTGCTAGACAATTTGGCTTTTCACAAGGGGTCCCAATACCTCTCTGCAGCAACACCAATCTAAGTCTTACCACCAGGGATTTGAAAGTTCGAAGGTCCAGACTAGAAGAGACAACTTCTAAGTTTATACAGGACTTGGTCGAATTTGAGTACATCCCTTTCCTTCCTCAAGGTAACCCGTTGAAGAGGAACCAAAATTGGTGGGTGACCAATATGGAAGTATACTTAGCCATTTCTCCTAAAGATCTACTAATGGTGTTGGATGTGCCCAAGCCCAAAGGAGCTGGAGTTGTTACTTCCTCCACTGTTCTTACCGCTCCTGTGCCTGCCACCCCACAGCCTGCTCCTGCTACCTCAACTCCTTCTAGAGTTACTCGGGCTGCCTCAAAGAAAGGTAAATACCCTTGTTTTCTTTTTTTCTTTTCTTTTTGCCTTCTTTATAATGCTTTTAGCCTTATCTTTAATTCTTCTTTTGTAAAGGTGGTGCGGGTGTCTCACAGGGAGATTCTCCTCAGAAGACCCAAGCTTTACAGCTCCTCAGGGGCAAACAGCAAAAGAAAAAAAGGAAACTCTTGCCTGATCCTGTGAAGGAAGTGCCTGAAGTTCAATCAGCAGAAGAAGAAGAAGAAGAAGATCAAGAGCAAGAGGCACTCGTACAAAGAAGGAAAAGAGCAACTGTCTTTCCTTCTGATTTGGATCAAGATCCCACTCATGAGACAACTGCCAGAGTAGCAGAGGAACTCACTTCTGAGGAATCTGAATCCCAGATTGAGGAGAGAGAAATTGAGAAAGAGAAGGCAATACCAACACCGAGAAAGAAGAGAAAGAAGATGACTGTCTCTCCTTCTGATTTGGTGGAAGACCCTATTCATGAATCAGCTGCTAAGGCAGTAGAACAAGAGCATTCTAAGGCCATAATTGTCTTTGAGAGAGCTGAAAAGAGACGGCAGCAGCAATTCTTAAGAGATGAAGCAGATGTTGCTGATGCAATCCAAAGGGAAACTGCAAGAAGGTAACATATTGCTGAGCACTATTCCCTTCGAAGCTCTCCTATTGCTGCTATCACTTCTGAAACAAGTAATAATTTTTTTTTATACTTCTACTGTTTCTCCCTTATCAAATTTTTGGTATTGAAACTTGACATTACTTTACATCTCTTCTTTTGCAACAACAACTTCTGAGCCTATTCTTCCAATAAGGACTCCCTCAGTTTCAGTTGAAGTTGATCAGATGCAAAATGTGAGGACTATTCAGATAATACTCCCACTTTCTAGGCCTACATTCAATATACCCTCATTGAGGCCAAGCATTCCTGCATTTCTTTCTTTTGGATTAAATTCGTATCTTCCTTACTTATCTTTGGATCTACCTCAATTTAGTTCTCTTTCGAGCCTCGCTCTTCCCCCTCCTCCTAAAGAAATTCCAACTACTGCTCCATCTCTGATGGTAGCTGATTCCCTTACAAAAGGTGCTGGCAGCTCTCCAACCCATGGTTTATTACCTTTACCTATTTCCAGCCCTTCGTCCCTTGACCTATTGGTGGCTAGGACCATAGAGACTGCTGAAGATGCTCCATCCATTTCTCTTATCCCTATGCAGTCCTCTGTGCCTTCCACCACTGCTCTTTCTGCACCCCTTATGTCCACGGATGAGGTAGATATCTTCGAAGCAAGACTAGCCAGTCTCTTCGACATGCCCTCTACCTCTCCAATAGCTAATGATGAGGCTGAGCCATTAGTTCTGGCTAATTCCTTATTAGAAATTCTTGAGAGCTCGTCTTCCTCCAGTAGTAAGCCTTCTACAC
This sequence comes from Camellia granthamiana, assembly GCA_036172215.1. Taxonomy (NCBI): domain Eukaryota; kingdom Viridiplantae; phylum Streptophyta; class Magnoliopsida; order Ericales; family Theaceae; genus Camellia; species Camellia granthamiana. The sequence continues at coordinate 49,391,987 of CM069910.1, forward strand.
CTCTGATGGATTTAGACAACTGTCTGGAGTTGCTGATATCTTTTTCAAGGATTCCTTTCGAGGCTTTACAAAGGCCTATAATAAGAAATGCCTTCCTTCAGTGTTGCAAAGTTATTGAACAATCTAGTATAACTGTCTCAAGTCATCTATCTCAGGCAACAACTACTATTGACTTTTACATCAACATTTGTCATGCTGCCAGGGCTGCAGAGGAGAAATTAGTGAGAGACCAGAACTTTGTTTCCACAGTACATGCTGAAGTCTCAGGGCTAAAGGAACAACATTCCTCTGTCTCCTATTTTCGAACTCAACTACTGGAGAGGAAAGCTTAACTTGAGGAGGAGCTATCTGCAGTGAACCAGGCCTTTATCCGAACTGACACCAAACTGCAGATCATCAACCAAGGACTGGCTGACCGAAAGCAGGAAATGACCACAGCCATTCAGTTGTTTTCATCTTTTAATAATAGAGCATCCATTGTAAAAGAACAACTGAGGCATTGTAATGATTTTTGGGCCAATTTATGGCAGAATGTATTCAGCTCTTTATAAAAGACAAACTCTTATTTATCATTTGAGTATTTTTGTGTTCTTGTACTTGGCATTTATTTTACTCCTTGTGTTTCACATATAGTTGGAAAATAAGGCTTCAAATACCTGCCATTAATCTTTTTGGGATGTACATATCCATTCAAATTTCTCAAATGGTATGCTCCAAAAGGAAGGACTCTATGGACTTGGTATGGTCCCTCCCAGTTAGGTGACCATTTGCCAAACTTATGGCTTTTAATCCCTATTGGGAGTATGGTTTTCCACACCAAATCACCTTCATCAAAGCCAATGTGTTTGACTTTTTTATTATAGTTTTTAGCTGCTTTCTTCTTTTGGAAAAGAATGCTATTTAATGCCAGAATTCTAGCTTCATCTATGCTTTCTAATTCCAAGCACATACTCTGATGGTATTGCTCAGGATTTAACTGGTCTTGGCATCTTACTCTCAAGGACTTAACATTAATTTCCACAGGTAACACTGCATCATGCCCATATACTAAGGCATAAGGAGTGACTCATGTGCTTGACCTTGGGGAAGTTCTATAAGCCCACAATACATCCAACAACAAGGTATGCCAATCCCTAGGATTGTCTTCCACAACCTTTTGTATTCTTTTTTTCAATGACTTATTGGATGATTCAGCTTGACCATTGGGTTATGCATAATATGGGGTGGAATTCACAAGGCTAATTCCAAACTCTGCCACAAAAGACTTTACCATTTTCCCATCAAACATAGTCCCATTATCAACGGTTATAGTCTGTGGGATACCAAATCTGTGGATTAAATCCTTAATGAATCCAATAACTTCAGTTTGGTCTACAGCCTTGTATGGCTTAGCTTCGACCCATTTAGTGAAGTAATTAGTGGCCACTAAAATGAAACAATGATGCTTCGAAGAAGGTGGGTGTATTTTCCCCATCATATCCATGGCCCATCCTCTAAATGGCCAAGGCTTTACTACTGCATACAGGTCAGTTATGGGCACATGCCTGATCGTGCCATGCTTTTGACATGCCTGGCAACCCCTTGCATATTCTATGCAGTCTTTAAGGATAGTTGGCCAATAGTAGGAATGCCTTCGAAGCAACCACCTCATCTTCACACCAGGATGATGAGCACCACAGATGCCTTCATGAACCTCAGCCATAGCTGTCAATGTTTCTTTTGGGCCTAAACATTCCAGCAATAAACCATCTCCCCCTCTTTTGTAGAGAGCATTACCGTATATGATGTATTGCATAGATTGCAATTTAATTTTTCTGCTGGCCTTCAAGGATAGGCCGGCCAAGTACTGCATTATTGGATGCCTCCAATCTTGCTCCTGCAAGTTATTATGATTGACTTCCAGGACCACATTCCTTTTTTTCAAGGGTGGTATTAATTTCTGATATATTGTTTGGCTTATGTCCCTTTGAGCATTATCTCTCCTCTTGAAATTCGAAGCTTTCTGAGCCACATCATTAACTCTATTATTCAAGAATCTTGGGACATGAGTTACATTTGCTATTTGAAATTGAGAAAGCAGATGTAATGCAACAACATAGTATGGCAACATGCTTATACTTTGACATTTGAAGATCCCTTTCACTTGGTTAACCACCAATTAAGAATCTCCAAATATGTCAACTGCATGAACTTGTAGTCCAATAAGAATTTCCAATCCCACTATTAAGGCTTCATATTCAGCTTGATTATTAGAACAAGTAATTTCATCCACTCTGAAACCATGTGTGGTTTCGATTCCTTGTGGTGACTTAATCACTATACCAATTCTAGTTAGGCCATTGGCTTTCAATCCATTGAACCACATTTGCCATGGCTCAACACTAGCCATGCCAAGTTCCATTATCTCTTGGCTTTCTGTTTGAGATAGATGGTCTGCCAAAAAATTGGCTAAAACTTGTCCTTTCACTGCCTTTTGGGGAACATATTCTAAATGAAATTATGATATTCTTCCCCTCAACATAGGTCTAGATAACATATACTTAACCAAATCTGTGGTTGCAATTACCAAGACAGTTGTAGGCAAAAGATAGTATCTTAATTTCATTGTAGCAAAATACAATGCAAGGCACAACTTTTCTACAGCTGAGTATTTACATTCACAAGAATTTAAAAACCTACTAAGGTAATAAACAGCTTGCTTCTTGCCTTCTTCATTGTCTTGGGTTAAGAAAGCTCCCAATGAATCTTCTGCTGCAGCTATGGAATCTTCAGCTGTAGCTATGTACAACTTCAAGGGCTTACCACCCTTTGGTGGCATCAGCACTGGAGGGTTGGCCAAGTAGGCTTTGATACCTTCGAAAGCAATTTGATGCTCTGCTATCCACACAAATTCCTCTTCATCTTCTAGCCTTAATAAGGAAAAAAATACTTTAGTTTTCCCTGCAGTGTTAGAAATGAATCTTCGAAGAAAATTAGCATGTCCAAGGAACTTTTGTAATTCTGTCTTACTTGATGGAGGTCTGGCTTCAATGATGACTTTGGCTTTATTCTGGTTAATCTGTATTCCTCTCTTGTGTACTACATAGCCCAAGAAGTTTCCAGATGATACGCCAAAAGCACACTTAAGAGGATTGAGTTTCAACTTGAACTTTCTCATTCTTTCAAAGGCTGCTTCTAAGTGAAACAGATGCTCCTCCATGGATTGGGATTTAACTACAATATCATCAATATAACACTCTAAATACCCTCCAATGAGGTCATGAAAGATAGTGTTCATAGCCCTCTGATATGTAGACCCGGCATTCTTCAGGCCAAATGGCATTTTAACCGATTCGAAGGTTCCAATATTCCCAGGACATCTGAATGCTATCTTGTGAACATCCTCCTCTGCAATGCAGATTTGGTTATAACTAGAGTGTCCATCCATCATTGATAAAATCTGATGTCCTGCTGAACTGTCTACCAACAAATCTACTATAGGCATAGGATATTCATCTTTCGGAGTTGCTAGATTTATGTTTTTGAAATCAATGCATACCTTCATTTTACCATTCTTCTTAACTACAGGCACAATATTGGATAGCAATTCAACATACCTGGCTGTCCTGATAAAGCCTGCCTTGTGTAGTCTAAGAATTTCTTCCTTAACTCTCTGAATCACTTCTGGACTCATTCTTCTTGGCTTTTGCTTGTATGGCTTGAAATTAGGCCTCATAGGGAGCCTATGTTCCACTAATGACCTATCCAATCCTGGTAGTTCATTATAAGACCATGCAAAACAATCTTTATATTTCCTCAGAACAACCAACAACTGGTCCCTGTCCAGAGCATTCAAACAAGCACTTATATAGGTGGGCTGTTGTATAGAACCTTCTCCTAAATTTACTTCTTCTAAGGGGTCTTGTGTCTGAGAACTTACTGAAGCTTCTTCTTTGATCCCTTCTGCCTTCGAAGCAATCTTCTTGCTTTGTTCTGCTCCCAGGTTCCTTAATTCAACATCTTTACCCTCCTCCTCATAGACAAAGTCTGTCCATAAGGTTTCTTCCTCATGTATCTCCTGGACTTTTGTTTCAATGTCCAATGCACAGTATTTGTCAAGGACCAAAACTCTGGCCTGTTGTTGCTTCTGCTTGCAGCCAATTATCATGGCTTCTTTCTCTTGCTCTTGTACTCTCTGGACTATTGATTTTACATTCAATATTAAGAACTTAATTAGAGCCAAAGACTTGGTTTCTTGGACTTTATTTCTTTGCCTACAACCAGGCATCATTGTCATCCTTAACGACAACCTCTTCATCAGCACTCTCCTGGACTAAGTGCTTCAGGTGTGTCACTTCCTCATCGGTCGTCACTTCGGCTGAGCCATCAGGTTTTCTCAGCATACTGAGTGGTGTCACTCCCTCAATATACAATTTGGCCTTTGCGAAGTCTGCACAGGCTATGAAGGGTTGAGGATCTGCATCAATGTCCTCTGTCTCCCCGTTGCCCAAAGCCATCATTATTTTCTGATGCAAAGAGGAAGGCACACACTTGTTAGTGTGAATCCAATCTCTACCAAGTAAAGCATTGTACTTAGCATTATTGTCGATGACGAAGAATGCTGTCATGCAGTCCTTGGTTCCCACACTCAGGTTGATAGGCAGAATTCCCTGAGCCATCTGTTTGTCTCCAGCAAAACCAGCAATGGTTGTGCTGGTTGGGATTAACCTAGGGTTCCTTTTCCCTAGTTTCTTCAAGGAAGATTTTGGTAGTAAGTTCACCGCTGCCCCATTATCTATCAAGACTCAGTTCAATTGTATCCCATCGAAAAAGGCCTTGATATACAAAGGCTTGACATGCTGTGTCATAGAGTTCGAGGGATATTCAAAAGGATATGAGAGGTTAATGCTCACCTCTTCTTCGCTCTCATATTCAGTTTCCATTGGGGTAGCCATTCCGGAATCATCTTGCACCATACTCACTTGTGAGTCTTCACTAGAGACTGGAATTGGGTCCATTTCTTGCCCCTCTTGGTTCTCATCTCCAGCTTGGAATTCATGCGGTAGTATGTGTACCATGTTCACTGATACTGAGCCAAATTGGATGGCTGGCTGTGCCTGTTTCTCCTCTTGGCCACCTTGTTCAGTTACTTCAGAAGCATTCTCCATACTGCATTCTGGCACTTCCTTACTAACAAGCTCTTTCAAATGGTCTTTTCTGACTAGTTTTTCAACCAAAAATGTTTGTTCAGCCATGAAGGCTTCGAACATTTCTTCCTCAACCATTTCTTTCTTTTGGCCTAAGCCAACTTCTTTCTCTGCCTCACTGTCACTCTTCATCAACGCCTTCTCTAATCCTGCTAAACAGGACTTCTCTTTGGCTTTTAGTTTAGAGTGAACTTTGGCCAACTGTTCTCTGCTGCTACCTATCTTGCCTTGTAGAGTTGGTTTTGGAGTATGGTCTGACTTTGGATTCTTCTTTCCTTCTGTCTGTACCAATGAAGAACTCTCTCCACTCTCTTTTAGGTCTTACTGGTACTGAGTGTACCTACGCTGAATTTTCCTCCTTTGTGATCTAGAAATTACGGGGACCATATCTGGTTCCTTTGTTTTGGGGTGCTTAAGCAACATCCAATTGTTTGGAGCCACCAAAGGAGGCTTGACCATCTTGTCTTGGTTTCCAATTACATCTCTTTGGGTAAACACTTCCCTAGGTTTGTTCTGCATCACAAACCAATCTGGGACCCCAGGTACCCACGAACTTACTGACCCGGCTGTTGAACTGCTTTTTTCTTCCTTCGAAATCACCTTCGAAGCTGGTTGTGAAGGCCACTATTTGGCCTTGACTTCATGCTTTGGGCCTAACTCAGGCCTTTGATGAAGGTGTCCACTTTCTGTCCTGCGTGAGGCTGGTCTAGGGGGCCAATCTCTGGCTTTGATCCCATAAACTGAACCTCTCTCCAGTCTCCTCTCAGAATGACTACTCTCCATTCTGTAATAATTAGGTGGCCTGGATTCATATAAAGGCCTTTTACCTTTGGAATGCATTCTATCAGCTGCTGGTTCAACCATCAATGGCTGCTACCTAACACCAGATAGATATGGCCTTTTATTGTAAGCGTTGGTTGGTTTGGGACATCTCTGCACATCCCTGTAATATTGCTTCCTATCAATTGGAAGCCCTTTCAACCATTTGTAGCTCAGTCTACACCTGGGACACATCCTTTGCATTATAGCTGCTTCTAAGGAGTCGTCATCCAGTACTTCTTCATTAGAGTCTTCTCTCTGGTGTGAGAAACCTTGTCCAACAGTTGGTAGATTTCCTGTGTCCTTCTTGATAGTTGTCTGGTTGGCAACATGCATCTGCACATTGGCTTCTCCCAATTCTTTCAAGGACAAGCTTCGAAAGTCTGGCATTATGACATTGGCTGCCACCTCTCCAATTTCTGGAAATGGATTACTGTCAATCCCCATGGCCTTTTCTGCTTTGGTTGGGAATTTCAAACTTCCTTTCTGAATTTGTTCTTGGATCCTGTCTCGAAAAACAATACAGTTCTTAGTCAAGTGAGACCAAGAATTATGCCATTTACAATATACTTTTCCTTTAAGTTCATCAAGAGATAGAATTTTGACTCCTTTTGGTAACTTAAGGAAGTTGGCCGCAAGCAAATGATAAAAAATGTCATCTGCCTTAGTTAAATCGAAAGAGTATTTCCGGTGAAGGTCTTTCTTTTTAAATTGCTGGTCAATTGTTGTATCCTTATGAATTAATGCTTCACAGATCACAGGTTCTTTCCCCACACTCTCTGCTGCATCGATCTCATAATTAGGATCTCTATAATATGTCTTGTACGATGCATTATTTCGGTCTTGTTCCTCCTCTAGTAATGCTTCGTACCTAGACACCTTATAAGTGAGTTCCACTAAATCTCTGAACTCAGTCGAGTCAAACTTCTTTGGAAGCCTAAACTCTAAACCATTTTGAGCCAATTTCACAAATTCTGGCTCTGGTAAGATGACTCTGCATTTATTTCGAGCCCTTTTAAATCTGGCAATAAACTGAGTAGTCTTCTCATCTGGCCTTTGACTCAATCTTGCCAAGTCTTCTTGCCAAGTCTGCTATGGAAACCTCTGGCTCTGATTGGAAGAATTGGGCATGAAATGCCTCTTTTATCTATTGCCAAGTCTGGATAGAGCCAGGTGTAAGGTTAATATACCATACAAATGCTCCCCTAGTTAGGGAATTTGGGAATAACCTTAACTTCATATAGTCATTATTGGTAAATTCGCCGCATTGAGCAGCAAACCTAGCAATATGCTCTACTGTTGATTGGTTTCCATTCCCATAAAAAAGGGCAAAATCTGGTATCTTGAAACCTCTTGGGTATTCATGTACCCTGTCTACCCATTCTGGATATGGTTTCCTGTACACAGGAGTCTGGACCCCTCGAGCCATCGGTCCACACATTTCTCTAACAATATCTGCAATTTGGTCCCTAGGGACCATATTTTGTGCCTGCTGAACCACTACTGGAGGGGCAAACATAGGATTTGGTAGGTAAACTTGTGCCTGTGGTTCTCTTGGTCCATAAGGTGGTATATTTGGGACTGGTTGTCCCTGTGGTGCAGGTTGTTGCTGGGGATGTGGGTAACCCCTTTGAGCCTGTCCTGCGAAAGGACCTACGAAAGGTGCTGGAACTGGTATTGTGTCTCTTCCGTTTGTAGAAAAACCTTCCAACCCCCCGGGTGTAAATTCGAATAAGGGATTAGTGAACCCCCTTATGCCAGGTTTGGCTTTGAACATGGGATTTGGAACCATTCTTTTGCCATTTTCTTGTACTGGGCCAGATCCACCAAATTGCATGGTTTCACTGTTAAGTACTGAGGCATTTTGACCTTCTATAGGCCTCGGAATAGGTTCGTACCAAGATTGAGGTGATGGTCTTTCATAGTTCTGATTACTAGTTTGACCATTAGAATGTCCATTAACTTGCATAGGCTGTTTATCTCTAGCCAATCTTTGCTGTGGGACATTCAAAACTTTCTCCATGTGTCTTACGTTTATTGGTTGGTGGTTATTCATTCGATCTAAAAAGGACGTTGCTCACCTTTCCATTGTGCTCATTAATTGCTGTCCCATAGCATCTACTAGACCACCCCATGGATTTATTAGCTGAGTAGATGGAACAGTGGATGGTCCAATTCCTTAGTCTTGTCCAATATTACATAAAATGGGAGTTTCCACAGGATGTGTTATCACATTATCCTCCGGATTAGGTATCTTTACCTCTCCTTCCACGCCTTCTTTCAAGCGTTCATTTTCTCCTTGTCTCCTACGTCTAGCCATTTCAATTAGTCCCACTAGGCGTGCCAAAAATATATGTTGGCTTTTTGGCTTTTGAAGGTTATTATTGTAATTGCGAGCGTGCCAGCAAGGATCAATCAGTCCTTACAGAAAATTAATTGCCAACTAATTATCAGACGATTGTATTTTAGTTCTTTCAGCCTCAATGAAGAGGACTTTTACTGGTAGCTTGATTTAGGAGAATTAAGCAATATAACAATCAAATGAAGAACAGTTAAAGTATTTCATTAAAATGAAAAACTTACAATGATCCAAACTCAGCCTCGTAGAGGTTTACAGAACAATCTACTTGAAACTACTCCTATGAATGAAGTGCAGTGCAGGAATTTAAAGTACAGGAAATGTAAGACTGGAAATGTAAAACTAGAAAGGAAAATAAGTATAATAAGACCGGTTTTTTAGATCTGAGTCCAAGGGCTTTTCTAGGGCCTTCTCTGCTATTTATACTGCTCAAGGATGACCATCGAACTACATTTCTAACCGTCGAACTGCTCCTTCATGATCGCTGATCATGTTGCCTCAAGATTAGCTCCATTACGCCATTACTTGTAGTTAGGCTTCCCTCCTAAATTTGAATTTGAAATATGAGTAACCGTTGAAGCCACATCACCTTGCATCTCTTTGTTGATCCACTGCTACTCAGATCTCATAATAACCAATACTAACTGCCACGTGTACGATCAGGATCAAAGACTTGAATAGTTTTCCTATATTATCCTTATTTTGCCACGCGTCGAATTGTAATTGGCTTGTACAAAATATGTAGTCAACAGAGACAAAACGTAATAATTAGTTTATTGTCTCACATGAACATATGATAATAATACCTTGACATTATATGCCTAGCCGCATGAATCATCTAAATCCCTGTTTATAAGCAACATTACAAACATAAAATTCGCACAATAAACCATACCTAATGTGATTATTTCAAGCTTAGAAAAACATATGTCCTTCTGCCAAGCATCAAAATAATATTAATATATATATATATATATCACAATAAATTATATAAGACTCATGAATTAAAATACAATTAGTATGACTTTAATCTTTATATGTTTTAATCCTAATATAATTAGCTCTGATACCACATGTAAGATTTTCAAGATCTATGTATCAGGATTTAAAACTTCATCATAATTTGATTAAACTAAACTTTAATAAATTTAAATGCGTACCGTTTAATCTCATCATTATCTTGAGATATTGAGTAATTGTCTTCATAATTGAAAAATCCTAGCACCGGCTTTTTTCTCATTCTCCTAATCTTTACGTTGTTTTTCAATAGGATTAACAACTCTTTAATCCATATATGTATGTGTGTGTGTGTGTGTGTGTAAACCCTGATATGATAGGTGAGGGAACCGAATCTAAATAAAACAATTATTGAACCCTCCCATTAAGGAACTCAAATAACTTAAAACAGACTTTGCACATTCGTACAACATATCCACATATAAAATAATAAATACACTAAGATGGACCATGATACAAAACTTTATGAATCACAATAATAATTTTAGACTCATACTAGTCAATCTGTTTGAATCACTTTCAACTTGTTTTTCATAAACCAAACAAAATATAATCAATAAAAGCGTAATTACGAAAATTTCTTACAGTTGCTACTTTCTGCTCTCCAGCTCTAGCTGTTTTTCCATTTATTCAACAACATTCCTACGATTAAGAAGCAATGAAGTGTGATGGTGTTCACTGCCTTCCTATAAAACCTCTTGGGGGCCTTAAAAGTTTTGCTGCAATTTACTTCGGAGGATGACAAAAAGCTATGCTCACTGCTCAGTGATGGCAACGGTCAGGTGTTGTGATTGATAAAAAAAAGTATGATTTACAATTTGGGTTGTGTAATTGAAAAATAATAAAGAACATAGTGATCTGTGATTGGTGAAAAACCTAAACTATGGAATAATTTTTCAGTAAAATGGGTTACAATCAGTCACGTTTTGATTTTTGAGTTGTCTCAACAAGTAAAGGCGGCTTGTTCCTCTTTCAAGTCACTTCGTCACCGGAAGTTACTGTTTCGGTATGATTTATTTTTAATTTTTATATTTATTATGAAAAGATACATAAAAAATATGGAGATGGTGTGACTCAAATAAGTTAATAATCTAATAAATTGTTTATTTTTTATGTATGAAAAAAATATATATATATTGGGTTGTTGGACTTTGCTTATTTGGTGTGTATTTTTTTGGCTTGTTTTGGTTTCAACAATGCTAGGTGACCCGAATTTTCTTTGTTCAAATGGATCGAATATCTCAAAACGACAAAACGACGTCATTTTAACACATTTGAGCTATTCAGGCCACACAAATTCGGGCCACAACACATTTTCGTTTTGGTTTTATTGATTTTTTTTATATAAAAAAAAAAAAAAAAAAAACCGATACAACTTGATGAGATGAATCAAAAAAATTTAAAATTTCTAAAGAAATTTTAAAAAGGCAAAAATAAATAAAATACAATAGAACTTTTGGCTTATTTTGGATTTCTTATTGGAATTTTTCAAATTTTTTTACTTTTTAGATTCGACTACATAAGAGAAATCAAAAAAGCAAAAAAAAATAGCATAATTTTGAAAAAAATTCACTAAAAAAAAAAAGGTTGAAAAAAAAGATTTAACTTTTTTATGACATCCCAAACACCCTATCAATTTATCACGTTTGTTAAAAAAAATTGAATAGATTCTTTTTAAAAATAAAAAGGCAAGACCTTAATCATAAGTGTTCTAGCCTAGTTTGATTGGCCGGATATAAGATGAAGAATGTAATGTATTTTGGGATTTATTCAGCATATGCAATGAATAGGATATATGGATTGGATAACATATCTATGCTCATGTTTGTTAAGTTCAGGATATAGTACTAGATATTTCTTATTCATGTTTGTTAGACCAAAAGAATTATGAGATATAAGCAAGTAACATACATTAATGTCTATTTTGTCCTTATACCCATCAATGGGCAATATATATGCATGCCCATTATATCCAATCATTTGCCAATATAGATATGTATATTAAATAAAAATAATCAATTAAGTATAACACAATAAAAAATTAAATAATAATATAAATTTGTTTAAAATATTGAAGAAACATAAATTAGAATCAATTAAGTTTTAACATTTTGAAAATTATTTTTCTAAATTTAATTGTGTATTCTAAATTCTTACAAATAAAAAATACATATTATAGTTTAAATGACAAATTTAAAAAAATAAAATAAAATACATATCATAGTTTATTTGGCCCACTTATTTATTTAATTCTTAAATTGATAAATATTTTTTGAATTAGAACTTTTAAAATTCAAAACCTTTTAAATTAGTATAGTTATAAATATATTTTTTATATTTAAAATTTAAAAAAATTAAATTGAAACTCTGAATCTCGAAAAAGAAATAACGTTTTTGTTTATATATATATATTGTTTATGTAAAAAATTCAGCTATAAAAATTTAAAAATAAAATTTATGAATATAATTTTTTTGGTAATATACAATCGGATTTCTCATATACATAATCAAATTTCTCATTGTAAAGTTCATATATACACATAATCAGATTTTCCATTGTAAAAGGGTAAAATAGTATTTTTAATTCTTATCCCATTGGATGGGATATGATATAATAGGGGGGGAGTGGGTATTGTATATCCACCCATTTTGGAGATATACAATCCAGTTATATATTATATCCTCCTTTTAAAAAAAAATTACAAACACAAGATATATGGGGCTTACAGTAAATAATCTCCAATCCAGCCTTCTATATCCAAGACATAAAGTCAGATAGATCCTTTCGGATTAGGGATCCTCTGTGACTAAAGTCACAATAGCCTGTTATGCCATAGTGTGGGCTTTTTCAGAGTTTTTTTTTTTTTTCGTTAATTCGAATTATATGTATTGTATAGTTTGTCAAGTATATCATCTATACAAAAAATTAAGTTAATTAAAATTTTGTAATCCTATAATCATATTCTAATTATTTTAAATAAATTATTAAGATCATGTTAATTTTTTATTTCTTAAGAAATAAATATATTTTGTTATAGAATTATAAATGTTTGATCAATTTAATTTTTTTCATAAGTTACTCAATAAACTTTAAAATATAAACATTCAAATTATGGAAAAAGATTGGAAAAATTGCTTGTAGGTGGGTATTGAAAAAAAAATTACAGATACATGAAAGATAAGATACAATTCAATAATTAGAGACACAACTCTCACTGACACTCTTCCATATATTGATAATTTTTTTTTCTTAAATCTCTCAAAAAGATTCCAAAAAAGCACTGACTGAGACACGACAACAACAATATCCATCGACTTAGCGACATGAGGATTCTTCGGTCCAATAAAGAAAAAAAAGAAATAAAAAAAATAATAATCCAAAACGTGGTTTTGGAGGATGGCAGGGAGGCGCTACAGCCGAGGATCCGAACTTGGTGTTATGAGTCCGGATCCTCTACCTCGTTTCCCTACGGTAGTTCCCTGCGGTGCCCCAAAATGATATCGTTTTGGGACAAAATTTCCAAAAAAACCAAAAACAAAAACTCAGAATCAGAATCAAAGAAGAGAAAGAGAGGAAGAAGAAAGAAGCAGCGAGGAAGAGAGAGAGGAGAAGACCCAGAACAAGACAAACACTTGAACATCAATAACCAGATTTTTGAACAACAATACAAACACTACATACAAACAAAAATACAAACACTTCAATACATAAATATCAGAAATATATACAAACACTTCAAACACCCAGATGTATACGTACATCTCAGATTTTGAACAACAATACAAACACTTCAAACACCCAGAACACCAATAACCATTCAAACAAAAAATAAAAAATATGAGGTTCAAAAATCGAAGATGTATGTGTATATATATACAGAATAACACTTGAACATCCTAGATGATAAATCAAAATTAATAAAAATTAGATCAATACAAACAGTCAAACATTAGATCCAGCAAAGTGTATGAGAATAGTTCATATCTTACATACAGATTCAGTAAAAAAAACCCAAAAACCTACTTCGAATTAAGAATTCAATCAGTATCAACAGATCTAACTCAACAGTTCGGTGAACGGCGAACGATCGGGGGGAAACAGCAACGAGGATAACCGACGAACTTCCTCCGATACACCGGCATCAAAGAAAAGAGGAGAAAAGATCGAGATGGTTGCTGAGTTGGTAATTTTAGTGAGAGAAAGGAGGATGAAGAAGAAGAAGAACAAGAAAAGAAGGTGGGTTGTGGCGATGGTGAGGAGATGGTGGCGCCGTGGGTGAAGGGAGGCCAAAGATTGGCGCCTGCGGTGGTGCTTTCTTTCTTCTTCTCCTCTCTTTCTTCTTCCCCCTTCTTTCTTCTTCTCCCTCTGTTGCTCATGTTCTGTCTTTTTTTTTTTTAATTGAAATCTTGCCCCAAAATGACGTCATTTTGGGGCGCCGCAAGAATGGGCCGCCGAGGATCCGGACTCCAGTGTTGTGTGCTACAATGATTGGTGACCGAAAATTTTGCATTTCAAATGCATCTACGTAGTGTTCAAAAAAAAAAAAATAATAATAACAGAAATGATACATCTTTTTAATTTGAGAGTTTTAAAAGAGCACTAATAATATGAAAAAAAAAAAAAAAAAAAAAAAAAATTAAGGGCAAAACATCATATCACATGAAATCCACACACTAATTAGAGCTATTAGAACTCTTAATTTAGGGTTCTCAATTTTTTTTCAATAAATAAATACAACTATGATATAGACCACTAAAGCATCTCTACTAAGCTGGCATGCCCCCTCTCCCAAAAAAAAAGAGAGGAAAAAGACAAAACACATAGAGAAAAAAGACAATTAACATTGATCTATACTTTACCATCGCCAATCTATACTTCACCAACTCCGATTCACCACCACTATTCACCAACCACTTTCGCCATTGCCAATTTACACTATGGCATCGCCGATCTATACTCCGTCCTAGATCTACATTGATCTAGTTGTTTCTACTGTGAAATCAACTTCAAACGACTATAATTAACATTGTTTCTCCAAATCTTGCCTCCCCCTCCCTCCCTCTCTCATTATTTCTCTCAAACCAAATCTGTTGCAAACAAGGGTTTAATATATCAGTGATTAATTTATTACTAATATATGTCTTTGAATCTTGTGTTGATTGGTTATGATGACGATGAGATTTTCTTTTTGTAATTTTTTAACAAACAAATAGTGAGAAATATATCAATGATTGTGTCTATCAGTGATAAATTTATCGTTGAATATGTCTTCGAATCTTTGTGTTGATTTATGACGATGATGACGAGATTTTATTTTATTTTTTTATAATTTTTTAACAAATGGTCAGTGATAAATTTATGCAAATGAGTCTATCAGTGATAAATATATCACTGAATATGTCTTTGAATCTTTGTGTTGATTTGTGACGATAATGACGAGATTTTCTTTTTATAATTTTTTAATAAACAGTCAGTGAGAAATTTGTCAGTGACTGTGTCTATCAGTGATAAATTTAACATTGAATATGTCTTTGAATCTTGTGTTCATTTGTGACAATGATGATGAGATTTTCTTTCTGTAATTTTTTAACAAACAGTTAATGATAAATTTATCACTTAATATATCTTTGAATCTTGTGTTGATTTGTGATGATAATGATGAGATTTTGTAATTTTTAACAAGCAGACAGTGGTTAAATTTATCATTGAATGTGTCGATCATAATTTTTTTTACAAGATTTGTCTTTAATTCCTTGTGTTAATCTACGAATGTAAGGATTCCTCATTTCTCTCCTTCATTTTCTTCATCCTTATTCTTATTTTTTTCTCTTGTTGCCACCTTTGTTTGAGAAGGTACTGGTGGTATTGACATGGTAGAGATAAAAAATGGCTACACAAAAAAAATATTGTCAAAGTTCAGAGGTAGTTGCTGGAGGTTAGTAATGGTTGCCGGTAATCAAAGATGAAGGCCAAAGGAGTCATCAGAGGTCGATGATCGTCACCGGCAGTCAGAAGTGATCTTCGATGGCCGGTTAAGAGAGAAAGATTCGAACAATTGTGACAGAGAGAAAGAGTAAAATGCTTGAGTGATTTCTTTGTTTGAACTAAATGTGAAGAGTAAAATGGAAAGATATGCTAAATCTTTTGGGTCAGGACTCCATAGGAACTAAGTTCGGTCCAAATGACCGGCTTGTAACTCCCAATTTTTTTTGGTTAATTCGAACCATTTGTATTGTATGTTTGTCAAGTATATCATCCATGTAAAAAATTAAGTTAATTGAAAATTCGTAATCCCATAGTCATATTCTAATTATTTTAAATAAATTATTAAGATCATGTTAATTTTTTATTTCTTAAAAAATAAATATATTTTGTTACAGTGTTATAAATGTTTGGTCAATTTGATTTTTTTTTTTTTATAATTTACTTAATAAACTTTAAAATATAAACATTCAAATTATGAAAAAAGATTGGAAAAACTACATGTGTGTTAGAAAAAAAATTACAAACATATAAATAATAAGATACAAATGAAAAACTATCCTTGAATTTTTTCCCTAAATCTTATCACTACTAAAATTTTGACTTTTTGCGACGGCAAAATGCTGTCACTAATACTCCTAATGCCGTCGCAAAAAACTTTTTGCGACGGCAAATGGGGGGTCGCAACTGAGGGCGTTGCAAAAGAGTTTTTGCGACGGCACAGTGCCGTCGCTAATGTTTTGCAACGGCACTTTGCAGTCGCTAATAATGTTTGAAATTTCTTGACTTTTTGCGACGACACTATTTTACCGTCACTAAAAATGTCATTTGAGATGGCAAAAAATACCGTCGCTAATAGTCTTTTTTTTTTTTTTGCAACGGCAAGAACACTGCTTTTGCGACGGTGTGGTGCCGTCGCAAAAAGTATTAAAAAATAATAAAATTTCTATTTTAAATAATAAAATTTCTATTTTTTGCGACAATTTAGTGCCGTCGCAAAAAGTAAAACCTGTAACAAAATCAATAAAAATATTAAAATTTTATGTTTTTTGCGACGGTGTAGTGCCGTCACAAAAAAGAAAAAAACATCCTGCGATAAAATTATTAAAAATATTAAAATTTCTCCATAATAATATAAAAATTTCTGTATAAAAATAACAATTTCTCCATAATAAAATATTCTTCCATTTATAATTATACATCAACAAAATTATCCCACTACATAATTACACATCAAGCTTAAAAACTTCTGTAATCAGCAATGCCCAGATACAAAAACAGATAAAATTTACAAGGAAACTATGTCCATTCTCAATCCAACAATGCAAATTCGAGCTATTGTCTGCATTGTTAGCTTAAATCAGCAACAACCAATTGAAAAAGCAGAGAAAATTTAATTTTGTGGGTACTTTTTTCTGAGTAAGTAGAAAATGAACAAATATTGGAATTTTCAATTTTCTTTCACCTGTTCTGCAATGTTTCCTGCTTCAGAAAGAGCTTCTTGGCTTTTGGAAGAGAGCTTAGCTAATGTGGTGGTGTGGACACCTCCAATTACAACAATGAGAGGAACCACAGCAAGAGTGACAAGTGCTAATTGCCAAACAGCAGTGAAACCCACCACAAATCCAGACACAAATGTTGCCATATAATGTAAAAAAATTCCCCAACTGCACAAAATCATACCAAAAAAAAAACAAGCCTGTTCAGAATAAATTTGCAAAACTTTGACAACAAAACATTGAAACCAAATGGGGTTTTTCTTTTCATTCACCTTCTCGCTAATGATGTCCTGAACCATCACTGCATCAGTGTTAATGGCGAAAACGACATCGGAAGTTTAGACCTCTGTATCGAAAAATGGAATGTCTTGATTCAGAGCTGCTTCTAAGTACTTAATCCTCATTTTCGTCGATTGTCTCTCTCCAGTCCACATCCAACATGAAATCTCTGTAACCATTTTTCAATTCCTTTCAATTTCATTGCAAATTTATGAAATACAAACCAAGAATTAAATACCCAAATGATCAATCTATGTATATAGATATATATATATATATATAACTCACCTGCCTATGAAGATGCCCATATTGTAGCCCCAACAAGAAGGAAGTAAAACGCATACTGCAAAAATTCACAATCAAAAACACTTTCAAATCCACCAAAAAATAAAAAACCAATATTGAATTTATGTTTTTACCTTGATAACTTCGTGTGTCATCTTATCAATGTTGTTTGCATTGGCCCTGTTTGGTAGAGCTGTGGGAAAGCGCTTATAGCTTATGCCTAAACAGCTTATAGCTTATAACTATGACCATAAGCTGATTTCCAGCTTATTCTTAAAGCATCTCCTGCCCCACTCAAAGAATAAGCCGATTTCTGACTTCCAAAAAGCTATAAGCTATAATCTATAAGCTAAACCAAACACATCAAAATAGCTTAAATTAAGCTGAAAGCTGAAATAAGCTGTAATTAAGCTCTGCCAAACAGGCACATTAGACCCAAAAGAATTCACAAGATCAGCGAAGAATCGAAGAAACAGAGACAACGAAGAGCCATGAACAATGGCACCAACAGTCCCAATTGCCATGAAAACATAGTCCAACCCCAAATTCTTGTAAATATAATGGACATATAGCATTTCTGGCAGTTTACCCCAAATCAAACCCAAGGTTAAAATAGCGGGAAAATGAAATGGGGGAATTAAAGAGTGAGGAATTAAAGAAGTGGGGGAATTAAAGAGCGGGAAAATGAAGGCTCTGTTTGGTTACGATTTTTTGAATTTTTGAATTTTTTGAATTTTTTTAAAATATTTTAATTTCAAAATATTACGATTTTAATTTTATAAATTTTTAAATATTTTATAAAAATAAATTCAAACTCTATTTTATAAAAATATTTTTAAATATTTTAATTTTTTTGTTATGTATTTGGTTACGATTTGAGTGTAGAGTTGTGAAAGTAGTATAGAGTTTCGAGTTATGTGTTTGGTTATGAGTTTTAAAAATAATTTTTTAATTGAGTTTTGTTTTATGTGTTTGGTTACGATTCGAGTGTAGAGTTTTTTTAAATTTAAAATATTAACATTTAAAATTATTTAAAATTTTTGAATATTTAAATTATTTAAATTTTTACGATTTAAATTTTTTGAATATTTATTTTAATTTTTTACTTATTAAATTTTTTAGATTATTTAAATATTTATGATTTAAATTTTTTGAATATTTATTTTGAAAAAAAATTATTTGCTTTGTAGTATTTTTAATTAAAAATTGATTAATGTTATTTTCTGTTAATAATAATTTTTTTAATTGAATTTTAAAAAGAATTTGGTTATGAGTGTTGATCAGAATTTTCAATAGTGTGAGAGTAATGTGTTTTGTTATGAGTTATAATAATTTGAATTAAGTTTTGAAAACTCTTTCTAAAACTCAAAACCAAATAAATTTTCTTACTTCATATGTCAAATCAAACTTTCAAAACTCAATTTCACACTCAATTTAAAACTCTATTAAAAAACCATAACCAAACAAATTTTCTATACTCAAATCATAATTTCACAATTCACAAACTCAAAATATAACTCATACTCTTAAATCACATTCACAAAACTCTACCAAACGCAATCGAAATATTTTTGGTTAAAATAAATTTATTTTTTTTTGTAGTTAATGAATTTTTTTTTTATTTTCCATTTTTTTAATTACTAAGGTTGAAAATTTATTTGTTTCATTTTTATTTTAATGAAAAAAAATTATTATTTTTTTATTTTGAAGAAGTAGGGGTAATATTTTAATAAAAAATATTTTTCCGCGGCTCATTTTTTTTTTTTTTTTTTGTTACTAAAAATCAGGAACTAATTTTTTGTGGTAGAGGAAAGAAAGCGACAGTGAAGGTGGTGGATAAGAGGTGATGGTCGTCGTCGTGGTGGTGGTGGTGGTGGCGGTGGCGGCGGCGGCGGCGGCGGCGGTGGCGGTGAAGGATATTAGTGGTGAAGTTGTGGTAGTGGTGGAGGTGATGGAGTGGCGATGGTGGATGAGAGGTAATGGTAGTAGCAGTGGCAGTAGTGGTGGTGGTCATAGTTCCACCCATTGATTTAAGTATGGTGTTTGTTTTGAGCTTTCAAATCATAATTCTACATCCATTTTTCAAAACTCAATTTAAAATATAATCATTACTTTTCAAAACTCATAACCAAACACATAATTCAAAACTTAATTCAAATCAATTTTTTAAATATTTAGATAGATAAAGAAGAGAGATAAAGAGAGAGAGACAGAGTGATAAGCGAGAGAGAGACAAAGTGGTTGCTAAAAGTGTATTTTCTTATAGTGGATCGATAAATCGAGAATAAGCTCGATAAAGAGAGAAGATGGAAGGGAGAGAGTGGGCAAGGCGAACATAGTGAGGGAGAAATAGACAAATAGACAAGCAGAGAGAGAGAGAGAGAAGTGATGAGTGAGAGAGAGAGATAGATAGAAAAAGAGATAGAGAGAAAAAGAGAGAGAGAGATGGAGGGAGAGATAAAAAAAAGAGAAATAAGAGATGAGCAAGAGATGGACAAAAAGAGAGAGAAATAAAGCGAAAAGAGATGAGCGAGAGAGAGACACAGAAAAAGAGAGAGACAGAGAGAGAAGAGAGAGATAGAAAGATAAGAGAGAAATAGAGAGAAAAGAAATGAGAGAGATAGAGAGAAGAGAGATAAGACCAATGAGAGAGATAGAGAGAAGAGAGATAGACGAGAGACACAGAGAGAAAAGGAAAGAGAGAAACAGACAGACAGAGAAAGAAGAGTGATGAGTGAAAGAGATAAAGAGAAGAGAGAGAGATAGAGACAGAGAGACAGGAAGATGAAAAAATAAATGAAAAGAGAAATGTTATATCAAAAGAGTAAAACGACATCGTTTTTTTAAAAAAATTTTGCGATAGAAAAATACCGTTGCATTTATTCAAACTAGTTTGTGATTGTATATATATGAAGCTGTCTCCAAACCACAATCACTATGCTAGGTTAGAGTTTTTTAAAAACTCTTTTGAGAAAATTATACTTTCTTATTTTTTGTGTTATATTGTTTTTACTGAATTTTTTTAATATTTTAAGTAAGATTTTTAATTTTTAGACATACCTAACATAAATACACCTAAAAAGTAAAAAAAATTGTAAAATTTTTTTTAAAAAATTCACTAAATACCAAAAATACAAAAAAAAAAAAAAATTGTATTTTTGATATTTATTAACTTTTAAAAATATATTTTCATAAATTTTTTATTTTTTAGATACATCTAAGTAAGGTGCATCTAAAAAAAATATTTAAAATTTAAAAAATATTCACTAAAAAAAAACACGAAAGTCACTTTTTGCGACAACAGAAAATGCCGTCGCGAAAAAGGATACCGTCGCAAATACTCTCTTTTTTCATGACAGCAAATAATACCGTCACAAATACTCTATTTTTTTGAGACAACATTTTTGACCGTCGCAAAAAATAACTTTTTAAAACGACAAGTATATCGTTACAAGGACTTCGTTACAAATAATTCCGTCTTTCAAATCCACTTTTATTCTAGTGTATGTGCACATAGTTGTCTCAAAAAGATTCGAAAAAAGCACCGACTGACACACGATGCCAACAACATACATTGATTTAGCGATTCTTCAGTCCAATATAGTTAGAAAAATGCTTAAGACATCTAATTAGAGGTACCATTAGTGATGTGGCAGTGGATCCCACTCACTGCCACATCATTGCTGTGTCTTGGGTTTTTTTTTTTTTTTTTTCTTTTGCCTTTTCCACCTCATTAGAGGTGTGTTTAGAGCCTCTAAATTAGAGGTCTCTAGCATTGTCGATATAGTTAATGAGCACTGCTGGAGGGCTCTAGTAGAGCTGCGCTAATAGCAGCTCTACTGAGCTGGCAAGCATTAAAAAAAAAAAAAAAAAAAAAAAAAAAAAAAAGAGTAAAAAAAGACAAAATAATAGATAAAAAAGACAATTTAATACTAATTTAGAGTCACTTTTTTTAGAGCTCTCAAGCAATTTTCTATAGTTAATTGGTATGTGAACTTGGCGGTTGTGTGCTACAATCAATAATTGCTGACCCAGAAATTTGTATTTTCAAAAAAAAAAAAAATAAAATAAAAAATAAAAAATAATCCATCTACGTCAAGTCCTCGTCGTTAGACCAACATTGGTCCCATTGCCATACTTCAAAATCTTTTATAGGAGCCCATCCAAAAGCACGGATTAGAGACTTGAGCTGAGAGTGTTTTGTTGTATACAAAGAGTAACAAATATGGAAAATGGTAAACACCCTTCGCCTCTCCAACTCCAACTCCGACTCCAACAACAACAACTACCCGAACCACCACCACTACCACCGCATCAAACGCCGCTGTGGAAGGTGGTGGTGGTGGCCTCAATAGGCGCCGGGGTTCAGTTCGGTTGGGCTTTACAATTCTCTCTCCTCACACCATACGTCCAGCTTCTAGGCATCCCACACAAATGGGCATCCTACATATGGCTCTGCGGCCCCATCTCCGGCCTTGTGGTGCAACCTCTCGCCGGCTTCTACAGCGACCGCTGCACCTCCAAATTCGGCCGCCGCCGCCCCTTCATCGCAGCCGCCACCGCCCTCGTCGCGGTCTCCGTCATCCTCATCGGCTTCGCCGCCGACCTCGGCCACCTCTCCGGCGACAGCCTTGATGCCGGCGCCGCCAAGCCTCGCGCCATCACCATCTTCGTAGTCGGATTCTGGATCCTGGACGTTGGCAACAACCTCCTCATGGACCCCTGCCGCGCCTTCCTCGCCGACCTCTCCGACGGCAACCAGCGCAAAACTCGAAAAGCCAGCGCCTTCTTTGCCTTCTTCACCGCCGTCGGCCAGGTCCTCGGTTACGCCGCCGGATCGTACTCGAAGCTCCACCGCCTCCTCCCCTTCACCTCAACACAGGCCTGTAATGTTTACTGTGCGAATCTCAAAACCTGTTTCTTAATCTCAATCACTCTATTACTCATTCTAACCATAATCGCACTCAGCACTGTGAGTGAAGCTCCAATCTCGAGGTTCTCGGAGGAGAAGAAGGATAAAGCGGTGCCGTTTTGGGGGGAATTATTGAGTGCGTTGAAGGAGTTTCCGAGGTCCATGTGGTTTCTATTGCTGGCGATGAGCCTGAACTCGACTGCATGGTTTGGGTTCAAGATGTATGACACTGATTGGGTGGGGAGGGAGGTGTACGGTGGGGTGGTAGGGGGGAAGTTGTACAGTAGTGGAGTGAGCGCAGGGTCGTTGGGGCTGATGCTGATGGCGGCAGTGGCGGGGGTGACGGCGGTGGCGGTGATGCTGGTGGTGCGCGGAGTCAAGGGCGGGAACAGGGTGTGGGGTTGTGCTAACCTTTTGTTGGCGGTTTGCTTGGCGATGACGGTGTGTATCACTAAAGTTGCAGAGACGACTCGGCAGCACACGGTGGCGAGTGGTGGTGCAACTGCCCCCGCAGCTGGTCTCAAGGCGGCAACTCTCTCTCTCTTCGCGGTGATGGGGATTGCTCAAGCGGTATGTTTTATTGTTTCATATATATATTTACGGGTGATTATTAAGGTTTTG
Organism: Camellia granthamiana; assembly: GCA_036172215.1. NCBI lineage: Eukaryota > Viridiplantae > Streptophyta > Magnoliopsida > Ericales > Theaceae > Camellia > Camellia granthamiana. Next base: position 49,414,947 of record CM069910.1, read on the forward strand.
ATTGGTGGAGAGATACAAAGATCACGATTTATGTTGGGGATAATAGAACAATATGAGACTAACTAATTAGTGATTAATTTGAAATATAAACACGTGGTGCTCCGGAGTATTGAATAATTTCCCTATATTTACATGAATTGCTGAAAGTGATTTCAAAAAGCAGTTTAACATCACAGTTCGGCTCATTTGTAACAGTTAATCATATATATTTTTTTTATTTTTTTTTGGTCATTTTTCATCATGCAACAGTTAATCGCTATGGTTAAGACATTACAATCATGCCATATAAATAAACAGATGGTCTCCAAATTTTATAAATTTAAATTAAAAAATATTATTTGTACTCCATTTATTTATGAACACACTTCAAATTTTATATTCTAATATACGTCAGACATTGTCTCATTTGTAATTTTAAAAACTAAAAACAAATTTTAAAGTGTAATTATAAAACTGCAGAAGAGTAACAATCATTTAAATATTAAATATTCATATATTTGCCAGTAGATGAGTTCACACTGGAGGTATGAATCCGTCTCTTAATAAAAATGTTTTGGACACATTTTAGTGTTTTATGAGAGGGAGGAAATAGAAAGACTTTTTGAATAATTATTGGTGATAAAAAAAAAATTATAGGGTACTTTAATTTATTCTGTACACAAACAAAAGATTGAAGATAGATTATCACTTTCACTATGGAGTATTTTGAAAAGTTGGTAAAAAGTTAACTTTTCGACTTTTTGACTTTTTTAATGACTTTTTTGACAAAAAATTGATTTTTTTGGCTAAAAAAGCTAAAAAAAATTAAAAATTAACTTTTTTTAGCTTGTTGTCAAAATGCTCCTATGTCCATGTTGAAAATAGTGGAATAGTCGTTTGTACTGGGCACTGTATATATGTGCAAAATTCATTTTATTTTCTTGTGGTTCGAAGTTAAAATATTTTTTTCTCCTATGATTTAAATATAGATAGAAAGTTTTATGTGATTTTGAACTAAAGTACATCCCTTAATACCATTAACTATATATGTGAAATGATTATAATACTCTCAAATCGTATAAATTTTTTGTTATTTTCTTTCTATTTCATATCTCATACACATAATTTATAATGTTTATATTAATTCAATTAAATCATAAATTAATTATAAATTCTTAGTTATATATTGTAATTCTTTATTTAATTATATTTTAAATCAACTCTTAATTATCTTTTATATTTTAGATCAATCCTTAATTGTTTTAATTAACATATTAATATAATTTTAGGTTTGGAAGAAATGAGGGTAAACTTGTTTTTTGTTGTGTTAATTTCAATTCAATTTTTCAAAAAATTAAACCCACTCTCAAAAGTGGATTGCATGATACACCTTCCAGTAGTTTAGATGAAAAAAGTAACGGGAACACTTTAGTTCAAAACAACATGAGAATTTTTTGACTATATTTAAACCATAAGGAGCAAAGTGCTACGATTTCAAATCAGAGGGGGTAAAATTAATTTAACCTCTATAATAAATAATTTTGCTGCCGTAAAATAATTAAAATTTTTATGCTTTTGGGCAAGGAAAAGAGCATTTTTAACACATAGTCAAGTGGTAGCCCCTATCATTTCACAATTAAGGGTGAAATTTCATATTTTCCACTAAGTTGAGCTCGCCTTTTGGATGGCCTAGCAACCAAGGGTGTACAAATGACTATCTCAAACATGGTCTTTTGGAGTCACACCGAACTGCGCAATAATTCATTCCCTTTGCTAAATCTAGAATGGATGGATTTGACGGACTATATGAGTACCAATCTCTTCTTTCAAAGGCAAATCACTCAAAGATCGTCCAAAATAATATCACAACCCTAAATAGCACATCTATATATGAAACCATATGTAATTTTATTTGCTTTAATATTATTAATTGAATTACAACATGTATTTGTTATATAATACTTATAACAAAAATATGACAACATGAAAACATCATGTTAACAGTTAGTGTAGTTGGGACGAAAATAACTAAAATTTTCTTGATCTTGTCATTTTGTAATTTTTTAAAGTTATTTTCATTTAATTTCAAAATAAAATTTTAAATAATCATTTAAAATCATGCATAACACGAGTTTTATGACCGTACCTTTTAAAAGGTATAATGAGAATGGCGGGGTGTGATTGATCAGACTCTAATTTATAAAATAAAAATATTTTTTTATCTAAATAAAATAATTACTTTGTGGTTGTGCAGATAACTTACATCATTCCCATTTCATTGGCATCCATTTTTTGTAGCAGCTTTGGTGGAGGACAAGGTAAAGTTTTTGAACCCTTTTCAAACTGCTTCTTCTTCATTTTTCAGTTCATCTTTTTTTTGTTTTGTTTTGTTTTTTTTTTTTGGAATTTCATAGATTTCTTCTAAGACATTTGTAATGTTTCAATCGCTATAGGTCTTTCTCTGGGAGTTTTGAATATTGCTGGGGTCATACCACAGGTAAGATTTTTATTATCATATTGTATCACGGAGGAGGATCCCCTCAAGTCCAATTAGAGGTTTCTGTTTGGGTCCGTAGGACTCATCATGAATCTCGTTTCAATAATTCAAATCGTTCATTTTGTTGAACACTTTGTGTATTTTATCAACACAAAAAATTAAATCGATCTGATAACTATAACGTATTCAATTTATTACATTTTTAACCAAAAAAAACTTATATTTTTAAAAATAAACCATACAATTTTACAAACCCCCAATTGTATCCTCCTTGTTTCAAACACCCAATTGTATCTTGGTAATCCGTAATATTTTTTCAAAATAACATACCTATGTAAGATAATAAGTGTGTGTAGGATCACTATTTGTCTTACATCTTTATTTATTACGTGAAAATAATCTGTGTATCTAGATTTACTCTTCATATATATCTTTGCTTCTTAAACTTGTGATATAAAATTAAACCTAAGATATTGCTCGATTCACTAAAGTCTAAAATGAAAGTGGAATGAAATGTTTATTTCATTAAAATATTCATTGTCACGTTTAATTTACTAAAAAATAATAAAAAATACATTACAAATGAAATTATTATTCATTATTAAACACATATTTTTTACTTGAGCATAGCATAGGCCCCCAAATGTTTTTGGGAGAGTTATAGACAAATCCAAATCTTATATGTTGGAATTATGTTTTACTTAGTTTCATAATTTTTTTTATAATCCATTGTCTTTTTGGATGTGTAATAACTCATTTGTCATTATAATCTCCTTAATTGTTACTATTTGTTGGAGTTTTACGTTTGGAAAAAGTACACTAAGAAATTTTTTAGTGTGTTACATTGGATTATTATGTTTGAGAAAAGTACACTAAGGAGTTTTTGTGTGTTACATTAATTGTAGTGTTACGTCTAAGGAGTTTTTTTTTTTTTGTGTTATATTGGAGTGTTACATTTGGAAAAAAATATACTACATTTTTTTTTTTGTATTTTTTTTAGTGTTATGTTTAGAAAAAGTATATTAAGAAATTTTTTTGTGTATTACAATGAAATGCTACATTTTTGGAGTGTTATGTTTAGGTGTTACATTGGAGTGATAGAAACGTGATCCAAAAATTAGATCAAACTTCTCTAAGATGGCGTCCTTGAATGAGGAAGAGTAGAAACGTTCACCAAATCATCTGAAATTAAGATTTCATAGTAAAGTTGTCAAAACAAACAAAATCTATCAGTGTATTAGAAAATCCATAAGATTGATTGAATTAACCGATTCCCACATGAAACTTTCTAATAATTTTTTCAATTTTTTTTATTAATTTGCATAAGATTTAAAAATAAACCAAACAAAGTTATATTACCTCATAAAAGGACATTTGATTATGATTTAACTTCAGGTACCACATGGGGGTTAGGTTCCTTCCTCCTGCTATGCCCTCTGTGGGCTTTTGTTCTGAGTTTTTTTTCTTTATAATTCAAATTATTCGTTCGTCCAGTATATTATTTATGAGATTATAAATGTTTAATTTTTAAATTTTTTTTATTAATGATATATTTAATAAATTTTATAATATAAACGAATCGTATTATTAAAATAGATAATTAAAAAAAAATCTTGTAAATTACTTCACGAGTAATATTAGGGATATCAAATTTTTTACTAAACAAATTTCGTAATTTTATGAATCACACACACATAAAGAGATATTTAATCATTTATTAGGAAAAAATTTAAGACTTATAGCAATTTCCATTACCTCACAGCACGGCTGCAGCATCCCTCTGTCCACATTTTTACATGGGCTTTCAAAACTGCTAGGGCCACATGTTGGAGAGTGCATATATTAAAGACCACTTACATCATAGTAGGATAGAGAAAAAAACAAATTATAAAAATATTTAAGATGTAAGGTGACTTGCAACCTTTGATGTTTATGTAATTTTTATTATTATTATTTTTTTTTGTTCCACAATTTTAAAGAATAATATTAGGGATTATAAAAAAAATATCATAAAATATATCATGAAGATTTTTTATCTTTTGATTAATTTGTAGTGCTTTATCATATAACTAATCCAAAAATAAAGAATATTTCATTATCATTTTCATGATATTGATATATATATATATATATGATTCCTAACCTTATTCGTTTTAAAACAGTTGTAAACCACTTGAGTTGAGAGTATGTTGTAATTATTGGGAAAGACCAAACAGTTTTATCTACAAGGCTCATCTCAAGTTTGACCAATGGTAGTTATTTCAAAAAATATATTTCTAAAAAAGAGGAGAATTACTTCAAGCAAGTATTACAAAGACATAAAAAAGTTAAAATTTTCATTATTAATATTGATAAAAATTGTCACTAATTTGTAATTTATTTTTAGAATTTTCCTACTTAAAAAAAATATGGTGATCATTTTAAATATAGCTCACACTTTTTAATTTTAAATATATACTTTATACTTCATTTTTAGAGTAATTTTAAAGAAAAAAATTTATGATAAATTATATTTTTTATTTGTAATTTGAACAATTTCTTATCCATAAACATCTTCCAAGGGAGGAAGATACATGTAACCAATCATCTTCTTCTGATGTAAGCGCAACTTTGGCAGCCTGCTATAATGTTAAAGCATGTTTGTTTTAAGGGATAAGGGGGTGAGATTGGACTATTAGTCCCACCGGACTAATAGTCTATTGTTTATTAGAAAATTTTTGTTTCGGATTAATAGTCCCTCCGGACTATTAGTCCCACAAATATGGGACTATCCTATCCCATGGGGAGGTGTGGGATGGGAGGTGTGGGATAGAAACCATGGGATTGGTATCCCATGGGATTATTTTGTGAAATGTTCATTTTACTCTCCATGCTATTACTTAGTAAATAATTAAAAAAGGGTAAAATAGTCTTTTGAACATTTATAAATTATTTTTTAGTGTTGTTAATTTAAAACTATATATTAAATAAAAAATTTAAATTATAAATTATAAATTAAATTTAATTAAAAATAATAAATTATAAATTATGGCCTTATAAATTAAATTTTTTTAGTGTTGTTAAAAAATTAAATTTACATATTAAATAAAAAAAAATTTAGTATTGTTAATTTAAAATTATATATTAAATAAAAAATATAAATTATAAATTAAATTTATTTAAAAATAATAAATTATAAATTATGGCCTTATAAATTAAATTTTTTTAGTGTTGTTGAAAATTTAATTTATATATCAAATAAAATTATTTTTTTATTGTCGTTATTTAAAATTATATATTAAATAAAAATATAAATTATAAATTATAAATTTAATTTATTGAAAATAATAAATTAAAAATTGTGGCCTTATAAATTAAATTTTTTTAGTGTTGTTAAATTATAAATTATAGATTGTAAGGGTAAAATAGTCTTTTGAACATTTATCCTTATCCAGTCCGTCTAACTAAATATTGGATTTACTAAAAATAGTCCAATCCAGACATCTAATCCCATGACTAAACAAACATAGGATACAAATCTAATCCAACCAAATAGTCCCGAGACAATGTATCCCGGGACTAACAGTCCGATAGATTACAATCCTCCCTTATCAAGTCCGTCCAAACAAACACACCCTTAGTGTCCAATAATAGTATTCAATAATAAATATTTTTTGCATCTTTTAAAAAAAAATAATATTATAAAATTAAATTTGTATCAAATTTAATATAAAATTTAATTGATAATTGTTATAATGTGCACTCTTAAAAATGGGACATAACATGTACCCTCTCACAATATACATGACATAATCAAAACACTTTTGTAATGATTTATTACATTTTCTTCTCACAAAAAGTTTGCAACACTTCCCATCAAAATAATTCGTAATATTTATGACATCACTCATAATAATATCATAATATTTATAGCATAACATTAATAATTTATACTTTTGAGTTTAAGTACCTATCTCACCACTCACATCTCAGTCATCAGAGAATGAGATTATTTTTATAATGTAGGAGTAAAACTTTCCAAATTTGTAAAATTTTCTTTTTCACATACTGGCATTGGAAGCAAAATGAAATTTGCACCAATAAATAATATTGTCAAAATATATAGGAGTGAATCTCGTAGCACGCCAAATTATAACTTTGATATTAAGAAAACACTATGATATATGCTTTTTTGAAGAGTGCATATCATATATATCTTATAATTAAAGAAGAAAAATATATAATTTTATATTTTTTGAATCATAATTGAAAAAAAATAAAAATAAATTCATAACTATACACAATATGAGACATAACTAAAGATCTCATGAGTCATAATTAAAATAATGTCATAACTAAATAAGAAAATTAGTCGTAATTTTTAAAAAAAATGACATAACTAAAAATATATATAATACATCATTTTAAAAGTTTGTATATTAAAATTTCCGACAGTGGTAGGGGTCTCGAATTTTCAAGACTCGAATGCCTCAACAATTTCTCTCTCTTCCTCTTATTTATTTATTTGTTGGGTTGTGCTTTTTTTTTTTTTTTGTTCATTTATTTGTTGCGTTGTGTTGGTTTGGTTGTTTTTTTTTTTTTTTGGAAGGTTGGACATCTTGCACCAACTCAGCCTAAGTTGGATTGGTTGGATGATAAAATTGATTGATCAGTTAAACTGTTGGTTAAAATTTGTTAATTTCATATAATTTTGTACGAGTCCCTACTATATTTTTATTCCTAACTGATTAGTTAATTTTATCATTCAACCAATCCAACCCAACTCACATACCTTATCAAACTACACAAGCTGAGTGGGTGCAAGATGTCTAATTTTTTGACACACCTATACACATAATCACTTTTAAAAAACAAAAAACAAAAAACAAACAAACAAACAAACAAATACAATCCAACAAATAATAATAATAATAAAAAGAATTCAAAGCATTCGAGCTCAACCATTCGAGGCCCAAACATTTCCCTAAAAATTCCCTTGACAATATCACTGTGAAAATTAGGAGTGGGCGTGGATCGGTTGCGACCACGGAATTTCTAATCCGTTATCTGTCCGCTAGATTGGCAGATTGGAGAAAACCAATCTGTATCCGTCCACCAATCCGACAGATGTGAATTGAGCAGATTGGCGAATTAACGGATGGATGCGAATTAGTTTCGCGGTTTAAAATTTTATAAATTTTCAACATAATTCAACTTATGCACTTCCTAAAAAAAAAATGTATTACAATCAATGACTTAAAAATGTATTACAATCATTGAATGCCTCATTCAAAGAAAAAAAGTTTAAAATTTTAGAATATTACAAGTACTGCATGCCTCATCTACATATTACAATTACGGCATGTCTCATCTACATAAAATATTACAATTTGTGGTTCTTAAAATATAAAAACAATTCAAACTACCAAAATCATGAACAGAGCAGTAGTAGAAATTGTTTGTCTTTGTATTGTTACATCTATATCTGTTTTTCAAAACAAAAACCATTATTTTTAGAGTTAGATTTTAAAACAAAAAAATATATTCAAGTTGAAAACTCTTTTTCAACAGAATATATTCAACATAATATTTAAACTCTTTTTCAATTGAAAACACAAAATCTTATAAATTACTAGGGATGCTCGCGGTTCGGTTGCGGCCAAAGGAACCTCAAATCTGCCATCCGTCTAAAACTAGGCGGATTGGAAAAAAATCAATCCGCAACCGTCCGTTCGTCATCACGCATTCGTCTAAAATGCGGCAGATCAGTTCGATTTGATCGGTTTAAGCGGATCGGTATATCCGCTGTTCACCCCTAGTGAAAATGATTATCGGAGTTGCTTTAACTCCACTCTTTCTGTAATCATTTCGGGTAAAAAATAAATTTTATGTTATATATTTTTTTTATTTAAAAAATGAAGAAAAATGGTATATTTAAGCATTTTGAGATTTATAATGGAAATCCTAAGTAGAGGCTTAATCTTTAAGTGTCACACCCCAAACCCGCTCCTAAAAGTTTGGGCATGACCACTTCAGAAACGGACATCGAACTTGATATATATATAAGATATGGGGCCTGAACGGAAGTATTAATATTTAAAAATAACAAAAAACCCTCTCCATTGAGCTATAACTACCAGCCAAGATCACTAACGAAACATAAGGCAGATAAACATACAGTGACGTACATCTGAGAATTTAGCTATATGGTTATACACATACATATACAGACCCGGCCCTCAAGATTGCGCATATAACAAAAGCATTGAAAGGTAAAAGGATTATACACTTCCTCTTTAGACAGACAATCAGGGTACAAAATCAAAAGTTTAGCAAAACTCCATAAAATGAGTTGCCTTCATTTAAGTGCCTGGACACCCTGAGATTGACATAGGAGGAACGGATGCCATGGGTTGAGACTGACCTCCAGGTGGAGTGTCTACAGAAATAGGCATAACATAAAGTGAGCCAAACTCAATGAATAGTAGTACATAACAATTTAACAATTAACTTGAATTACAATGTACATGTATAAGGGTGGAGAACATATGGTTAGCTTTATCCTGCAATTATTTTCAGAATGGCCTTAGGCCTAAACTTAAACAGAATGGTTTTCAGCTCTTAAACAGAACGGCATTAAGCCCTTTTTATGCATGTATGAACTCAAGAGGTGGCTCGCACGGATTCTAGAGGTGACTCGCATGGCAACACTTAGTTCCGTGCAGCACTTTGTTTCATACTAACAGATCATACAGATTGGCCATAGGCCCAAATGTCACAAATTGGCCATAGGCCTCATAGATGTTATAGAACGGCTATAGGCCTCATAACTTTCACAAAACGGCCATAGGCCTCATAACTTTCACAAAACGGCCATAGGCCTCATAACTTTCACATATGTATGGACTCAAGATGTGGCTCGTACGGATTCTAGAGGTGGCTCGCATTGCAGCACTTAGTTCCGTACAGCACTTTGTTCCATACCAGAAATTAATAGATCTAACGGATTATACCGAACAACTCATCTCATAACATAGCATAACGGAACGGATAAACAGAACAAAATAATTCACATCATAGTGTGGGTCACATAATAATGTTATTAATATTCAATTCTTTCCTTGGATTGAGTTATTCATAGGTTAATATGATATTTAGCATAATTTTTCAACGGTTACTAACATATTAAGTAACATGTATAAAGTATCGTATATAGTCATGTTCCCATTCAATATCATGTTCCCGGTACACGGCTTACATTCACGATTTCTTCCTGTTAACCCACTTCACAGCATTAATAGTTTGTACTCAATTCTTATGCGGAATCACAAGTAATTTATAGATTATAGCACATTACAGATAATCTTTAAATGTAACCGGAATGCAGAGTAGTTCCGGAGTCATACCAATGTACCCAGCACTTTCAATATTCACACAAGTTTGTACCGATTTCTCATCAACATAAATGTTAACATAATCACTTGCGAGGAACAGAACGTTAATAAGAATAAGAATTATTAACGGTAAGTAAATGTTCGATTACAGTACTACTACTCAAAATGTGGGGGCGGAGCGTTAGTCATTCCCGGAATGTGCCCTGCGGACATATATCACTCGTAAATTAGTTCGTTATTCTTTGTGAAATCACTTCCTGACTCACTTGTTTTGAATGAATTTACAGATATCAAAGAGGCATCAAATATAGATTTCAAAAATATCTGAGGGACGAGCACATAAAACGGAGTAATCCAACTTCTCCAGCATGGGCCGCACGTGCGGCTGTGAGCCCTGTACGTGCGGCGGTTGGTCCCGCACGTGCGGCTGGGAAGTCCCGCACATGCCTTTTTAGCAGAATCAAAACCCAGAAATTTCCCATTTTCCCGCACGTGCGGCCATGACTCCCGCACGTGCGGCTGTGCTCCTACACGTGCGGCCATGACCCCCGCACGTGCGGCGATTCCCCTGCTTGGGTAGTCCGAATTTCAACCAAAAATTCAACTTTGGTGCTCGTATGGCAAGGCTTAAAATAGGCAGCCTTAGCACAAGAATATAATTCAAAATCACATAAAGGTTCACCATAAGCTTGCTTAGGTCCTTTGTCATTTGAATTCATAACCATCATCAACCGCAATCCAATTATTCTATGTTGATGACTCTAGGTATATGAATAATACATGTGTATTCTCAAATAAACTCAACATGGCACAAAAAGTAAAGTATGATCCCTCTACACAACTCAATTCAACCTCCAACCAAGCAAATAATAAGTATAATTCTCCAATTTAGTGAGCATTACACACAACCTCAATCATAACCCTAGTCCTTATAATTCAAAAAGAATTTTTACATATGGTCAAGAAAGAGCTCATGCAAAGTAATTTTTACATACCTTGAGCTAGAATTCCTCTAAACCCTCTCAATCCCAATTTCCTTGCTTGATGAAACCTTCCTCTTGATCCTTTCTCTACAACTCTCTACTTTTTTAATTCTCTCTCCTAGGAGATATGTTGAGAAATGGCTTGTTAAGTCAAATAAGTAAAGAGTATAGACATATATATATATATATATATATCTAAAGGTGAGTAAGGACGAATTTTAATCAGTTTAATTATTCCTAATTGAAATTTCACAGAAAATCATACTACGATCTAAAAATCATGCTGATATCAAATGTAAAATCGATTTCAGATTATTAAGCCTCTAAGGCTCTCAATTTCTGATCTATACATTTTAATTATGACAGATACTTTCTTATTAAACAGATATAAGTCTCTAATCACAAGATCCATTTACTTAAACTTAATTTCACTTGAAATTTCACATTAAGCATTTAAATGCACAGAATAAAGGACAGAAAGTAAACTAGGGACACGTGTGAGGGTCGGGTTATTACATTAGGACTACAACTAACTTGAAAAAAAAAAATCTTATATTTTATGGATACATTTATGCTGTGTTTGGATAAAACTTTAAAAGAAAATTTTTGGAGAAAAAGGAAAAATTAAAAAAATTAACTTTTATTTTATTCATTTTTCTTTCTTTTTCCTTTCCCTCCCTCAAAATACCTTCTCAAATCATTGATCCAAATACCACATTATATTCATGCTTTCCTTCTTTTTTATTTTTGTCTATTTTTCTTTCCAACCAAAACAGGAAGCGTTATCCTCTCTCTTTTTTTAATATTTATTTATTTATTATTTTTTTTTTGATGATGTCAATGCTTGGTTATTTTATTTTCAGTGGAATTTCTGGTTAATTCCTCATAAAATAGATGTCATATTGTTTTTTAAAAAATTTCGACCAATTATTAATATTATTGCATGGATATGATATATATGACTTGTAGCTGAGGTAACTTGTTCAATGGGCCCTAAACTAATCTTAGTAACTCAATGGTTGAATGAGTTGGTAAGGTAACAGCCTATGTGATCAAAGGTTTCAAAACCTATACCAACCTCTTTATAGCCCTTGACTGAAATTAGGGGGTGAGGAGTGGATTCCTCGACATCCTTCTGAGTTGACTTGTTGGGTCGGGTCATAAATAGATCCAACCTTAGGCTCCCGGTCAACAAAAACTAATCTTAGCTACCTAATGCTGAAACAGTTGGTGGTTTCACTCACAAGCGGACCATGGGATCAGCTCTTCGGCGGCGGTAACTTGCCGGCATTTGTGGTTGGAGCTATTGCAGCAACGGCGAACGGTGTGTTCCTGCTAGCCTTCTTCCCATTGCCACCACAAACTGATCACGACCTATCATCATCCTCTGTTTTAAAGATAACTATTTCTGCACCTTCCCATTGAAATATTTTTCGATTAATTTTGAGTCGAAAAATGACTTACAAATAGAATTTCAATATGTATAGAGTATAGGGTCATATTAATCTGCATAAAATTTTAGTACTTAAATTCTGTTTGCAATTTAAACTCGTGCTTGTGTAATTTGCTCCTTATGTTAATTAAGTTATTGTAATTTAATTATATCAATTTTGTGTTTTATTTATTTTTTATATTATGTTAATTTAATCACAAAAAAAATTTATTGGCAAAAAGAACATTTATTGATGAAAAAACATACATTTCATATGAAATTATATCAATAATTTAATTAATTTAATCAAATTAATTACATCTATTATCCATCGGATTAAAGATCACTACTGCTGCAGCTTCCCACTGACATGGAGCCTAAAATATGCTTTCTGTTAATTGTGCAATTATTTGCATTTGTAGTAGCTTTATGAATATTTTTTCAACTTTGGTGGCTAGTGATTGTTGGTGTGCCATGAGAGTTCAGAATAGTGTTTCATTTCTCATATATTTTAATTTAAAGTTGAGAAAACTTAGGATTTTCATTGTATTGTATATTATCAATAGAAAAAATTAAGTTAATCTAATAATCGTAACTTTTTCATTTGATCATGTTTGTCTTCAAAAAAATGGATGACAAAGTTGTTTGGAGAGTGACTTTTTAATTAAAATAATCAAAAATCAAATCAAATTATTACATTACTCTATTTATTTTTCATACGATTTTTTATAAAAATTAAAAAATAAACTAAAATGAATTAAGTAATCACACAAGGAAAGGTTGTTTCTACTTTCTGCTTTCTTGCTCTAGCTATTTTTCCATCGATTCAACGACATTCCTATGATTGAAACAGCAACGAAGTGTGATGGTGTCCACTACATTGCTATAAAACCTCTTGGAGACCTGCAATTTACTTCAGAGGATGAAAAAAAGCTATGCTTAGAGATGGCAATGGTCACGTGGTGTTTGAAGTGTGTTGTAATTGATAGAGAGAGTATAATTTCAAATTTACATTGAGTGATTGAAAGACAACAAAGAATATAGTAATTTGTGATTGATTAAAAATATAGTCATCCTGAATCACGAAATAATTTTTTAACAAAATCGGTTACCATCAGTCACATTTTGATTTATGAGTTGTCTCAACAACTCAAGGGCGGCTTGTTCCTCTTTCAAGTCTCTTTGTCACTGGAAGTTATTATTTTGGGTATGACTTACTTATTAATTTTTATACTTATCACAAAATTATATGTAAAAAATAGAAAGGTGGTGTGATTTAAATAAGTTAATAAGTAAATAAGTTACTTATTTTTTATGTATCCAAAACAAAACTAATGGGTTGTTGGAGTTTGCTTACACTACAAGAATTTACACATTTTGCGACCACTTTTGCCAACCAAAAAAATTTTGGTCGCAAAAAAATGACATTTGGCGACCAAATATTAATTAGTCGCAAATGATCATTAATTTTGGCGACCAAATATTATTGGTCGCAGAAGGTTATATTTTGACGACCAAAAAATGAGTTGGTCGCAGAAAATGGTATGCTTTTGCCGACCAACTACAAATTTGGTCACGGAAGGTCACATATTTTTTGGCGACCAAAAATTTGGTCGCCAAAAACTTATTTTCAGCAACCAAAAAAAATTAGTCGCCAAATTATATTTTTAGCGACTAATATTTTAGTCGCCGTTGATTGAGATTTGGCGACTAAAAAAATTTGTCGGCGAAGGTACCTTTTCTACGACTAATATTGTCTTTTGGTTGCCAAAAGTTTGGGAGGGAAATTTGAAACATGGAGGGGGAAATGAAAATTTTTTGCGACAAAAAAAAAAAATTGGTCGCCATTTATAAAACGACATCGTTTTGTACCAGGAAAACAGAAAAAATAAAATAAAAAAAGGCCCGTCTCTCCTCTCTGTCTCCAGCTCGCTCTCTGTCTCTCTATATGTTGATCCACCCTCTCCCTCTCTCTGTATTCTCTCTCTCAATCTTGTACAAATTTGTATATGAACTTGTTGTTCAGTTCTTCCCGAGTCTTCAATGGCTTCTCTTGTCCAGAAACTACTCATAAAGCAATCTGTCAAATATATTATCCCTACTTTTAATAAACTACATCCCCCAAATCTCATACCTCCTCTCTTCACTCTTCCCCATCTCACCGAACCCAAACCACTCCATCCCCACAACCACAATGTAAATCTCGATTCGGATTCGGATTTGGTTTCGGTTTCTTCTCTTTCGACCCCGATCTTTCCAAGCTTTCCATTTGGGTTTTCTCTAAACCCTATTTCTTCAACTAGGTTTGTGCCTTTCGTGGCTAGCGACACTCCGATGATGATCTAGGCTGATAGCGTGAAGAAGAAGAGAAAGAGGAAGATGAACAAGCACAAGTAGTGGAAGCTCAGGAAGCGTCTCAGCAAACAGACTTAGCTTCATTTTGGTGAGAATATCGAATGTTTTCTGAATTTCAGTGATGCTTTTAATCTTGTTTGTTTATTGTTCTGATTAACCTAGGGTTTCACATTTTTAAAATTTCTTCGGTTTTACTCTGAAAAATCAATGAATTTAGTAATTTACTCATCGAAGTTTTATTCTTCATGTTTGTTGGACTCCCCTTGATTTGTTGAGCATATCCATTGCATTTTTGTCTATTTTGATAAATATATTTTAACATGCTTCTGTTCTGTCTATCATCGAAGCTAGAGTTTTGTGTGTATAGAGACCTAGAAACTAGATGTGACAACTAAATTTGATTTGCCCTTATAGAAGATTGATTTTGCAGGCTGGACTCCCCTAAATTTGATTTTTACTTCCTAATTTCCCTTCTTTAAGAGTTCATTTATGGAGTGTTGCTTCTGTAAATAAACAAGATTTTTTAAAAACATTTCTTGTTAATTTCTTTGTTTTTTTTCAGGTGATTATCAAGGTACACAATTTCTTTTATTTTAATTGAAAAAACTAAAAATTTTGTATTCCTAGGACATTGTAATTAGGTACTAGTGGAAAAATGAAATTTTTATTGTTTTGATATAATTTTACTGTTGTCATGGAAAGATGTCAAAACATAGCAAAATACTCCAAAACATACTGAAGCAACAACTTGTGTCTACTCAAATCTAGTATCTCATAAATTTATTTTTGTTCTTTTATTTATTTTAAGGGAAAAAATGATAGAAGACCTTATCATTGTCGTCAATATCAGTATGATGTTGGGATATATGCACCTTTAGAACGATTTTGTTACAAGTTTTAGAATCATATAAATTTATATGCGCCTTTAGAATCATATAAATTTTCTTTCAATTAAATTGATTTATTTGATATTACTCATGAAATTTTGCTCGTGTCAACATTTACTTTTTGATTCTACACCTTTAAAGGTAGAAGGTCATATCCAGTGCACAAAGCTCCTGTTTACATTTGGGTCTGAGGGATGGTAAATAGATTTCCCTCCACCTTTGCCTTTGTATCTACGAATGTTTCCATCTATTTCGAAGTTCCTTTTTTCGTTTCTTTCTATAGTCTTTTTGAAACGTTAATGTTTCCATGCATACTGACATGACACTACGAATTTCTTAGAAACAGAGCATTTTAATGGACTATTTTAAACACTTGTCTGAGTTTCAAAAAATTCGTTTCATGAAAACATCGAAAACAATAAAGTTTTTATAACTGATTGTATTCTGTTCTGATTGTAATTGTTGCTTTATTCTTGCCATCACTACGCAATTGCGTATTATTTTTTTAATCTTATTATTTTATTAATCATCTTTGTTGAAATTAGTTGCTATTGCTTCTTCTTCTTTTTATTATTTTTTATTTTTATAAGTAATGATGAAATGGGTATCTGTTGTGGTGGATGATTGGTGTTTGTTGTAATGCCTCTTAAAAAAATTATTTTCAGTTATTTGACAATTTGTGATGACAAAGGTTTGAATTATGGAGAAAGCTATATCAATGGTGCTATGATGTATGCATATTATATATATCTATATATATTGGCAATAAAAGAAAAAATGGTTTATTAGGCTTTTATGAGATAATTGATAGTGAGGGTCTTGGTTAGTAATAACAGGGTAAAATTTATGTCCAGTGCTTTGACATAGTGTGAGATTGAAACACAAATTGTCCCAACCTAATATATCAAATCTAAAATTTAAACATTTTTTTCCCTAAAATAGTTTCGATTGATATTCATGTTTTTGTTTGCTTCTGTTGATCAATGAAAAGGATCCAAGCATATAAAGCTAATATCAAGTTATCCTCTGCCAACCTACCATACTGCCACAGCTATAGGGCAATGTAAAAACAGATGATCAATGCTTTCCTCATTCATCTTAATGCATAATGCTAATTGCTAAGAGATCCATTTGAAGAAAATGGTGCCTAATTGAAGTAGCAAGCCTCTAACAATGGGTGGCTAATACTTTAACTGAGATAATGAAAAATCATTTCAACTTGTTAGTTGGAAGTTTAGACGGTTCTTGAAAAAAGATAGTGAAATAAATAAATAAATATCCCAAGAGTCAAGACAAAGAGATAAACCAAAATTTTCCCTCTCTTTGGCATTTCTTCTTTTAGATGGATACATCTGTCCACTTCAATGTGTTATACAATGTTGATTAGATTTTTTAGATTGTCTTTTTTATTCTTGAAATTTTATAATAGCAACGTGATGATAATCAAACTTTACTATTTTAAGTCTTGAAATTTATTCAAATAAAATCTTATTATAAAAAAAATGATAGCATTCCGCTGTCTAAAAAATATTCAGAAGTTACTGTAGTTCATTATTATTTTTTTAAAAAATGTTTGGCTTGTATGATAGGAGTGTGAGTTCATTATTTATTTATTTTTGATGGTGTGTTGTTTAAGACAACTTCATTGAATGCACAAATAGGATGAAGCAATACTAATTCAATCTGATTGACTACATAATATCAAAGGCAAACTCTTATTATTTGTCCATTTTAGTTCCATTTGAATATCAATACTAATTCCATCCTTGATCATCATGTTCAAATCCTTTCAGGTTATATCCATATCTATTTATCTAAAATGAGCTACTTGATTGATATCTTAGAATTGAGTTTGTATTTTGTAATATTGTTAATATATAATTGGACAAGATTTTTTTCTCCTCCTTCATGGATTCACACAGCAAGCATCATGTGTTCATGTAGGTCCCATCTTTTCCAAAAATAATGGTGGTCTCATTATTTTCTGAATATAGTGGGTCCTACATGTGCACATGGTGTTTAATTCTGTGCATTGACTTGGTTCTGCTCTTGGGTTCAATGCCTGTTTGTTACTGTCTATATAGTAAGATCATTTTTTTTCCCCTGTGAAATATGGCATAAAATTGGAGTAATGAAGGCATACAATTTGCATATTGGCATCATACTTGTCATTGATCATCCCTTTTTCTTGACATATATGTTCTTAGGATTATCTGGCCATTACGCAATGTAATTATTACTATTATGTGCTGGAACCACAAGTAGTGCATATTAAAATGATATGTTTTCAATTTCACACTTCTGTTATAGTTGAGTCATTTTACTCATATTGTTAACAAATTTTGCAGCTCCAATCTAAAGCCATTAGTATTGGATCAAGATATGGTGAAGAAGATATGGACAACATGGCCCAGAGATTCAGGCATGAAGAATTGCCAGAAACATGGTATACTCAGTTTTTTGAGAGGTATAAAGCTACTAAACCATATAGGTTATCATTTGGGGATCGAGAAACAGACAAGCGTACACCTGAGCTGATGTCTACTTATCTTAGAATCCTCAAGAAGCATAAGAGAAGACGAGTAGCATTTAAGGAAGATGAAACTAATGGTTTTGGCAATCCCATGTTAGAAAATGGATCAAACATGCTCCGAAATTCGATTTTAAATAACAATGATGCAATTGATGATGATACATATTTTTCCCCTGAAACGATGTTTCCATTTAATTGTGTCCCTGATAGTGCTCTTCCTCACATAAACCGAGTGGAAGAAAACCACAAAGTGGATTTTAATGGTGTTCTTGATATGCTGCCCCAAATTATGACCAGGAGCCCTATTATGATTGAGAGGCTTGGTATTAGACCAGAATACCTAAGCATGGAACAAGGAGGGAATCAATGTCGTGGAAAAAATAGATCTCATGGAAACAGGAAACTTCTGAGTCAAGAGCAAGCATCAGAGATGTCTAGAAAAGTGATAGCTCGTGTGCTAACAAATGTGGGGTTTGAAGCTTCTTCAAAAGTCCCAATGGAAGTCTTGTCTCAGTTGCTGAGTTGTCATATTGGTAAGCTAGGCCGTATCTTGAAAGTCCTTTCTGATAGTTATAGAAAACAGTGCTCAGCCATCGAACTACGCAAGATGTTCCTTCAAACAGCGGGGTATAGGTGAGTGAAGCTGTTTTTATGTTATAAGCTTGAATTTGATTGGTTTTTTTTATTTACGTTTGTTTAGTAAACTATTGGCTTTGAATTTCTGATAAAGTAGAAATGAACTCTGAAGTAGGATATTGGTGGAAAAAAATTATTTATGCAGTATATATGGGAAGCAATTTGTTAGAATTCCTCTTGGGTTGACCTTGAATTCTGTTCTAGGCAGGCTTGGTCTGGTTTAAATTTTATCAAATCTGGTATCAAATAGTGAACTATGTTACTTTATTTAGGTATATATGATTTTTGTCTATGGAAAATTGGAATCAATGTTGTGCTATTTTAGGTATGTTATGCATGTTTGGCATCTTTATGTGCATGATAATGTGCTCACATGTATCATTTGTTTTGTGACTCTTTCTATGTTTACTTCATTAGTCTCTCTCGTTAAGTTTTGATTCATGAACTGTCATTTCTTGAAAGTTGTTATATATCTGGCTTCTCTCTCTCTCTCTCTCTATCATCACAATTATCTAACCTATTTTCCCCTTCTATCATTACGTATTTTCCCCTTCTATCATTAGTAATCTTGGGGCTTTAACAGAGCTCGTGAAGGATAGTATGAGGAATTCTATGCAACAAACTCATCAACAAATGCAGGTTATCCAGTCACAGATACAGTCACAGCAGCAGGCACCCCTTCGACAACCCCAGCAAGTATGTCTATCTACTTTTCTTGCCTTTCTATAGGGAAGTGCTTTGCTTCTGGTTCTATAGTGCATGTAGTTGTTTTTGTGGTGGTTAAAATCGTGTGATTCACGATTCGATTCTTACTGTTTGATGTGATTTCCCACCAAAATGTTTCTGAAAGCATTTTTTAATGACACTTTAAAGATGTGATGAAAGCATTTTTTAATGACACCTAAAAAGTGTGATTAAAAATGACCCCTTTTAATCACACTCCCAAAGACCACACTTCAATAAAACTTAAAAGGTGTGATTAAAAAACATACATCACACAAAAAAAAAGTGTGATCTTTATCTGTATTTGTAGTAGTGATTGCTTGTTAATGGAACATATATGAAAACTGTTCGTTCTTATCTTGATTCTACTATTCTCCAACATCAATTGCAGAGGTTGAACGATCATGGTTCTCTTAAAGGTTTTCTACTGCTCAAATTGTTTATTTTATTTATTTTTTCCATTTCCCTACACATCACAGGTATGTTTTTTTCTTACTGTTTTTGTGTTATTTCTTTTTCTAAGGGGTAAAGGTAGGGTTTCTTAAATTAGTGGTTACATTTAATGGTTGCTGGGTTGCTCGCATAACAAATTCAGAACATAAATTTTCCATGTACAAGATTTCTTGTGCAACACTGGTGCTGATAGCCACTCAGCATCAAACTTTGGCTGCTGTAGAACAACCTTAAAACATGTATCTTTGGAATTCATAGACAATAATCATTGCCCACGAGTGTTTTTAGTGGACATATTCCCACTGTGTAAAAACGTGTTTCACTATGCTCAATCATGTTCTGTTTCCAAACGTTCTGGATTCATATTGCCCTTATACAAGATTGATTTTAACATGCTTCTTATTCATTTGTATCATATTTTAAATTTTGCAGGCTGGCAAGGTCGGACAGGCTTGATGGTATCTGCTTACCTTGTTTATAGTGGCATGTCAGCAGAGGAGGCTCTTCAAGTGTATGCACATAAACGGACTACCAATAATGAAGGAGTAAGTCATATTATGTATAAAGGCTATCATGTAGGACTTTGTGAAGTAAATGACAACGAAATGCAATTTAGCAGTTTGCACATTTTCAGTTTCCAAATTGGTTCACTAAGGAACAGGGACGTGTATGGGTCGGTTTGGTTTGGGTGGGCAACTAGCAGAATCAAACCAAGAAACCTTGGGTTGGTTAGGGCTACTTAGTATTGAACTATCTATACGTTAATAAATTGAACATGTTAATTGATCTGCATGTATTGGACAGGGCTACGTAGTTATGAGTATCTTGTTTAGAAGTTCATTGGTCTGCATGTATTGGACAAGTCTCAATACCAAGCCAACGGCGTTATGTAGGGTACTAGGAGAATACACTTTCTATTCCTAGGGGAGTTGATCATGGCCCTCCATCTATGAACTCGCCTGAACCATGTAGCAGAGAATTGGTTCGAATTCGACTTTATGACATGGTTAACACTGGCTCTGTCTTCTTTGTGGTCTCAGAGTTACAAGAGGTAAGTGCATTCCACACTTTTGAGATAGTAAATGATATACTAAATTAGAAGTGCATCTAGCTAGAAATCCCAAAATATAGGATGCTGGAAATCCCAAAAATAACTCAATGAAGATGGTCAACATAAAGACTTCTCCATGTTCCTTGGGTTTGTTGTTTATATATGTATGTATTTATGTTAAAATGCTACTGGTAATGCTTATAAAAAAAATCTTGATTCTCCAGATTGACCACTTTTTTATTGAGAGTTAACCATGGCTTGGGTTTTCAGCTCTTTATTGATGGTTTTCTATATTGTAAAAATTGACTTGGAGAATGCATTATATTGAAAGTGGACAAGAGAATCGATCAGAACCAGTAGAACCTCATCTGGTAGTCCAAATGGACACAGAGAGAAATTTATAATACATTCACATATGTAAAGAGCATTGTCCACCGACTATTGTTATTGTAGCCATTGTCTCACTTAAAGAGCAGGTGGAGGGGATACAGGAAATCAACTTGTCAGGTGGAGGGGATACAGGAAAAACCAATAAGTGTATACTATCAGATGTTTTGAAATGCCTTGGTAACAATAAAAAACATATGAGAGAAAGCACTCTGACTACTTTAGATGCTTGGCTTGCTGCTGTTCATGTCGACAAAATGGTTGGGTTCTAATTTCTCTATTTCGTTTATGCATTAATTAATTTTATATATTTATCATGCTTCTCTGATAAATTTTCCAATTATGTTTCTTTATTAGGTGCCTTACATCACTACTGCTTTGATGGATGCGAAGCTTGGCACGGAAGGGCGCAAGGATCTTTTTGATTGGCTATCAAGGCAACTTAGTGGATTAAGCAATTTTCCTGATGCTGTAATTGTTGAATTATGTATTGTTTCAATTTGTTATGCTAGATGGATGTGACTTGTGAATGAAAACTTAGAATAGTTGTATTGTGTCGAATGTTAATGAATTATGTATTGTGTCGAATGTTAATGATTCAGTTAATTTGAATGATGCTTTAAAATTATAGGTTTATTATGGATTGAATGAATTATTAGGAATTACAGGTGTATTGTTTTCCTGCTTTGGCGACCAATTTATTAGTCGCGACAAATAAATAATTTTTTTTGGGCAAAAAATGACAATTGCCGACCAAGAGTTTTGGTCGCAAAAAATACATCTGATGCCGACCAAAACAGCTCTTGGTCGTGGAAACTCACTTTTGCCGACCAAAAGTTTTGGTCGCGAAAAGTAACAAATAGCAACCAATTTTTTTGGTCGCGAAATGTGATAATTAGCGACCAAAAAATTTGGTCGCAAAATGTAATGATTGGCGACCAAACTTTTTGGTCGCGAAATGTAACAATTGGCGACTAAAAAATTTGGTCGGGAAAATATCACTTTTCGCGACCAAAGTGTTTTGGCGACAAAATAAATTAGTCGCGGTAATTAAATATTTAGGGACCAAAAATTTAGTCAGCAAATCCAACTTTTGCCGACCAACCACAATTTTGATCGCGAATTATTTTTGCCGACCCTCAATTGGCGACCAAAGTAGCGACCAAAAAAATTGGTTACGGATAACTTTTGCCGACCAAAAATTGACTTTTAGTGATCAATTTTTTTATTGCCAAAAGTATTCATTCTTGTAGTGTTATTTGGTGTGTATTTTTTTGGGCTTATTTTGGTTTTAACGAATTTTTTTTTTTAAAAAAAATTCTTTAAAAAACAAATTCAACTCGATGAGACAAACTGAAAAATTAAAAAACTTATAATGAAATTCAAAAAAGACAAAAATAAGTAAAATACAATAGAACTTTTGGCTTTTTTTGGCTTTTTTTTTTTTTTTTTTGGAATTTTTTCAAAAGATTTTACTTTTTAGATTTTCGTCTATACAAGACAAATCGGAAAAGTAAAAAATTTTTGACACAATTTAAAAAAAAAATTCCTAAAAATAAAAAATTGAAAAAAAGATTTAACTTTTTTATGACATTGCAAACACCCTTATCAATTTACCGTGTTTTTAAAAAAAATAATAGATTATTTTTAAAAATAAAAAGGACAAGACTTTAATTATATGTGTTTTAAGATGTAAAGTTAGACAGAGCGTGTAGGATTTTGGATAAGGCCACAATAGCCTGCTATGCCACGGTGCGAGCTTTTTTGTGTAAAGTCCTTTTCGTTAATTCAAACAATTTATATTTTAAGATTTACTGAATATATTATTTATATAAAAAATTAAGTTTATCAAAAATTCATAATCTCATGATCATATTTTAATTATTTTAAATAAATTATCAAGATTATATTAACCTTTTATTGTTAAAAAAAAAAAATATGTTCTTGTTACGTAATTATAAATATTCAATCAAATTAATATTTTACGGTAATGATCTACTCAGGGCTCTTTTGGGAAAAGGGAAAAAACGCATGGTTTGCGTTTTGGAGGAAAACGTAGCTGGTGTTTTCTGTGTCATTTGGGAAGTGATGAAATTTGGTTGAAAAATTACATATCTACCCTCAATATTTATATTTTGTAAGTTTGGGTAAAATGTAAATTTTTTAAGTTGAGTGAGGGTATTTTAGTCAAATCACTTCCAAAAAGTTTCGTTAAAAGCAACTTTTTACCAACTTCCCAAATCACCCTAAAAATCTTTGTTAAAAGCAAAAAAGTTGATTTTTACCACCTTCCCAAAATAGGCCTTAATAAACTACAATTTAAACTGTTGAAATCATTAAAAAGAATTTGAGAAAAATCAAGCTGGGGCAAAAAATTATTGATTGGTTCAAAAATATAACGGGAGCATATTTTTTATCAATCACAATTCATTATATTCTCTCTTATTTTGTAATTATTCAATGTAAATTCATCAATCTCATACTCTCAATTAATCATTGTCTCTATTAATTATAATAAGAGAAATGTTAGAGATGATAAAAAAAATTTCATGAAAATAATCATAAAAGATTTGTGACTCTTAGATTATCTTGATTAGCATATGGTACTTTATTCTAAGTGTAATCTAAAAATCACAAATCTTTCATGGTGGTGTTTGGGAAGAACTTATTGGGGCTTTTTTGGCTATTTTAGCCACATAAGACAAAATAGGCTTTTTTAGCCACAAAAAACAAAACATCACATCCAACCCATAATCATTACACTCCCCTCTCACAAAAAAAGTCAAAAAAGTCAAAAAAATCAAAAAGTCCTTCCCAAACCAAACTTTTAAGCCCAGGCTAAAATAGCCAAAAAAGTCAAAAAGTCAAAAAATCAACCAACTTCCCAAACGGAGGCATAATCATTTTCATGAAAGACTCCCCGTACTACCTAGTATTGTTGTTATAATAATAGCACCGCTTAACGGTGAGCGAGACCAATCAATAACTTGTCGACTGGGACACCACAAACAACACCTCCATTGACTTGTAAGGAGGATCCTTCGGTGTGAAAGAGTAGATTGGGGTGTGGACTTGGCGTTGTGTACTACAATGATTGGTAACCCAGAAATTTGTGTTTCAAATGCATCAACCTTAAATTTTCACGGACCCAAAATTTTCACGGATCGAAAATATACATATTAACAAAAGTTTTAAATAAAATATATCAATTGTAATATCAATTTTTTATTAATATATAAAAAGAAAAAATAAGATAAAAACATATATAAATAAGTATATATATATTTTTTATCTATATTGAGAAAGATAATAATTATACAAACAATCTATTTATCAAAGTGAGATATCTTGAGTTATGTTTTACTATCTCTTATGTCAATAACAGCATCTATAATAGAATCAAATAATTAGCTAATGCTTTATTCTATTATCTAGAAATAGGCTTGTATTAATGGTAATTATAAAAAATTATTAATTTTATTATATTTTGTCTTTTTTTTTTTAGTTTTATAATTTAATCTAATGTTCTATAGATATAGAAAAACAACCACTTAAATTTATATATATATAAAAAAACAGACAAATGATGACCATTTAAAATTTGAAAGAAAAATATTTAGAGGGGGCAAAATAATTTAGAAATAATTATAATAAATACTACTATAATAATGGAGATTTTTTAAAATCGGATGGGGGTGATCGCCTCCTCTTATTCCCAGGGGTGGAACCAGAATTTTATTACCGGAGGAGTCAAAAGAAAAATAATTTTTTTTCACCATATATACAAAACAGACATGCATGTGTAATACGATATATAAGTTATATATATATATATAAATAAATTAAATGCAATAAAAGCAATTTTTAATATGATGAAGAAGTCTTTTGGGTGTAAAATAGCAAGAGAATTCAAGATGGAAGAATAATGACATATATATTTTATACTAGAGGAACATTTTATGTATAAAATGATATATATATACAGCAGTGATTGGTACCACTAAATTTGCACCACTAAGCTAGCTCTAATGAACTGGAAAATCAAAAAAGAAAAAAGAAAAAGAAGAGGAACACTAGCAAAACATCCCTTCATGTGGGACCCATACCAACATTAGAGCTATTAGTGCTCTTGGATTAGAGGTGTGAGACATTTCTCATATATATATTTAAAGTTCTATAGCAAATAATAATTTTCACAAAAATAGGGAGGCCATACCCCCTCCCCCCAAAAAAAAAAAAATAATCTTCTCCTAGTTCCGTCATTGCTTGCCTCCTCTAGGTCCATCTTTGGTTAAGTCCTCATCGCTTGATAAGGGTGTAATTTGGACGAGCTGAACCCGAGTGATTGGAATTTTTTTTAGGGTGTGGACAAGGTATTTTTAAATTCGATACAGGCTAAGGAAAAAATTTAGAAGCTCGAATTAAATTTGGACGGACTTAGGTAAAGACAATAAACAATCCGAGCAATCCAAAACTTGAATTATATATATAAATATATGAAAAAACATTTAATATACATATAAATTATTAGCTATTAGATGATATTAAAGTAATTTAAATTATTAAATCATATTAAATATATATTATATACATAAGTAATACAATATAAAATTTTATCTTTTTTATTCTCACTCATAAATTATAAAAACTACCAAAACAACATCTATCTCACAATATATAAATTATTTATTTTCATGTTATTAATGATTTAAAAAAATATATAAATAAAATATAATTTTACAAATTAATAATTTAGTTAGGGAAAGAAAACTAAATGAAATTGATATATAATTCGGACAATTCAAATTTAACTTTGATCGAACTTAAGCAGATAATATCGAGTTACAATTCCACCATAACATGGGAGTGAATAGATCTCGTCACAACAACTAAATTTAGACAATAGCAATGCTAGGTATCATGAAAAACCTTTCATGAAGATAATCATGAAAGTTTTGTGACCCTTAGATTACACTTAGAATAAAGTACCACACACTAATCAAGGTAATCCAAGAATCATAAATCTTTCATGATCATTTTCATGAAATTTTTTTCATGATCCCTAACTTTTCTTTGTTGAATATATCATACCTATTAAAAATCAAGTTGATCAGATATTAGAAACTACGTGTTCGGATTATCGAACTACAAACTATTTTTAAAAAAAAATTAATAAACAGTTTTCCTAAGACCATCTCCAACGGTTCATCAAACCCAGCATCAATTTGAAATTTGGTGAAAAAGCTACTGTTTGGTGCTTCAACGGTTGCACCAAATCTATATCAAAATGAGATTTCAGCAAAAGTTTCACCAAACTGATGACAGACTCCGCATTTCACCAAAACACTGTACATGACCGTTGCCAGGAGACGAACCGGTCGACCGGCCGGTTGATCGGCCGGTTGACCAACTGGTCGCCCCACCAAAAGTTCAAACAGTTCCAAAAAAGGTTCAAACAGGTAAAAAAAAAAAAAAAAATTTTTTTTTTGCCTAACCGGTCGACCACCCGGTCGACCACCAAAAAGGTTCAAAAAGTTCAAAAAAAAAATAAATAAATAAAATTAATTTGCCTTGACCGGTTGACCGGCCGGTCAACCAACCGGTTGTCCCGACGCAAATTTGATAAAAAGGATTTGATACTGAACCGTTGGAGCGCGAAGTATCAAATTAAGGAAATGGCCACTTTTTGACTCAGATTTGGTGAAACATCAGGTGAACCGTTGGAGATGCTCTAACACATACTTTCTGATATCCGATAAACTTGTTTTTTTTACAGGTATGATATACTCAATAAATCTTAAAATATAAATAGTTCGGATCATAATTGGATTCAAAAGTAAGCTCAATAACCCTACAAGCAGGAAGTTAAGGAGAAAGATCAAGGTGAGAGGATCCTAATTCCATCACTGTCCCATTGCCATATCTCAAAATCTTTTATAAGAGTCAATCCAAAAACACGGAGGCTTATCTGCTCTGTGTGGTTTAGAGACTAGAGCTGAGAGTGTTTTGTTGTATACAAAGAGTAACAAGTATGGAAAATGGTAAACACCCTTCGCCTCTCCAACTCCAACTCCAACTCCAACTCCAACTCCAACAACTACCACCACCACCACCACCACCACCACCGCATCAAACGCCGCTGTGGAAGGTGGTAGTGGTGGCCTCAATAGGCGTCGGGGTTCAGTTCGGTTGGGCTTTACAATTCTCTCTCCTCACACCATACGTCCAGCTTCTAGGCATCCCACACAAATGGGCATCCTACATATGGCTCTGCGGCCCCATCTCCGGCCTCGTGGTGCAACCACTCACCGGCCTCTACAGCGACCGCTGCACCTCTCGCTTCGGCCGCCGCCGCCCCTTCATCGCCACCGGCGCCGCCCTCGTCACCGTCGCCGTCATCCTCATCGGCTTCGCCGCCGACCTTGGCCACCTCTCTGGCGACCGGCTTGATTCCGGCGCCGCCAAGCCCCGTGCCATCACCATCTTCGTGGTCGGATTCTGGATCCTGGACGTCGGCAACAACCTCCTCATGGACCCCTGCCGCGCCTTCCTCGCCGACCTCACCGACGGCGACCAGCGCAAAACTCGAAACGCCAGCGCCTTCTACGCCTTCTTTACCGCCGTCGGCCAGGTCCTCGGCTACGCCGCCGGATCGTACTCGAAGCTCCACCGCCTCCTCCCCTTCACCTCAACACAGGCCTGTAATGTTTACTGTGCGAATCTCAAGACCTGTTTCTTAATCTCAGTCACTCTGTTACTCATTTTAACCATACTCGCACTCAGCACAGTGGGTGAGGATCCAATTTCGAGGTTCTCGGTGGAGAAGAAGGATAAAGCGGTGCCATTTTGTGGGTTTTTCGGGGAATTATTGAGTGCGTTGAAGGAGTATCCGAGGCCCATGTGGTACCTATTGTTGGCGATGGGTCTGAACTCGACTGCATGGTTTGGGTTCAAAATGTACGACACTGATTGGGTGGGGAGGGAGGTGTACGGTGGAAAGGTCGGGGGGAAGTTGTACAGCAGCGGAGTGAGAGCTGGGTCGTTGGGGCTGATGCTGATGGCGGGGGTGGCGGGGGTGGCGGCGTTGGTGGTGATGTTGGTGGTGCGTGGAGTCAAGGGGGGGAACAGGCTGTGGGGTTGCGGTAACCTTTTGTTCGCGGTTTGCTTGGCGATGACGGTGTGTATCACTAAAGTTGCAGAGTCGACTCGGCGGCATGCGGTGGCGAGTGGTGGTGGGACTACGCCGGCACTTGGTGTCAAGGCGGGGACTCTCTCTCTCTTCGCAGTGATGGGGATTGCTCAAGCGGTATGTTTCGACATGTAAGCTTTTAGTGTAATAAAATTATTAATAAAAATTTACTGAAACTTATTTGAAAATTGATTTTTTTAATTTTTTTTAGGGCAAATTACATATACCTCCCACGAGGTTTAGTTAAATTACAGATACTCCTAAAGTTTCGAAAATTACAGATACCTCCCTGAGATTTATATTTTCATAATAAATTGTCCCTGAGGTTTATATTTTCATAACAATTTGCCCCTAATTTATTATGCAAATAGTACCTTCAAGGGGTATCTGTAATTTCTCAAACCTTAGGGGAGTATCTATAATTTTGTTAAACCTCGAGGGGTATATGTAATTTGCCCCTTTTTTTATTATAAAATGTATAAAATTTTAAAAATATTTTTTTAACAATTTATTGTAATTTTTGATTTTTTAATTAAAAACTTTGTTCCCGAAAGAAAGTTTTACCACGTCAATAATTTAATTTTTAGTAAAGTGCTAAGTATGTTTTTATAATTTAAAAATAATTGTTCATTAATGTGAGTTATAGTATAATAAAATTTTCATTACATATGGAAAAAAAATATATAAATTACATATAATTTTTCTGATTACACATGAGGAAGAAAAATTGCACAAAATATCCATATAATTTCTCCTTATTCATCTTTACATTTTACTTCACTGTCTAGAGTTGGCCCTGGCCCAAGGCGAGCAAGGCGGCTGCCTTGGACCCTCAAATTTTGATAAATTTTAAGGGCCTCGAATAATTTTAATTCTATGGTGTTAATAGGTTTAAAAATAAAGGTCCAAAACAACTCCTATAATTTCACAATCTAAATGAAAAAAATTTAGAACATCTCCAACTCTTTATTTTTGTTTTCCAATTTAATTTGATTATAAATTTGAGTAAAAAACTTGATTTGATATGAATTACTCCAACTCTTTCATTAAATTTTCATGAAAATCTTTCTAAAAATTCTCATCATATCCCAAATTTTTCTTTTCATAAAATTTGACGGGAATTTTTTTTTTTATCTTCAATATCTTGTTAAATTTTCATCAAATTCAAATTTAATAAATTTTAAATGTGATTTTTAAAAAAATGTTTAGCTCTTAAAGACCAAATCAATATATATATATATATATATTTATTTATACTTATAGATCTCATTGAATTTGATGAATTTTAAATTTGATTTTTAAAAAATGTTTATCTCTTAAAGACCAAATCAATATATATATATATATATTTATAGATCTCATTCATTAACCTGACTTGTATTATATTAATTTTGAGTTTACATTATACACTTTTAAAATAAAAAATTTAAATAAATATTTTTATTATTATTTATCCTAATTTTAAGATTCTATCTTAGACCTCAAAAATGTCAGCCTTATCAGTTAATTGTGAGCCATCATTTTATGAATTGGCATAAAATATCTACGTATTTCACATCTGATATTTTGGTCATGCAAGAGTTAATTATTAAGGTTAAGACATTACAATCATACAATATAAATAAATACGATTTAGACCTCAAAAATCGCAGCCTTGTCAGTTTCTTGTGAGCCATCATTATATGAATTGGCATAAAATATCTACGTATTTCACATATGATATTTTGGTCATGCAAGAGTTACTCATAAAGGTTAAGACATTACAATCATGCAACATAAATAGATGGATGAATTATATTAATGATCGTTATAATTTAGTTTTTGTGTTATTTTAAGCACTGATTTTTTAATTATGACATATTTAATTTTAAATTTTAAATAAGAATAATTGAAAATATCATTATTCAATTTCAAAGGCAAAGTTATTAATTTAATAAAATATAAATTAATTTGACAAAAATAAATGTTAAATTTTTTTTTTGAATTTTTAAAAATTATTTCTACACATTAAAGATAAAATTATGCAAAATTGATAAATCTTTTAGACTTTTGTTTATTTTACCAAATTAATTTTTATTGTATATTTGGATGATGATCATGTAATGGTTAATTATTTTTATTTTCATTAAATTAGTTTCTATTTTTTCAAAAGTCAAATATAGCGACAACTTTGATATCATTATTAAACCAATTCATTAAATCAAAAAATCTGAAACTAAAAATATTTCATATATTAAATATATCGATTACACATTAAAAACCTAACAACCACCCATTACATGATCATCATCCAAACACATAATAAAAATTAATTTGGTAAAATAAATAAATAAATAAATGTCTAAAAGATTTATCAATTTTACATAATTTTATCTTTGGTGGGTAGAAATCATTTTTAAAAATTTTAAAATATATTTTTGACATTTATTTTTGTCTAATTAGTTTATATTTTATCAAATTAACTACTTTACTCTTGAAATTGAGCAATGATATCTTCAATTATCTTTATTTGGAATAAAATTTAAAATTCACAGTCAAATGTGTCACAATTAAAAAGTAAGCATCAAAATAACACGAATTCCAAACTATAAGGACTGTTAGTATAATTTGTCCAAAATAAATATATGATCTTAAATTTTATCAATTGAAATAGGAAAATGTTATTTCTACTCTATTTATTTTTGGACGAACTCCCAATTTTACCCTAATGTGCTTCGGATATTGTGTCAGGTGCAATTTTAAAAACTAAAAACAAATTTCAAAAGTTTATTTAAAAAACTGCCGAGCAAGAGTGACAATTTCATTTAAATATTACATATTCATCATATATTTGCCAATAGATGAGTTCACATTGAATGTATGAACCTTTTTCTAAATAAAAATGTAATACTTTCGACAATAGATTCAGTGGGACACATTTTAGTATTTTGTAAGATGGAGAACTAGAAACACTTTGAATAACTTTTCATAATAAAAAAAGTTGTAGGGTAACTTTAATGAGTAATGCTTTGTTGGGTGAATTAATGAGTAATGATATGTATTATGAAATAAATATTATAAAAAATTTCGAAAAACTAATTCAAAGGTGCATAATATATAATAAAATATTATAAATTAATTAAAGGGTAAAAAATCTTCATGAAGGCTTTTCATGATATTTGTTTCATAATGTCTAATATTATTAAATTTTAATTTACCATACACACAAACACAAGATGGAAGATAGATTATCAATTTCAATGCCTATGTTAGAAATAGAGAGATGGTCTTTACATTATTTGTACCGGTTGATATATATATATAATAAAGAATTTTATTATTACCTTAAAATATTTAAAGTGATTGTCACATTTTTATGCTTTTGGACAAGAAAAGTAATTTTTTTATGGGTGTTTTGAAAAAACGATTAAAAATTAGTTTTGTAGCTTTTTAAATATTTTTTATTGTTTTATGTGAAAAGTGATGTGACTTAAAATAAGTTAAAAACTAACTTTTGACTTTTAACTCATGTTTCTAAAACGAGCCATGTCTTTCTTGGATTGGTATAATCATTCCATCTAAGCTAATTACCATACCTATTATTTCACAAATAAGGGTGAAATTTGATATTTTCCACTATGTTGAGCGTGTCTTCAATCTTTTCGTCGGCCTAGCATTTGAGGGCAACAATTGACTATCTCAAACAATGCCTTTCGGAGTCACAAAGACTGCACAATAATTCAATCCCTTTGTTAAATTTAGAATGAATGGGAATTTGATGGCAGTATATGAGTACCAATGTCTTCTTTCAAAAAGCCAATCACTCAAAGGTCGTCAAAAATAATATTATAACTATAAATACATTACAATATATAAAAGTTTTAGAAAATAAATATTTTGATCTCTAAAAGTAAAAATTTTGTTGCAAAAGGCGTTAAGGGACTAATTTACACCGTCATATGAATAGTCGCTAAAAGGTCGTCTTAAAAAGTCAAAAATAAGGCATTTAGAGACAAAATTTTGAAAATGTCATGAATAAATAGACTTTTAGGGACAAAATAATTTGATCTCAAAATAGTTTATTTTTTGAGACAAAAAATTTGGTTCCAAAAGGATAATAATGCATCACTAATGTCCAATTTTTGTTGCTAAAAATATAATGTCGACACTTTTCGTGACAAATTTATTTGATTCCTAAAAAATAATTTTGTCCCTAAATTTTGATTTCTAAAATCTTAATTTTTTTATACTGGTAGAACATCTATATATGGGAGCATATGCAATTTTATTTACTTTAATTAATATTATCAATTGAATCACAACATGTATTTGTTATGTAATACTTGTAGCAAAAATATTAATGACAACATGAAAACCATCATGTTAATGTAGTTGCTATGAAAATAACTAAAATTAACTTGATGTTGTCATTTTGTAATTTTTTAAAATTATTTTCATTTAATTTCAAAATAAAATTTTAAATAATCATTTAAAAACCACGAATAACACGAATTTTATGACAGTACATTTTAAAAGGGTACGGTTACAACGGCGGGGTGAGATTGATAAAATTTTAATTTAAAAAATATATTTTATATTTAAAAAACAAAAATATTTTATGTCTAAATAAATTAAGTACTTTGTGGATGTGCAGATAAGTTACATCATTCCCATTTCATTGGCATCTATTTATTGTAGCAGCTTTGGCGGAGGACAAGGTAAAAGTTTTTGAACCCTTTTTGAATTTCTTCTTCTTCATTTTTCTTTTCATTTTTTTTCTTGGTGAATATTATAGATTTCTTCTAAGACATTTGTAATGTTTCAATCTCTGTAGGTCTTTCTCTGGGAGTTTTAAATATTGCTGTGGTCATACCACAGGTAAGATTTTCATTATCATATTGTTTCAAAACCCCCAGTTGTATGCTGGTAATAAGTAATTTTTTTATAAAATAAAATACAGATGCAAGATAAACTGTGTGGAGGATCACTATTTGCCTTACATCTATATTTTATTATGTGAAAATCATCTGTGCACTTAGATTTACTCTTCATAACTTTGCTTCTCAAACTTATGCATATAAAATTAAACCTAAGATAATGTTCGATTCACTAAATTGAAAGTGAAATGAAATGTTCATTTCGTTAAAATGTTTAATTCACTAAAAAATAAAAAAAAAAATACATTACAAATTAAATTATTATTCATTATTGAACACATAATTTTACTTGAGCATAGCCCTCCCCAAAAAAAATTTATTAATTTGCATAAGATATTTAACCTTCACGTACCACATGGGAGTCGGGTTAGAGCACTGCAGGCTGCCGTGAGTCTCCATGGGGATTGTTTTATTTTTTTTTATTTATTTTATTTATTTTATTTAAAAATTTAAAATATTGGTATTATAAGATTTATCGAGTAGATTATTCATGCAAAAATTTAAGTTGATTGGATATTTGTAACTCCATAACAAAAGGTAGTTTTAAAAAAATTTAAACGATTAATATGATTTTGATAATTTTTTAAAAGTAAGTATGATCTGATTAACTTAATTTTTTTTATGAATGATATTCTTAGTGAATCCTATAATATACAAATTCAAATTATTAAAATAGATACCTGAAACTCGTATAGATACCTGAAACTCGTACATTACCGGCTGCAGCATCCCTTTGTCCACATTTTTGCATGGGTTTTCAAAACTGCTAGGGGTCACATGTTAGTCTATATAGAATGGATTAGTCTGGGAATCAGAAAATGGATGTCAAAATTTACTCGGAATGCTTATCAATGGTAAAGATTGAATGAGTGTATTGTGTGATACATATGTAAAATAAATCTGAATTAAATATTAAAAATTTTGGATAAAATATGAATATAAATTTCTAAATTTGTGGCATGAGTATATAGAGTGGTGTTTTGAAAAATTAGTAAAAAGTTAACTTTTTAACTTTTGTAATTTTTTATTTTTTTTTATATTAAAAAGCTAAAAAGGTAAAAAAATGAAAGCTCTGTTTTTTTGTATTTTCAAAATATGATTCTATACTGTGTTTTCAGTATGGTGTTTGGAAAGTGTTTTGGAAACACGTTTCCAAAACTCTGCAGAGTTCTTTGCAGCAGTCGCGCTTTTTCAGAATTTTTTTTTTCAAAATTTGGCCTAACGGGACGTCCGGCCGGTTGTCCAGCCGGTTGACCGGAATAGTGAATTTTTTTTTTTTACAATTGATATGTTAATTTTTATATAATTGAAAAAAATATTTTCTGAAATTTTTAAAATTTTTTATATGCTTTAAAATAATTTTGAATTGAATGTTTAGTTATGAGTTGTAAATTTTTGTATCAAATATCAAATGTCACATCAACAATTCCCCACTCAAATCAAAATTCTTCTCAAAGCCATTTTCTATATTCTTTACCAAACAAATTTTTTACACTCAAATCATAATTTCAAACCCTACAAACTCAAAATACAATTCATATTCTCAAATCATAATTATAAAACACAACTAAACGCAGGGGAACTTTTTTTTAGTTTCTTTCCAAATTGCCTCAGAATAGACGGACAACTTGAGATGGCGAGAGTACGTTTCAATTATTGGAAAAGGCCAAACAGTTTGGACCACTTGAACGTATGTTGTAATTATGGGAAAAGGCCATATATAAAAAAATTAAAATAAAATAAGTAATTATTGGAAATGACCAAACAGTTTTATCTAATTGGAAAAATTGCTATTCACCAGGTGTTATGAAAAATTATTATAAAATAGTGAAAAAACTTATAATTTTAATTATTAATATTTATAAAATTTATTACCTTTTTTTTTTTTTTTGGTAATATTTTTTCTGACACACCACACCACTGGGTGTAATTCCCCCTAACTACAAGGCTGATATCAAGTTTGACCAATGGTAGTTATGGTAGTTATTTCAAAAAAATATTTTAAAAAAGAGGAAATTACCTTCGAGTAAATACTGCGAAGACATAAAAAAGTATAAAACTTTCATTATTAATATTGATAAAAATTAAGACTAATTTGTAATTTTTTTTAGAAACTGATTTATTATTTTCCTACTTAAAAAATACGGTGATCATTTTTGATATAACTCACATTTTTTAATTTTAATTTTAATTTTATACTTTATAATATATTTCATTTTTGGAGTAATTTTAAAGATAAAATTTATGATAAATATTTTTTATTTGTAATTTGAACAAGGAAAATGATTTGGAGCCCTAAAAACACCCCCCTAATCCCCATAATTTTCAATTTGGGCAAGTGTTTCCTTTTTTTTTTTATTTTTTTTTTATACTTGATATGGAAATTAGGGGGATTAGGGGGGGTGTTTTTAGGGGGATGTAGCAAGGTCCTTTGAACAATTGCTTATCCGTAAACATCTTGCAAGGAAGATACGTGTAACCAATCATTAATAAGTGCATGACTGTTATAATGTTGGGCTATTTTGGGAAGATGGTTATAATTAATTTTTTGATTACAAGCTGTTTATAAACAGTTTTTTTGTAAGAGAAGAAGTGAATTAGAATTCAGGAAGTGGATTATAACCCACTTCCCAAAAGGGGCCGTTATTGCGTCCAATAATAGTAATACATTCAATAATAAACACATATTTTTTTTTTTTGCGGCTTGTCAGAAAACTTTTTTTTTTGTAATGTTATTGTCTGACAATATATGACATAATCAAAATATTTTTGTAATGATTCATAACATTTTTTTTCTTCACAAAAAGCTCATAACAGTTCTCACCAAAATAATTCGTAATATTTATGACACTGCTTATAATAATATCATAATATTTATAGCATAACATTAATAATTCATAACTTTTCAATTTAAATATCTCTCACCATTCACATATCAATAATCAGATAATGAGATTGTTTTTTTTAATGTATGAGTAAAGCTATCCAAATTTGTTATAGTTTTTTTTACAAACTGGTATTGCAAGCAAAATGAAATATTGTCAAAATATATAGCAGTGAATCTCGTAGTACGTCAAATTATAACTTTGATATTATCATTGTGAAAATGATTATTGGAGTTGCTTTAACTCCACTCTTTCTGTAATTATTTCCTTTGTTTGGGTAAAAAAGCAATTTTATTTTATATATTTTTTTATTAAAAAAATGAAGAAACTGGTATATTTAAGCATTTTGAGATTGTAATGAAATCCTCATCATTCAATTAGAGGCTTAATCCCTAGGACTAAAACTAACTTGAAAAAAAAAAAACATATATTTCATGGATACATTTAAACTGTGCTTGAATAAAAATTTAAAAGAAAATTTTTAAAGAAAAAGGAAATTTTTTAAAAAATTACCTTTTATTTTATTCATTTTTCTTTATTTTTTCTTTTCCCTCCACCAAAATACCTCCTCAAACCATTGACCCAAGCACCACATTATATTTGTGCTTTCCTTCTTTTTCATTTTTTCTATTTTTCTTTCCAACCAAATAGGAAGCATTATCCTCTCTTTTTTTATTATTTATTTTATTTTTTTCATGATATCAATGCTGGGTTATTTTATTTTTCACTGGAATTTCTGATTAATTCATCATAAAGTAAAAGTCATATTGTTTTTAAAAAAAAATTCAAGCACTTATTAATATTATTGTATGCAGTGGCGGAGTTAGAAAATTAGATTAGAGGGGGCACTTATTAATTATAATTTTTTATTCAAAAAAAAATTCATGAGCAACATTAAGATAATAATCATTTTATGAGATAAATTTAAACATAAAAAATTACATATTTATTATTAATAAGAACAAATCAAAATTCTATAATAGTGTGGAATAGGTGTGAGATGATGATGTAAGTTTGCAATTTTAGCACAAAAAATTATGGATCAAATTTTCTATTTTTAAAAAATAAAAATACATCATTTATAACACAAATTATTATAGAATCTATTTAATTTTTATTTGACAAAAAAATATTAAAGAGATGACATTACTTATTAATGATGTGTTTTGAATGAAAATTATTAAACAGTCTTAAAGTACCATATGACGTTACCCAAATGATACTCAAAATATAGAAAATCACAAATCACACTAAGTAATATGTCAACTTACTTGAAAATAATGAGTTCATCATATCCAATTTATAATATTTTTCGCTACACTATTGATTTAAACTACTACATAAATAATATCACATAGTGTTTCTAAAATATCAAATAACTACTTGTTGTGAATAATATAATAAATTATTAGCCAAAGAACATGTTAAAAAAAAAAAAAAAAGAAGAGAGAGAATACATTTTATACAAAAAAATAAATAAAAAATAATAAAAAAATTGCAAAACGGGCGCCCGGGGGGGGGGGGGGGTTACCCCTCAGCCTATGCTATCTCCACCCCTGATTGCATGGACATGATATACATGACTTCTTGTTGAGGTAACTTGTTCAATGCGGGGAACTAAGGGATAATCACATGTCAGTGGTTTTTCAAAAAAATAATCAGGCCCCGTTTGGGAACAGGCTAACTTAGTAACTTTTTGGTTATTTGACTAAAATATGAGCTAAAAAAAACTAGTATGTTTGGGATGACTTTTTGGCTTTTTACGAAAAGATGTGCAAAAAGTAGAGAGAAAAGAGAATCTTTGACTTTTTGGTATGGGTTGTTGGCTTTTTGGCTAATTTAGTAACTTTTTGGCTTTTTAGCTAAAAATGATGGTTCCCAAACGAGGCCAGTAGATGAAAAAGTTTATAATTTTATATTTTAGTATTTATAAAGTTTATTATTAATTTAAAAATAATTTTTAAATATACACATAAGTGTAATTTCTCCCTAAACTAATTTTAGCTAACTAATTTGAAAACAGTTGGTGATTTCACTTACAAGTGGACCATGGGATCAGCTCTTCGGCGGCGGTAACTTGCCGGCATTTGTGGTCGGAGCTGTTGCAGCGGCGACGAACAGTGTCTTCCTGCTTGTCTTGTTCCCATCGCCACCACGACCCTCTCAGGATCCATCATCACCCTCTGTTTTAAAGATCTCTCCTTCTGCTCTTTCTCACTGAAATGTTTTATGATTAATTTGTTGAGAAAATGGTTTAAATTCTGATGTTTCGGAAACTTTATGCTAATTATAATATAGGGCCCACAAGTCATTTTTTGAGGGTCTGAGTAGCAATGTATTCGTTACTATATGGTGAACAAGATTATATAGAGTCAAAACCATTTATAGGTGAATGGAAAATTGACTCCTAAGTGAGATTTATGAACATTAGACATATTTGTAAAAATTCTCAAAATGGTGTTGCGTATTTTTGTTCCACATTCTTGTTCCACACAGGAAAAATTATGAACAATTTGGAGAAGATATATAAAGTCCTAGATAAGTTGAGTTGGGTTGGGTTGGGTTGGGTTGGGTTGGGCCCATTACTTATTTTCTTGGGCTCAAATTATTTGAATTGATATTAGTTTGTTTGCTGGAAAGTTTGAATTTCATATTCAAATTGCAACGGACATATTTTCAAATTGCAACAGACATGTCTTTTCCGAAACAGCGTTTCCATTGCCTATATTAAGGCAGTCCTCCATCCATTTTTTTTAAGAGAGATAAAAAAAATTTCCAAATCTTCTATTTCCTTCCTTCTCTTCTGTTCATCTTGCATATTCCATTTTTAGAGGTTAAGTTTTGGAAAGTGCAAAGCACATACTTTGGTTTGCTGTACACACAGAGTTAGTG
The DNA here is from genome assembly GCA_036172215.1 of Camellia granthamiana. Taxonomy (NCBI): domain Eukaryota; kingdom Viridiplantae; phylum Streptophyta; class Magnoliopsida; order Ericales; family Theaceae; genus Camellia; species Camellia granthamiana. The sequence continues at coordinate 49,454,118 of CM069910.1, forward strand.
CAAATTTTGTGTGTGGTGATCGTTTTATCCTGGAGACAGGATGCCCATTGATCTCATGCACCAGTGGAGAGGGCGTTATTATGTCTTAAAGACACAGGTGTCCATACACTAGTCTCAATCACAATTTCATACCATTGTTTAATTTGCTATAAGGTTGTAAGTTTTTTTTTTTTTTTTTTATATATTTGTTTTATTTATTCGTATGTAATTAATTTACCGAAATTATTCTCAAACAATTTTCAGACAGAATAAAATCTCGCTTCTATTTACGGTTTCAGTTAAATTAATTTTCTGGTTTTATACAGTTTTTGTGATCATACTGTTTAATATAGCACATTTTGTTTCTGTTATATATATATATATATATTCTGGGTTTGTTTTGTTTAACGTAACGTTTTTCCATGCTGTTTAAAATATAGTATAATTCTGTGTTTGTTGTTATATATATATACACAGATTCTGAATTAAAGTGTGTTTTTAGACTATTTTTCTGTTCTGTTTTTCATATTGTAATTCTATATTTTTTGGGTTGTACTTTTTGTTAACGTTGTGGTTTCTATTAGATATACATCTATATGATAATCGTGTTTGTTTGACTATGCTAATCTGTTTTCTTTTCAAACGTATAAAAATAAAAAAAAATAAAAAAAAATGTCCGTTGGTGAAACGTCATATGTGGACCACTATTATTTATTTGTTTAGTTGGTGCACTTTGTTTGTGGCTTGCCCAGTTCAATTACTTTATGGTTTATTTATATAGTGCTTCAGGTTGTTTATTAGATTATATTTCATATATTAATATATTGTTTGAATCTGTTTGTTTGTTAAGTATAACAAAACATAATAAGTTTATTTTTATATATATAGTTGTGGTGTTGTTTGCATCACTTTTGTTTTATTTTATTTTATCAGTTTTTGGTTTCCTGAATTCTGAGGTTCTTTTATCTTAGTTACTTATTGTGAAGAGATTTGTTTGTGTTGTTTTGTTGAATCTATAAGGTTTTTTGTTGAAAATTGAAATGGCAACTGAGACTGCGATTGGTGCTGGGAATACAAACCCGACATCTACATCTGTCATGGCTTCAACACCAGTGGTTACTCCTGTGGTTACTTCATTGCCCACCACTGTCCCCATAAACCACAATGAAAAGCCGGAAAAATTCAATGGGACAGAGTTTAAGAGATGACAACAAAAAATGCTGTTTTATCTTACAACTCTGAATTTGGCAAGATTTATCAAAGAGAACGCTCCCGCCTTGAGCGAGGATGAAACTGATAGGCAAGCAATTGTTACAGTTGAGGCGTGGAAGCATTCTGATTTTTTGTGCCGAAACTATATTTTGAATGGATTGGACAACACGTTGTATAACGTGTATAGTCCATTACAAACGGCTAGAGAATTGTGGGAATCCTTGGACAAGAAGTACAAAACGGAAGATGCGGGAATCAAGAAATATGTGGTTGGCCGTTTTCTTGAGTATATGATGGTGGACTCAAAAACCGTAATTAGTCAAGTGTAAGAGTTTCAGTTGGTTTTACATGAAATTCATGCAGAATGAATGAGTTTAAGCGAGTCTTTCCAAGTAGCAGCAATCATTGAGAAACTACCACCGTCTTAGAAAGAGTTCAAGAACTATCTGAAGCACAAACGTAAGGAAATGAAGTTAGAGGACTTGATTGTTCGGTTACGGATTGAGGAAGATAACCGCGAGGCAGAAAAGAAAAGAAAAGAAATTCGGGATTTGTTTTCAAAGCCAAGGCTAACATATTGGAGCACGGACAAAAAGAGAAAAAAAGACAGCGTCTTAAGCAAAACTCTAAACAAACTACTGGTCAGAGTTTTAAGATTGGATCTATAAAGTTCAAGGGAAAGTGCTTTGTGTGCAACAAGATAGGACATCGGGCCAAAGATTGTCGGAATCGCAAAAATCAACAACGTCCTTACAAAAAGATGAAGTATGAACAGGCACACATAATTGAATTGGAGACTTTGTCTGATGGAGTGACTGAGATGAACCTGGCAGCAGTTGTGTCTGAGGTAAATCTGATGGGGTCAAACTCCAAGGAATGGTGGGTAGACACCGAGGCAACACAACATGTATGTGCAGATAAGAAAATGTTTACTACCTATCAACAAGTTAAGGATGAAGAGCAGCTTTTCATGGGAAACTCCTCTACTGCAAAAGTTGAAGGACAAGGGAAGATTGTGCTCAAAATGACTTCGGGCAAGGAGTAGACGCTTAACAATGTTTTGCATGTTGCAGAAATTCGGAAAAACTTGGTGTCCGGATCATTGTTAAGTGTCTGGATCATTGTTAAGCAAGAATGGTTTTAAATTGGTCTTTATTTCTGATAAATTTGTTCTGTGTAAAGATGGTGTTTATGTAGAGAAGGGATACCTGTGTGACGGGTTATTCAAAATGAATGTACTGACTGTAATTCCTACTATTAATAAGAACTCCACATCTTCTACTTATTTGTTTTGAGTCTTCTCATGTATGGCATGGTAGATTAGGACATGTTAACTATGATTCATTGCGTAGATTAATTCACTTGGACTATCTACCTAATTTTTCTATTGACTCAAATCATAAATGTGAAGTATGTGTTGAGGCTAAATTGACTAAGACACCATTTAATTCAGTTGAAAGAAGTATTGAGCCTCTGGACTTAATTCATAGTGATATTTGTTATTTGAAATTTGTTCAAAATATTGCTATGTATATTTATTACGAAGCAAGGATGAAGCCTTAGAAAAATTCAATGAATATAAAACTGAGGTTGAAAATCAACTTGGTAGGAAAATTAAGGCATTAAGAAGTGATTGAGGTGGTGAATATGATGCTCCTTTCGGAACGTTATGTTCACAACTTGGCATCATTCATCAAACTACTACGCCTTATACACCACAGCAAAATGGAGTTACTGAGCGAAAAAATCGTACATTGAAAGAAATGATGAACGCCATGTTGATTAGCTCAAGTTTACCCCAGAACTTATGGAGGGAAGCGATTCTTTCCGCTAATTATATTTCGAATAAAATACCTCACAAGAAGATTCTTAAAACTCCATATGAATTATGGAAAGGTCGGAATCCTTCTTACAAAGTATCTAAAAGTGTGGGGGTGTTTAGCTAAGGTGGCCATTCCCGATCCTAAAAAGGTCAAAATTGGACCAAAAATTGTTGATTGCATATTCATAGGATATGCACATAATAGTAGTGCTTATCGATTTTTAGTATACAAAAGTGACAATTTAGATGTGCACGTCAATACTATAATCGAGTCAAGAAATACATCTTTCTTTGAACATATATTTCCTTGTAAATCTATACAAGAATCAAGTTCTTCTAAACGTTCTTATGAAAGTGCATTTGATAATAATCAAGGACAGATTGAGGAAAATCAAGAAGGAACAAATGAGGCAGAACCTAGACGTAGTAAGCGAGCTAGGACTAGTAAAACCTTCGGTCCTGATTTCTTGACTTATCTACTGGAAAATAAGCCTCGAACATTTAAGGAAGCTATGTCTACGCCTGAAGCTTCTTTATGGAAGGAAGCTATTAATAGTGAAATTGAGTCCATCTTACAGAATCATACCTGGGAATTGGTGGATCTTCCACCAGGATGTAAGCCTCTTGGATATAAATGGATATTCAAGAGAAAAATAAAACCTGATGGATCAATTGAGAAATACAAGGCTAGACCTGCAATTAAAGGTTATAGGCAAACTGAGGGAATAGATTATTTTGATACTTATTTGCCTGTAACAAGAATAACATCCATTAGAATGTTGATTGCTATAGTGGCTTTATACAATCTTGAAATACATCAAATGGATGTTAAGACTGCATTTTTAAATGGAGATCTTAATGAAGAAATTTACATGGAACAACCAGAAGGTTTTGTAGTTCCAAGGCAAGAAAAGAAAGTGTGCAAGCTTGTAAAATCTCTTTATGGCTTAAAGCAAGCTCCAAAATAATGGCATGAAAAATTTAACAATGTTATGATGCCAAATGGATTCAAAATAAATGAATGTGACAAATGTGTTTATGTGAAAGACATAGAAAAGGGATATGTCATTGTTTGCCTATATGTAGATGATATGCTTATTATTGGTAGTAATAATGAAATTATAAGAACTACCAAGAAAATGTTGAACACTAAGTTTGACATGAAAGACATGGGAGTAGCAGATGTAATTTTAGGAATTAAAATTACGAGAACATCTGATGGATATGCTTTGTCTCAAGGTCATTATGTGGAAAAAATCCTTGAGAAATTTAATAAACATGATGACCGTCTTTCAAAAACCCCTGTGGATGCTAGTCTTCATTTAATGAAGAACGTGGGTGAAGGTGTATCACAACTAGAGTACTCCCAAATAATTGGAAGTTTAATGTACCTCATGAATTGCACACGTCCTGACATAGCATATGCTGTCAGTAAATTGAGCAGGTACACAAGTAATCCATGGAAAGATCATTGGACCGCCGTAATAAGAGTACTTAGATATCTAAAATATACTTGTAATTATGGATTGAATTATACAAGATATCCAGCAGTACTGGAAGGGTACAGTGACGCTAATTGGATATTCGACACTAAAGACTCTAAGTCTACTAGTGGCTATGTCTTTACCTTGGGAAGTGTAGCAGTCTCTTGGAAATCGTCCAAACAAACGTGCATTGCTAGCTCCACAATGGAATCCAAGTTTATTGCATTAGATAAAGCAGGAAAAGAAGCAGAATGGCTTCGACATTTCTTGGAAGATATTCCAATGTGGCCCAAACCTGTTATGATACCCCTGTTCCATAATTTGTTAATTGGTCCTTAATACGAGTATGATTATGTGTCTAATATGATTTTGTGTGCCATTATGTGAACATATGTGGTTTTGAATTTCTATTTGTTCACCGTAGGAATATCTGTTTAATTATCTGCTTTGGAAATTAAATTGAAGGCTTTATCGGCCATAGAACCCGAAATTGATTGCGCCATTGTGATTGGCATAATTTTTAGAGCCTACGATGAAATTTAATTGAAAATTTATTTGGATCAAATTAATCAGATTAATATTAATGATTTAGTGCCCAACTATTTAATACTATTAAATAATAGTTAGTGGGTTATGTTGTAAAAACTCTACACCCTCAAATTTCTTCCCTTAGTGCATTTTGGCTAATTTTTTTAGACTCAAAGAAGGAGAGAGGGTCGGCTAAGAGGGAGAGGGTGAAAGAAATTGAGAGTTTGATTTGAAAGGCTTGCAACTTGAAGGCCAACTCTAAATAGGACAATAAATTGAGAGAATTGAGCCTCTAGGTAAGCATTGATTCTTGAATTCTTAGGTTTAATGTGTAATCTTGTGTGTTCAAGGGTTGTTTGTGATGAAGAGCATGACTTGGGTTCATTTTGTTGAAATGGAGGCTTGATATGTGCATGCATGTAATGAACTCCCATGGAATCACAAATCTAGCATGTAAATTGTGAAATTGTGAAAGATTGGTAGTGTAATCCCACATGCAAGCATGTCTTTGTCAAATTTTATGGGAATGAGCACTAATTGCATTATTTGAAGTGAATATGAAGTCAAAAAGGGCATGCATGTACAAATCATGGGAGTGTAAGTCTTGAATGTTTAAATTTGAGCATGTGGGTGATGAGGTTGTGATATTTTGGGACATGCATGCAAATAAATTGTGAAATTGAGCTCCATTGTGATGTAATTTGGTGTTTGTACCATGTTAGTACATAAATATGTGAAGTTTGAGCCAAAAATAATGAATTGAGACCTTTGAACATCGCATTTGAACTCCAAGAACAGTTCTGGAATTTCCAGAATTTTGATGTCCGCTCGAGCGGGGAAACCTACGCTCGAGCGTGAATTTCGTGCTCCCAGTACTTTTTGCAGACATGGCGTCCGCTCGAGCAGGGAAGATCACGCTCGAGCGCGGAGCCATGTTGAGAGGCCTTCCGCTCGAGCGCCAGAATGAACGCTCGAGCGTAAATTTCACCTATCCAGTACTTTTGCAGGCCTCAAGGGTCCACTCGAGCGGGGAAGTCCACGCTCAAGCGGGGACCCTATTTTCTGAAATTTTATTTTCGTATTCTGTGTTTCGTTTTTCGTTTTCTTTCACTTGCAAGCACTCTTAGGCATGCATTGAGCATTGTAATTGAGTTAAAGAGATAAGAATAAAGCCTAAAGAGGAATATGTGAATTAAAGAATGGATTGAACTAATTGTGACCCATATGTGTTACATGATATGTAGGGTCAAGCTCCAGGGCAACTCCACAAGCCGATCACTGTGAGTAATATCTGAAATACATATTGTTGTCCAATTGCTTACTTCCATGTAAGTCTTGTATGGTGGACAAGTTTGAAAGGCTTAATGCCCGTTTGATATGATAAGTTTGAAAGGCTTAAATGCCAGTTGATATGATAAGTTTGAAAGGCTTAAATGCCAGTTTGATATGATAAGTTTGAAAGGCTTAATGCCCGTTTGATATGATAAGTTTGAAAGGCTTAAATGCCAGTTGATATGATAAGTTTGAAAGGCTTAAATGCCAGTTTGATATGATAAGTTTGAAAGGCTTAAACGCCAAGTTTGATGTGACAAGTTTGAAAGGCTTAATGCCCATTTGATATGATAAGTTTGAAAGGCTTAAATGCCAGTTTGATATGACAAATTTGAAAGGCGTAAATGCCAGTCTGATGTGACAGGTTTGAAGGGCTTAAAGGCCAGTTTGACATGAATGAATTGGGCCAAAGGCCGTTTGATGTACAATGTTCCAATGTATTTTCTTTATTTGATATTATTCACTGGGCTTTCGCTCACGCTCATTCATGTGTTTGTAGGTGAGCCAAGTGAGGTCCAGACCCAGCTCCAGTAAAGCCTAAGTGGATCAACCTAGGTTTTGGAGAGTCAGCCCTTGTGTCTCACGCACGAGACCCATCTTCGCCCTTTTGTTATGTATTTACATTTTGTCACGTTGGCGAAGTTTTGTATAAGACTGTATATAGTTTCACGGGTTGACATAGTTTTGAATGATCCTGTCTGTACAGAACTTTTGATACTTTAATTCTGTTGTGAGTTATTAATGTTTGTATGTATGACTTGTTTGGCGTGCCATGTAAGCACAACTCTAAGGACAAAGTTTTTAAATTGATTCCGTTTGGCCCCCATTAACTCTGTTAAAATACGTTTGGTTTGGTTTGAGGCCGTAGGTAATCTTACGATTACTGGCCGGTTATGTCCTTAACCCACGAGGGAGGGTTCGGGTCATGACACCTGTGCCGCAATTTGCATCCATTGCGATAGCCAAATAGCTATGGCTATGGCACAAAATAATATGTATAACGGTAAGTCTCGTCATATACATCGTAGACATAATACCGTTAAGCAACTGCTCTCAAATGGAATTATTTCCATTGAATATATAAGGTCAAGAGATAATATTGCGGATCCGTTAACAAAATGTTTGACTAGACAACAAGTTATGAGATCATCGAGGGGAATGGGATTAAAGCCTACCAATTAAGAACCGACTTAATGGCAACCCAACCTAACTGACTGGAGATCCCAAGATTTAAGTTCAAAGGGACAACCGAATTAAGTATGATTCTTGACCATCACTAAAGAGAAAATCTCTTACCCATTTCTATGATAACAAGTGATGTCTGTAGCGAGAATTAGAATAAGTTTTACTTTTAATGAAGTTCATATCTTGGAAAACCAAGTAGGGTATAGCAAAATACTCTTAATGAACATCACCTATATGAGTGTGAATTGGGCCGATTCTATGAGAATGCTAAGGCTACATTCTCTAGAGCACTCATGAAAACCAGGTATTGCCCAAGGCCAAAACGGGCACAACCGAAAGAACCAAGTTGTGTATGAAAACAAAACTATGTGAAAGTTGTTGTCTCGGTTTACACTAACGGCAGAACAGTTCAAGACATCATGTTCATTGATCAGCCAGTAAACCCGATAGTTTCTCATAAGGGAAGGTTCAAGGCCACAAGCTACTTATCCTATGCAAGATGTTTTCAGTTTTGTACTTTCTCAGGTTGCATGTTGTTGCATTTCCTTTTCGTCAATTTCATTCATGTGGGGGATTGTTGGAAAAATGGTTTAAATTCTAATGTTTCGGAAACTTTATGCTAATTATTATATAGGACCCACAAGTCATTTTTTGAGGGTCCGAGTAGCAATGCATTCGTTACTATATGGTGAACAAGATTATATAATTAGTGAGTCAAAACCATTTATAGATGAATGGAAAATTGACTCCTAAGTGAGGTTTATGAACATTAGACATGTTTGTAAAAATTTTCAAAATGGTGTTGCGTATTTTTGTTCCACATTCTTGTTCCACACAGGAAAAATTATGAACAATTTGGAGAAGATATATAAGGTCCTAGATAAGTTGGGTTAGGTCAGGTCCATTACTTATTTTCTTGGGCTCAAATTATTTGAATTGATATTAGTTTGTTTGCTGGAGAGTTTGAATTTCATATTCAAATTGCAACGGACATATTTTCAAATTGCAACAGACATGTCTTTTCCAAAACAGCATTTCCATTGCCTATATTAAGGTAGTCCTCCATCCATTTTTTTTAAGAAAGATAAAAAAAAAAATTCCAGATCTTCCATTTCCTTCCTCCTCCTCTGTTCATCGTACATATTCCATTTTTAGAGGTTAAGTTTAGGAGAGTGCAAAGCACATACTCTGGTTTGCTGTACACACAGAGTTAGTGCAAATTCTATGTGTGGTGATTGTTGTATCCTGGAGACAGGACGCCCATTGATCTCGTGCGCCAGTGGAGAGGGTGCTATTCTATCTTAAAGGCACAGTGTCCACACACTGGCCTCAATCACAATTTCATACCATTGTTTAATCTGCTATAAGGTTGTAAGTTTTTTTTTTATTTGTTTTATTTATTCGTATGCAATTAATTTACCGAAATTATTCTCCAACATAATTTTGAGGTATAAAATGATTTACAAATAGAATCTCTCTCTTTCTCTCTGTATATATATATATAGAATGATAGGGTTACATTAATTTGTATAAAACTTTAGTACCTAAATTCTGTTTACAATTTAAACTCGTGGTTGTGTAATTTGCCTTTTATGTTGATTTGGTTTTTATAATTTTAATTGTGTACAATTTAAACTTGTGGTTGTGTAATTTGCTTTCTATGTTAATTTGATTTTTATACTTTTAATTGTATCAATTTTGTGTTTTAATTTTATTTATATTATGTCAGTTTAATTAAATTAATTAATTATGTCAATTATCCATCGGTTTAAAGATCACTACTACTGCAGCTTGCCACTGAAATGGAGTATAAAATATGATTTTCTTGTTCTCTCCTAGCTTTTGTTAATTGTGCAATTATTTGCATTTGTTGTAGAATAATGAATATTTTCCAACTTTGGTGGCTAATGAATGTCGTTGTGCAAAGAGAGTTCAGAAATGGGTTATACTTATCTCAAGTTAAATTTAAACTTGAGAAAAATTGAAGGATTGATGGGACTCATTACGAATTTTGTTTTGATGATTCAAAACGTTTATTTTGTAAAGTCCTTATTGCTTTTAACTTTTCATTTTATCACGTTTGTATTTGAAAAAAAAAAAAAGATGACAAGTATGATTTTAAAAATAGACAATTCACTTTTTTAGAAAAAAAAAATAGAATGAAATGGAATTGTTATGATTATCAGATTGATCTTATTTTTCCATGAATGATATGTTGGAACAATCTTCTGAGTAAAACAAATAACTTGAAACCAAATTAACCAAATAAAAATAAATTACTTACAGAATTTATTTACCGAAATGAATAAGTACAAAAAAGATCAAGCCGAGAGTGGGACACTCTATTTTTATGCCAGATTCACCCCGCTTCGGTGCTTATGGATAAATGGCGTCTATCTCTCAGGATATAATGATCTACACAGATTGTAGTAGCACTCCAAACAATCTGTACGGCGAATTAGAACCTGTGTTCTATACTCCAAGAATTTATCCTAAAAATAACTAATATGAAGACCAATGCAAAGAGAGAGCAAAAATAGGAAGAGAATATGATTTTCTAGATGTAGAAACTTGCTGAAATGATCTAGTATTTATAGGCAAGGAAGGTGATTGCTGGAAAGAGCCGAACAGGTACAATTTGAATTGAACAGATACAATTCAAATTTGAACAGATCTGCTGGTAGTTTGAATCTGTCCATAACTGTTGGGCAGTTTTAAAACTGTTAAAAACAGTTTGAATCTGTTGGAAATTTGGACCGGGGGGGACTTGTTTGGACAGAAAATTTGAATTCAAATTTGGTGCAAAATTTGAATTAATTCTGTTCAAAAAAATTAATTTTCCCGCAAGAATTTTTGGAAAAAATTCAGATAAATTTTGTCCAAAAAATTAATATTAGAACCGACCCGACCCACACCCACGCCCGGCACGGCTGGTCGGGCGTCGCACACTTGTGTGGTGGTTTGAGCCAAAGGTCACTTTGTCCAAAACTCTTCCCTTCTATAAACTTGGGATTCCCCTTGGGACCCAACCCAAGTGTTGCCGCCTAGAACTTATATACACATATAAGTTCTCTTAAGTTTTTAATGTGGGACAACCATTACAAGGAAACCCACATTTTACTCTTTAATTGTCCATTCACTCATAAATAGTTTTGACGAACCGTTTTCACCGTGTGACTTGCCATGTGGTAAGGAACACGTCACATCTTTTAACCCACCCCAAAAGACGTATGGGACCTACTCAAATTAGGGCCCAAAGTTGGCCCAAAATAAGCCTATTAAAACCATAATTCCAACATGATATATACAAAGGACTCTACAAAATAAATAGTTTAGTTTATCCAAACGAAATTCATGATGAACTAAAAAAATAGTTGGCTATATATATGTAGAATAGAAACCAAAACTAAAAGTTACCACTACCATGTTTGATTTCAGAAAATTGAATTTTTTATTTTCGTGTTCTTTGTTTTTAGTGAATTTTTTTAAAATTTTAGGTAATTTTTTTTATTTTTTAGATACACCTAATCTAAATATACTTAAAATGTATAATATTTATGGAAAAAAAATAAAAATATTCATCAAATATAAAAAATAAAAAATATGTAGTATACTAAAATTAAATATATTTTCGTATTTTGTTATATTCAATGAATTTTTTTTTTAAAAAATTTACAATTTTTTTACTTTTTAAGTATATTGTCCTTGTTTGGTTTGTGTTTTACAAATTTCTTTAAAAAAATTGAAACTAATTTGATAAAAATAAATATAAAAAATATAAATTTTAAATTTTAAATTTTAAATTTTAAAAATTATTTTTGGTCTCTCCCAAAAGATAAATTTATATAAAAATGATAAGTATTTTTTTTATTGCTTTTAACAAATTAATTTTTAATTTTTTTTAAAAAAATTTCTGAAACAAGTTTATGAAAACCAATTTAAAAAGGGTAAGTTACGGATAAATCCTGAAATGTGAAAAGGCGGTCCATGTAGTCCTGGAAGATATTTATTAGACTGTTTGGTCCTACTATGTATGTGTTTACTAAAGTGCCCTATTTATATGCTAATGGTATGTCGTTTGTTGTGGGAGGTGTTTGTGTGTCACGTTAGAAAAAATGTATAGTAGCTTTTATTGGTTGGCACGTGTGTGACGGTGTTACAGCATACTAGTTGCAACCTAACCCGTCATTTGTGCCCATTTGTGTAATATGTCATCCCTAATTTAGGTCACTCAAATTTCGGAACCGGAAGGTCGACAAATCCCTTTGATTTTACAGTTGCCGTTATTGTGATTTTGTTTTGAACAATTGTGTGAATCTTAGGGATTTGGTGTTTTGAAATTGACTGACGTTTGTGACGATTTGATTGTGAGGTGGTTGTGGGTATTTTGAGTTTTGGTGGTTGTAGACGTTTGTTGGGGTTTATACTGTGCGGTGGTGGACGGACAATTTTTTCGACGAAGGGCTGACCTAACGAATCAATCAACCTGCGAAAATGACATACAAGCATAAGTGATATTCGTTGAACCTTCATTTTCGTAGGGGTAAACCCTGGGGTTTCAACATGCGTATGTCGTATATAAGAGTTTGGGTGATGCTTGTGTAAGAGCTGTGTGGCACTCGAGTGTGTGTGTGGTGTGTCTATGTCATGTTGGACTGTTTGATTATAAACATATGTGTGTTAAATTAGTCATTGTTTGAAGGTATGCATGGGATTTGGGTTGTGTTCTGATGAATAGCTATTACTATGTTGTTTTTTATATTTGTTGGGGGTTTTTGTGATAGACACAGCATTGGATGTGCGAGTTGAGACAATGTAGTAGCAGACATGTGTTGGGTCCACCCCATGACCCACACACTATGTTAAGATGTAATATGGGTTTAATTTGATGTTTTCCTTTTGAGGCACATAGTGTTCTACGAACAAATTATATGTATTGATATGGGGTTTTTGTTGTTTGTACTTTGTTTATATTATTAGGGGCATGATGTATGTATTGGGGCATTGTTTTATATTGGGATGTAGTGTGTGTGACATGACGAATAAATGTATGTGACATTTATTATATTGGGGGTGATGGTGTGTGAGTGTCTGCGCTGTTTGGACGACATGAAGTTTGTTGGCACGCGTGTGCCAGATATGTAACATCAGTCGGGTGGTTTGAGAAATGTAACACGTACGGTGAATTTTTGGTAATTAGTGGTTGAGGTTTACGGTTGGAAATTGAATTGTTGTCAACTTGAAGTGCATGTTGTATTAACTTAAAAGTTTATGTTACATGAGTTTGGCTAGTTGGTTTTGTGAACTGTGATGTAATGTTTGATTCGTGGTGCCGAAAATAAGTGTTTGTTTTAGTGATGCGAAAGTTAGTTGTGACGCATATTCCTGTAATATTCATAACATGTAGTTAATAATGTTGTGTTTGTATTTGTAGAAGTTGCACGGATGAGGAGCCCATGGACTAGGTCTTCTGAACGTAGACGGTTGGAAGCAGTGGGTGGCCCGTCATCGTCGAAGCTAGGTATTAAAATGCAAGGGCGTGTGTTGTTCAAACAGTTGCAAAATGTTTTCCCAAAAAGTGTGTCACCTAAGAGGACTAATCAACGTATAAATTTTCGGTCGAACATAGCAGGGTGATTAAGGTGGTGTCTGAATTAGTGTTGCATGAGGGACACTTCCATCAGTTGTGGAGGATACCATTCTGGCTTATGTTTGAAGCCATCATTATTAACAAACCGGACTTTAACGAGTACAGAAAATATGACGATCTTGTGGTTAAGATTCTAAAGGCATTCAATCAGAAGGACAATGCATTCTACATTGGGGGTCGGCCAGTGAAATTGAGGAAGGCAGACATCAGGTTGGTGTTTGGGTTGCAATGTGGTGATCAACATGTCGACCTAACTCCAGGTAAAAGGCCGGCTTCGGATTTCATACGGCGGCAGTGTAGTGGCGTAGGCCGGATAACTGCAAGCCTAATTAAAAATTTGCTTGATGATGCTGTTAAAGGTAAAACGGTTTAGGATGAGGAAGACACTACTAAACTGCTGTGTCTGCATTTCTGTGTGAAGTTGTTTTTCTCAACGTCTAGTGAGACAATTAGTTGGGTGTTTGTGCGTTACATCGATAATTTGGACACATTGCAAGCGTATGATTGGACAGTTGTAATTCTGAACACTTTAATGGGATCAATGCTGGAATTTTAGCAGACACTGGAGAAAGTTACTGGGTTCGTCATTGCCCTCCTGGTATGTACTGACACAAACGAATAATTTAGTTTGTAAACTTACTATTTCTTAAAAACTTAATTCTAATACCGTGGTCTATGTTGTTGTGATTGGGGTGTTGCATTATGTTAACTGCTGGTTGGTTTTGAATTCACGCAGTATTGATTGTGTGAACACACTGACATTGTGGCGACTGCTAAGCCCATCATGTTTCTTAGGTTTTTGAAATGGAACATAAGCACATTGTTGGCCAGGACACGTGGGTTGGATTTGACGACCACATCCCAGTTCCAGGTACGTGTATTATTGGTGTTTGTTGTCAAATGTGGTTTCGAATAACGCTATTTTGTATGGGTTTTGCATGTGTAATTTTGGTTTGTTATGCTTTTTTATGTGCGGCAGGTGATGCTTGAGCGGCTTGTAAGTGAATCGTATGATAAGGTTATCATAACGGGGGAAGATATCGAAGAAGGATCGGAGTTAAATGTAAATGCAGATAGGGAAGTTGGTGGACGTAATAGTAACGGTGGGGCTGATGGGGTAGTTGGGAACAGCAGGGCCGATAATGATATGAGCGTGGGTAATAATGATAGTGACGACGTGTTTGTTGTCAGGGTTGTGTAGACACCCCATTTTTGACCGACCTTAAGACTCAGACGTCACCATTTGAGCGCTTGGTGATGGTGCATATTGTGCTCGTTCAAAAGTCTCAGAGTCTCGGCCGTGAGCCCTGCCTCCGGACTTCCGAACCCTCTTCTGTGCCTTGCCTCGGTTTGCGAACCAGACTCGGTTTTCTCTGTTTCTTTTCCCAAAGGGAGGGAGAGGTCTCGTAGATCATCTCTCGGTGGCCGTAGGCTACATTTCGTGGTCGTAGGCCATTTTGCCCGTTTCGGAGCCCGGTTCCCGGTTTTCGGAGCCGTCAGGCCGTGTGCCTCGGTTTGGGACCGCTTAACCGCCTCCGTTTGCTCCGGTTTTTGGCATGCATCTTGTTTACTCCCTTTTGAGGGACACTGAGGTCTGAGAGACCCACTTCGTGGTCGAACACCACTCCCGGTGCCTAACAGGCAGTTTTCGGGGCCTCGGACTGCGCGTTTTGGCCCCGGAACCTTCATTTTGCATCGGTTTTTGTTCATTTTTGGCAGGTACCTCTGTTTCATCACCGGGAAGGCCGTAGAAGGGTGGGAGGCCAGCAATTGTTTCAGCAACCAGTTATATTCCTTCGGCGCCCTCCGACGCCCGTTTTTCTCACTTCCAAGCCAATGTTGACCACCCTAGAGTCACTTTCTTCAATCCTAACCCCCATATTTGTGTTGTAGACACCTGGGAGGACACAAATATTATATGGCCGGCCATTAATTCTACTTGACCCTTTTGAACCCCTCCTAAAAATGGCTTGTTCTCTCTCCTGTTTTACAATTGCCAATTTTGAACCACATGGTTGTGTTGAGGACACCTGGGAGGCCACCAATTTGTGGTGGCCGGCCACTAATTCAAGTTGACCCTTTTGACCCCTGGCCGGCCGGCCATGGGGGGTGGCCGGCCGGCCACCTGCAGCTCCAATACCTGGCCGGCCAGCTTCCTCAGGATGTGTACATTACAGCTGTGCATTGTTTTTCCCTCCAAAACCTGTATCCAGAGGGAACTTTTTTGGAGGGAAACTTGATGCAATTTCCCTCCCTTTTTTCTCTCCTTTTCTCCCCTCTCTTGGCCTATATAACCAGCCTCCCAGGTCTGGTTTGAGGGTTAGAAAGATTCCCTTAAGCTCCTTGTATTGCACCCCTCTCTCTCCCTCACTTCAAGCTCCAAGCATCCAAGTCCTACACCTCATTTCTTCATCACCACCAAGCACCACCACCACTACTCCATTTCCAGCAGCTTGGAGAGCTTTCCAGCAGCTAGGAGGCATCACTTCTCAAGCCAAGAAGCATCCAAGGGGTAGTCTTCAAGGGTAAGCATCATTTCCCCTCTCTTGAGCTCCATTTTGCAACATTTTTCTAGCCTCTTTTCTTGCTGTTTTGAGCTCCGACCAAAACTGAAAAGGTCATTTTTTTGAGCTCATTTTCTTGTTTCATTAAGAGCTCAACACTGTTTGAGCCCCCCATGTTGCACTTGCTTCAATACCCTCTTGAATGCCATTTTCTTGCATGATATTTTTAGCTTGTGTGTGATCTGTTTTGGGGCCTGATGAAAACTGTAAATAGGCCTATTTTGAGCCCCTCTTCAACATTGAAGAAGGGCTTAACACTGTTTGGGACCTCCATATATCACTTGTCATTGTACTCCTCTTAGGTCCCCTATTTTGCATGATTTATTAGGCTATTGTGTCTCCGTTTTTGGGCTTTGGTCCGAACTGAAAATGGCCCTAAAATGACCCCCTCTTCATGTTTCATTAAGGGATTTTGCATGGCATTTTGAGCATATTTCTACACTGTTTTGGGCTTGATCATCTACTGAAAAAAGCCATATTTTGGACCCCTCTTCAACATTGTTGAAGGGCCCTAACCTGTTTGGGGCCAGCATATATCAGTTACTTCTTTGCCCCTTTGTTGGCCCATTTCTTGCATGAATTGTTTGCCATACTTGTATCTGTTTTTGGGGTTTTACATAAACTGTAAAACATCATATTTTTGGCCCCTCTTCAACATTGTAGAAGGGGCCTTCTGTGTTTGAGATCAGCAGCTATGACTTGCTTCATTACCTCTCTTGGCCCCCCATTTTTGCATGCTTATTTTGCCCTATTTGTACCCACTGTTTGGCCATGCTTTGAACTGTAAAAATGCTTATTTTGGGGCTGCCTTGCTTCTGTCTTTTCATTCCATGTACCAATTATGCATGCTTTGTATAGCTATAGGCCATTTCATGTGCTTAATTCCATGCTTCGGGACTCGTTCCTTGCATCAGGTTTCATTTCGCCATGTTTCGGGGCTGTTTTCCCCCTCATTTTGCTACTGATTTTTGCATGTTTACATATCATATTCCATGTCTTTGCCATGTCTCATTAGAGTGGCATTTCCGTGCCGTAGGTTCGGTCCTCGGTTTGCGTGCACGCGTGCACGCATTTCGAGTTGTCTTGTTTTCATCTTATGGCCTCTTATGTGAGTGTGGCTGAGGCTCTCTCATGTTGGTGTAAGCCCATATTGCATTGCGTATGCCATTTCATCCATAGCATTGTGTATGTTCGGTTGTGTATCACCTCGTGTAGCGTGTATGCCATTCCATAACATTGTGTATGTTAGGATTGTATCTTAGTTGCATTTCATGCATATCATGCATATTGCATCGTGTTCGGGATAGGAGTTAGCCCGGGCACGGGAAACGAGGTACGTTCCGTACTCCGAGTGACGGAACGTGTCTCAATTCCCAAGTCACCGACACTCCGGATTATCCATGATGGAGTTAGGTTTTGTTGTAGTGTTCATATGCATTCATTCTACATTGAGTTGTGCAATTCGGCTCCTCGGCCATCATGCATCGAGATGCGTGATTGGTGGCACGAGGATCGAGGCATGCATACATTTGTGAAAATACATTGCTATGCCCCTTTCCTGCTCTCTGTTGCAGCAAATCAAGAATCAGCAGTCTTCCGAGGCTTGGCGCGCTTTCCAAGAATAATTGCAAAACAGAGGCTAGCTGGGGCATTGCCATGGATTTCCGCGCAAAGGCAACCCGGACATGCATCATTCATCATCTAAAGAAGAATCAAGGCAGTCCCTGGCTTGCATGCCAGTTTTACAGCTTTCTTATTTAATTTGTTAATTAATTAGGAATTTGTACATTATTTGGACTGTATCATTTGGACTGTATTATTTATTCATTTGGGACTGTATATTATTCTTTTGGACCCTCTGTGCGAGGGCATAATTGTAATAAGTGTGGGTGACTGTGATGTATGTCTTCCAACCCCACGTCTTTCTTCCCTTTTATTTACCTGCTTATGATGTTAGATTAGGGCATATTTCAATTAGCATATAGTATGACAGCATATTTGCATCATTCATCTGTTTTGCACGCACCGGGCTCGGCGCATCATACAAACTGCATTTGTACTTCAATTCCAAATTGAATACATGTTAGCTGTAGCATTCCATATGCCATGTTTAGAAAAGCCGAGCCTGCTGTAGTTTGCATCTTTGCATGTGTTGCATTAGGCAATTCTGTGCATCTAGGATCATGCATGGATTTCTAATGAGTTTCTGTTTTGGCTTGGAGTACTCGGTGAGTTTTTATGCTTTAGCACCCTTGCATGCGTGCGAGTGACTGCCATGAATAGCATGCTTACCATGAGGCTATATGCTTATGTGATATAATTGCCTGAATGCCTGTGGGTGAAGGTTGGGTTACTTGGATTGGAACAATTCATCAAATGCCTGTTTTAAGCCCACTAGATAGTGGCAAAATCATGTTTTTCTAAGCCCACATGAGGGTGGCAAATCCACGTCTTAGCCTACCTGCGGGTAGCACCATCAAACCATTTTCAAACAAACAAACATGAAGTGTTTTGTTCCAATTCAGGCGACCCTGTCTATACTTGTATGCTGTGCGCATCACATAGTAAATCTAGGCTAATAACCGGAATAAGAGCACACAATGTTTTCAAAACCTGATATCATGGTTAGTAGAGGCCGGTCTTTAACCGGGTGAGCGGGGGTGCTCATGAAGTGACCTTCCCCAATCGTACCCAAGTTCCCGAGCCGAGGCAACTTTGGTAATGACAGACACGTGGCCTTTGGCACCGAGTCAGGGTTTCCTAATTTCCCCATAAAAAAATATTTAGGTGGCGACTCTGTATCTGGCAAAGCAGTCCATGTTTGGCACTTCTTTCAAAAAATCTGTTTTCTCAAAACGATTTGCCGGATTTGGACTCTTTGGTTCAAGATTAAGAACCGTGACAATCGAGTCCTTGAACTGTAGTGAGCCCAAATGAACAGAACGGGACTTAACCCTCCCGAGGCGTTCGGGGACGTCTACAGGTTGGTGCCAAACTAGGCGTATGTGGCAGTGACGACGCAACTCACAGTCAGGCTGATATAGTTGCTGGTAATCGTGGTAAACAGGGGGTTGGGGTGACAGTAAGCCGTTCAAGTCATGTTACGCGCGAGGTTAATGAGAACGTAAAACTTGGAGAAGCATTAAATCAAAATTGAAACCCTCAATACACAAGTGAAGCTAAAAGATTCAATGGTAATTAAGTTGTAGGAAGAGGTTGAGAAGTTGAAAAGGTTGAAAGAAAAACAAGCTGTTGATATAATAGGTGGTTTCACTTGCGTTTTCAAAGTGAAAGACGACGAAATGTGGAAGTTGGTTGATGAAAACTGTGAGTTGCGGAAAACAATAGGCAGACTTGAGGACCAGTTGGCTGAACAAGCTGTGCACAACGTTACAGAAGCTTTTCGTGGAGTGGATGTTAGGGGTGATGAGGGAGGTGGTTGGTTGGGTGGGGTTTCGTCAGATGTGCAGGCAGGCCATGGTAGCAGGAGTGCGTGACAGTGGTCCGAATGGGAAGGACGGGGCAGGTGTTGGGGAAACTAACGTATAACTCGCCAATGGCATTGGTTAGGGCGATGATAACAGTAAGCACGCATGTCCTGGATGCGGTCATTGTAGGATCGAGTATGCGATCAGATGGTCCACTGGATGGTGGACAGAATTCTTGCTACCCAAAAGACAACCTAAGAGGGGGGTAAATTGGGTTTTTACTATTAAAATTAATAATACCCTAATAAAAATTATAACTAATACAATATATAAATATAATTAATGAACTAAAAATAATTAAAACAACTGTCTTAACAACTATGTCAGTTAATGATTTTAGCACAGTAAAAATGTCAAATATAGCTATGGCAATTTAAAATAAAATAAAGAGATAAGGGAAAGAGAAGCAAACAAATTTATAGTGGTTCGGCTTCAACTCGGCCTACGTCCACTCCTCAAGTTTCACTTGAGATTTTCCACTATCTTCTAGCTTCATAGGGGTGCTAGCAACCTCTTTACAAATGGAGCAATCCTCCACGGATTTTACACAAACTTCACAAGCCCAAACCCTTGCAAATCTTAGGTGATTCACAATCACTCTCAAGATTTCAAGAACACAGTGTTTGCAACACTTTTACAAGATGAAATGGTATTTTTGCTTTTAAAGAAAGCTTACAATGAATATCTCTCAAAGATAGATGTATAAAATGAAACTTTGATTTTTCTGTAAATCTCACACAAGAAAGATGGGCTTAAAGCTATAAGGCTCAGTATATAATTTCTGAGAATAGATGTGAGTGATTATAGATCAAAGAATATTTTCAGATTTTTTTGTTGTAACTAGTTCACATTAGAGGCTTAAGTATATATAATGAAAGTTATAGCCGTTTATAGCCGTTGTAGTCATTTGAATTTATAGCCATTTATAGCCGTTGTACTTCCATCATTACCAATTTGAATATCTTCCACTCCATCATTACAAATTTGAATATCTTTCACTTGAATCTTTTGAACCTTTTGGCCTTTTGAACCTTTATAGCCGTTGTACTTCCATCATTACTAATTTGAATATCTTCCAGTTGAACCTTTTGAACCTTTTGGCCTGCTGCTGTGCTAGGCTATTTGAAGCTTTGTTTTGGGTTGTTTGAACTCTTGATTTAATCAAATATTAAATGCATTCTAACAACATTTAGGATAAAGGTTTAGGTGAGAAATAATGGGACAAAATAAATTTTGATTCTATTTTTCTCTTTCAAATAAATCATCAAAAATTTTTTTGATTAAAATATAATTAAATAAATCATCAAAATAAATTTTGGATTCTATTTTTCTCTTTCAAATAAATTAAAACATAATTAAATAAATCATCAAAATAAATAAGTCCAACAATTCTTTTGTGAGGAAAATTAAAAGTAAAGTGAGAAAAGGACACACATACACACCCTGATTTTGAGCACCAGGCTATATATAAATTAATATCGAACTCGAACATTATGGACAAAGGTGATGTGGTGGAAGTAACGGGGTTTAATGTCAAATGTGGGCGAGATGAAAATGTGATTGATGTGGACGAGGTGGAGACACGGGGTCGACAGTGGTCCGGGTTTAACATGAACAACCGATTCGGGGTGTGAAAAATGATGACTATGACAAAAAAAGAGAAGATAAAAAATGCATACACAGAATATGGCGACAGATATGTTAAACTATCATGTATTGGTTGTGACATGATATGTGCATGTAGTTGTGTTGACATGGTTGGTCTGTTGTTTACAGGGCGGTGATGTGGGGTGGCAGTAAACATGACGTATGCATTTATTTGACGGACTTGAAATCACTCATCTGTCCAGTGTCAGTGCGTAGCAATGTGAGTGCTTGATTTACAGGGATATTATTATATTGTGGACATGTGGTAATTGCACTTAATGATTAAATTGCATGTCATTATGTTGCAAGTTATCGATAAGTATGCAGTGTTGTTAATGGAGGAACAAGAAACCCTGGCTGCTCGGGTGGAGTTTCCAAATAAGTTACACATTGTTAGCAGTATATGCCTTGTGAGTTGTTAATTATTTATTTGGTTTTGGATATGATGTTGTGGGTTCTGAGAAAATTATGAAGTCGGGTTGATGACATTGCAGGATATGTTGCGGAACAACAACACCAATGCAAGGGATAGGTTTGTTTTGGACAATCTGGGCTCATGTAAGGACTATCGTTACATTCACTTCCCGATTTGTTTTAGATCCCACTGGACGTTGGTGGTTTATGACACCGAAATAGGCGGATGGAAGCATTACAACTCCATGAGGCCCCGGGCTGGGATTGAAGACAAACATTTCGGTGAAGCGACGTTTTTGGTGAGTTTTAACTTATTATGTATATGTTGTTTGTTTTTTGTTGGGGAGGGTGTATGTTGTGTTGGTTGTTGAATGTGTGTGTGGTTGTGTGACAAAGGGACACCATTCTTGAAATCTAGAAAGACTCCATTTCCGGACTGGTTGAAGATGACATGACACAAGTTACTAACACTACATTGGAGTCGGTCATGGATTGCCCGCAACAGAAGCCGGACTCGTACGTATTAATTATATCGAATGTCAATGGACATATCATTGTAATTGTAGTGTGTGTTGAACTTTTATGGTTTGACTAAATTTATTGTTTTCAATGTGTCACACCTTGTAGGGAGGATTGTGCAATACTGGTTTGTGTCGTCATGCATCAGTATGTCCACCATGTGGATGTGTCCTGGTCGTTGTAAAGGGATAACTGTGTCATACTACGTGCGAACATGGTGAAGAGTTTTGTCAACGACCGTGAGAGGGGGTTGAAAGATATTGCGTGATCAGTGTGATGGTTTTGGTTGTTTTGTGTTTGTGTTTTATGTCATTTGCATTTGTTTTCCCGTTGCATATGTTGTGGACATGATGACTAATTTGTGTGGTTTTTGTGATTTTTGTTTTTTTTTTTTGTGGCACACAATATTAGAATAACTTTGATTTTGGGGTAATTCAACTTTATGTAATGTGACTTGTCTGAATGGATTGTAATAATGTGTTGGGTAAATTGTGGACATGTGCATGTGTTAATGAATATGGTACAAATGATTATAACTGTTCGTCAGCCGAATATGTATTTTATATGATGTGTGATTGTGTATGAGTGTGGCATGTTATGTTGATATTGTGACTGTGAGTTTATAGTGTATGGCAACTGTTGGCATAGTGGAAAAATGTCCGATATGGAACTGTTGGTAGTGGTGTAGAGTGTTGTTGGTTGGAAAAGTATGAATATGGATGTCTTTGTGTTGACATGCGCAGGATATGTGTGTTTTATACATGGTGTGGGTCGATTGTAATTAGTGCGAGGCTGAAGCAGACTAACAACATAGGCGTTATGTTTTGTGAAAAATAGTGCACCAATGTGTAAGTTAGGTTGTGGTTTTTTGTAAAGTGGTTCGCAAGTGAATAATGTATGTGACGTTCTTACATTTGTCATGGGTGTCCCACTGCTTGTTATGTTATTATGAACGATCAATGTGAACAGCGAATTAGACAGTGGTAGACAAACATTATTTGAATTTGAGATGCCATGTTGGGTTAGCATATGGTAGGAAGTAAACAAGATGAAGGAGTGTGTTCAAACGTAAGCAATGTGTACATTGTGTTTGTTTTGTTTGTTTTGAAAGTGCTGTGTATGTAAGTAATGGTATGGTGCGTTACCTGCAATAATCATACATAGATAGGAACGATCAAATTGAAATAGTTCAATGTTTGTGCGTAACGCAATGAGGTGTTATTGTTATCAATGTAAACATATCCTGATAAGTTCACGTAATAGTGAATGTGAACAAGTTTGTTATTGTGTAAACAGAGTTGAATAGTATGGATAATTTGATGGCTGAGCTGGGCTAAACTGCTGCTGTTTTGTTGTACTGAGGTTATGTTTCCGACATCAGGTTTAGAATGGGATGTTCCATGTCTATGGTCGACACCCCCCTTACTTTATTTGGTTGTTGTACATAATAAGGCGCGTATATCCCACAAAGACACACATGGAAACCAGGGAAAAAGAAAATTATAAGGAAACATGGTAATAAGTTATTATTAAATTGATAACAATGTGGATTACTGTCAAAACCATAGAATTACTTAGAAAAATGAAATGAGTTCATGGGGAAGCATGTCTACCCCTAGTTCTTATTAATTGAAAATGAAACATAACTTAATAAATAGTGAACCCCCCAAGAGGTGGTTTAATATGCTAGATTGGCTCTTTACATGTCTTCCTGTTGTGGTTTCCTATGCGGCCGCACCTGCTGCAACGGATCAGTTGCACTTCCTTCTCACGTGATGGTATCCTCTTTTTCTTCGGTCTGCCGGGTGGTCACTTCATGGCAGGTGGCAATATGATACAGTCGTGGCCAATGAACTGAGGTTGTTCCAAAGTTGGTATTGGTGTTATGCTATGGGAGTACGACAACCGATATTCTGATACATGGAAATACGGCTCGATTAACGAGTACAAATCTCTCCCACTTCTGCGTGACACAACGATGGCATAGGCACACAGGAACCCGTTAAGCTGCCACTGAAAACATGAACATGTGCATCGGGTAACGTCTACTAGGACGGATGGGCTTGAGTGAACTTCATACACGTCGGTGTTTGACTGGCTTACATTTCATGACTTGCTGGCATTGTACACCTTTTCTAATCGCTTTTCCATTTTCGAACATATCACACCAGTTCATTAATGTGAAGCATCCCGACATGCTGACATTTGTCACATGATTTGTGTTCGAATACTGTCAACCAATCTCGGTTGCCCCTGCGTTCCATGACAGTAGCAATGTAAGGACAATGTATGTAGGTGTAACGTGTGTGATGGATGTACAGGGTAGATTACAACCAAATTATATAAGTGGAATATGAAGTTGTTACGCACCTAAAATAAGCGTTAGCCCAATGTCGGGGAGGGAGACCTTGGAGGAAATCGGTTGCAATTGCCTTTCCAGATTTGTTGAATTTTCCAACCATATCCTTAAATGTGGTAACTGTTGGGGCACATATCCTCAAACGCGGTAACTGTTAGGGCATATGCACAGTTGTTGAACTTAGCGATCAACCTAATCCTGTGCAAATTGTTCATATATTTAAGTTTGTCCCTTAGGTTCCGCTGCAAGTGTTGCAAACAGAATGCATGGTGAGCAATGGGGAATATAATGGGCATTGACTCAATGAGTCCAACGTGTCGGTCCGAAATGAATGTCAACATCCTGTCCTCATCCAGTGCGCTCTGGAGGTGCTACAAAAACCATGACCAGTTTGTTGTGTTCTCCGAGCCAACGATCGCAAATGCAATTAGGAACAGACCTAGATAGAAACGTGTTGATAAATTTGCTAGAATAATCGGTGCCATATGTGTGACAATGACCAAATGTTGATATGTTGTGCAAAATAAATAGTGGAGTTGTGTGTTAATTACCTCGGTTTCCGTCCTTAGTAGTGGAAGCAAGTAAATTCCCTTTGAAGCTTCCCTTCAAGAAGGTGCCATATAGGAAAAGTAATGGGCGACAATGTTTGAATCCATCAATGCATGGCTTGAATAATATGAAGTACTGTTCAAACTGGTTGTCATGTTCATCATAGTCAATGTTGATGTACGTACCCGGGTTATGTTCCATTATGGCCTCGCTATACCAACGTAATTGGTTGAACGAGGCAGAATGGGCACCGAAAAACTCGCCTCTAGCTTTTTCGACACCTAACCAAGCAACACGGTAACTTATCTCAAAGATGTAATTTTTTTTCAGATCGAAAGTAACATCAGTCGGCCTAGTGAGAGGCTTGTCACGTATATGTTGTGAAAAAATGTCAGAGACAAGATTTGACCCGAGACGCCTAGTCTTCACTGTGCGGATAGCAACCCTGCAACTATGCTCACTGTTCCATTTCCGAATGTAGAAAAACCCATTAGCATCCAACACTCGCGGTGTACAAACTAATCACATCCCTTTGAGTCACGCAATGAACATATAACAGTAATCTGGACCGAGTCGTTCTTCAAATATTTAAAGTCGAACCCACACTCCACTACATATTTGCAAAGGACTGTCCGAACATCCTGCGCACCCCCTTCGAAACTTTGTCCCACATGAGTAATACAGTTAGCCCATGGTGCTAATAAGAAAGTATTTTCCTCTTGTGGACAGTAGTTGGGCAACAAGTCGACATCATATTCCATAGCCGTAATACCAACCCCCCGTTTGAAGCCACGGGGTTTGGAAACGTGGACTGTTACACACGTTATCATTGTTGGCTGCTATATTTTCATCACTGTGTACCTCAATTACAACATCGATTAGTTGCAAACGGAACGAGTGTACAAGCTGAACCATATTCTGCATGTCTACATCGTTATGCAATAAGATATTGTTATACCCCGGGATCTTGAAGAACAAACAAACATTGGTTAGTGTCAGTCCAACAAATTTGTCACACAGGAAATTGACAAGATCTCCGAACGTATACATTGCTATCAGGTTGTATACGAAATTTGTTGTCTGGTAACAGCACAATAACATGACAATGGCGTCCATCCCTGCAGCAGAACATACCCACATAAGTAGAATGTTGGACACGAAACCACAAATCTGTAATACAAACGTGTGTGCGTCATATACAATTTCATGTCAAACACCCCCAACTACCCAACAGTATAATGAAACAAAAAATGCTAAAAAGGAAAACTAATGAAAACAAATCATCGGCACTACGCCGTTGACAGTATACCTGACGACAACCGGCAATGGCAAAACGGATTGCAGCACCGGCAATGGAAAAACTGATTACACCCCTACAGGAAACTCTATTTGCGATTTTGAAACAACAATACAAACACCCCTATATCAACCCCATTGTGTGCCGACTATGGTAATCAAATCTTCGACGATATTTCACTCCAAACACAATCACATATTGACGTGATTTGCAGATGTGATCCCTGAAATTGTGTGACCTAGTAACGTAAAGGACATAACCGTCAACAAAAAGTCAAATTCAAATCAAAATAGGACCAACGGGTTACTCTGTTCCCACTAATAGGATGTACTAGTGCACATGAAAATCGGTGGGACTAAATGGTGCCATTAATCCTGTTATGGGATTTTTAGATAATTTTCCCATTTAAAAATGGCTATTAAGATTAAGTGAATCTTAAAATTTTAAAAAAATTGATTAAAATATTTTAAAAATCATTAATAATATAAAAATATGAATTGAAAACTCAAAAAACTGTTTTTAAAAATTAAAAACTGAACAGGTGAATGTTATCTCAGGAACTTCTCTTTCAATCTCTCACCAAACTCTATGTTGTTACTGTGGTACTGATTTCTGACCACACTACCAAACAGAGAACTTAGCTAGAGAGTACTGGCAGAATAGATAGAGCCTGAACAACTTGTCACAGAAAGATAAGAATCAAGCGGTGGTTCGTCCACCTGGGGGCACTCCGACGATTAAGTCAGTAATCAAATATCTCTCAAAGATAACCAATAGTGCTTAACTCACTAGAAAGAACATAAAAAACATACCTTAGACCCACGATGGTGTCCTGTTTTTATAGCCAACACTAACCTGATCCCTGTATAAGCCTTACTTCAGTGGACTTAGGTTCAATACTTATTCTGGATCCTTAGTTAGATAGGGATAAACTCTCTAAGAGTTTTATCTTTATCTAGACTGAAATTCTTTTTTGTCGTAGGACTCTTGTCCCTTATCCGCTCATCTCGGATTCAGATATCTTCCTAGACGATCTCGGTCTTGCCGAGATCATCCCGACAAGTGACCAGGCCACGTGGCACCTCGACTGACACTTCGGCGTCACCTTGGCCATGTGTTGTCATTTACAAAATATGCCCCCACAGTTACAAATTGAATTTGAGGGTCTTTAACAAACTTTATTTTTAATTTCTTAAAAATTTTAAGTTTCCAAATTATACTGGATAAGACAGATTGAAAAAACTCAAAATTTTCAAAAAAACAAAAAATAAGCAAAAAAAAGCTTTTGCTTATTTTGATTTATTTATTTATTTATTAAAAAAATTACTTTTCAGATTCGTCTACACAATACCAATAAAAATAAAATAAAAATTAAATGTTGCCATAATTTTCAAAAAAGATCAGTAAAAATGGAAAAAAAATTAAAAATATATATGACTTATTTAAAAGTTTCCAAACAGCGAATTAATTGACTGATAAAATTTAACCCATCATTGGTGAGTGTTCGATGCAAGTCCTCTGCTTTTTCTATGGAGTGAAGATCTTCACTCTTTTATACGTAGGTTGAGATAATCATACAGACTGACCGAATCATCGCTCAAGCATCACTCGAGTAGTCAAAACAAGTTTTCTGTAAATTGGCCCAAAATCTTCACAAACTACAAAACATGAGTCAAAAAGAGCTATAAAAAATTAAAAAATAAAAAAAAAGACAGACTGGTGTCAATAATTTAAATTATTTAATTTGTATGATTTGTGAAACAAATTATTCATGTTGTTTTTTAGATTTTTTTTAGCTATGTAAGTTGTCAGTTTATATTCATATAAAAAAACGGCAGTGCTGCAGAATTTTAATTAGAACTGCACTGCAGCAGCTCTAATGAGCTGGGCACATATTAAAAAAAAAAAAAAAAAAAAAGTAAGGTAAATGACAAAATATGGGGAAGAAAAAGACAAATTAATACTCCATTAAAACCCTCTTTTTAGAGGTCTAAATCATTTTTCTATAAAAAAAATGACCGATGTGATGCGATCAAATAACTACTCATGTCTAATTTATTTAATTTTTAATATAAATAATTTGTTCGACCAACTGTATAAATTAAACAATTCAACTCAACAAGTTGAGCTTATAGTGAGCCCACAGCCATAAAAATTGTACTCTCAAGTCCAAAATGGAACAGGAGACGAGCTTCTTTCAAAAAAAGAAAGAAAGTGTGAGGTGATATGATATGGCCTTTTTGAAAGTGGGAAGTCTGGCGTACCTAATGTGATTTTTGTGATGGGGTTTGTTCTAGAAGGCAAAATAAGAAAGAAAACAAAAACAAAAGTTACTCAAAGTCAATAGAAGTGACCAAATCCTTGTAGTCATTATCTGCTTATATAGCTTCCAATAATTGAAGCCTGGCCTATTTTGGTAAGTTAGGTAACAGCCAATATTTTAGTTTTTTTTTAAAAAAAATTATTTTATTTTTTTATATATTTTAAAGAAATTAAAAGAAAATTAAAAAATTAACTTTTAATCTACTTCTCAAAAATGTAATTCTTTCTTTCTAAAAGGATAACTTGGAGTTGGGATTTTATCAAAATGATCTTTTTATTATAATAGGGTGTTGGGTCAGTTTGCGTGCATCTTTACTAATTTTAAGATCTTCAATTTAATGACTGAGCAAATTTTTAGTCACCTCTTAAAATTATTTGAACTTAAAATCTTAAATCTTATTGCTCGACCACATTATTCTGGTAATTTAGACATAAAATATTCAGTACCCAAATTAATATCTTAATCATGGAATTATTACCCTCCTTTTGAGCACTTTAGGAGGGCAATAAGGTCGGCAAAGTCAGATTCATAGTTATTTAATCCAAAAAAAAAAAAAAGAAAAAAAAAAGGGCAGATTCATAGCTATGAGAGGATGATATATTATGAATAATATTTTATAAGTGATGAAAATTAATAAAGGTCAAATGAGAAATTAAAAAAAAAATTAATGTTATGTATAATATTGTAATGTTTTAGTTTTATTATATTTTTAAAATTTTAAATATAAAATATTATGTGTATATATATAAATATTGGTAAATTACAAATACACCTCCTGAGATTTGCTTAAAATACAGTTTGTTCCATGTGGTTTGAAAAATTATAAATACTCCTTTCTTAGAATTTTTTATTTAAATAATTAGTCTCCTATACAATAATAAAATTATCTAAATTATTAATTGAAATATATTTTTAATATCATTAAAAACTATTAATTGACTTGATGATTTATTAATAAAATGGGTGATTTGTTATGAAATTAGAACCTCAGGGGTGAAATGTAATTTTTAAAACTCAAGAGGTGTATTTATAATTTACTCATAAATTATTTAATAAATATAATTGAAAGGTTAGAATAAGGTGAGGAGAGGAAAACCCTTCTTCAACTCATATCCTAAAAAAATAAAAATAAAAAAAACCTAAGTCAAGGCATGAGACTGTCACAATTTTTTTGAGATTTTAGATTAAATATTAAAGTGTAATTTTATTTAATTCTAATCTTTTGACAATATATATATACATATATATATTATAAATGTTTTAAATGATTGATTACGTACCCGAGTGTTAAGCCCCTTTGTTTAGATTTGTGATGGCTGCTATGTCCGGATTTATAGTGATTGTTATGCTGTACAGCCAAATTGATTCATTTTAAGTTTTATTTTGATAATTTAAATCGTTTACATTTTAGAGTATGCCAAGTAAAAAATACTCGTAAAAAATTAAGTTAATCGAATATCGTTAACTCTTTTATCTACTCACATTTGTATCTACAAAAATAAATAACAATTGTGATTTAAAGTATTAAAATGAATACAAATGTAAGTGGATGAAAGGGTTAATGATAATTTTTTGTAAGTATGTTCTACTCGATATAATTTAAGTTCAAATTATCAAAACAGACCTTGAAATGAATCCATAAGACTGTACAACAGTAACTACTGTGTGGGTTGTTTTGAAAAATAAGTTAAAAACTGTTTTTTTTTTTTTGAACTTTTTTTAATTTTTTTTTAAAAACTTATAAAAAATAAAAAATAAAAAAATAATATAATTTTTAAAAAAATTAAAAACTAAAAAATTACTTTTAATTTCTTTGCCACACGAGCCACAGCAGCCACCCAAAGTCCATTTTGTTCACATTTCTTTTTGATTCAGATCTCTCTCTTTTTGATTCAGACTTTGTTCACATTTCATTCTATAGCTTTCGGTGCAACCCCACACAACCAGCACTAAGATTTGTCGATGACCCTATGTACCCATTTTGACCTTTGCAGGACCATCGAGGATAAAAATATAATTTTATAATTTTATTTGTTATTGTACTTTTTAAAACTTTCCAGCATATGGATCGCACGTTCCTTAGATGAATTCCAACAATACTCTTTATATTTTATGAGTAATATTATGAATTTATTCTTATTAATTTAAAAATTATTTAAAATTTTTATTTTATAATTTAAATTTATTTTATATATAGATTTTAAATTATATAAATTTAATCTCTATCATATAATCACTCACCTAAAAAATTCTGAGTAAGTAAATCTGAGTCCCTAGAGTTTTTCATATTTTATTACTTAAAACACACCCAAAAAAAAAAAATATCTTTATTTTATATACTTATGTTTTTTTTTTTTTTTTTAATTTATCTAAATGCTCTAACATTACTTTTTATTTTACTTATTTATCTAAATAAACTATTTAAAAAATTTCTCAAATCTCTCCAAATATAACTAGCTTGAATTTTTTTTTTTAATTTTTATTAAAATAACCAGTGTAATATGTAGCCCGTTAGAGTAGATAAAATAAAACGAGACTAATTATAATATCTAATTGATCTCTTTTAAAGAGTCAATTAGAAATGTTCTTACTACTACCTCACTTACATTTATTATTTTTGTTTTAATATATTTCAATTTACTTTTACATATTTATGATGGTTAATGACAACCTTCTAGGATGTTCTTAATATTCTTATTACATTTTTTGATTTTTTTTTTAACTTTTTATTGTTGTTGACAATAACTTGAGTAAGAACTAGTTTACATACACAACTTTAGGTCTCGTTTGGTAATCACTTTTTAACCTAAAAATTAAAAAATCACTAAAAAAATTAAAAAGTCAGCAATTTATACCAAATAATCAAAGAATTCATTTTCTCTCTATTTTTGCACATTTTTGTAAAAAAATAAAAAAATTATCCAAAATATACTAATTTTTTTTATATCATATTTTAGTCATAAAAACTAAAAAATTATTAAAAAACGTTGTTCCCCAACGAGACATAATCGCTCAAAAAAATAAAAAAATGTGAAAACTAACACAATAGAACCCACCAAAATCATTGATTATATGCATTATTTTTACAAGAAATAGATCTAATGATTCTAATAGCATACATTCTTATTAGAAAAATGATTCAGACCTCTAAAAAAAGATCACTAATGGAGCTCTAATTTGTCTTTTTCTTCCCCTTCTTTTGACTTTTACTTCACTATTTTTTTTTTTTTTTTTTTTTATTGCTTGACAGCTCACTAGAGCTGTACGGCTGCATCTCTAATTAGAGGTCTGCAGCAGCGTTGTTCTTATTATATGTAGACTAGCCCCTCCATTAAATTTAGAGAGCTTACGTTTAGGTCTTAATAGGTAAATTTATTATTTAATAGATCTTGTGATAATTAAAGATTTTTTTTTATCAAATACTATTAAAAAACGTTACTAATTATTAATTTTCAATGACAGTTAAAAATTTGTCATAAAAAACGTCGCTAATTATAAGTTTTAATGATAATTTAAAAAAATCGTCACAAAAAAGCGCCACTAATTTTTAACTTTCAGCTACAATTTGAAAGTTTCGTTACATAAAAACGTTACTAAGTTTTAGAGACAATTTATAATAATCGTGACAATAAACGTTACTAATTATCAATTTTTAGCAACATATGTAAAATAGTATCACAAAAAATTATTTTTTAGTGACCATTTTACTAGGATTAACTCTCAATAGGATTCCATGGAAATTAAGTCTAATTATTACAACCTATTGATTATTTACCCTTAAAATTTAATTAAATTTAGCTTAAAAAGAACAGCAGGTGGTAGAGCTGGGATTCACAAGAGGGTTGAGAGCAATGATCTGGTGCAGCGTATGTTGCTGTTTATACTTTTTACTTTCTGTCCTAACATATTGGTTCCTTTTGGGGTATTTAATTTTTTTTTTGATAGTGTAATTATTACATTTCAAAAATACCTTTTCATTTAAATTAAAATAGTATAATTTTTTTTTGAGAACATCAATTGTTATAACTATACTTTTTGTGTATATTAATGTTAATGATTTTAAAGAAGGACAAAATAATAAATTCATATTATTTTAGTCATTAATTTTTTTTTAAATGACTAATATTTTGAGATAATAAAAAATAGAATAAACAAACTAATAATGTTTTTAATATTTTAAGTAATTTTTTTTTTAACTTTTCGATACTCCTAACATAAATACACTTAAAAAGTATAATATTTGTGAAAAAAATCTTTAAAAGATTCACTAAATACCAAAAAAAAAAAAAAAAAAAAAAAACGAAAATTCAGTACATTTTTCATATTTTTGTGTATTTATTAATTTTTTAAAATATTTTTCATAAATATTTTACTATTTAGATACATCTAACTAAGGTGCATCTAAAAAAGTAAAAAAATTGTTTAAAATAGAAAAAATATTCACTAAAAACAAAAAAATATGAAAAATAAAAAACTCAATTTTCAGAAAATTAAATTTAGAAAACTGAAACCAAATATATTGAATGTTTAATACAAATTTTTTTTTTTAATAACATGTGAGACAAAATTAATTTAAATAAGTTAACAAATCAGTTATTGAAAGGCTCGGCAATTTTAATTATCAAATTTCAACTTATAAGCAACAGCATCAAGCAATTCCATTAGTATGTTTTTGCGTCATTTCATAAATTGTTTTTGGTGCAAAAACTCACAGCTTGTTTGACGCTTATTGATTAGTACATTATCAGCTATTCTATGCGTGCAAAATTTGATCACAAATTATGACAACATTCATTTATTTAATTAGTCTCACTTGACATAAGAGGATCAAATTCTGTACATTAAAAATTATTTGTGAGTTATGGGTTCCACCCCACTAATCGAGGAGTCGTGATCTACTAGAGTTTTCCTTTTTTAACTAAGTAGGGTGTGAGAATAATATAGCTATGCGGCAACAATTTCAATATTGCACACATTTAGGACCAAACAATAAGAAAGGAGGGGGTCGACTTGAATTTCTATTCTTTAACTGTACGGAGATGGGAAGCATAGCAGTGATTGTTGTGCCTCAATTTAAGGTGTATTATGAGTTTATTTTTATGATTTGAACCGTCATTTTGTAGGTTTTGTTGAGTACTTAATACCTATCAAAAATCATATTAATCATATGAGAAATGTTAGGGATCATAAAATTTTTTTCATGAAAATGATCATGAAAAATTTGTGACCCTTAAATTACCTTGATTAATGTGTGGTGCTTTATTGTAAGTGTAATCCAAAGGTCATAAATATTTCATGACCATTTTCATGAAAGACTTTTCATGATACCTAGCATTGCTGTAATCATATATCAATAACTATATGATCGAATTGCATATTTTTTATGCTATTTCTCAAAAGAAAAACTTATTGTTTATTTTTTTGGTTACCGATCATATAAGTATTGATATCTGATTAATATGATTTTTGATAGGTATGAAGTACTCAACAAATCGTACACAATAAACAGTTCAAATTATAAAAATAAGTTCATAATACAACTCAAATTAAGGTACAAGAGTCACTGCCGTGCTTTTATTCCATTTCCTTAACTATACATATGGCATGAGAATAGGGAAGTTATCGCACAATAATTTCAAATCTGGTCCCAAAATATTCTAAAATACATTTAATTTTAGATAAAAGAGGGGAAAAAAGGGTTAGTTTTTGAAAATGAATAATAAAACAAAATTTATTTTGAATACCAAAAAAATAACAAGAATGAAAAAAAGAAGTAAAAACTTCTCAAAATGACTAACAAAACAAAATTTATTTTGACTACGAGTGATGGATGACCGCCACCTTTGGGATTAATTTTTTTTATATTTTTTGACTTTTTATGAGATAAAAAAAATTAATGTATTCAGAAATAATTTTTAATTGTATAAAAAATCATGAATTATTGAAAGAAAAATGCCTCGTACACCCAGTTTTCCCGACCCCCAGTGACACCCAGTGAGGTGGCACCTCACGTGATAGTCACGTGACTGGGTGTAAGACCAAACAAACAGGTTCCCATTTCATTTGAAATTTTCCCCCCTCCCCCCTCAAACAACGGTACCCTCCCACTCCGACGCCGGCGACCAGTCCCAGTCCGACGCCTGACTCCCACTCCGACGCCGGCGACCAGTCCTTCACCTCACTCCGACACCGATAGCTCGTTCCCTCCCTTCACTCGCGAATCTCTCTGCCTCTCCTTCCCTTCACTTGAACTGTATGTATAACTGATCAATGTATATCTGCGTATATATATATATGTATATATCATCGTTGTATGTATATCTACGTATACACATCATATATCTGCGTATACACATCACTATCTATCTATCTATTTCCTGTTCGATGAATTGTGGCATTTGGGAAATTTGTGAAATTTAATTTATTATCTGTGAATTTTCTATCTATTATCTGTGAAATTTCCTTTTGATTTGGGAATTGTGGCATTTTCATTTACGAATTGTGGCCATTTCAGTTGGACTCTTTCATTGCCTTAAACGTGTTCGATGAAATTCCCCAACGAAATGTTTAATCAATTGGTTCAATTTCTCCAGTGCATAATTTCTTCATTAAATCAATTTCGTGAAGGTTCTGAAGGTGCATAATTGGTGAAGGTGATAGCTTCTGTTGTGAGCTTCTGTTGACAAGAGCTGAAGGAAATTTCTGAAATGATAGCTTCTGTTGTGATAGCTTCATTTCCTTCAGCTCTTGAAGGTACATATGTTGTGAGCTTCAAAAAAAGAAATGATAGCTTCGGTTGTGAGCTCACAACAGAAGCTCAGAAATTTCCTTCAGCTTCTGAAGGTGCATAATTGGTGAAGGTGCTCTAATTGTTTAACTTTTGGTCAGAACTCTAAATTCATAGATGATACATATACATATGAAGTGTCTTATATCAGATTTTTATCAGATTCATATACAGATGACTTTTATCAGATTTTTTATATACATAGATGATATATATGATACATATACATATTTTGCTAAATCATAGATGATACATATACATATTACATTTACAGATGACTTTCAGATTCATATGTATATGTACAGATGACTTTCATATGACTTTCATATGTATATGATTCATACTCAGATTCATATGTATATGTACCTGTATATTTTGCTAAAAGTCATCTGTATATGGTTAAATTTCTGTATATGATTCATATGTATATGAATTTGTATATCAGATTTTGCTAAGTCAGGTACATATACACATGATACATATACATATTCTGCTAAGTCAGGTACTATTGAAGTGTCTTATATATATACATAAATTCATTGATGATACATATGCATACATATGAGAGAAATCAGAGTACTAAAACCCAAAAATCTGCAACCCAAAAATCTGCTAATTAGCATGCCTCTAAGCTACAGCAAACAGCAATACACATGATGCTAATTAGCATGCCTCTAAGCCACAGAGTCATGCATTAGACCACAGGGCTTTCCCAATGCAACAATACACATGATGCTAATTACACACAAGATCATTAACAGAGAAACCACAGCCTTGATCCACATTTTAGACCCAATCCTATAGCAACACCCTAGATCAGCAGCATACTTTCTCCCCATACAGTTGCACTGCACAGAGTCATGCACCAAAGCCTTTACCATTCACTCTAATATTGCTTCAATAGTAGACCATAACCCACACCACTGAAATACTGGTAGGCACCAAAACCAACCTTAACACACACCAGTGAACCACTAAACCACAACACAACACAAAGACTTGAGCCTAAACCAGAGAGCAGACCAACAGATCAGAGAAACCAACAGAACAGACCAACCCAGAAACCCACAACCAGCAACTGAATACAAGTCATTAAACCAAGGAGCAGACCAACAGATCAGATGGGCAAATTTCAAAACAAGGGAGGAATAAGACAAGTAGCATTAGTGACCTCAGCATTCATCATCATTTGAATATATATATTTCAAATTTATGTTTTAAGTGATATTCATCTTCTATTTGTAATTGAATATATAAGATCATTCATCTTCAGCATTCATCTTCTATTTTTAATTGCCATTTGTCCCTCTTTGCAGATGTCAACTTCAAGTGTTAGTGGCAGTAGCTCAGGTTGGTTGACATACGTGAACAGAATTTGTCGTACATGTAACAAACAAGCCACCATCAAATTATCACAAACCGAGCTAAACAAGAACAAGTTATTCTACTATTGTAATGTTTGTGGTTTTATCGGATGGTGTTTACCTACGAATCCAGAATATGGAGGTCATCAAATTCAAACAGACGAAGTCCCAACTGTTGGCGAACAAGTGATGACCGAACGACTTCAAGCTATGACTGAACAACAAATACAGCTGACGGAACAACTTCGAATGCAGATCGCAAAGATGCAGAAGTTGATATATATGTTGTCCGTGTTGTTTGTAATTGGTGCCTTTAAACTTATGAATATGTAATAAGTAGAAGTACATGTCTCCTTGAACTTGTTGACGTAGACTTCATACTTTTGTGATGTTTTGGAGGAAGTCATGTTTTGTTGTGTATTGAAACCTACTTATTGTACCTCTTTTGTTGTTAGTGGAATGGAAAATGGCTTGTTCAAATTTGTACACTTTCTTCATTACTCATTGAATGGACATTGTTAAATACAGGAAACTATTGAATACAAGGTAACTATTGTTGAATACAGGTAAACTATTGAACATGGTAAATTGAACATGCTAAATAAACACTGTATATTAAATAACAAACTTTGAAACTCATAATAGTAGACTACATAATATTCAGTCTTCTCAACATCAAAGTACATGAAGTAGTGAATACGTAGAAACTACATAATTTCCAATCTCAAAAACAAACAGTTGGAATACATAGAAACTAGTCAAACAAGTCTGTAATATCTAAGTTTCCCGATGCAGAACCATAAATCTGAGTTGGAGCACTCATCAAACTTCCCTGTGTGCCACTTATGAAGTCCGATGGAGTAAGAGATGTGCCTCCAATACCATGGGCCACCTATGACAATTCATTGCAAAAAGTACATGTTAGAACAATAGAAAGATGCAAAAGTACATGAAGTACTCTTTCGAATACACTTTGTAAAAGTACATGAAGGCCTCTTTGGAACACGTACCGGTGCATACATACTATTTTCTGTGCCAACCATATAAGGATAATATGGTGTTTGAGCTTGAGCTTGAGCTTCAGGTTCAAATCGGAGCAACTTAGCAGCCTGCATGTTTTGAAGAATAATTACATATTCAAATGTATGAATTGCTT
The DNA here is from genome assembly GCA_036172215.1 of Camellia granthamiana. Taxonomy (NCBI): domain Eukaryota; kingdom Viridiplantae; phylum Streptophyta; class Magnoliopsida; order Ericales; family Theaceae; genus Camellia; species Camellia granthamiana. The sequence continues at coordinate 49,491,777 of CM069910.1, forward strand.
TTACATACTTCACTATACTTTGTCAAAAAAAACATTTGAATACACGTTTTACCTTTGCTTTTCTTTGTTTTTTTGCTGTTGCCTTGAACCGATTAACAATTTGATCTACTTTGGCAACCTTCCGTTTCGTAACTGGACGACCTCTTCGCCTAGCAACCAAAGGACTAATCACCTTCCTACTACTACCTCCTTGTGTAGAACCGGTGTGAATCGGACTTCTTGTTGAACATGGTAAATTACTCCCATAACCGGATTCTTCTTTCATGACTCTCTCCTTGATTTCATCCAACCCAAGGTCTACAATTCTAGTTTTGCCTTTAGAGTTACCGGCAAGTTGAACAATGGCAATCAATTTTTTGTTCATCCTCTCATAGGTACTTGCATTGAAATCATTCCCAAAGCCGGTATATGTGGTTTTGATGCATGCGTATTCTCTATCCACATCTTTTCTCCACCGGGGCAAAATGTATTTACTTGGCACCTCATTTATGCATCTTCTAACAAGCACAGCAAGTGAGTGAGCGCACATAATGCCTCTAAACTCAAACAACCGACATATGCATTGAACTTCACATTCAGTTGAATTAAAATAGACAACAAAGTCCACATGCTTCATCTTCTCAGAAACAACCATCGCTTCTTGGACATTATATGTACAAATTGATCCCTCCTCTTTCACAATCACCGCCTGACAGTAAACTAATCTCTTCATCTCTCCTTGAACTTCTTTGAATTTCGCATTGGTGTAGGCTTGCTGAAATTGCTTCTCAAACCCGTATATAGTTAGGCAATCAAACAATTTGTGTCGAGACTTGAAGTCTGCTTTCTTCTCTTTCTCTACCTTATTTCTCAAGGCATTGTCATATTGTTCAACGAATTGCTTCAATGTAGTTTTTGGATTTACATATCCATCAAAAAACGCATTCATACTTTCACTTCGTTGTGTAGTTGACATGCCAGCCCAAAAAATGTCTTTAACATAAACAGGTACCCATCGATTCCGCTCATGATATAGTACCCCCCAACCACTCATTATCATAAAGATTGAATGTTGCAAGCATCTCTTCCCATTTACTCTCAAATTCAGCTCTTGTCAAACTGTTATAAACTGCATTTTGCATAGCCAACTTTATGGCTTCATATTCAGCATATCCTTTCAACTTCTCCGGAATTTTCTTCATGATATGCCATAAGCACCACCGATGTCGAGCTTCTGGAAACACAATTTCTATAGCATTTTGCATAGCTCTACATTGATCAGTTATGATAGCTTTTGGCGGATGATTTGACATGCAACTTAACCATGACTTGAATAGCCAAACAAATGTGTTAGTGTCTTCACTAGACAACAATCCACAACCAAGCAAAATGGACTGACCATGGTGATTAACTCCGACAAATGGAGCAAATGGCATGTCATATTTGTTCGTCAAATAAGTTGTGTCAAATGAAACGACATCTCCAAATGCTTCATAAGTCGCCCGACTCCTTGCATCAGCCCAAAACGAGTTTCTAATGCGAAACTCCTCGTCAACATCAATCACATAAAAGAATCTCTCACTATGTGCTTGCATCCTCATAAAATAACTTTGAAGTGATTCGGCATCACCTTCCCCAAGCCTCAACCTTCTAGCTCTCTCAATGTAATTTCTTGCATCTCGCTCGTCAAATGTCAATGACTCGTATCCCCCTGCTTCGACAACCATTGAATGAAAGTTCTTAGACACCCCAATCCCTGCTTCATCATTAATTTCTAATCTTCTATTCACAGGAGTAAGAATTTTCTTATTCATTGGAAAATGACGTGAGTCGGTGGGAATCAAATCATGATTATGCTCAAGGTTAACTGTGGTTAGTTTATATCTCCCATCCTTTTGTATACTACCTCGTACCCTTGCTGTGCAACCAATTTTTGTGGACAAACATGGCTTCAGAGGGTTGACTTCTGATGTCTTTCTTCTCTGCCCCGCTCGAGAACATTCAATTGCAAAGTTTATCAATTTCCCATCATCTCCAATATGTTGTGCTCTATGAGCTATAGCAAATCCGACATGCTTAGCATATTTGCCATAAAATGTGTACACCTCTTCCCTTGAGCTAAAACACATACCCTTTTTAGGTTCTTCAACGTGTTCGCCCTCATTTATTAAAGGATTCTCACCTTCAACATTTGAATCAACCTCCATTTCTCCACTTTGCGTACTGAAATAACAATTAAACAAATATCATTACAGATTATGGAGCTAAACTTCATGTTTCAGATTTTATGTAAATCTGTGACTTGCAGTTAAACTTTAGTCGATCAGGAAATTAGTTCATAACAGTTCCTAGAAGTTGAAGAAAAACCTTAACAGAATTACATGAAATTTTAACAACTGATTTGAGTCCTAGGAAAGGAAAATAGATCATAGGAATCAGATAGAAAGACAAAACCATCTACATATTCATTAAGAAATTATTTGAAGAGTTAAAATATGCATGATTACCCCAATTATTTTTCTTGCCTACATTGAAATATCTTGGAGCCAAAGCACCAAAATTTTCCACCCCTTTGAGGAGCTTCAATTAGACAACACATTGTTTAACTTTCTAAGAAAACCCAAAATCCAGTCAGCTAGAGTTCTCAAGTTGCAGACATGTTGTTCAGATTTAATTTAATTTTAATAACAGATTCATAATTCCTGAAAATATAAAACAACTAAGAGATTACAGATTCAAATTTCAAAAAAAACACAGATTACAGAAAAAAAAAATTATCAACTGTATATAAAATGCCCAGATTATGGAACTTTATCATATTTCAGATTATGGAGCTAAAATGCCCAGATTAAATTATCAACTGTATATAAAATGCTCAGATTTCATATTTCATGTTTCACTATATCAATCTAGTGTAGCCAAGTTAGTCAGATCAGTTATCAGATTTGTCCACAGTTAACACATTTACCTAATTTGTCCACAGATTGATTATAGTTTCATAGCAGAGCACATTTACAGAATATATTTCATAGCAGAGCATATGAAATTGATTTTTTACCTTAGCATATGAAATTTAATTTTTACCTCATAAACCAGATTGATGGACAGAGACAGCAGAGCAAAACCAGACACAGCAAAATCACAGGAATTCTGAGGATAGATGAGAGCTCGTAATCTGATATGGTGGAGGACAAGGAAATTTCACATTCTTCTGATGAAGAACTGAGTTAACATCTGAGACCCACTTCCACAACCCATACGGAGAATTTCAATCATTCTAGCCACTGGTTTTTGCAGAAATTCCGGCCAGCTATGGTGGAGGAGGAGGATGGCGGCAAGAGGTGAGGATAGGCGAGGGAAGACAGACGAGGATAGACGACGATGGCGGCGAGAGATGAGGAGATACGAGGGAAGACGAAGACAGACAGAAATTCCCGCTTTTTTCCTCATTTTTTTTTTTTTTTTTCAGCTGAGATTACACATCAGTTGCCACCTCATCGCCACGTCACTGGGGGTCGCCACGTCACTGGGTGTATGTAGCGGGATTGTTATTGAAATATTTAATTTTTTTAGTGATTTTTTGTATTTCTATTTTTTTAAAAAAAACTTTTTAAGTTGTTAAACGAGGTTGTTTTAAAAAAAAAAAATTATAAATAAAAAAGAAAGAAAAAAAAAGAAAAAAAAGAAGTTAAACGAGGTCTCACTTTCACATCTACCTACAAAGTAAGTGTGCAGGGCTACAGTCAAACATGTGCCGAGTGATTATTCAGTAGGTTGATGTTCAAGTAATATTTATCATAGTATGATTAGTAGAAAGTATAAAGTTGGAGTATTCATTATTTGTGTTAACTTATTAAAAAATATGAAAAAATATAATAAATAGTCATTAGTAAAAAAATAAATTGGATATTATTCCGTAATTATTGTATAATTTTTTTGGCTCCGACACGGATTCTCTTTAGTATTTATACGTGTGTTTAGGTGCGTTAGTGATTATACTATTGTTTCTCAAAATAAATAATATTATTCAAATTAATAAATTTTACAAATATTTTTACTATTCAAGTAAATTCGGTTTCAAATTTTAAAGTTTCTTTGTTGTATATAACATATTAGTCTGTAAGAAAAAAATTTCGTTAAAAAAAGTTTTATTAATTTATACAATATTTTTTATTAAAAAAATATTTGTCCCTGATTTTCTCTAAGTGCAATATTATTTTAGGAGCTACAATTATAATAAGAAAAATAAATGTTATTGTTACAAAATTTTCATTCAAAATTTCTGGTCAGAATAATTTACTAGCAGATTTTTTATAATTAAATTTCTGGTCAGAATAACTTAAAAACAAAATGGTGTAGCCAATGGGTATAAATTCACAACAATAATAGAAATTCAAAAAAATGCATCTATAGATCATAATAATTTTAAGTATGTCTCATATATTATCAACTTTAAATTTATACCATCCACCTCATTTTTCGGGATACAATTTCATAGTACATAACATTTTCTATCTGGATCAGTAGATGTGGAGTCTTCATATTCCAAGTTAAAAGGTTACAAAGTAGTGGAGTTTTGGATGAGTTCGGTGGCGACTTGGATCAAATTTTTTTTTTTAATTTTTAATTTGTTGATGTAATTATCCTTTCTGTGTGAATGTTTGTTTTCCTCCCTTGTGAGGGCTTTTTCTCATCCTCTACGAAGGCTTGGATCCTTCGTTTTATGGAGTTTTTTTTTTTTTTTTTGAAATCTTGTAATACCATTGTACCATATTGATATGATTTTTTAGCGATTTTGTAATGAAAATTTTTCTTCCCAATAAAAAAAAAAAAACATTTTCCATAAATATAAAAAAACATTTAGATACAAGTGGCAAATGGTTTCATAAATTTCATTCTTGCTCTGTTTTCTTTTGTTTTGGTTTTGAAGCTAGCATATGACTGGCCTTTTTTTTCTTGTGACAAGTTATATGCTTCAGTTAGGATGCTCCGATGGGTTTTGCACCTCGTCTCCTGAATGTAAATTGTACCCTTTTTGTCTCTGCATCAATAATATTTCCTTTTCGTCAACAAAAAAATAAAAATTCAAAAACCTCATTAACTTGAAAATGAAAAAAAAAGCAGTTAATGACTGTTGCAAGCTCCCAGTGGTGTCCAAATCGAACACTTACTGTAATCTGACATAAATAAAATATGTATTTATACGGGAAGCAAATATTTGTTGCTTTTCGTACTCTTTGTGTCCAAATTTCGCTTCTTTCCAAATAACTTAAGAACACAAACCTGGTGGTGTGCAACTGAAAAAACCCTCCGACGATCAAGTTAACATACTTAGAGGGAAGGAGAAGGGAGAGAGAGAGAGAGAGAGAGAGAGAGGAGACAAAGGAGTAGGTAGCTCTGATAACCAGAAGTTCCAGACCTGTGCATGGAGGTGCAACACTGTTTATATAGTTCTAAGCGCTCCTCTGTAATAACCTAAATTTTTAATTATTCTTTAAAATTTATATTAATATTATTTAATCACAATTGAAAAAATATATAATTTATTTTATAACAATATAATTAATAAAAAATTTGAGGCTCAAAGTATAAATAAGCAACTAATCTATAACATGATCCATTCTGAGGATAAGATTTCAATCTATAGCATGATAATGGGAGCTACATAGAGAGGCCACGTGGTGTGACTACGTGGTGCCCAAAACTTACCGAGCAAGTATTACCCCTTAGTATAAAAGGAGTGGCGTTGCGAATAAAAGGGAAAAGAGGGAAAAGAAACAAAGAAAATAATTGAAGTCAAAAGGGTCTTTGGTAGTAAAAAGAAAAAGTAAGGTATTACTTTTAAGGTGAGTTATATTATATCTTGACTTACCATAATATATTTTACGTATGTTTTGATTTACCATGATTTACTGTATACAAGTTATATTTTATTAGTTATATTAATACAAGTTATGTTTTATAAACATTTCAATTACGTAGATTAATTTCTGAACTCTATTTGTTCAAATGAAAACCCATGGATATGTTTGTTTAAATTTTAAAGAATATTTGACTATGACCTTATAAACAATTATGTTTTGTAAGTATCACCACGAGAGTCCTATGCCTTGGGAGATTTAAATAATCATTGGCCTCTGTTTAGTCACTTTGTGGGCCTCTATTGTCATAGATCTATTGACCTTTGTTATGTGCGGAGCAAAGTGTTGTACGGAGATAAGTGTTACACTATTGTGGGAGTCACCTCTGTAATCCGTATTAGCCACCTCTTAAATCCGTACCTCTGTTCTGACTGTCACTCCTGTGACCTATGTTTTGTTTTGTTCGGTACCGTGGTTATGGTTATTTATTTACATAATCTCAGTTTTGTTACTTAAATGATTATTTGTTCAGACTAAGTGATCTTAAATATTTTAGTTACATAACTATTCATGGTTATTTTGTGTCCCCTTATACTTTTGGCATAATATTTCTCACTCTGCAATGTGCTTATAGCTGTTTACCAATTTTTAGGAAACAATGCAATTCAGAAATAGCTTTTGGAAAGTCTTAGGCGCGGGACTGCGGAATAGACACACACAACACTTTTATGATATTTTTATATGTAAATATCGACCTTTTTGGTCAATACATTTTGTAATAAAAATAGAAGCTCCGATAATTATTTTGGTATCATCACTTAAATATTATTTCCGTTCGCGTTTATTAATTTGTTCAAGAATTGGCTGGATGTAACTTCAGTTACTGGCAATCACGAAACTTAGCGTATCATAGTCTTCTGAGGACAAATTCCATCCAACTTAGCAAAATGCACCACCTCGGACTGGGCCAGTGCCTCAAACTTGTCCCTAACTCAGTGTATCCAGCACCAATCGCGCTCAAGCCCCGGTCGAGCATGTGGCCTCATTTTGTCCGGGTAAAGGCTTTGACCGAGGCCCAAACTAGCTCCGTCTTGACCACGGCCCAAACTAGTTCAGCCTTGACTGAGGACCAAACTAGCTCGGCCACATCTGGTCATAAATCTCCCTCTCAGTATTCTTTCACTTGACAACAAAAATCTTCATTGTTGTTGCACACTAAAACCAACCTCATCAATACAATCTTCATTATATCTATGGAGTTTTGCTAAGAGATAACACATAGGAAAAACAGTCGATGAACAACAAAAAAACAAACACCCAATCAAATAGTGATATATATATTTTTGTTAGAATAAGAAATAATAAATACACCATGATAACTCTATCACTATTTTTCAACAACTATTAAACATTCAAACAAAGAAAAGAAAAGCATATGCCCATAAACTATTCGAAGTAAACTAAGATGAATTTTAATGGCAACCAATTGATTGACACACATAAAAATACAAATTACAAAAATGATATAACCATAATTTGTTTTGCACTATGTACAAACACACTATACACAAAAGGACAACGCATTTTAAAAATAATTGATTATATTGTTGGGAAAAGTATGTAAATAAAAAATAAAGCAAATAATTTAGCCGGTAATTATGAGAGGCATGTAATTGTTATTTTAAAACGGAAAATTCAGTCTAACATTCCTCTCCAACTTTTAGTAATGAGAAAGATCCACAATATTTTTGTTGTAGTCTAAGGTAAGGTCCCTAAATATCCAATCTGGGTGGGCACGAGCGTGACATCAGTGTTCTTCGTCTCTCTTGAGCGATGCGCTTGCATCAACCTCAGCACCTCTTATGAAGACAACGAAGAGGCCCATCGCAAGAGACGAGCCTTCGTGAAGTCGAAGTGGCCGTTCCCAGCTTCTGGAATCAACACGATTGTGACCTAGACTCGAGTTCTTGAGTCGAATTCATAGGTACTCTGGATTTCAAATTTGATTGTATGCCCTTTCCTTTGTCGTATGTTACTCTCTTTTATTTCGTCTCACGTTTCTCTACAAGTAATTGGGTTTCTTTCATCCCTCTGTTTTTTCCCTACCCAAACTATAATCCTGGTTTTTATTGTTCTTGGCATTTTAGGATTAGCTTTCTTTAAATTATGTTGTTGATTATGTTCCTTCTAATTGGGTTCTTTGAGTTTAATCTAGGTATTGAGTTTCTTTTTCTAATTAAGTATTTTGATTTTTGCATCTGATTCTTGATTTCATGCATTGAACTTGTTATGGATTTGTCCATCTATGTCAAACAAATTAATTTGTAGTTTATGACCTCTATAGATTTCTAGTTAAACAGTAAGTTAATTTGAAGGCATGTTTAGTAGAAAAACAAGCTAGATGATGAAAAGCAATTCACCTATATTTGTGATGAAGTTTTAGTTTGGCCAGTGAAAATCATTGTGCTAAAATTTTTTCTAATTTGGTTAAAACAATTTTCTCTAGTTTAAAATTGTGAACAAATACAGAGAAATTTGTAAACAAAGTTAGAGAAATTCTCTGTGAACAAAACTAGAGAAATATGTGAACAAAGCCAAAGAAATTTTGGTTGTGGCTGGTTATGCTTTTAAAATGTGATTCTAGTGCATTTTTTAATGCGGTGTTTGGTTTCGGTTTTCAAAAGTGGATTCCAATACGACATTTGAAAACTCAATCTAACCGGTTATCCTCCTGGACATCCGGCCGGTTGACCGCAACAGATTTTATTTTTTATTTTTTTTTTCACCTGTTATTTTTTTATATTTTAAATAAAAAATATGATCGGAATTTTTTAAATTTTTTATGATTTTTTTGCATTTGTTATTTTTGATATTTTAAATAAAAAATATTTTCAGATTTCTTTTAAATTTTTATGTGAGCTTTGAATGGAATTTTGGATTGTGTATTTGGTTATGAGTTGCAAATTTTTTAATCAAATAACTTTTCTAATTTGAAAAACTCAAAACTCCCTCCAAAACTCTTTTCAAAACTCATAACTAAACAAATTTTGTATACTTAAATCATAATTCTAAAATTCTACCAAGCACTATCTTCAATTTTCTTTGGATTTCTCTTGTTTGAACCCAGAGAAATTCTCTTTTCAGTGACTCTCTCTCTCTCTCTCTCTCTCTCTCTCTCTCTATGTATACTGGTTATTGTTGTTGCTTGTTTGGGTAATCGATTTGTGTATTGCACATCAGTATTGGGAAGACAAATAATTTTTGTGATTTGAACCCAGAGAAATTCTTGCGAAAACGAGAGAAATTCTCTAGAAATTCAAATAAAATCTCTAGGTTGGAATCCAGAGAAATTCTCTGGGAAGAAATTCTATGGGAAGTCTAGAGGAGAGAATTTCTCTAGAGAGAAATTTTTGGAAAGTCTAGAGAAATGGAGAGAAATTCTCTGAATTAAATTTTCTCTGGATAAGGATCTTAAACGTTATAAAACTATAGATATCCTTTATAGTATAAAACCTTACAACAATACTAAGTATCATGAAAAATCTTTCATGAAAACAATCATGAAAGTTTTGTGATCCTTGGATTACACTTATAATAAAACACCACACACTAATCAAGGTAATCCAAGGATTATAAATCTTTCATGATCATTTTCATGAAAAAATTTTCATAATCCCTAACTTTTCTCAAAACCTTAATACTAGGTATCCTAAAAAAAATCTCCTTTTAAAACTGCTATTGTCTCCCCATGTGAAGTTGTTAGTGGACAATGAAAATTGTGAGTCTTTCATTGTGAGTCTTTGTGAGTCTTTCCGACGTTTTCGCACACACCAAAAGGTTGTCGAATTGTCTATGATTGAAGTTGCACAAAAACATAAGATCATAACAAAATGTTATATATATAATGTGAGGTAAACACCTGTAGTCCTCTATATATAGAACACTAGACATCCATTCGGAAGGGACAATCTTTATATTAAAAAAATATAACTATTAATTTAGAACACTAGACATCCATCCTCCTTGATTGTTGGTTCAAATATGTGTTTCTCTCTCTCTCTCTCTCTCTCTCTCTCTCTCTCTCTCTCTCTCTCTCTTTTTTCATAGTGTGAAGTCAATAAAATTTCACTGTGGTTGATATTTTAAAATATAATAATTCAAAATTTGTCATTTTAAAACTCTCAATTTAAAATTTAATTTTGAAAATCGAGACCTAACTTCTGCAATTGATCATTTTTACAAATTACTCAAATAATAATTATACTGTTTTGAAACAAAACAAAATAAAGAACGAAAATTTGTCATTTTGAATTTCTCAATTTGAACATTTTAGTCCTATATTTGGAAATCGGGACCTAATTTTTGCAATTAGTCTGCACGTATTATAATTTTTCATTGCTTAAATAGAAATTTCACTGATTTAGACAGCAAAATTTTTATTGTGCAAAGTCATTCGTTTTGGTTTTTTTCTTGTTTTTGTTTACTATGAATCATGATTTGTATTCCAACCACAAGGCTGATGGGCTTAGGCTTGAAAGTCGGTGTTATGCTAAAAAGGATAGGACACTTTCTTTTGCGGGGTTGTTTGACATAATGAATATAAAAGTACTTATTTAAAATAAGTATATACATGACTTTTATATTTTTTTATACACTTTTTTTTATATAAAAAAATCAAAAAATATTATTTAAATGCTCCCAAATAAACCTAAGTGTTGGCCTTTGTCACATGGAGAGACTTTTGGTTGCTTCCCTGATAAGGAAAAAGGAGAGTAGTGAGGAGGGACCTTACAATTTTTTTATGTATTTAAAACACATTAATGTTAATAAATGCTGTCCAGGTCTTATTAGGCGTGGTTTAGAAATAGATTATTTTAGTAATTTTTTTATTTTTTTATAAAATAATATTTAAAAAAAGTAAAGAGAGAGTAATATGATAATGGGCGAATTACGCTAATAGTCCCTATAGTTTAGGGGTTGTGTCACTTTGGTCCTTAACTTTTCAATTATAACACATTTGACCCTGAATTTTGAATCTTGTTCCAAATAAGGACAATTGAAGATATCATTGCTTAATTTCAAGGACAAAATCGTCAATTTGATAAAATATAAACTAATTTGATAAAATAAATGTCAAAAAAATATTTTTGAATTTTTAAAAATTATTTCTACCCACCAAAGATAAAATTATGTAAAATTAATAAATCTTTTAGATATTTATTTATTTTATCAAATTAATTTTTATTATGTGTTTGGATGATGATCATGTAATGGGTGGTTGTTAGGATTTTAATATATAATCGGTATATTTAATACATGAAATGTTTTTAGTTTTGGATTTTTTGATTTAATGAATTTGTTTAATAATGATATCAAAATTGTCGCCATATTTGACATTTGAAAAAAAAGAAGCTAATTTAATGAAAATAAAAACAACCTTCATTACATGATCATCATCCAAACGCATAATTAAAATTAATTTGGTAAAAAAATAAATAAATAAATGTCTAAAAGATTTATTAATTTTATCTTTAGTGGATATAAATAATTTTTAAAGATTCAAAATATTTTTTTGACATTTATTTTTCAAATTAGTTTATATTTTATCAAATTAATGATTTTGCCCTTGAAATTAAATAATGGTATATTCAATTGTCCTTATTTGGAACAAGATTCAAAATTTAAGGTCAAATGTGTTACAATTGAAAAGTTAGGGATTAAAGTGACACAACCTCTAAACTATAGGGACTGTTAGTGTAATTCGCCCTATAATAATTTATAGAGACTTTTTAACTTTTTGACTAAAACTTCAAGTTGCCAAACGAGGCCTTAGTCAGATAAGAAAGAAAAACAATGGATTAAAATAATTATTCTTTCCGTCTCAAAATATTAATCCGTTATTTCATTTTTCATTGTCCTAAAATATTAATCCATTTTCAAAAATTAAGTACTAAAATAATAAATTTCTTATTTTGTCATTCTTTTAAATTCATTAATAACACAAAAAGTATAATTATGACAATTGATATTCTTAAAAATATGTACTATCAAAGGGTAATTTAAAAAAAATAATATTTTTAAAGTACAATAATTGCACTATAAAAAAAAAAGTTCAGTTTCCCAAAAAGAATTATCATTTTGGGACGGAAGGAGTAAGCAACAAAAGTGTAGATCTTGATTACAAAATTTTAAATATATAAATTTTAATAAAAAAAATATAAAAATGCAAATAAAAAGCTAATAAAATTTAAAATTTTGAATCAGTTAAAAACAGAAAACGAAACTACTAGGGACAATTTTATACAAAATTTGATATAGTGTTGTTTAGTAGAGGACTTGGATTAGTACTAGAATTTATGTTGTCATTATTCTTTTAAAGAAATATTCCTAAGGATGTATAAAATAAAATAAAATAAATTTTATTTAGTTATGACATATTGTATTGTTAGTATTGTGATGTTGATTATAACATTGTTTTGATTATAATTCAAGAATTGTTTAGTTATAATTTATGTGATATTTACTTATAATTCAATTTCTTTTCAGTTATAACTTTTAGGAGGAATTACAGTGTCATGGTGTTAGTGAAAAATATTCACAAATAAATGAAAAACATAATAAATATCAATAATTAAAATCAAAATCTTTCTTAATTTTTTTGTATTTTAATTTTTGCTGCCCCACTTATGTTAGTCCCCCTAACTTCTATGATTTATGTAATCAAACTCACAAATAAGTCATTCATTTTTTAATATGCTATCCATTTTTTCCATTAAAATCACATGTGCATATCATAGTGATTATTCTATGCATAAATTTTTTATACATGTAGTAATATGAATAATGATAGAGATTTATAATTTAAATTTTAAATTTACTTATAATGATATAGTGGTGATTTGGGAACCTCAAAAAAAGTTGCGTTTTGTGTAGCTCAAAAACGCAGCATGTAGCAGCTGAAAACGCAGGCTGCTCATTTGGGAAGATCATAAAACGCAGGTTGTAAAATTACAAGACTACCCTCTATGTTTACAACTTGAGGGTAAATTTCTTAATTTTGGTGGGGGTATTTTGTTCATTTTATTATGATGTGACATCATAAACAAATAGGGATACTTACGTGTAGATCCTAATAAGTGGACTTATTGTCTAATAGATCCTGCAGGAAATATTTGTCATAAAAACACGTCACTAATTGTAAGTTTAAGCGATAATTTATAAAAATCATGACAAAAAAAGTCACTAATTGTTAATTTTTAGTGACGTATGTAAAAAATTATCATAAAAAAATTATTTTTAGTAATAATTTTATCAATACATATTTTCAATAGGACTTGATGAAAATTAAGTCTAACTATTAGGATCTATTAATAGTTTATCCAAACAAGTATTAACCCAAAAAGCCAACAAGTAGCGTTTTACCAACTTTCCAAATCACTTTTCAAAAAAGTTAAAAAATTTGATAAAAAATTAAAAGTCAACTTTTTACCAACTTCCTAAAATATCCTATAATAAGAGAGATAACTCCCACATAATTAATTATATAACAAATCAAAATTGAGATGATAATTTTTTTTTTTTTTTTTGAAACAATATCATGCCAAAAAAAGGTTTTATGTAGGTCTTAAACGTTTGCATTGCTCTTACGTCATTAGGCTTTTTGGGCGGTTATAGTGGTCCAAAAATGGGCAACACAGATCCCAGTCTTTGTCTGAGTCACCCACTCCCCAAAAAGCAAGCAATGCCGCCAAAAACCCTTATAAATTCCAAACCTCAACACCCAAAACAATTCGCTCACTCCCAAATTACGCTGCGTATGCGTCACATGCACACTACACACCGCACACACAATTGAGAGAGAGAGAGAGAGAGAGAGACAATGCAGAGCGATGGTGCAGCACAACCTAAAAATGCTCTCCAACTTCAACCACCACCACAATTGCAGCTTCGAAAGACAATAACGGTGGCTTCAATCGCCGCCGAAATCCAATTCGGTTGGGCTCTCCAACTCTCCCTCATCACCCCTTACGTCCAGCTTCTGGGCATCCCCCACACTTGGGCCGCCTTCATCTGGCTCTGCGGCCCTCTCTCTGGCATGATCGTCCAACCCCTAGTCGACTACTACTCCGACCGCTGCTCCTCCCGATTCGGCCGTCGCCGCCCTTTCATCGCCGTCGGAGCCGCCCTCGTCGCCGTCGCCGTCTTCCTCATCGGCTTCGCCGCCGATCTCGGGCACCTCTGCGGAGACCCCATAGGCGGCTCCACCGCCAAGCCGTGCGCAATCTCCGTCTTCGTCATTGGTTTCTGGATCCTCGACGTGGCCAACAACACTCTCCAGGGCCCCTGTCGAGCTCTCCTCGCCGACATCTCCGGCGGCGACCACTGCAAAACTCGCACCGCCAACTCCCTCTACTCCTTCTTCATGGCCGTCGGAAACGTCCTCGGCTTCGCCACCGGGTCCTACACTCACCTCTTCAAAGCCTTTCCATTCACCAAAACTCACGCTTGTGATGTCTACTGTGCGAATCTCAAGACCTGTTTCATTTTCTCAATCGCTCTGTTACTCACTCTAACCACCATAGCCCTCACCACAGTGAGGGAAAACAAACTTCCAGTGTCGCAACCGGAACCGGGCAATACCGGTGAGGAAGACGAGGCTGAGAAGGAAGGGGGAAAGGCTAAACCCGTGCCCTGCTTCGGGGAAATATTCGGTGCTCTAAAGGACTTGCCTAGACCGATGTGGATCTTGCTTTTAGTGACGTGTCTTAACTGGATTGCTTGGTTTCCATTCTTGCTGTTCGATACTGATTGGATGGGGAGGGAGGTGTACGGAGGCAGAGTAGGGGAAGGGCAGGCGTACGATCACGGTGTGCGCGCGGGTGCATTAGGGCTGATGCTGAACTCCGTGGTGTTAGGATTCGTGTCCCTCTCGGCGGAGTACTTGGCGCGTGGAATCGGCGGCGTGAAGCGGTTATGGGGCGTGGTCAACTTCTTGCTGGCGGTTTGTTTAGCGATGACGGTGCTAATCACCAAAAAAGCCGAGGCCGACCGCCACTTCGCTGCAGTACATGGCGGGGCCACCGCCTCGCTTCCCGATACTGGCGTCAAGGTCGGTGCCCTGACGCTGTTCGCAGTGCTCGGAATCCCTCTGGCGGTGAGTGAATCTATTTTTTGTCGTCAAAATTGAATTTTGGCGCGTGGTGTATTGGATTTTTTAGGAATTCTTTTTGCATCGTCATTCCTATCCATAGTCTGACATAGTCGTTAGCTTTGGATTAGCTTAGCTCAAAAACTTTTGAAACGTCATCCTGTTTTGGAGTAAATATCGTGTAAGAGGAGGGTTTTATGTGAGTCTCACGCGTGGCTCATTTGATAAAAATTTTAATATTACAATAATATTTAGCATCGATAGTATTAGAATTGATGTACACGTGGCATTTTATGAGATTTTTATTCACACGTGTAACTTGTACAAAATATAAAATTATTAAAATATTTAAATAAGAACTTTAACCGTTTCTTTAAACAAAATGTTTAAAACTTAAAAAAAAAAAATAGTTTGGTTATCATTTTTCAAAAACACTTTTCAGAAAAATTTACTTTCTTATTTTTCGTGTTTTTTTGTTTTTACTGAATTTTTTTAATATTTTGAGCAATTTTTTGTAATTTTTAGACATACTTAACATAAATATACCTAAAAAGTAAAAAAAATTAAAAAAAAACCTTTTAAAAATTCACTAAATTCCAAAAATATAAAAAAATACAAGAATTCAATATATTTTTTATATTTTTATGTATTTATTAATTTTTAAAAATATTTTTTCACAAATTTTTTACTTTTTAGATACATCTAAGTAAGGTGCATCTAAAAAAGTAAAAAAAATGTTTAAAATTTTAAAAATATTCACTAAAAACAAAAAAATACGAAAATCAAAAAACTTAACTCAAAAAACTCAAATCAAACGCACTGAATTATGCTTATAATAATGTGATGTTATATATGTCAATTTTTGACATATTATACATTTAATAATATAGAATTTCACTCTTTTGCCACGTCATTTGTGGTTTAAAGTGTGGTGTAGTTTATATGTGGAACCCATTTCATCATGTATAATAATAAAAAATTAAAAAACAAAAATAAAAATAAAAAAATCGGGCAATAAATTGCTTATCCATAAGATTTTCTTAATAAAATGACTTGCCTTTGAAAAGGTAACTTTGTATGATTTTCAAATGCACCGAGTCTATATTCATTTAAAAATTAAATATTTGTAAAGAAATTTCAAAAAATGAAAAGAACATATATATATATTTGTAATGATTTTTTAAATTTATTTATTCACAAATAATTTAGCAAATATTTTATGGGTTTTTTCTTTTATATTTATTTTTAACAAGCAAATATTTTATGTTGCTGCTTGTACTTTTTGCAGGTAACATATAGCATTCCCTTTGCTCTAGCATCCATTTTCTCCAACACTTCGAGTGCAGGACAAGGTATAAAGCTTGTACCAAATTTGAACTATTGTTGTAGGGATTCATTTCATATATATATATATCCTCCTCCTAATGTCTTTGTGATGTTTGAATTCCATATAGGTCTCTCTCTGGGGGTTCTCAATCTTGCAATTGTTATTCGACAGGTATGATTTTATAATTATATTTACTATCCGTGCATGAGTTTGACTTAATGCTATGTTTGGAGTAGCATTTATTCATTTTTTTAGTATTTTTTTACCCCAACCAAAAAAAAAAATAACGAATTTTCTATTGTCTTGCAAGCAAAAAAGCTTATACAGAAAATACATTTAAATTAATGTGTTAATGGTATTTTTAAAATTATAAAGACAATGATGGATGTTTGATTGGAGATGGACTCCAACAAGCCCCATCTTTTGATATACAACTTTTGTGAAAAATATTTATTGGGATTGGCTTCCCACCTGTTTGAGCTCATAATGGGTCTCACTTTGATAATCCCACCGGATTGGCTTCCCACCGGTTCAGGCTATGAGCTCATAATGGGTCTCACTTTGATAATCTGATTGGTTATTTTTTAATTCTCAGTGTGTAGATTATATATTAAAAAATTAGATTGATTCGATAATTATAACCACGTAATTTTAGTACATTTAAAAAAAATGGATGATAAATATTATTTTAAAAATAAATTGTTTATGTTTCCGAAAACAAATATGATTAGATCAATTAATTATAGTTATCAGATCAATTTAATATTTTTTGTATAGATGTACACACAGGAGGCTAAGAAATTAATGATTTTTCTATTTTTTCGTCTCAAGAAATTAATGATGTTGATCATTACTCTTTTTTCTATACTTTTAGTTTTCTTTTCACTTCTTTTCTATCTACTTCCAAAAAAAAAAATTCAAACAAAACCCAAATAATTGAGAAAAAGCTCGCACAAATATCAAACAATTTGGAGGACCCTCCATGCTAGGTAAGACCAATCATCTTCGAAAGTTATTTAATAGTGTGATCATATCCCAAAAAAATGTTAATTATTTATGTAGAATTTATGCAAATAAATAATGGAGAATTTTTTTAAGCTTTTTTTTTTTTTAATCAATCATTAAGATAAGAGAATAATTACAAATGTAAAAAATATTATACCAAGGGTGTTTTGAGAAGATGATTAAAAACTGACTTTTTGACTTTTTTTTTTGTGAGAAAGAAAGTGGGTTAAAAGTTAAGAAGTGACTTTTAATTTACTTCCCAAAACACCTCTAAATAGGCTATGGCCCAACAAGGGGCTAGAAAATCAATAATCACTAATCACTAAACTTGATACAACCAATCACGAAGCCTATCAAGCTCAACAACTACTAGTTATGTACAACTTCCATACCGGAGAAATATATACTATTACAAAGTATATCAAACTCCTCTTCATAAGAATTGAACATGATATTTCATATTAAAAAAAGTGTTACACAACTACTTCGCTAAACGCTCTCGTTGTAAAATAGAAAAATTATACATTAATAATGCTCTCAAAAATATTTACAAATTGATAGAAAAATTTATAATATAATGTTTTAATATTTATAAAATTTATTATTAGTATGTAATTATTTTTTAAAGGTTGCGTTCAACTGATATTTCTCCCAATAATTTTTCCGAAAAATGTTTGGGAGCTCTAAATTGGGAGCACTAAAGGAGCTATAGAGAGTGGGTCCCACTGACTGATGTGATGTTTTGGCCTTAAGTTATTTATTTATTTATTTTTTTAAATTTCTACCTCATTAGTGGTCCATTAGTACTCCCAAATTAGTGGGATGTATCATTGTTGAATTTTTCCTGCCATGACATGACTCCACAAATCATGAGGATTTTTATCCTTAACGAAGTGACTGGTGTGATTGTTGGTGAGTAAATTAAGAAAATAATTAATAAAATAGATCTTTTATATAAACAAAAATAAAAATAAATTCATCATGTGATCTGATTTATGATTAATGCCTTGGACCTCTAGTGAGAGTGACTCCCATCACTCTTTACTGATTTTTGATTGGCTGAAAATTATTATTATTATTATTATTATTTTGACCTAGCTATCACAGTCCCCATGTGGAGGTGGAGGTGCTGGGGTCACCCCCACTGAGGTCCCCGGCGGTGCTCCTGATTTGGATTGGTTTGAGGTATCCTAAAAAAGTGTACTTTTTGTCTTTTTACGAAAAGATGTGCAGAAAAGTAGAGAAGTGATGTGATGAAAAAAAGATAAAAAGATGAAAAGATGAATTATATAGTCTATACCAAACAAACCCTAAATCAAAAGAAGACAATGTATCACCTAAAAGTAGGAAATGCATTATTGGTACTATTTTATAACATATGATTAAGCTTCAATATTGCTAGTACAGTGATGTGAACCTTCCATTAGCATGTGACACATGGTACAAAAAGGGTTTGTGTTTTTGTTTTTTTTAAAACAAAAAAAAAAAAAAAAAAAAGGCAAACAAGATTCTTCGCGTGAAGGCTTGTTTTTATTTTATTTTTTTCAAAATATTTGTGTATATTAAAATATTTGCGTATTCGAAAATATTTACTTCTTTTTGTAGAAATACAAAACTTATAGCCAAAGTGAGAACTAATTTGTGTACTAAATGTTGAAACAGATGGTAGTGTCTGTTTGCAAGTGGACCATGGGATGCCCTGTTTGGTGGTGGAAACTTACCAGCATTCGTTGTGGGAGCCGTTGCAGCAGCGGCAAGTGGGGTGTTTGCGCTTACCATGCTGCTATCTCCGCTGCCCGACACTGCCAAAGCTTCAATGACAGCCATCACTTTTCATTGAAACTCATCCACAAAAATATACCAAAAAAATTATTGTGTGACTCAAATTCACTTTACATGTGAATTTCAAAATACATGAATTAAATCCATACTACACAATAAATTTTGAGTATTTTTTTGTGCACAAGTCTTTCCTAATGTTAGGGTGTTGGAGCCGCTTTTCTTTTTTTTTTTGGGAGTGTAATTTTAGAGTGCAAGAATTACTGTATATATACGTTAAGCGTGGTTACATTCCGGTGGTTAATCTCATGATTGGGCTTTGTGTGATAGTATGTTTTAATCATTAAAAACACTTATATATATATATAGTTTGTTTGGGACCTAAATAAATCATAGTTGTTTGATGGAATTGGGGTTTTACTGTTCATGTTCTTGTAATCAGATCTGAAATCATTTTTGTATTTGATTTGTTGCATATAAATAATATTTTAATTGTCAAAATATTATTATAATATTTTCAATAACGAAATTAAACATTTAATCATGAATCATTATTCTTTTGAGATTAAAATTTATGTTTCAAAAAGTAAAACTTTTTATACAAAATTGTTTTTAAATATTTATCGTTAATTTTTTTTTTAATTTTTAATTTTTTTTGTGACCACCTTTTAGACAATGATTTCTAAATATTTTTTATAACAAAATTTTCATTATGAAAGACAAAAAAATTTGATCATTAAATTCTTAATTTGTTGCCGCTACTCTACCTCCGCCATCTAATACAAATAAAATCAATAATTTAAATATATATATATAAGTTTACTTTTTAAATTCATTTTCTAAATCTAAATCTAAATCTAATGATATATGAAGAAGATGATTAGTTAATAATCAAAGAATATTTAATTATCAACCAATTATCTTTGACATATCACTAAGTTTAAAAAATAAATTTAATTTTTGAACTTAAATAAAAATGCTCTAATTTAAATGAATGGATAGGATACAATTGCCAATCCATACAATTCAATCCAATCCATTTAAATTAATTTATTAAATGAATAGATTAGATTAGATTAAATTATTGTAATAACGTATGACACATTTTAACTCACCTATTTTGTCATATGTTCCATTAGTAAATATACCGAAAATAAGCCATTCTTATCTTCCGTATTAACAGCCACCATGCCTTATTTATTTCGCCCTACAACCCATTTTTAAATCCAACAACCACCATAGCGGCTATCCACCAATCTCTCTCATCATTCTTTCTCTCTCATGGGTGATTTTTTTGAGTGTTTCATTCGATGTCTAAAATGTTCCATCTCTCAAAGCCTGCAACATTAGCATAGTTTTTCTCTTTTTCTCTCTCCTCCTATGTCCAACCACCGTTGGATATTTTCTTGCAATACTTTGTGAGGTATCAACAACAACATTGTTGATACACACACATACTCTCGGCATTAACCATAGTTGTGATGGTCTGACATCGTCATCATACTTTTTGCACCTGCTTTTGTCCTTTATTTTTGCCCATTTAAAAAAAAAATAAAAAATAAAATCATGGTATATCAACCTCAAATTCAGTATCTGAGAGGGGAGGTTTGCACCGTTAGTACGGCCGAGCCACGATAGCGCGGGTCGTGACAGACTTCATGGCGTCACGCCGTTTCCTCTACTAACGTGGTCCACTGGTCCATTTTGAACGGCAATGGAGATTGGCCAGGCAGGCATAGGCTGTGGCCATGGTCAAGGAGATCGGCGGGGCAGGCATAGGCTGTGGACTAGCCGAGCAGTGACCCGCATACATTTGGCAAAGCGGACACTGGTGTGTGGCGACCGAGTTAAAGACAGCCCGGGCTAGACTGTGGACGCAGTTAGGGCCGGCACACCTTTGACCGATCAGCCGAGATAAACGGGCTTTGTGTGATCGAGGATGAAGGTAGAACAGATGGAGGCCGGCATGCCTCGCAACCGGATAGCCAAAATAGCCCGGCCACGAGAATCAGGTATCCGCCCCTTTGCCAATGGACTGTTCGGCGAGTCATAGCTCGGTTGTGAGCTCGTGGTGGCAATTCTCCACAAGGGATAGGCCGGTCGTGGTACTCCGGTTAGGTGTGCCACTTGGGTGAATGGCGTGAGGGAGAGGAGATCTGCTCCACGCACGCATCAATACTATTGGGCAGTTCTGCGTGTACTGGTTGGAGGACTAAGCCTTTACACGCGCAAGGTGGTGAGAGGCGAGCACTGCCACCTGTTTGGGAAAGGACAGCAGAGGTAGTGCGCGCACAATCTTGAGGCTGCATGGCCAGCCTAGAAATAGGGGAGGAAGAGGAACGTTAGAGGTATGCAAATTCATTCCATCACAAACACTCTCTCTCTCCGATAGCCTTCTTCTTCCTCAAGTGGTCTGACTTGATCGTCGGAGGGTCTATCCGGCATACCACCGCCGGGCAGCTCACCATTTCTGTGTTGCAGGGTCAGACGCCGTCACGAGAAGCTTGACGTCCAAGGAGTACGGAAAGCAGAGAATATTTCGCCCCCGTACAATTAGCGCCGTCTGTGGGAAGTCTTTGATACTCAACCCTTGTTCTTTGAGCTTCTTCGACCATTTCCATAGCCAACAACGACGAAGCCCCACTGTCCGTCGTCAATGGCGTCACACCTGAGTATGTCCGCAGAAGAGAAGGCCCCCCAAATGTTCCAGCCATGGCGGGCCTAAAGACTTTTTCGCGAGGTGCGCGAGACAAACGCAAGAGGAGTACTGATCGCTCGCAGAGTCCAGAGGGCCGCCGACGCCGGGGGGAGTCCTATGCGCAGCGCCTGGAGCACAAACTCAAAGACCAAGACGCCCTCATTTGCAAGATGGCGGCAGAGATGGAGATGCTAAAACGCCAGATTAAAGGGAAGGGTGTTGCTGAAGAGGGCAACCTCAGTGAGCGCACCCCATCTCCTCGTTGTAGCAGTCACCGCCAGGAGAGGACTCCCTCTCTCTCCATCACCAAGAACTATGGGGTTGGAGATTCTGACCAGAGAGAGGGCAAGTCCCTCACTCGCGACAGCACTTACCGCCCCTCACGCCCGACGCCGACGTCGCGATCCTCTTTCTCCACACGTTCCAGAGACTTGAGAGATGTATTGGAGGAGAGGGCGCGCCGTCAGGAGGCTCAGAGAGTGCCAGCATTGCAGAGGTTGAGCGCTCCAGTTCGTTATAGTGAAGAAGTGGTGATGCCAGCTCCCAAAGTGATGGCCCCTGCGCTGGTGGACAAAGAGCTGGCAAGACTTACCGCTACGCCGCTGTCTCCAGAAATCGAGAGTACACAACTCCCCGCCGGATTCCACCAGCCAAAGTTCACTTTGTACGACAGCAAGACGGATCCGTACATGCATGTGAGTCATTACCGGCAAGTAATGGCTGGCCACCGGCGCAATGACGCCTTGATGTGCCTCATATTCCCAGCAAGCCTGGGAGAGCTAGGCTTGAAGTGGTTCGAAAGGCTCCTGGAGGGGAGCATCGAGGGGTGGCAGCAGCTAGCGAAAGCCTTCGTCACCAGATTCAAAACCAACACTCGAACGCCGAAAGAGGTCGACCATCTCCTGGTCTTCAAGATGGAGTCTGGATGTTCATTGAAGGCATACAATGAGAAATACTGGGAAACATAAATGAGATCCTCGACTGCCCTACCAATCTGGCGATCACTCAGTACAAACGGGGTCTCCCAGTCGGACATAGGCTGCGAGATTCACTCACGATGTACCAACCCACAACCACGGAGTCTTTGATGCAGCGGATTAATGAACACATTCGCGTGGAGGATGATGCCGCCTTCGCAACCGAGAAGGCTAATCCGGTCACCCCGGATAGAAGGGTGGCGGGGAAAGTTCATTCGGCAGGAGGATAACCGCCCAAGCAACCGGTCAAAAGATCAGCGCCATGGTTCCAACCATGATAACAGAAACAAGGACCGCAAAAACGACCGAGCTGACACTCCCCGTGATGCAGTGGAGGATGCCAAAAGAAAATTGAAGGCGTGGACTAGAATCACCACGGTCTTTAAAATCCCTATATACCGCATCTTGAGCGAGATCCGAGGTGAGCCCTTCGTCCGTTGGCCGGCTAAGTTGGGGAGTGCGCAAAGGGGATTTAATTCAAAATATCGCTGCACCTTCCATGAAGAACGGGGGCACCGAACGGAGGACTACTTGCCGCTCAAACAACACTTAGAGGAGTTGGTGGCGGCCGGACATCTTGACCAATACATAGATGGGGGAATGAAGGCCGTACCAACAGGACAAACCGAGCCAAACGGCCTAGCCGCCCTGGACGCGGCGCCGCAAGGCAGAATCAACGTTATCCATGGCATCATTGAACCAGCCAGGGTCTGCGAGCTGAGATGGATGATTACGAAAGCCGAGCACATGAAGGAAGTGCTCTCCGTTCAGCCTGCTGTGAAGAAGGGAAAGACCGAGGAAAAAGACGTCCTCACCTTTTCGAGCAGGGACTTGGAGCGGATCCAGATGCCCCACAATGACGCCCTAGTGGTGACTCTTCACGTCAAAGGCTTTGACATCAAGAGAATCTTGATCAACCAAGGGAGTTCGGTCAAAATTATGTATTATGACACGTTCAAACAGATGAAGCTGGAGGACAAGGACTTGGCCCCTGCAACGTCCCCTTTGGTCGGCTTCAACTCTCAGCCAGAATGGCCGATCGGAAAGATTATTTTGCCGGTCAAAGCGGGATCGGTCGTGAAACAAGTAGAATTCTGGGTGCTAAAAGTTCCATCCACTTACAATTTGATTCTGGGCAGAGGTTGGTTACACGCCATGCAAGCAATAGCGTCAACTTTCCATCAAGTTATTCGCTTTCCGGCGCCCACCGGGCAGATCGAAGAGGTTTGGGGAGATCAGGTGATGGCAAAACAATGCTTTGTTGCGGTAAATGGCAACCGAGCAGCCAAAGGGTTTGTCCAAATGATTGAGGGGCCTGAGGGGAAGGAGGTCCTTGAAGACGTGGAAAGAAAGGCCGAGGAAAAGTCGGTCGAGGATTTGGTGGAAGTGCGCATCGACAAGAACGACCCAACTAAGTTCTTCCTCTTGAGATCATCCTTGTCTAGCGCCGAGTAGTTAGATTATATCAACTTCTTGGTTTCCAACTTGGAGGCTTTTGCGTGGATGCCTTACGATATCTCTGGCGTCGACCCGAGCTTCATTTGCCATCAGTTGAATGTCTTCCCCAATGCGCGGCCAGTCATCCAAAGAACCCGCCACTCAGCCTTGCACCATGCCGAAGTAGTGGCAGAGGAAGTGAAGAACCTGTTGGAAGCTGGGGCCATAGAAGAAGTGCAGTACCCTCGATGGATATCCAACACGGTGGTGGTTCCGAAGAAGAATGGTAAGTGGCGAGTCTGCGTTGACTACAAGACTGTCAACCGTACTTGCCCAAAGGATAGCTTTCCCCTCCCTCGAATTGACCAGCTGGTGGACTTAACCGCTGGTCATCAGAGGTTTAGTTTCCTGGATGCATATCGCGACTACCACCAGATAGCTATGTATAAACCGGACCGAGAGATCACATCGTTCACCACGCCCAGAGGCTTGTATTGTTATAAAGTCATGCCGTTCGGACTGAAGAACACCAGGGCGACCTTTGAAAGGATGGTGACAAAAATGTTCACTCCACTTCTGGGCCGAACAATGGAGGCCTACATCGACAATATGGTGGTGAAGAGTAAGGAGAAGTCTCAACACCTCGCCGACCTAGCAGAAGTGTTTGCCATACTTAAGCATCACAAGCTTCGTCTGAACACCTCCAAATGCGCCTTCGGAGTTGGCACTGGAAAGTTTCTGGGTTTTCTGGTCACAAACCGAGGAATTGAAGCCGACCCATCCCAAATCAAGGCAATACAAGAGCTGGAGCGCCCAAACTCCACAAAGGACGTGCAACATCTTGCCGGGATGGCAGCCGCACTGAACAGATTTATCAGCCGGTCTTTGGATCGTTGCAGACCCTTCTTTAAAACTTTGAAGTCCAAGTTCTTCTGGGATGAAGAGTGCGACCGTGCACTGGCAGACTTAAAAGTGTACCTTTCATCAGCCCCTATTTTGGTCACACCTCAGCCGGGCGAAGAGTTGTACCTCTACTTGGCTGTTTCTCAACACGCGGTAAGCGCGGTGTTGGTTCATGCTGAAGGCATCCAGCACCTACCGATCTTCTATGTAAGCAAGACTCTGCTCCCGGCTGAGACGAGATATCTTCCCTTGGAAAAATTGGCGTTGGCCCTGATGATGGCGTCAAGAAAGCTGGCACACTATTTTCATGCCCATACAATAGTTGTGTTAACCGAGTTTCCGCTCAAGGTGCTCTTTGAAAAGGCTGACTTCACCGGAAGAATTTTGAAATGGGTCGTGGAGTTAGGGCAGTACGATATCAAATTTTTCCCGCGCACCGCAATCAAAGCTCAAGCTCTGGCAGACTTTGTGGCAGAATTTGCCCCCTGGAACGCATCCAGTTTGCCCGGTTGATTTGGCTAGTGCGGATTTAGCACAGCCCCTGGTTCAGGCAACGGAGAACCGTGTTGGCTTGCAAGTGGAAGAAGGGCAAGGCGTGACCGAACTAACGAAATCGGGTGACCTATTGGAAGACGGACCGAACTAGGACGAGGAACGAGCCCTGAATGGGCCGATCAGAGACTTGGAATTGAGAAGCTCCCAAAATCCGTCTGATTGCTGGAAGCTGTTCATTGGCGAGATGTGGAAGCTCTTTGTCGATGGGGCATCCAACAGACATGGGGCCGGGCTGGGCATCGTGCTGACCTCACCGGACGGGCTAATCATCGAGCAGGCAATTACACACGGCTTCCCAGCATCCAACAACGAGGCTGAGTATGAAGCCCTCCTTGCCGGACTAAGAAGCGCATTGAGAATGAGAGCCACAGCCCTTATGGTATTCAGTGATTCCAAGTTGGTGGTCAATCAGGTCTCAGAGGAGTATGAGGCCAGGGATGAAAGAATGGCCAAGTATCAGGCGCTGGTACGCGCAGAGATTAAGAAGTTCACCGCCATAAGGATGGAACAAATCAACCGCGAAGAAAACAACACGGCTGATGAGTTGGCCGGGCTCGCTTCCATACAAACAGCTTTTCCCAACCCCTTGATGATCGAATTTTTACCTCAGCCAAGTATTGAGGAACCAGAGGCAACTGAGATACTCTACACCGACTTGGGTCCTTCCTGGATGGATCCTATCATCGTCTTCTTGAAAGATAGAGTTCTACCAGAAGAAAAGAAGGCGGCCAACAAAATCCGGGCTAAGTCAGAACGGTTTTGGCTCTCCCCATCCGGAGCCTTGTACAAGAAGTCTTTCACTGGGCCGTATCTGAAGTGTGTCCAGCCCTCTAAGGTGGAAGCCTTTCTCTATGAGATCCATGAAGGCATCTGCGGTAGCCATACTGGGGGCAGGTCTCTGGCGTACCGA
Organism: Camellia granthamiana; assembly: GCA_036172215.1. Classification (NCBI taxonomy): domain Eukaryota; kingdom Viridiplantae; phylum Streptophyta; class Magnoliopsida; order Ericales; family Theaceae; genus Camellia; species Camellia granthamiana. The sequence goes on from CM069910.1 coordinate 49,518,356, forward strand.
GCAATTTCCCAAGGTTACTGGTGGCCGTGCATGCAGGCGGACGCGCAGAAATACGTTCCCTGGTGTAAAAAGTGTCAGAAATTCGCTCACCAGATCCATCAACCAGCAAGAGAATTGCTTCCCCTTACAAGTCCTTGGCCGTTCGCACTCTAGGGGTTGGATATAGTGGGGCCACTCCCAGCAGCTCCGGGCAATCGCAAGTTCTTCATCGCTGCCACTGACTACTTCACAAAGTGGGTTGAGGCCGAGCCGTTGGCGACCATAAAGGAAAAAGATGTGAAAAAGTTTGTCTGGCAAAATGTAATCACTCGTTTCGGTATACCCAAGGCCCTCATCTCGGATAATGACACTCAATTTGATGGGAAACTCTTTCGCGGATTTTGCGAAGAGTTGAAGATCGAGTTCTACAATTCAACGCCGGCTTATCCTCAGTCAAATGGTCAAGCAGAGGCCTCAAACAAGACCATCCTGGATGGGCTGAAGAAGCGGCTCGAGAAGGCCAAGGGAAAGTGGGCTGAAGAACTCCCTAATGTGCTCTAGGCATACCGCACTATGCCTAGACGGTCGATCGGGGAAACACCATTTGCTCTGGCCTATGGCATGGAGGCCGTCATCCCGTTAGAAATTGGCATGCCGACCATCCGGTCTGAAAGCTTCCAACCAGATTCGAACAATGAAGCAGTGGCACTAGAGCTGGACCTTGCCAAGGAAAGAAGGGAGCGGGCACTAATCCACATAGCGGCTTATCAACAAAAACTCTCCAAAAAATACAACAAGGCCGTGCACCCCAGGCTATTCAAAATTGGGGACTGGGTCTTAAGAAAGGTGCTCGGCAACACGGTGGTACCTGGCGAAGGAAAGCTCGGTGCAAATTGGGAAGGACCATACAAGGTGATTGGTCTTGTTGGCAAAAGGGCATATCATCTGGAAGATTTAGATGGCAAGGCTGTCCCCAGACCATGGAATGCAGCCAACCTTAAGGTCTTTTACTTTTAAGATGTAATTGCTTATGTTGTTTAGCTTTTCTAGACCTTTAGCCTTTTGGCACTTGATGTAAAAGATAGCAATGCTTTTGTAATGAAAAATAGCCCTCTTGTTGTTTGGTATTACATCTCTGTACAATAACATCGCAAGGATACAAGACAATTATGGATGCCAGGGGCAAGGAGACCGACCTGAATGGGACCGGACTAATCTCCTCTCGCCGGTATGGAAGCAGACCGCACAAACAGTTGAGTGCATTGTCCAGCGAAATGATTGGCGTATGGACCGGTTCACATTAGGGCCGAGTTGGTTTTTGCTCGCCCAGATGGAACGTTGGCGTTAGGACCAACTTAATTGAAACATTGGTGTTTTGCCCAATGTGGGGGCCGAGCTGATTTTGCTCGGCCCAGTTGGCATATTGGTGTCTTGTCCAATATGGAGGTCGAGCTGATTTTGCTCGGCAGAATTTGCAATGTTGGTGTTTGTCCAACCCATAAGAAGCCGAGCTGACTTTGCTCGGCAGAAGGGAAATGTTGGCGGTCTACCCAACTCAAAAGGGCGAGCTGGTTTTGCTCGGTCACGTTGAAGTATTGGAGTTTTATAAAGTTTGCAAACCTGTCAAGGCCAAGCTGATTTTGTTCAACCGTACGAAAATGTCTGATGTTGGACGCCCCCTGAATGATCTCAGTTTGCTCAATTTTGAGCCGAGTAGATTTTGCTCGGCCAAATTAAAATGTCAGTTCATTTGAAATTTCAAGGAGCCAAGCTGCCAGTTGCAATTTGAAAACGTTTAAAGTGATTTTAGCTCGGCATATTACACAGTACGACCGACCTACCAGTTGTGATGCATTAATGTTTGAATCAGGAAAATTTTGCACATCGCAACCGAACAGAAATGAAAGATAAATGAGCAAAAAGTCGAAGTTTTCATTGATAAAGGAAATTTCAGTACATAAGGGGGGACACAGCCCGGTTACATACAAAAAAGAGAAAGACAGGAAACAGAAAACAAAGCAAGAAAAAAGGGAAGGAAAATGGTCAATCTAATTCCAGGTCCACGGTTTGCTCGGCCACCTCCACCGTCTGCTCGGTGATTTGAACTGTCTGCTCGGCGATTTGAACTGTCTGCTCGGGCAAGTTTTCCTCGGCTTCATCGTCAGCGCCTTCCACCACAGCAACTCCTCGATCAACCACTTGATCTTCTGCATCTTGAGATACTTCGGGAGGATTCTGCTCGGCTTGTTGTACGGCAGCGGCTTCTTCCTCGGCCTCTTTTCATGCCTCTGCAATGAATCGGTTTTGAGTGGCACTGGCGTACGCCTGCATATAGTGCGGTATGAAGGCAGCAGGTGGATTTATGAACATGTCAGCATCCTGACCAAGGCCAACTTTCTCCACGACAGCTTTCCAGCCGCACTGGAAAAAGATGTCCTTGGTCGCCTGCACTTGCCGTTCATACGTTTTTTCGCCTTGAGCGTAGCCCCTGTCCTCGGCGTCATCAACGGCCTTTTCCTTCTCTTCCTTGTGGGCGTCGTGCAATTTCCTCAGCTCGGCGAGGTACCTGGCCTTCGTCGACTTCACGGCCCTTTGTTTGTCGTCGTCAGCTCGGTCGACTTTTTGGCTCAGGGCATCTCGCTCCGCCACAACTGCTTCTTGCGCGGCCTTGAGTTTGGCTATCTCGGCCTTTTGGGCCTTATTTTCTGCAATGGCATCGCCCAGACTCTGCCACACGGCGGCCATACGCTCGTGGGCGAGGTAGTTCTATTGCGCGGCCTGCAAACAAATACAAGATTGCAAGTAATCAGGCAACCGAGCAAAAACCGAACAATAACTTGGGATAAAAAAGACTAAAGAACTTACCAACACGATCGACTTGGCTGCCGAGCGAAGCACTTTCAGATCAGACAGCTCGTCATGCTTCTTCATGCCGGCAGGAAGGATTAGCCCCTTGGCCATGTTGAAACCAAGGGAGTAATCCTTGTTCGCATACACTGAATCAGCAGAAGAGACTGCCCGGCCCTTGTACTTGATCTCGGGCGCCCAGACTGGGGGGGAGCTCTTGGATGGCCCGGATGGGTGTTGCTCGGTCTGGTTCCCAAGCTCGGCGGAAGCGTGATCAGTGGAATCATCGTCCACAAGGTGCTGCTCGACATTGTCTTTCCTCGGTCTTTTCTTTGACCGACCAGCTGGTTGCTCGCTGGCGAGAGCCAGCACAGCCCCCTTATTTTGCTCGGCGAGTCCCAAAGATGTTCCCCCGGTTGCCTCTGGCGGTTGGGACTCGCCTTCCTCTACGGTGATCATGGACTTGATTGCCCGGATTTTCGCCATTTCTTGCTCGACGGTGAGGGGAACGAGTTTGATCGGTGGTAGATTTGGATCTGGTTCTGGGGATGGAGCGCGAAGAAAGTCGGTAACCCGACTCTTGCGCGGCGCGGTGTAGTGGTAGGTCTGTTCGAAGCCGAGAAGTTTTGATGACTCCCGTTCCTCGGCCGGATGGCGCAACAAGGTTCTGATGGCCTCCTGGTTAGCGCGGTAGTAATCTGCTGCTAAGTGCTTATCTGCAAAAAGAAGACAAGTGTTAGACCGGTGAAAAATAATAATAAGAAAATGTAGAGAGAAGATAGTGCGGTCAGCCGGGCTACTCACCAGCACTGCCAAAATCTTTTCTAATATACCATCCCGGTATGGGTGCCTCAGTGTCTTCATATCGACCGGACATTCACAAGAAGTCGTCGTCATTGGTCTCTTTGTCCGGGTTGCCCTCGATGAGTTTTGCTCGGCCCTTCTTCACTTTGAGGTACCAGCAAAACCCACCTTTATTCTTCTGAGGCTATATTGGTGGAAAATTTCTACAAGACCGAGATTGATACTGAGCCTCCGGTTCAGCTCGGCGACCCCCATTTATTATTTTGTATGTGTTGTTGGAGACTTGGGTCGGGCAAAGCCTTATTTGCCTCAAAAATTCGCAGATCAAGGGCTGGACCGGGAAACGAAGTCCACCTTCAACTATAGACACGACCATAAAGGGGCACCGGTCTAGGTCGCCCCATGGGGTGTCTCCCTTTTTGTCGAGCTTTAAGATGACGTCATCTGGGATGTTGTACTCCCTACGAAACTCGGCCATCGCACCAGGCGAGCTAACCATGAATCGATACTTCCCCATCTATCTTGGTTTATTTGATTTAGTGTGTATCCTGGTCAAAAATGTTGGTGTATTTGCTCGGACCTTGAGCTCCACCAGTGATGGTTCTGGAATGGCCTGGACGGTCCTAGTGTGTTCTGCATTGTTAAAAAATAAGCCCAAGGGTTAGCACGGCATAAATTGCTCGGCTCATATTGGAACTCCTAGCTCGGAGAAAGGTTCTTAGGCATTTGGCCGATCTAACCACTATCTCGGCTCAACAACATGGCAGATTTAGCCTTCCTAATTTGGTTATGGTTTCAGCTCAAGGCAAGTTTTAGCCCGGTTTAGTCCTCTCTACGAATCTAATTGAGCTCTCGGCTCGGTCAAGGCCCCAAGTAAAGATCTCAGGCATTTCGTCTGGTTCAATCCTATTACCGATCTAATTGATTATTCAGCTCGGTTGCAGCCTCTCCGAGAAGCCACAAACAATTTTTTGCTCGGCCAAAACGTCATTTATAGATCTAAATGGCCTACTTAGCTCGATTTTACCAAGACTCAAGCTGTTCATCCTAAGTTCGAAGTTTATGCAGTGACGTTTGAAGAGTAGGGCCATGGAAGCCCCATCCTCCTTTCCGATTCTAGTTTTTCTAGGGTGTGTGCCTCTATTGATCTAAAGGGGAGGGGAACCATTGAGATTCCAACGTCCCAAAACAAAAGCACGAAGAATAGTAAAAAAAAAAAAATGGAAAACTTGAAGAACATCAAGAACACGAAGATGAAAAACGTAAGAGGGTTGAAAAAACTTACCCGGGATGGGTGCCAAGAAAAGGACGATCAACCACGAACTTGTTTGCAGCTTCAGAAGAAACGGAAGTGCACTTGGGGAAGTAGGGGAGATGCAGTAGCGGAGAAGGCAAAATCGCAGAAAATGGAAGCTAGGGTTTTGGGTTGAGGAAGGAAATGAAAGGTGAAAGGTTTGGACCCCTCGTTGGAGCCTAAAGAGGGGGAAAACCAAATGGCTGCGCAGTCGTTTGAATTCTGTGCGTGGAAGACAGCTGCATTGTACGGCCCAATGGCGTGAGACCACGTGGCACTGGGAGCGCGGCTGTCAGTACGGCTGTACGACCTTCGACAAGGCTACTGAGGCAATGGCTGACCAAATGGGATAGCTCGGCGAAAAATATGTCCCCAGTCATGCTCGGCTTGGTAATGGCGCAACTCAACCGTTGGCTCAGTCACAGTGGTAACCCCAATCACGATTAGCTCGGATGGGGTTAAGGGGCAATTGAGAGGGGAGGTTTGCACCGTTAGTATGGCCGAGCCACGATAGCGCGGGTCGTGACAGAATTCATGGCATCACGCCGTTTCCTCTACTAACGCGGTCCACTGGTCCATTTTGAACGGCAATAGAGATTGGCCGGGCAGGCATAGGTTGTGGCCACGGTCAAGGAGATCGGTCGGGCAGGCATAGGCTGTGGGCTGGCCGAGAAGTGACCCGCATACATTTGGCAGAGCGGACACTGGTGTGTGGCGACCGAGTTAAAGGCAGCCCGGGCTAGACTGTGGAGGCGGTTAAGGCCGGCACACCTTTGACCGATTAGCCGAGATAAATGGGCTTCGTGTGACTGAGAATGAAGGTAGAACGGATGGAGGCCGGCATGCCTCGCAACCGGCTAGCCAAAATAGTCCAGTCAATAATAGCCCGGCCACGAGAATCAGGTATCCGCCCTTTTGCCAAGGGACAGTTCGGCGAGTCATAGCTCGGTTGTGAGCTCGTGGTGGCAATTCTCCACAAGGGATAGGCCGGTCGTGGTACTCCGGTTAGGTGTGCCACCTGGGCGAATGACGTGAGGGAGAGGACATCTGCTCCACGCACGCATCAATATCGTTGGGCAGTTCTACGTGTACTGGTTGGAGGACTAAGCCTTTACACGCGTAAGGTGGTGAGAGGCGAGCACTGCCACCTGTTTGGGGAAGGACAGCAGAGGTAGTGCGCGCACAATCTTGAGGTTGCATGGCCAGGCTAGAAATAAGGGAGGAAGAGGAACGTTAGAGGTATGCAAATTCATTCCATCACAAACACTCTCTCTCTCTCTCCGATAGCCTTCTTCTTCCTCAAGTGGTCTGACTTGATCGTCGGAGGGTCTATCCGGTATACCACCGCCGGGCAGCTCACCATTTCTGTGTTGCAGGGTCAGACGTCGTCGCGAGAAGCTTGACGTCCAAGGAGTACGGAAAGCAGAGAATATTTCGCCCCCGTACAGTATCCATATGAGCAATTCTTTGAAGGAAAGGAACAACCAAGCCCACTAAAAAAGGCAATTCTCGTAGATTTTATTGCCGCAGGAGTACAATACGGTTGGGCATTGCAGCTCTCGCTTTTAACGCCCTATGTGCAGCTACTTGGCATCCCTCACAAATGGGCTGCTTTTATTTGGCTTTGCGGACCCGTCTCTGACTTGCTCGTCCAACCCACCGTCGGCTATTATAGTGACCGCTGCACCTCCCGCTTTGGTCGCCGCCGCCCCTTCATTGTCACTGGGGCAATGCTGATCGTCGCCGCCGTTGTCCTCATTGGTTTCGCCGCAGATATTGGCAAGGTGGAATGATATGATGTTCATATTGACAGAAAAATAAACTAAGATGCATGTAATTTAAGAATCCGTAAAGCTTTAGCATGCTATAGACACAATTTAAATTTAAATTTATAATGGTAAATTAAAATTGGAAGGGAAAAGTTAAAGGTGTGTTTGGTTTGGTTTTGGGATATAAATTTTCAAAAAAAAATTTGGGGAGAGAGATAAGCTCCACATAATTAATTATATAACAAATCAAAATTGAGATGATAAATTTTTTTTTTTGAAACAACATCATGCCAAAAAAAGGTTTTATGTAGGTTTTAAACGTTTGCATTGCTCTTACGTCATTAGGCTTTTTGGGCGGTTATAGTGGTCCAAAAATGTGCAACACAGATCCCAGTCTTTGTCTGAGTCACCCACCCCCCAAAAAGCAAGCAATGCCGCCAAAAACCCTTATAAATTCCAAACCACAACACCCAAAACAATTCGCTCACTCCCAAATTACGCTGCGTATGTGCCACATACACACTACACACTGCACACACAATTAAGAGAGAGAGAGAAAAAGAGAGAGTGTGTAGAGAGAGAGAGAGACAATGCAGAGCGATGGTGCATCACAACCTAAAAATGCTCTCCAACTTCAACCACCACCACCACCACCACAATCGCAGCTTCGAAAGACAATAACGGTGGCTTCAATCGCCGTCGGGATCCAATTCGAATGGGCTCTCTAACTTTCCCTCCTCACCCCTTACGTCCAACTTTTGGGCATCCCCCACACCTGGGCCGCCTTCATCTGGCTCTGCGGCCCTCTCTCCGGCATGATCGTCCAACCCCTAGTCGGCTACTACTCCGACCGCTGCTCCTCCCGATTCGGCCGTCGCCGCCCTTTCATCGCCGTCGGAGCCGCCCTCGTCCCCGTCGCTGTCTTCCTCATCGGCTTCACCGCCGACCTCGGGCACCTCTCCGAAGACCCCATAGGCGGCTCCACCGCCAAGCCGCGCCCAATCTCGGTCTTCGTCATTGGTTTCTGGATCCTCGACGTGGCCAACAACACTCTCCAGGGCCCCTGTCGAGCTCTCCTCATCGACATCTCGGGCGGCGACCACCGCAAAACTCGTACCGCCAACTCCCTCTACTCCTTCTTCATGGCCGTCGGAAACATCCTCGGCTTCACCGCCGGTTCCTACACTCACCTCTTCAAAGCCTTTCCATTCACCAAAACTCATGCTTGTGATGTCTACTGTGCGAATCTCAAGACATTTTTCATTTTCTCAATCGCTCTGTTACTCACTCTAACCACCATAGCCCTCACCACAGTGAGCGAAAACAAACTTCTAGTGTCGCAACCGGAACCGAGCAATACCGGTGAAGAAGACGAGGCTGAGAAGGAAGGGGGAAAGGCTAAACCCGTGCCATGCTTCGAGGAAATATTCGGTGCTCTAAAGGACTTGCCTAGACCGATGTGGATCTTGCTTTTAGTGACGTGTCTTAACTGGATTGTTTGGTTTCCATTCTTGCTATTCGATATTGATTGGATGGGGAGGGAGGTGTACGGAGGCAGAGTAGGGGAAGGGTAGGCGTACGATCACGGTGTGCGCGCAGGTGCATTGGGGCTGATGCTGAACTCCGTGGTGTTGGGATTTATGTCCCTCTCAGCGGAGCACTTGGCGCGTGGAATCGGCGGCGTGAAGCGGTTATGGGGCGTGGTCAACTTCTTGCTGGCGGTTTGTTTAGCGATGACGGTGCTAATCACCAAAAAAGCCGAGGCCGGCCGCCACTTCGCTGCCGTACACGGCGGGGCCACCACCTCGCTTCCCGATACCGGCGTCAAGGTCGGTGCGCTGACGCTGTTCGCAGTGCTCGGAATCCCTCTGGCGGTCAGTGAATCTATTTTTTGTCGTCAAAATTGAATTTTGGCGCGTGGTGTATTGGATTTTTTAGGAATTCTTTTTGCATATCATATCCTATCCATAGTCTGACACAGCTTTGGATTAGCTTAGCTCAAAAACTTTTGAAACGTCATCTTGTTTTGGAGTAAATATCGTGTAAGAGGAGGGTTGTATGTGAGTCTCACGCGTGGCATATTTGATAAAAATTTTAATATTACAAGATATTAGAATTGATGTACACGTGGCATTTTATGAGATTTTTATTCACACGTGTAACTTGTACAAAATATAAAATTATTAAAATATATAAATAATAACTTTAACCGTTTCTTTAAACAAAATGTTTAAAACTTAAAAAAAAAATAGCAATTATGCTTATAATAATGTGATATTATATATGTCAATTTTTGACATATTATACATTTAGGCTAAGTTTGGCATACACAAAATAATTCATCTTTTTATCTTTTTTTCATCACATCACCTCTCTACTTTTCTACATATCTTTTCGTAAAAAGACAAAAAGTACACTTATTTAGGTCATCCCAAATAATATAGAATTTCACTCTTTTGCCACGTCATTTGTGGTTTAAAGTGTTGTGTAGTTTATATGTGGAACTCATTTCATCATGTATAATAATAAAAAATTAAAAAACAAAAATAAAAATAAAAAAATCTGGCAATAATTGCCGGACTCGTACGTATTAGTTATATGGAATGTCAATTGACACATCATTGTAATTGTAGTGTGTGTTGAACTTTTATGGTTTGACTGAATTTATTGTTTCAATGTGTCACACCTTGCAGGGAGGATTGTGCAATACTGGTTTGTGTCGTCATGCATCAGTATGTCCACCATGTGGATGTGTTCCGGTCGTTGTAAAGGGATAACTGTGTCATACTACGTGCGAACATGGTGAAGAGTTTTGTCAACGACCGTGAGAGGGGGTTAAAAGATATTATGTGATCAGTGTGATGGTTTTGGTTGTTTTATGTTTTGTGTTTTATGTCATTTGCATTTGTTTTCCCGTTGCATATGTTGTGGACATGATGACTGATTTGTGTGGTTTTTGTGATTTTTGTTTTTGTTTTGTGGCACACAATAGTAGAATAACTTTGATTTTGGGGTAATTCAACTTTATGTAATGTGACTTGTCTGAATGGGATGTAATTGTGTGTTGGCTAAATTGTGGACATGTGCATGTATTAATGAGTATGGTACAAATGATTGTAACTATTCGTCAGCCGAATATGTATTTCATATGATGTGTGATTGTGTATGAGTGTGGCATGTTATGTTGATATTGTGACTGTGAGTTTACAGTGTATGGCAACTGTTGGCATAGTGGAAAAACGTCCGACATGGAACTGTTGGTAGTGGTGTAGAGTGTTGTTGGTTGGAAAAGTATGAATATAGATGTCTTTGTGTTGACATGCGGAGGATATGTGTGTTTTATACATGGTGTGGGTCGATTGTAATTAGTGCGAGGTTGAAGCAGACTAACAACATAGGCGTTATGTTTTGTGGAAAATAGTGCACCAATGTGTAAGTTGGGTTGTGGTTTTTTGTAAAGTGGTTTGCAGTGAATAATGTATGTGACGTTGTTACATTTGTCGTGGGTGTCCCACTGCTTGTTATGTTATTAAGAACGATCAATGTGAACAGCGAATTAGACGGTGGTAGACAAACATTATTTGAATTTGACATGCCATGCTGGGTTAGCATATGGTAGGAAGTAAACAAGATGAACGAGTGTGTTCAGACGCAAGCAATGTGTACATTGTGTTTGTTTTGTTTGTTTTGAAAGTGCTGTGTATGTAAGCAACGGTGTGGTGCGTTACCTGCAATAATTGTACATAGATTGGAATAATCAAATTGAAATAGTTCAATGTTTGTGTGTAACGCAATGAGGTGTTATTGTCATCAATGTAAACATATCCTGATAAGTTCACGTAATAGTGAATGTGAACAAGTTTGTTATTGTGTAAGCAGAGTTAAATAGAATGGATAATTTGATGGCCGAGCTGGGCTAAACTGCGGCTGTTTTGTTGTACTGAGGTTATGTTTTCGACATCAGGTTTAGAATGGGGTGTTCCATGTCTGTGGTCGACATCTCTCTTACTCCATTTGGTTGTTACACATAATAAGGTGTGTATATCCTACAAAGACACACATGGAAACCAGGGAAAAAGCAAATTATAGGGAAACATGGTAATAAGTTATTATTAAATTGATAGCAATGTGGATTACTGTCAAAACCATAGAATTACTTGGAAAAATGAAATGAGTTCATGGGGAAGCATATCTACCCCTAATGCTTATTAATTGAAAATGAAACGTAACTTAATAAATAGTGAACCCCCCAACAAGTGGTTTAATATGCTAGATTGGTTCTTTGCATATTTTCCTATTGTGGTTTCCCATGCGGCTGCACCTGCTGCAACGAACCGGTTGCACTTCCTTTCCACGTGATAGTATCCTCTTTTTCTTGGGTTTGCCAGGTGGTTGCTTCACAGTGGGTGGCAATATGATACAGTCGTGGCCAGTGAACTGAGGTTGTTCCACAGTTGGTATTGGTGTTATGCTATGGGAGTACGATAACCGATATTCTGATACATGGAAATACGACTCGATTAACGAGCACAAATCTCTCCCACTTCTACGTGACACAACGATGGCATGGGCACACGGGAACCCGTTAAGCTGCGACTGAAAACATGAACATGTGCGTCGGGTAACGTCTACCAGGACGAACGGGCTTGAGTGGACTTCATACATGTCAGTGTTTGATTGGCTTACATTTCATAAACTGCTGGTATTGTACGCCTTTTCTAATCGCTTTTCCATTTTCGGACATATCACACCAGCCCATTTATGTGAAGCATCTCGACATGCTGACATTTGTCGCATGTTTTGTGTTCGAATACTGTTAACCAATCTCGGTTGCCCTGCATTACATGACAGTAGCAATGTAAGAACAATGTATGTAGGTGTAACGTGTGTGATGGATGTACGGGGTAGATTACAACCAAATTATATAGGTGGAATATGAAGCTGTTATGCACCTAAAATAAGCGTTAGCCCAATGTCAGGGAGGGAGACCTTGGAGAAAACCGGTTGCAATTGTCTTTCCAGATTTGTTGAATTTTCCAACCATATCCTCAAATGTGGTAACTGTTGGGGCACATATCCTCAAACGCAGTAACTGTTGGGGCATATGCACAGTTGTTGAACTTAGCGATCAACCTAATCCTGTGCAAATTGTTCATATATTTAAGTTTGTCCCTTAGGTTCCGCTGCAAGTGTTGCAAACAGAATGCATGGTGAGCAGTGGGGAATATAATGGGCATTGACTCGATGAGTCCAACGTGTCGGTCCAAAATGAATGTCAACATTCTGTCTTCATCTAGTGCGCTCTGGAGGTTCTACAAAAACCACGACCAGTTTGTTGTGTTCTCCGAGCCAACGATCGCAAATACAATTGGGAATAGACTTGGATAGAAACGTGTTAATAAATTTGCTAGAATAATCGGTGCCATATGTGTGACAATGACCAAATGTTGATATGTTGTGCAAAATAAATAGTGAAGTTGTGTGTTAATTACCTCGGTTTCTGTCCTTAGTAGTGGAAGCAAGTAAATTCCCTTTGAACCTTCCCTTCAAGAAGGTGCCATATAGGAAAAGTAATGGGCGACAATGTTTGAATCCATCAATGCATGGCTTGAATAATATGAAGTACCTTTCAAACCGGTTGTCATGTTCATCATAGTCAATGTTGATGTACGTACCCGAGTTGTGTTCCATTATGGCCTTGCTGTACCAACATAATTGGTTGAACGAGGCGGAATAAGCACCGAAAAACTCGTCCCTAGCTTTTTCGACACCTAACCAAGCAACACGGTAACTTATCTCAAAGACGTAATTTTTTTTCAGATCGAAAGCAACATCAGTCGGCCTGGTGAGAGGCTTGTCACATATATGTTATGAAAAAATGTCAGAGACAAGATCTGACACGAGACGCCTATTCTTCGCTGTGCGGATAGTAACCCCGCAACTATGCTCACTGTTCCATTTCCGAATGTAGAAAAACCCATTAGCATCCAACACTCTCGCGTGTACAAACTAATCACATCCCTTTGAGTCACGCAATGAACATACAACAGTAATCTGGACCGAGTCGTTCTTCAAATATTTAAAGTCGAACCCACACTCCACTACATATTTGCAAAGGACTGTCCGAAAATCCTGTGCACCCCCTTCGAAACTTTGTCCCATATGAGTAATGCAGTTAGCCCATGGTGCTGATAAGAAAGTCTTTTCCTCGTGTAGACAGTAGTTGGGCAAAAAGTCGACATCATATTCCATAGCCGTAATACCAACCCCCCGTTTGAAGTCACAGGTTTGGAAACGTGGACTGTTACACACATTATCATCGTTGGCTGCTATATTTTCACCATTGTGTACCTCAATTACAACATCGATTAGTTGTAAACGGAACGAGTGTGCAAGCTCAACCATATTATGCATGTCTACATCGTTATGCAATGAGAAATTGTTGTACCCCGGGATCTTGAAAAACAAACAAACATTAGTTAATGTCAGTCCAACAAATTTGTCACACAGGAATTTGACAAGATCTCTGAACGTATACATTGCTATCAGGTTGTATGCGACATTTGTTGTCCGGTAACAGCACAATAACATGACAATGGCATCTATCCCTGCAGCAGAACATACCCACATAAGTAGAATGTTGGACACGAAACCATAAATTTGTAATACAGACGTGTGTGCGTCATACACAATTTCATGTCAAACACCCTAAACTCCCCCCACCCAACAGTATAATGAAACAAAAAATGCTAAAAAGGAAAACTAATGAAAACAAATCATCGACACTACACCATTGACAGTATACTTGACAACAACCGGCAATGGCAAAACTGATTGCACCACTGGCAACGGCAAAACTGATTGCACCCCTACAGGAAACTCTATTTGCGATTTTGAAACAACAATACAAACACCCCTATATCAACCCCATTGTGTGCCGACTATGGTAATCAAATCTTCGACGATATTTCCCTCCAAACGCAATCACATATCGACGTGATTTGCAGACGTGATCCCTGAAATTGTGTGACCTAGTAACGCAAAGGGCATAACCGTTAACAAAAAGTCAAATTCAAATCAAAATAGGACCAACGGGTTACTCTGTTACCACTAATAGGATGTGCTAGTGCACATGAAAATCAGTGGGGACTAAATGGTGCCATTAATCCTGTTATGGGATTTTTAGATAATTTTCCCATTTAAAAATGGCTATTAAGATTAAGTGAATCTTAAAATTTTAAAAAAAAATTGATTAAAATATTTTAAAAATCATTAATAATATAAAAATATGAATTGAAAACTCAAACAACTGTTTTTAAAAATTAAAAACCGAACAGGTGAATGTTATCTTAGGAACTTCTCTTTCAATCTATCACCAAACTCTATGTTGTTACTGTGGGTGCTGATTTCTGACCACACTACCAAACAGAGAACTTAGCTAGAGAGCACTGACAGAATAGATAGAGCCTGAACAACCTGTCACAGAAAGATAAGAATCAAGCGGTGGTTCGTCCACCTGGGGGCACTCCGACAATCAAGCCAGTAATCAAATATCTCTCAAAGATAACCAATAGTGATTAACTCAGTAGACAGAACATAAAAAATATACCTTAGACCCACGAGGGTGCCCTGTTTTTATAGCCAATACTAACCTGATCCTGTAGAAGCCTTACTTCAGTAGACTTAGGTTCAAT
>CM069910.1:49532942-49916634 GCA_036172215.1 Camellia granthamiana
TTTTGGCTTTTTTTTAATTTATAATTTTATTACTTATATTTTGGAAAATTTACCCATAAGTCCTAGTTTCTGAAAAGTTGAACCATTTAGTCCTAAAAGTTTTGTTATGCTCCATTTAGTCGCATTTGCACATCAATCTAATGTTCGAAACATTAATCTGATGTTCGAAATCTAATGTTCGAAACATTAATCTGATGTTTGAAACATTGTAATTGGACATTTCAGTCTATAAGAAAACTTTTAGGACTAAACAGTGTATAAGTTATTAATTTGGGATTTATTGGTGCATCCCCTTATATTTTTCTCTCTGTCTCTCTCTTTACTTTTAAGATAATAAATTAATATTTTAAATTTTATTTTTGTATCACATGAACCATTGGGCAACATCTAAAAAAATCACCTATTTTTTCTAAAAAAATTGTCCTTTAGTAATTTTATTTTAAATTTTTTTATTTTTTCAATTCATTTTATCGAGCCGAATCTAAAAAATATATATGTTTTAAAAATTTTAAAAAATTCAAAATTTACTATTTTGCCTAGTGAATATTTATCTTTATTGATTTTGGAGGGAGACCTTTGCCTACCAAAAATTTGGTAGCCAAAATAAGTAAAATGTTTTGGAGGGAGACCTTTCAAATATTTAGAGGGAATTATCAAATACCTTTAGCGACCAATATCGATAGTCGCCAATAACCATTTATATAAAACATCTCACTATCTCTCTCACATCTCACTAAACCAAACCCAACCCTGAACGCCTCCCTCTCTCTCTCTCTCACATCTCACTAAACCAAACCCAACCCTGAACGCCTCCCTCTGTCTCTCTCTCTCTCTCGAAAGCGTCCTTCTCCCTCTCCCTCTCCCTCTCCCTCACCGCCGCTCCTCTCCCCTCCACTCTCACCGCCGCTCCTCCTCGCGTTGGCCGGCAACCGGAGCACCGATTCACCTCCTTGTTGGTCACCGTCGCCTGAGATCCTCTCTCTCCCTCTTGGCTCTGTTTTTCTGTCTTTCTTTCACCATTCACTCACAAAAACCCATACAGCTTCACATACATCTGTGTGTATGCGTTTGAGTATGGCTATTTGATTGTTAATTGCTGAAAGGAACTTGCCCTAATTGCTCATTTTTGTACAAAATTTCAGTGGAAAAAGAAGTGAAATAGAGACATGAAGTTTTCGGATTGGTACCTGAAGGTAATGGTTTTGACTTGTCCTTTAGTAATTTTGGTTTTTAAAATCTGTAACTAATAACACAAAAACTATTATATGCATATAGAGTTTCTTATGGAAAATCAGAATTATGTTTTATGGAAAATGGTTGCATGTGAAGCTTGTTTTGCATTATTCTTATTAAGTTATTCTGATGTGGATAATGCACTTATATGCATCTAGAATCAGAAGGTAATGTTAAATTCAGCACACTTTTGTTACCTCAAAGTATATATTTTAGAATGATGGACCTGTTTGAAGCATCTCATTTATGCAAGTGGCATGATATCTCTGATAGGCATTTTATTTTTTCACATTTAGGTCTTATATGTGGTAATGTAAAATTAGTGCAAATTATAGAAATTACGAAAAAAAAAGTTATAAGTTGTAGAATACTGACACAGGTCTTATAGGTGGTAATGTAAGCATCTCATTTTTGTTCACAGCTACATTTTTTTTGCTCACCAACTGTTCGACATTTGGTCTGTGACATGTAGAAATGAATTGTTTAAGTATATATGAACCCCAAAGCATCTCTAGTTTGCTCACCAACTGTTTGACAATTTATTTGTGATACATAGGAATGATCTGCTGGAGCAATTTTAATTGTGTAGTTTTGTGTTGAATAGATGATATTCTGCAATGAATCTGTGTGTTCTGAGCTGGTTTTAACTTGTGAACTCTGTTAATGAGTTCTTCAGTTGGAACCAATGACGGGGACATAGGATTATGGGAAGTTTGGAAGATTATATTTCATGTTTGGAAGATTAGAAATATTTCGAAGACATTTGTGGTACATATCCCCTCCTTAACTATTTCACAAAAACCAGCAAGACCTCAGTTTAATGTCATGTGAATAAGTTTATTGGCTTATAAGTTTATTGGCACTTTTTTATGTCAGGTGAAGCGGGAGGAATTGCTCCAGTTTGCACAAGGTGCCATCACAGGGTTGAAAATTAATGCTGATCTTGAAAGGTAACTAATGTAACCACGCTTTTCTTCTCTTCTTCCCTATGGATGTGTGCACTTGGCTTTAAAGTAGAAACTTTTTTTTTTCTTCCTAGTATGAGAAGCGGACATAATTTTGTGTGATGTTTGCCATGTTTAATTTTTTGCTACATTCTAATGTTTATAGAGATGATGACATTAACTTCCTTCCCTATGCTGTATTTCATTTCACCTTTTTTACAATAATATATATGTATATACTCGTTGGTTTAGCATTTTAAAATTTTCTTTTTTTCCACAAAAAAGTCCTGCTGATTTTCCTTATTTTTCTTTGTACATAGGTGTCTGTTTGTAAGGGATCATTCATTCCAATATGCATGATTATAGATAAATTCGCATCTAATGGGATCATTCATTCAATAGTTATATTGTCTCAATTGTGAAAATATACTCCCTTTCCCTCGTTAATTGAGGGGTTCCTTGGTCACATGATGAATTTGGAATTCCAGTTATTGATCAATAAACATATGAATTCTTTGAGTAATTTGTGGTTTCTTCATGGTACTTCTCCCACTTGTAAAAAGTGAAAACCCCACAACAGTTGTGTTTATCAAATTCTTGCTCTCAGGAAAGGCCTTGGGCTTGCTTGCTTGATACATGTTTCTAGCGTTGTGCATGGTTTGAGTCATGGGGATCAGTCTCTTCACGAAATAAAAATAAAAAATAAAAAAAATAAAGGGAAAGACTGTCTATGTACTATCTCTTCTAGACCATGTTGTATTTGCCTTGTGCACTGGTAGAAACTTTTTCTTTTTTTCTTTTTTTTTTTTTAATTTTTTTCATATCTTTGATGTTTATGTGTTCTCTTGATGAAAATTGGATACTTATAGTGATCATCATATAATATATGCAGGGTGGTAATTTGGTAGAGAGAAGGCTACACCAAAGAAAGTGGAAATGGATAGTCCATGGAAGTCCAGAATATCATCACTTGTCTTCTATCACATCAGTTTCCCAAGATGAATTCAATGAAAAAACCTCCTCTTTGTTTCTCACAACAGCTTCTGGATCTGTTTTGGAATATAGACTTGTGGATTAATGATTGAATTCAATTAAAATTTTGTTGCATCTTAGATTAATGATTGATAGTTGTGGATTTACTTATAGATCACTTAATGATTTTTAGCAATGACATTTGATGTAGAATTTTTTGTACAGAAGACATCTTTTTTGTATGATTTTGTGTTTGTATGGAATTATTATTTTGGATTAGATTGTATTTGATTTTTATAGAATTTGATGTTAAAATATCAAATTTTTGTATTGTTGAAACGAAATAGAAATAGATATATGTATTATTTTGTTTAAATACAAGATGCAGGTTGCACGGAATTTTTTTCAGGTTGGGAAGAAATTAATTATAATAAAAAAAACACAAAAAAAAGTTTTTGGCGACTAAATTCTTTAGTCCCTAAATGTAATAATGTTGCGACAAACTTATCTACGACAAAAAGTTTTAATCACTGAAAATTTAATTAATTTTATTTGAACACTTTTGGCTACTAATATTTTGGTAGCCAAAACATAACCTTTGCCGACTAACGAAATTTTAGTAGCCAAATGCTTACTTTTGGCTACTAATATTTTGGTAGCCAAAACATAACCTTTGCCGACTAACGAAATTTTAGTAGCTAAATGCTTACTTTTGGCTACTAATATTTTGGTAGCCAAAACATAACCTTTGCCGACTAACGAAATTTTAGTAGCTAAATGCTTACTTTTGGCTACTAATATTTTGGTCGCCAAAACATAACCTTTGCCGACCAACGAAAATTTAGTAGCCAAAACGTTCACTTTCAGCGACCAAAAATAATTTAGTCGCCAATACTATCGCCGACAGAGTATGGGCGACGAGTTTGGCGACGAAAAATTTTAGTCGCTAAAACTTTTGGCGACTAAATAAGTGACTTTTGGCTACCAATATTTTGGTAGCTAAAAGTGACATTTCTTGTAGTGCTACCATTCCTCATTCGGGGATGCCATCTTAGGGAAGTTTGATCTAATTTTTGGATCACATTTCTATCACTTTAATGTAACACCCAAACATAACACTCCAAAAATGTAATACTCCATTGTAATACACTAAAAAACTTCTTAATATACTCTTTCTAAACATAACACTAAAAAAAATACAAAAAATTTCTTAGTGTACTTTTTCCAAACGTATAACACAAACAAACTCCTTAGATGTAACACTACAATCAATGTAACACATAAAAACTCCTTAATGTACTTTTCCCTAACGTAACAATCCAATGTAACACACTAAAAAATTTCTTAGTGTACGTTTTTGAAACGTAACACTCCAACAAATAGCAACAATTAAGGAGATTATAATGGCAAATGAGATATTACGCATCCAAAAAGACAATGGATTATAAAAAAAAAATTATGAAACTAACTGAAACATAATTCCAACATATAAGATAGGTCCTAATAGTTGGACTTAATTCCCATCAAGTCCTATTGAAAATAAGTTTTAATAATATTGTCGCTAAAAATATTTTTTTTGTGACAATTTTTTATATATGTCGCTAAAAATTGATAATTAGTGACTTTTTTGGTCATAATTTTTATAAGGGCAAATTACACAAATAGTCCCTATAGTTTGGGGTTTGTGTCACTTTGGTTCCTGACTTTTCAATTGTGACACATTTGACCCTGAATTTTGAATCTTGTTTCAAATAAGGACAATTGAATATATAATTAGATTTTTCAAGGGTAAAATTGTCAATTTGATAAAATATAAACTAATTTGACAAAAATAAATGTCAAGCAAATATTTTTAAATTTTTAAAAATTATTTCTACCTACTAAAAATAAAATTATGTAAAATTAATAAATCTTTTGGACATTTATTTATTTTTTTTACCAAATTAATTTTTATTATGTGTTTTGATGATGATCATGTAAAATTAATTTTAAAAAATTAATCATGTAATTTTTATTAATTTTAAATAATTTTATCATTGGTGGATAAAAATAATTTTAAAAAAATAAAAAATATTTTTTTGACATTTATTTTTGTCAAATTAGTTTATATTTTATCAAATTGACGATTTTACCCTTGAAAAATCTAATAATATTTTCAATTGTCCTTATTTGGAACAAGATTCAAACTTCAGGGTCAAATGTGTCACAATTGAAAAGTCAGGGACCAAAGTGACACAAGTCCCAAACTATAGGGACTATTAGTGTAATTAACCCTTTTTATAAATTGTCGCTAAAACTTACAATTAGTGACTTTTTTTATGATTAAATTTTTTCCATAGGACTTATTAGACAATAAATCCACTTATTAAGACTTACACGTAAGTACCCCTAAGATTTATCAGTAACTCTCCCAAAACATTTGGGGGGCTATGCTATGCTCAAGTTAAAAATATGTGTTTAATAATGAATAATAATTTCATTTGTAACGTATTTTTTTATTATTTTTTAGTAAACCAAACATGACAAGGTATATTTTAATAAAATGAACATTTCATTCCACTTTTATTATAGACTTTAGTGAATCGAGCATTATCTTAGGATTAATTTTATATCACGAGTTTAAGAAACAAAGGTATATATGAAGAGTAAATCTAAATGTACATATGATTTTCACATAATAAATAAAGAAGTAAGACAAATAGTGATCCCACACATACTCATTATCTTACATATGTATGTTATTTTGTAAAAATATTACCTATTACCAAGATACAATTGGGGGTTTGAAACAAGGAGGAGGATACAATTGGGGGTTTGTAAAAATGTATAGTTTTTTTTTTAAAATATAAGTTTTTGTTTTGTTAAAATGTAATAAATTGAATAAGTTATAATTATTGGATTGACTTAATTTTTTGTGTAGATGAAATACACAAAGTGTTTGACAAAATAAATGATTCAAATTATCGAAACGGGATTCATGATAAGTCCTATAGGCCCAAACAGTGACCTCTAATTGGACTGAAGGGATCCTCCTCCTTAAAACAATATGATAATGAAAATCTTACCTGTGGTATGACCCCATCAATATTCAAAACTTCCAGAGACAGACCTATTGGGATTGAAACATTACAAATGTCTTAGAAGAAATCTATGACATTCCAAAAAAAAAAAAAAAAGATGGAATGAAAAATGAAGAAGAAGTTCGAAAAGGCTTCAAAAACTTTACCTTGTCCTCCACCAAAGCTGCTACAAAAATTGGATGCCAATGAAATGGGAATGATGTAAGTTATCTGCACAACCACAAAGTAATTATTTTATTTAGATAAAAATATTTTTATTTTATAAATTCGAGTCTGATCAATCACACCCCGCCATTCTCATTATATCCTTTTAAAAGGTATTGTCATATAAAACTCGTGTTTTGCATGATTTTAAGCGATTATTTAAAATTTTATTTGGAAATTAAATAAAAAGAAAATTTTTAAAAATTACAAAATGACAAGATCAACTAAATTTTAGTTATTTTCCCCCCAACTACACTAAGATGATGTTTTCATATTGTCGTTGATATTTTTGTTATAAGTATTATATAACGAATACATGTTGTAATTCAATTAATAATAATAAAGCAAATAAAATTGCATATGGTTTCATATATAGATGTGCTATTTAGGGTTATGATATTACTTTGGACGATCTTTGAGTGATTCTCTTTTGAAAGAAGAGATTGGTGCTCATATAGTCCATCAAATCCATCCATTCTAGATTTAGCAAAGGAAATGAATTATTGTGCAGTTCGGTGTGTGACTCCAAAAGCCCATGTTTGAGATAGTCATTTGTACACCCTTGGATGCTAGGCCATCCAAAAGACGAGCTCAACTTAGTGGAAAATATGTAATTTCACCCTTATTTGTGAAATGATAGGGGCTACCACTCCACTATGTGCTAAAAATGCTCTTTTCCTTGCCCAAAAGCATAAAATTTTTATTATTTTACGGTAGCAAAATTATTTATTATAGAGGTTAAATTAATTTTATCCCTTCACGATTTGAAATTGTAGTACTTTAATCTTTATGGTTCAAATATAGTCAGAAAATTATCATATTATTTTGGACTAAAGTGTTACTGTTAGTTTTTCCATCCAAACTACCGGAAGGTGTATTATACAAACCACTTTTGAGCACAACTTCATAACATATAAAGGTGCTATAAATAACTCAAGTAAACATCAACTTAGAGAGAACCCATTTTTGAATACAGAGAGACGTTGGAGATTAAAAAATTTAGCTCAACGATTTTCAGATCTCCTCCACCACTGCTCCTCTTCCACCTGTCTTCACTACTCCAGTAGTGAGATGTAGATCCGTCGCTTCACCACCGCCGGCCGTTGCCGAAGAGCTTCAACGTTAGCTCTTCATCGAGATCATCTGCAGACATTGATGTTCTTAGATTCGATGAAATTGTAATGGCACAAGGAGGCAATGGAGGCTAGATTCCGATAGTGAGGCAACGAGAAAGAGGTGGAGCTCAAGGCAAGGAAGATAAACATGGGCTGTTCACTGTATTTGTGGATCATTTACCTTCAACTATGGATGCTAAAACTCTATTCAAACTCTTCACACAGTTTGGCATAGTTAAGGATGTTTTTATACCCTTTAAAAGAAGGACAGTGTCAGACTCTAGATTTGGTTTTGTGAGATTTGATTGCCCTGTAGCAGCAGACATCGCCATCCAAAAAGCGAATGGATTGTTGGTAGATGAAAGGGTGCTTGAAGTTAAAATAGCTACCAATGTCAGGAGCAACAGAGATGATCAGAGCAGGAGAAGACCTCATACCATCAAAAGACCTCCTGAAACTAACAGAAATAGGAGTGATGTTTCATATACAGGCCTAAGATCGTTCGTTGAAGTATTAAAAGGGGACACACTCACTGTGGCTGGGAAAGCAAGTTTAACCATAAAAGCCAATGAAGAGGGTCTTGGATGGCTCTATGATAGTGTAATGGTCAGGCTTATTACTAAATGCTCTACTATGAACATTGAAAATGTCCTGAAGGAGAAAGGGTTGGATCAGGTAATGGTCAGAAAAGGAGAAGGACGAGATATAGTATTAACCTTCAAATCTCAAGAGGAGCTGAAATCAAATATTTGCAATATCAAAGAATGGTTTAAGGATTGGAGTCAGTTTGTGGTAAAATGAAAGCTAGGATTTTATCTCGAACAAGAGAGATGTGTGTGGTTGAGGTGTTTTGGCATACCCTTAAATCTCTAGAATAAGGGTACACTTAACAACATTGGAAGCATTTGGGGTACTGTTCTAAGCTTGGATGGAGATATTTTTCAATCAAAGTCCTTTGCCCAGACCAGAATCAGAGTGGCTACATCTTGTATGGAGATTATTAACAAAACTATATTTTTGGAGTGTAAGGGTAAACTATATCCCATTATTGTGTGTGAAGATCATTTAGCAGATTTTAGTAACATAAAGCACAATGGCTTGGATGAGTGGAGCTCCAACGAAATCTATGGCAGTGGCAGTGGTGTGGAAGGAACAATTCCAGAGGAGTGCTATAGGGAGAAGGAGGTAAAAAGTGTGATGAAGGTAAACACAGTTGTTGATGATTCAAAGTGTGATGGAGGTTTCAGCAAAGAAGAGGAAACATATACCAAGGAGGTAGAACAGAGGATAGGGCCTAGTGATTGTCATTTGGGAGAGGAGGTAAACATAGTTATTGAGGAGACCATGATGGAGGAGTCAGTGCACAGCCCAAAAATTAATGCTGAACAAATCTTTACTCCTGCTTTTATCATAAGCTTTAGTGGATCTAGAGATGGGCTTGGGCATGGCATCAATCTTGAAGTGGATTTGGCCCAAGCACTAAGTAAGAATTTAAATGGGAAGGGCTTTTTGAGCTTTAATCATTCAGGCTTAGGTAGGCAACCTACTTCTGTCCCGAAACTCCTGCGAAATGAGAAGAAAAAAAAGAAAGAAGAAGGTTCAGCTAGAAGGGTTCGCCAATTTTGCTAGACTTCATGGGCATAAAGCTGCAGCAGTCAGCAAGCACACCTCTAAGTCTGTCATCTTCAGACCAGCAGCAGCTGCGATAGCTAGTTCAGATCTGTCTGAGGGTGTTACTAGCCCGAGCAACCTTCTCCTCAATGAAGCTAAAGTCACTTTACAATTGGGTAAATGTCACGACCCAAACCCGCCCCTATAGGTTTTGCATCGTAATCGGCGAGTAATCCGTGATTACCAAAGGCGTGATTAACACTAATGACAATAATTCATGATACGGGGCTGGTAAAAGCTAATCAATAATAAGAGAATGTCCAATGAGCTGTGAGGACCTGAATGAACAAAACAAACTTTCATATACAAGCCATAACCTTAACCATTCATGCCCATAAACACACATATACAAGACAAAATGCGGGTTAGGGAATTAATCCCTTCATCAAAACAAACAGTATTAACACTAGTCTTAAAACATTCTTTTCATTTAACAAATTCAAAAGGTGAACTTGAACCACCCAAAAAGCCTCGACACATGCTAGTTCAAAACCTCCCAATGAGGCACAATATCTGGCTTAACAAAACAAAGGGTTTGGGTCAACGCCTCTAGCTTTGATTCGGTGTCTGGCCACCTAAATATATATAATAAACTGTGAGCGGAAGCCCAATGAATAACAAATGTGTAAAGAGGTTAAGAATGATATCCTTCAGTCTTTGAAACAATCGATTGTCATTAGAACATTTTCAATCAATATCATTTGTCAATCAATCGTTCGATTCAATCAATTTAATAATCATATGAGTTATACGTGGTACATCCGATAGCAACAATATAATAGGTCTTATAAAAACCGAACAATCAATTGATGGCCATCAAACAATAAACAATAGTTCTAAGAATTAGAACTGACAGAGATCTCTGTAACAATAACAATATCAATAACAATGACAATAACAATACGCTATGGATGCCACGAATACGATTCAAAAGAGGATCATCATTCAATCGATAGAAAGTAACCATTCAGAAACAATATAATTTATCATTCAGAAAATAAATACTATTTGAACATATCTTTACAACATTATTACTCACAGTGGGCTTCTCGATACACGTACGATTGGTTCGGCATCCGACCTAAACAAACAAATTCAAGCACAATAATTCAATGACTTTCATGTCGCTAGTCAATTCTATTCGACTCGGTTGTTACTTCTTCAATAACTATTTGTCTTTACTAATTCGCTTCTAATCTTTCATTTATTCATTCTAATGCACTCGTAAAATGCAAATGATCATGAAAATATTTTAAAACCATGCAATCGGAGGCCCGGGAGGTGAAAAAGAGGAGCGAAAAACAAGCCGGGTCTTCCCAAATAGGGCCGCACGTACGGGACCTTCACCTTACCTGCTCCCACAGGTGCATATATTTCAAAATGCACAGCAAAATTGCCCTATTTTCCGCACGTGCGGGGCCCCAAGCCGCACGTGCGGCGATGCTACACATTTAGTCCAAAAACTTCTCTGCTTGGACAGTGCATTTCCTTGCAAATTCAAGCTCATTTTCATGCAATTTATTCTAAAAAATTTAACACTTTAAATGAAACAAATTTAGTTTGGAACACAATTCATGACTTCAATTTACAACTCAAATTCATGTAAAGATTCAAATTCTTAAACTTTAATACGAAGTCATTTGCTATGCAAATGGAGCTCTAAGTTGTGAATGCATGGAGCTTCCCTCTTAGTTTTCAAAACTTATGCAAGAAATCAAATGAAACAAGAAGGTTATTATAGAATTATGCCATGCATGGTGATATTAAGAGTGAATTCCTTTTTTTCTTCTATATACCTACTTTCATGTCTTAATTCTTAGTAAGATGAGTAAAACCATAATTTGATCATCAATTCTCATAATTTAACCTTGAATCTTAAATGATAATGCATGTGCAAGTCTCTATGTCATGAAAGTAGAAAGAAAAGCTTACCCTGCTTTGATATTTAGAGTGAATTCAAGACAATTCTCTACCTTTTTCCTAAGTTCTCTCCTATCTTTTTTCTCTTCTTACTGTATGTTGAACTCTCAAAACTCTCTCTCTCTCTCTCTCTCTCACTACGTGTAATAGAAGAAGACTCACTACATAATCACCTAGTAGGTGAATAGGACACATCTACACATTATTGTATTCAATTTTACATTTCTATTAATATTTTAACTAAATTAACCAAGGCTAATAAATCATTTCTAATTAAATTAAATTAATCCATATCACAATATAACCTCAATTACACTAAATTAATTTATACTAATATAGATTAGGCTCTAATTCCTATCCAATTTTTTTAATTCTAATTTGTTAAAATTAGCGAATCAGACATGTTTAATTCATTCCTTTACGTATCTGTTCACAGTAACACTACAATACCAGTCAATGCAAGCATATACCATATGGCACATAATTCACATAATACATAATCACATAATTAGCAATAAGCATATAATTAATTTAATTAATTTGCTTAATCAAGGAGGTGGTTGTCACATCCTCTTCCCCTTAGGACGTTTGGTCCTCCAAACTCAATTACCTTCCTCCGAAAAGAATATAAGATCAAGTGGAATTAGGTCTAGATATCTTTTCTTCATATCATCCTCTCTTTCCCAAGTTGCATAGACACCACCATGATTTTGCCAATCCACTTTCATCAACTGAATTTCCTTGTTTTGTAATTTCTTAATTCGTCGGTTTACAATCTGGATAGGCTGTTCTTCATAAGTGTAGTCATCACTCAACACCACATGGGTAGGCTCAATAACATGAAAAGGATCCCGAAGGTAATCTCGTAACATCGAAACATGAAAGACATTATGTATATGTTCTATTTTAGGTGGAAGAGCTACCTGATATACCACTAAATTAATCTTTTCAATGATTTCATACGACCAAACATACCTCAATGCTAACTTGTCCTTCGTTCCAAAGCGAGTCTGCCCTTTCATTGGTGTCACCTTAATAAAAACATGGTCACCCACGTCATATTCCCTGTCTCATCTTCGGACATCCGTGTAACTTTTCTGTCGGCTTTGTGCGGTTTTCAATCTTTGTTGAATTAACTTTACTTTTTCTATTGTTTCATGCACAATCTCAGGCCCAAGTAAAGGCCCATCTCCAACTTCTACCCAACATATAGGAGACCGACATTTTCTACCATATAATGCTTCGAAAGGCGCCATACCATTGCTCGAATGGAAACTATTATTATAGGCAAATTTAGCTAGAGGCAAGCGAGTTTCCCAATTTCCTTGAAAATCAAGCACACACATATGCAACATGTCCTCTACGGTTTGGATTGTTCTTTCTAACTGGTCATCTGTCTGTGAATGGTATGCCCTACTCAATCTTAATTTAGTTCCCAATGCCATTTGCAGACTTTGCCAAAATCTTGATGTGAACTTCGAGTCCCTATCAGAAACAATGGACACAGGCACTTCATGCAATCTAACAATCTCATTAATGTAAATTGTGGCCAACTTATCCACATTGTAAATTGTTTTGACAGGTAAAAAGTGTGCAGATTTAGTCAAACGGTCAACAATAACCCAAATTGAATCCATACCTCTATTGGAGCGAGGTAGTCCAACAATAAAATCCATTGTGATATGTTCCCATTTCCACTCCAATATTAGCAGTGGTTGAAACAATCCTGCGTTTCGTTGATGTTCAGCTTTGACTTGTTGGCAATGGAGGCATTTTGACACAAACTCAACAATTTCTTTCTTCATTCCCGACCACTAGAAGTTAAGCTTCAAGTCTTGATACATTTTTGTATTTCCCGGATGGATAGAAAGTTTTGAATTGTGGGCTTCGTGCAAAACTCTCCTTTTTAACTCAACATTATTCGGTACACACAATCTCCCTTGAAATTTCAATACATCATTTTCAAAAAGGAAATCCAGCCTTGGCTTGGAATCCCATTCATCAATAATGTTTCTCAGAAATTCATCTTGTTGTTGTTTTTCCTTAATTTGTTCAAGAATCGTCGGTTGAGCAGAAATTGTAGCCAATGTTCCGCCTTGTTCCCGCAGAACAATTTCAGCCTCAAATTTCTCAAGGTCATGTAGCAATTCTCTCTGCCCGGTAAGCAAGCAAGCCAAATTCCCAATTGATTTTCAACTAAGTGCATCAGCAATAGTGTTAGCTTTCCTCGGATGGTACAAAATTTGCAAGTCATAATCTTTTATCAATTCCAGCCATCTCCGTTGTCTCATATTCAACTCTTTCTGGTTAAAGAAATACTTTAAGCTCTTGTGGTCTGTATAAACTTCACATGTTACCCCATACAAGTAGTGACGCCAAATTTTCAATGCAAATACTACTGCGGCAAGTTCCAAAGCATGAGTCAGATAGGTCTTTTTAGGTGGTCTTAGTTGTCGGGAAGCATAGGCAATGACTTTACCATTCTACATCAATACACACGCCAAACCCTTATAAAAAGCATCACTAAAAATAGTAAATCCATCTGTACCTAAGGGTAAGGTGAGAATCGGTGCAGTCACAAGTCGAGTCTACAATTCTTGAAGGCTGATTCTCTCTAATTGGTCCAATCAAATGATACTCCTTTATGAGTCAACTGAGTCAAAGGCAAAGCAATTTTAGAAAAAACTTTTACAAATCTTCGGTAGTATGCGGCCAAACCCAAGAAACCATGGACCTCAGTAACATTGGTAGGTCTAGGCCAATTAACAACTGCCTCAATTTTCTGAGGGTCCACTGCAATGCCATCTTTATTGATTACAAGCCCCAAAAACATGACACTATCAAGCCAGAATTCACACTTTGTCAATTTTGCATATAATTTCTTCTCTCTCAAAGTTTGCAAGGCAATTCTTAAATGATGTTCATGTTCCTCCTTACTCTTTGAATAAATCAAAATGTCATCTATAAATACAACCACAAATTCATCGAGGAATGGTTTGAAAATTCTGTTCATAAGATCCATAAATGCAGCAAGCGCATTAGTAACTCTGAAAGGCATAACAAGAAATTCATAATGTCCATACCTTGTTCGGAAAGCAGTCTTTTCAATGTCCTCAGCTTTGACTTTCAATTGGTGGTATCCGGATCTAAGATCAATCTTGGAAAAGACTCGTGCACCTTGCAATTGGTCGAATAAATCATCAATACGAGGCAACGGGTGCTTGTTTTTAACTGTCACCTTGTTCAGCTCACGGTAGTCAATACAAAGCCTTAATGAACCATCCTTCTTTTTCACAAATAAAACTAGAGCACCCTACAGTGGTGTACTAGGCCTAATAAATTTATTGTCTAACAATTCTTGCAACTGGATTTTCAACTTTTTCAATTCAGTAGGTGCCATTCTATATGGAACTTTGGAAATTGGCTGTGTACCCGGTATCACCTTAATAGTGAACTCAATCTCTCTGTAAATCAGATCTCCTGGCAACTCATTTGGAAAAACATCTGGGAATTCTCTAACTATAGGAATACTGTCCACATTAGCTTTAGTATCAGCAGGCATAGTCAATATACAACATAAATACCCTTTACACCCATTTTTAATCAATTTCAATGCTTTCATAAATGAAATCAAGTATGGGGGAGGTACAACACCAACTCCGTTAAATGCAAATTTGGGCAATCCAGGTGGGCAAAAAACAACTTGTTTTGTTACACAATCAATGGAGGCATGATATTTTGTTAACCAATCCATTCTCAAAATTATATCAAAATGAGCAAGATTCAGAGGCAGCAAATCAACATATAAAAGCACATCCCCAATAACAATCTCACATGCAGGATATACATAACCACAAGTCATGGACCCCCTAGTAGGTGAAGATACAGCTAATAAATAGTTCATGGGTTCCAGTGGTCTATTTAATTTTCATGAAAAAGCATGTGAGACAAACGAGTGTGTAGACCCCGAATCAATTAGAATATAAGCATTTTGAACACAAATAGGGAGCATACCTAACACCACTGTCTCAGTGTTCTGCACATCTCCTGGTACAAGTGCAAACACCCGGCCTTGCCTCAAAGTTTCCTTTCCAGTAGCTTTAGGATTGGATTTTGGTGTAGCGGTTGATGCTGCAGCACTTGCTACAGGTCTAGTAAAGTTCTGAGAAGCGAGAGGACAGTCTTTAACTATGTGGCCCACCTTACCACACTTATAACATGCCCCGGAGATTTTATAACAAACCCCTTTGTGTCTTTTGCCGCATTCTAGACAAGGCAGTATAGAATTATTGCTTTGGCTAGAACTGCTTGTTGACCCTGTATTCTGCTTTTTATTCACTGAATTGTTCCGGCCCTTTTTAAAATTAAAACTTTGTCTCTTACCTCGCCATTCAGTCATTGGCACCTTAGCCTGTTTCAACGCTGCAACATTTGTCTCGGCTATGATAGCCCGGTCTAGTACATCCACATACTTGAGTAATTTCAAGACATTAATTCGATCAAGTATCTCCATGTTAATTCCACCCTCAAACTTTCTAGCCTTTTTATAATCAATGTCTACCACGTGCGGTACATAGCGAGCGAGCTCGGTGAATTTAACTTTATATTCTGCTACTGACATGGTACCCTACTTCTATTGTTCAAATTCAGTCACTTTGCGGTCACGAACACATTGAGGGAAGTATTTATCATAGAATGCTTCCTTGAATTGAGCCCAAATCATAGCATTATTATCTTCACGCACAAGCATCCACCATCGTCTTGCCTCTTCTTGTAAAGTGAAGGTAGCCAACAACACTTTCTGTGCCTCGGAACATGGGAACACTTCAAATAACTTTTCAATTTCTAGGATCCATGCCTCGGCTTTTAGTGGTTCCAATCCTCCCTGGAATGTCAGTGGCTTCATTTTGTTAAACTTCTGTGTTAAAGCAATCACATCATCATTGGCATTTGGTTCAGGCTGCACTGGCAACAGAGGAGAAGGTGGGGGTTATTGGTTCTGTTGTTGTCTTAGAGCCTCGGTCAATAATTCAACCATACTTTCTATTCTTGCAATTCTTGTTTCGGATGCTTCAGGTTCATTTGCATTCCTTGCATTCTCCATTGCACTATATAAAACATTGTAATAATAAACATAAAGATGGTTTCATATTCATGTATGTTAATTCATATGCACATATCATATCCACACACACATTTATGTTCATGCAATGCCCTAATTGCTTTTCTAGGACATCCTATAGCTCATTTGGACACGTGCATATGGTATAACTCATGCTCTGATACCACTCTGTCATGACCCAAACCCGCCCCTATAAGTTTAGCATCGTAACCAACCAGTAATCCGTGATTACCAAAGGCCTGATTGACACTAATGACAATAATACATGATACGGGGCTGGTGGAAGCTAATCAATAATAAGAGAATGTCCAATGAGCTGTGAGGACTTGAATGAACAAAACAAACTTTCATATACAAGCCATAACCATAACCATTCATACCCATAAACACATATATACAAGACAAAATGCGAGTTAGGGAAGTAATCCCTTCATCAAAACAAGCAGTATTAACACTAGTCTTAAAACATTCTTTTCATTTAACAAATTCAAAAATGTGAACTTGAACCACCCAAAAAGCCTCGACACATACTAGTTCAGAACCTCCCAATGAGGCACAATATCTGGCTTGACAAAACAAAAGGTTTGGGTCAACGCCTCTAGCTTTGATCTGGTGTCTGGCCACCTGCATATATATAATAAACTATGAGCGGAAGCCCAGTGAATAACAAATGTGTAAAGAGGTTAAGAATGATATCCTTCAGGTCTTGTCATTTTATTTTTAAGGTCTTGTCATTTTTAAGCATATACCAATTAAGGTCTTGTCATTTTATTTTTAAAAAGAATCTATTCATTTTTCTTTTTACAAACGCGATAAATTGATAGGGTGTTTGGGATGTCATAAAAAAGTTTAAATCTTTTTTTTCAACTTTTTTTTTTTTATTTTTAGTGATTTTTTTTTTCAAAATTATGTCAAAATTTTTTGTTTTTCTAATTTCTCTTATGTAGACGAATCTAAAAAAGTAAAAAAAAAAAAAAAAATTTTGAAAAATTCCAATAAAAAATCCAAAATAAGCCAAAAGTTCTATTGTATTTTATTTATTTTTTCGTTTTTTAAACTTCTTTAGAATTTTTTTAATTTATCGATTTGTCTCATCAAGTTGTATCTATTTTTTAAAGATTTTTTTAATAAAAAATCAATAAAACCAAAATAAGCCAAAAAAAAAAATACACACCAAATAAGCAAAGTCCAATAACCCAATAATTTTTTTTTTTTTTTTTTTGGGATACAGTTTATTGGATTATTCGCTTATTTGAATCCCACTATCTCTCTATTTTTTATATATCGTTTCATAATAAGATCTCATTTGGTAACATCACTTTTTAGTCTAAAAGCTAAAAAGTCACTTAAAAAAATATAAAAAAAACCAACAACTTATACTAAAAAGTCAAAGATTCCCTTCTCTTTCTACTTTTTGCACATATTTTCGTAAAAAACCAAAAAGTCATGTCAAGCAGACTAGTTTTGTTTACATCATATTTTAATCAAAAAATCAAAAAATTACTAAAAAAAATCTATTCCCAAATGAGGCCTAAGTATAAAAATTAAAAACTAAATCATACCCAAAACAATAACTTCAGGTGACGAAGTGACTTGAAAGAGGAACAAAGCCCCCTTTACTTGTTGAGACAACTCACAAATCAAAAACAAAACGGAATTGGGGTGCCTGCTGTGCACCAAGCACAGCAGGCATTGTTGTGCGGCCCTATGAGCTTAGTTCGGGGTCAATTTTGATAATCTGAATCGTTCACATTTTAGAGTACATCGAGTAGAATATACCTGTAAAAAATGAAGTTAATCGAATATCATTAACATTTTCATCCATTCACATTTGTATTTATTTTAATACTTTAAATCACAATATCATTTATTTTTGAAGATACAAATGTGAGTGGATGAAAGGGTTAACGATATCCGATTAACTTCATTTTTTACAGGTATGTTCTACTCAATGTACTTTAAAATGTGAACGGTTCAGATTATCAAAACAAACCCCAAAATAAGCCCATAAAGCCGCACAGCAGTGCCTGCTACAGCAGGCACCCCAAATCCAATTAGAACCTACTACTTGTAACCCATTTTGCTGAAAATTTATTTCCTAATTCAGGCTGGCTATAATTTTTACCAATCACAGATCACTATGTTTTTTTTTTTTTTTTTTTCAATTACTCAACGCAAATTGTAAATCATACTTTTTTTTTTATCAATCACAGCACCTGACCGTTGCCATCTCTGAGCATAGCTTTTTTGTCATCCTCCGAAGTAAATTGCAGCAAAACTTTTAAG
This sequence comes from Camellia granthamiana, assembly GCA_036172215.1. Lineage (NCBI taxonomy): Eukaryota > Viridiplantae > Streptophyta > Magnoliopsida > Ericales > Theaceae > Camellia > Camellia granthamiana. The sequence continues at coordinate 49,551,490 of CM069910.1, forward strand.
GCCTCCAAGAGGTTTTATAGCAATGTAGTGAACATCAGCAGAAAGTAGCAACTGTAAGAAATTTTCTTAATTATGCTTCTATTGATTATATTTTGTTTGGTTTGTGAAAAACGAGTTGAAAGCGATTCAGATAGATTGACTAGTAAGAATCCAAAATTATTATTGTGATCCATAAAGTTTTCGGTTAGGGTCCATCTTAGTATATTTTGTTGGAAAATTTATAAAGAGGTAGTTGTGAATTGAAATAGACTCCATTTTGAATGAAATGGCGTAACCTTTTATGATATCTTTTTGTTTTAAAGAAAAGGTCAAACCTCCATTTGAATGAAAGGGTGCAATCCTTTCATGGTATCTCTTTATTTTAAAGGAAATGTTATGTCCCTTCTTCATGCCTTTTCTATTCAAATTGAATAGGTGCCAACAAAGCCTATATAAAGGCTGCTCCATTCCAATTTTGATGGATTCCAAAAATTTATTTTCCTTGCCTTCATTTTGCTCTCTTGCATCATTTATTCTTCATGTTATTTTAGGGAAAATTTCAGAGAGTTATAGAACACAAGGTTCTAGTTTGCCGGACAAATTTGTTTGGAGTGCTACTACAAATTTGTGAAGATCATTGTATCCTGGGAGATAGACGCCACATAACCGTAAGTACCGTAACGGGGCGAATTTGTCTTAAAGACAGAGAGTCACACACTCGACTTGGTCTTTTTATTTTTCGTTCGGTTCGATAAAATAAATTTTATAAGTTATTTATTTGATTTTGTTTCAATTTATTTATTGTACACAGAAGATTGTTTCAACAATCTTAAGACAGATTCGAATTATTCTGTTTACAGAATTTTTCGTATATTTCCTTTCTTCTTTCTTCTTCTTACAGAAATTATTTTCTGTGATTTTACAAAATAATATTCTAGTTGGAAAACAAATAGTAGTAATATACTGTTTGACAGATAGTAGTAATATACTGTCTATTTTCTTTGATAACTAGTAACAATATATTGGTGTCATTAACAATTCAGAATATTTATTTGTGAAGTTTGTCAGAAATTAATTTTGATTTTCTTAAATAATTTCTGAGTGTTCATTAATTAAAAATAAATTAGTTTTTTTTTTTAATTATTGAAGTGTTACAGAAATTTAATTTTCTGTGTGGAATTAATTTGGTTAAATAAAATTTTATTTTATTTCCAAATTAATTGAAAAATAAAAGTTACATTCTTGTTTCTTTTATTTTTACAGAATTTAATTCTGTGAATTTGGATTAATTTTCTGTGCAGTATAAATTCTAATTATAATTTTGTTTTATAATTTAGAATTCATGGCTACTGAAACTAATGCCCAAACAAGTACTAGTGTGGGGGCTGCAATTGCGCCAACCCCCTCTCCTGTAGTGACAGTACCGGTAAATCACGGTGAGAAGCCAAAGAAGTTCTTTAGAACTGATTTTAAAAGATGGCAACAGAAAATGCTGTTATATCTTACAAATCTAAACCTGGCTCATTTTCTCCATGGGGATGCTCCTATTTTGAAAGAGGATGAAACCAACCAGCAAGTGGTTGCTGCGGTTGATGCCTAGAAACATGCTGATTTCCTTTGCCGAAACTACATCTTGAACAGACTTGACAACACATTATACAATGTCTATAGTCCTATCAAAACAACAAAAGAACTTTGGGAGTCTTTGGAGAAAAAAATACAGAACGGAAGATGCCGACTCAAAGAAATTTGTGGTTAGCAAATTTCTAGACTTTGTAATGGTTGATTCTAAAAATGTGATCAGCCAAGTTCAAGATCTCCAACTCATTCTGCATGACATTCACGCAGAAGGCATGTCTCTCAGTGAATCCTTCCAAGTTGCAACCTTAATTGAGAAATTACCACAAGGCTGGAAGGAATTCAAAAACTACCTCAAACACAAGCGCAAAGAATTGTCTTTAGAAGAATTAATTGTGCGTTTGAGGATTGAGGAGGACAACCGCAATTCTGAAAAGCGGGCTGGTAAGCATCTTATGAAGTCCAAGGCAAATGTGGTGGAACATGCTCCAAAAGCAAAGAAACGGAAATTTTCTATAGAAAGTTCATCACAAGGCTCTAAAGGAGGGGAAATTAAAAAGTACAAGTTTAATGGCAAGTGTTACATCTATGACAAAGAGGGACACCAGGCCAAAGATTGTCGTAGCAAAGGCAAAAGTAAAAGAAGAACAAGCAAGAAGCCTGCTCAAGCCCATATGACCGAAGTGGACAATTTTTCCAATGGTGTAGATGACATCAATCTTTCTGTAGTTGTTTCCGAGGCAAATCTTGTCGGAAATCCTAAAGAATGGTACGTGGACACTGGTGCTACTCGCCACATTTGTGCCGACAAAAAGATGTTCACATCTTATTCTACAGTGGACAACGATGAACAACTTTTTATGGGCAACTCCTCAACTTCCAAAGTTGAAGGACAAGGGAAGATTGTTCTTAAGATGACATCTGGAAAGGAACTCACTCTTAACAATGTGCTGCATATACCAGACATTCGCAAGAATCTTGTTTCCAGATCTTTGTTGAGTAAGAATAGGTTTAGGCTAGTGTTTGAGAGTAATAAATTTGTACTTACTAAGAATGGGATGTATGTAGGAAAAGGTTACATGTCTGGTGGCCTTTTCAAGATGAATGTAATGACCGTTGTACCCTCAGTTATTAATAAAAATACATCTTTTTCTTACTTGCTTGAGTCTTCAAATTTATGGCATGGTAGACTAGGACATGTTAATTATGGATCTTTACGTGGATTAATTAATATGGAATGTTTATCTAAATTTGACATTGATTCAAATCATAAATGTGAAATTTGTATTGAGGCAAAATTGTCCAAAACTCCTTTTTATTCAATTGAAAGAAGTTCGGAACCACTTCAATTAATTCATAGTGACATTTGTGATTTTAAATCAATTCAAACTAGAGGTGGGAAAAAGTATTTTATCACTTTTATAGATGACTGTACTAGATATAGTTATGTTTAATTCGAACTAAGGATGAAGTTTTGGAAACTTTCATTCAATACAAGAATGAAGTTGAAAATCAACTTGGTAAGAAAATTAAGAAACTCAGAAGTGATAGAGATAGTGAATATGAATCACCTTTTGGTGAATTTTGTAAAGAACATGGAATAATTTATCAAACCACCGCTCCTTACTCACCTCAGCAAAATGGAATTGCTGAAAGGAAAAATAGGATTTTAAAAGAAATGATGAATGTCATGTTAATAAGCTCTGGATTACCTCAGAACTTGTAGGGGGAAGCAATACTTTCTGCAAATTATATTTTAAATAAAGTGCCCCGAAAGAAAGTGAATCAAACACCTTATGAAATGTGGCATGGAAGAGTACCATCCTACAAATACTTAAAAGTGTGGGGGTGTTTGGCTAAAGTGGCTATTCCTAGTCCTAAAAAAACTAAGATAGGTCCTATGACCATTGATTGCATTTTCATTGGTTATGTCAAAAATAGTAGTGCATATTGGTTTTTGATTTATAAATCAAAACATACCGAAATGCATGTAAATACTATTATTGAGTCTCGGAATGCATCATTCTTTGAACATGTATTTCCAAATAAGACTAGACAAGAGACTAGTACTAATAAAAGATCTTTTGATGCTATTACTAGTAATGATCAAGAACAACATCAAGAGCAAGAGATAGATCAAAATGAGGAAGAGGAACTTAGGCGTAGTAAATGTGCTAGAACCTCAAAAACTTTTGGTCCAGATTTTCTAACATGTTTATTAAAAAATGAGCCTTTAACTTTTAAAGATGCTATGTCCCATCCTGAAGCTCCTTTATAGAAAGAAGCTGTCAATAAGTGAAGTTGAATCCATCTTGCAAAATCACACTTGGGAAGTAGTGGAGTTACCACCAAGTTGTAAACCTCTTGGATATAAGTGGATTTTCAAAAGGAAAATGAAAGCGGATGGATCAATTGACAAATACAAGGCAAGACTTGTGGTCGAAGGTTTTAGACAAAAAGAAGGTCTTGATTACTTTGACACTTACTCACCAGTTACTAGAATAACATCCATTAGAATGCTAATTGTTATTGCGTCTTTATACAGTCTAGAAATTCATCAAATGGATGTGAAAACCGCTTTCTTAAATGGTGAGTTAGATGAAGAAATTTACATGGAACAACCAGAAGATTTTTCTATTCCAGGAAAAGAAAAAAAAGTGTGTAAATTGGTTAAATCATTATATGGTTTAAAACAAACGCCAAAGTAATGTCATGAGAAATTTGACAAGGCAATGATATCAAATGGATTTAAAATTAATGAGTGTGACAAATGTGTTTATATTAAAAACACAAACAAAAGTTATGTCATTGTATGTCTTTATGTAGATGATATGCTCATCATAGGTAGTAATAATGATATGATTAAAACTACCAAGAAAATATTAAATAAACATTTTGACATGAAGGACATAGGCATTGCTGATGTAATTCTTGGTATGAAAATTACCAAAAACATCAGAAGGTTATGCTTTGTCACAATCTCATTACATTGAGAAAATACTTGACAAATTCAGCAAAGATGATGATCATCTTGCTAGAACACCTGTAGATATTAATTTGTTCCTATCTAAGAATGTACAAGAAAGTATTTTTCAATTAGAGTATGCCCAAATTATTAGAAGCTTAATGTACTTGATGAACTGCACTCGCCTGGATATTGCTTATGCAATAAGTAAATTAAGTAGATATACGAGTAATCCAAGAGTAGAACACTGAAAAGCAATTATAAGGGTTCTAAGATATCTCTGATTTACTCGTAACATTGGGCTAAATTATACTAGATATCTAGCAGTACTTAAAGGTTACTGTAATACAAACTAGATATCAGATACTAGAGACTCAAAATCCACCAGTGGGTATGTCTTTACTCTTGGTGGGGTGGTTGTATCTTGGAAATCTTCCGAACAGACTTGCATTGCTAGGTCTACTATTGAATCAGAATTCATAGCTTTAGACAAAGCTGGGAAAGAGGCAAAATGGCTTCGCCACTTCCTTGAAGATATTCCAATGTGGCCAAAACCGATGCCTGCTATATGCATACATTACGATAGTCAATCAGCAATAGGTAGAGCACAGAGTCATATGTATAACGGTAAGTCACGACACATTCGTCGTCGACATAATACCGTAAGACAACTACTCTCTAATGGAATTATTTCCATTGAATATGTGAAGTCTAAAGACAACATAGTGGATCCACTAACCAAAGTGTTAGCAAGAGAGTTAGTTGAGAATTCATTGAGGGGAATAGGACTTAAGCCTATTAAATAAGAGTTACCACAACGGCAACCCAACCTAGTTGACTGGAGATCCCAAGATCTAGGTTCAAAGGGACAACCGAGTTGTGAATGACTCAGAAGGATCACTGGAGAGTCCAACTCCTACCCATTTCTAGGATGAAATAAGTGATGTCTGCAGTGTTTTAGGTTAAGTAAAATTTTAATGATTCTTATATCTAGGTAAACCTAGTGGAGTATTGCAGGATACTCTTCATAAGAATCACCTATGTGAGTGTGAACTGAGCTGGTTCTATGAGATTTGTGAAGGGCTACAAGTCTTTAGAGCACTCATGAAAGACCAGGTTGTTCAGGGCCAAAATAAACACAATAGTGAGAACTAAACTGTGTCTAGTGATATACTGTGTGAGTTCTATTGTCTTGGTTTACACAAACGACTGAACAGTTTAAGACATCATGTTCACTAGTTAGCTAGTAAATCCGATAGTGTCTCACAAGGGAAGGTTTAAAGCCAAAAGCTACCTATCCTTTGCAGAATATTTTCAATTTTTGTACTCTCTGTATTTACATCATGTTGTTGCATTTTCTCTCTGTCAATTTCATTCATGTGGGGGATTGTTGGAAAATCTATAAAGAGGTAGTTATGAATTGAAATAGACTCCATTTTGAATGAAATGGTGTAACCTTTCATGGTGTCTTTTTGTTTTAAAGGAATGGTCAAACCTCCATTTGAATGAAAGGGTGAAACCCTTTCATGGTGTCTCTTTATTTTAAAGGAAGGGTTATGTCCCTTCTTCATGCCTTTTCTATTCAAATTGAATATGTGCCAACAAAGCCTATATAAAGGCAGCCCCATTCCAATTTTGATGGATTCCGAAAATTCATTTTCCTTGCCTTCATTTTGCTCTCTTGCATCATTTATTCTTCATGTTATTTTAGGAAAAATTTCAGAGAGTTATAGAACATAAGGTTCTAGTTTGCCGGACAAATTTGTTTGGAGTGCTACTACAAATTTGTGAAGATCATTGTATCCTGGGAGATAGACGCTACATTACCGTAAGCACCGTAGCGGGGCGAATCTGTCTTAAGGACAGAGAGTCACACACTCGACTTGGTCTTTTTATTTTTCGTTCGGTTCGATCAAATAAATTATGTAAGTTATTTATTTTATTTATTTGATTTTGTTTCAATTTATTTATTGTACATAGAAGATTGTTCCAACATATTTATTATTTTATATGTGGATATGTGGTATGGATGTATAAAGTTTGTTTTAAGTTATTTGGGTTCCTTAATAGGAGGGCCCAGTAATTGTTTTATTTAGACTCAGTCCCCTCACCTATCATATCAGGATTTACATATATATATATAAGAGGGTAATTTATGTGAGTAGTTTGGGCCGAGCTGAGTCCATTTATCTTAGACATTGGGGCCGGACTACAGGCCGAAGTAAATGTTTGGATGGCACGGTCCTAGATCATCTATGCATTAAGTCGGTCAAAAATGGGCAGCTAGGGGCTTGACCTAGCTATCCCAGGCTAAACCCTGTAGAGGACCGAGGTGTTAGTAGGAGGGAGGACCGAGCTAAGGGTAGCTCTGTAGGGCACCATCTCACAGCACCGAGCCGTGTAAGCTCGGTTGAGTGTGGTACCAGCCAAGCTAAGAGATGCAACCATGTCACTTGGTTGGCAGTGAGTAGTGTGTTATCAGGATAGGCATTATCCTTGGGAGTGTGATTCTTAGGAGGACTCTGCTAAAAAGAGTTAGAATCCTACTAGGATTGTGCTAGGTGGAATCTATAAAAACTCATGACAGGATCTATGTACAGGTATCACAATTCTTACTCAAAAATACACTGAGCTTATTGTTTATTGTCTAGTTGTTGACTTAGGCATCGGAGGGGTTTTTGGCACACACTCGCCGGCTAGCTCACGTTTGTGTTTTCAGGTAGCAAAGCGACGCCGTTTAGAGGAGTGCAAACTTGATCAATAGGATTATACGAGAAGATTATTCTGTGCTCGTACAATGTATATGTGGATTAAAGAGTTATTAGTTCCATTGAAAAATAACCTAAAGATTAGAAGAAGGAGAAGAAGAGCCGGTGTTAGGGTTTTTCAATTGTGAAGACTATTTCTCAGTATCTCATGATGATGGCGAGATTAAACGATGCTTATTTAAATCTATTAAAGTTTAGTTTACTCAGATTATTATGATGTTTTAAATCCTAATATATAGATCCCGAAAATCTTACATGTGGTATCAGAGCTAATTATATTAGGATTAAAATTTATAAAGATTAAAGTCATATTAATCGTATTTTGATTCATGAATCTTATATAAATTATTGTGATATATATTATTTTGATGCTTGACAAAAGGACTTATGTTTGTAAATAATCACATTAGGTATGGTTTATTGTGCTAATTTTATGTTTGTAATGTTGCTTATAAATAGGGATTTAGACAGTTCATGCGGCTATTTATATATTAAAATTTGCATTTAATATTTTAAATAAAATCATGTTGAATAAATGTGATTATATGTAAAGGATTAACATTTTAGGTTGCATGATGATTTATAAATTGTATTATTATTAATACACAAATAAAGTTTTAAAGGTGGATAAATATTTATTTTTGATGTAGTCCTAGTTAGAGTTTTTTTTTTTTTTTTTTATCAATGCGGGTGATACTGTCAAAATGGTTAACTCGTTGAGATTTAAAGTGATTTTCCAGTAAGGATTCTGGGAAATTCTAAAATTATATCACTCAAAACCTATTCAAAGCTGCCAATGTGTATAAATTTTGTGCTGCTTCTCTTGGTCCCCGAATCTCGATCTGCAAATTCATTTGGAATAAAGACACCCCTCCCAAAATTCAATTCTTCAACTGGTTGGCATGGAAAGACAGAATCAAATCAGCTGTTTTCCTTCAAAAAATTGGGATTCTTGGTACCAATGCTGCCACTCAATGTACTTTCTACAGATCAGAACCTGAATCAGCCAGTCATCTGCTTCTATTTTGCCCATTTTCTTGGAATAGTTGGGCAGCAATGATGTAGTGGTGGGGGTTTCAATGGGCAATACCTGGTTCGGTTGATAATCTTTTCCATTGGTGGAAGGGTGGCAAGTTTAAAAGACTGGAAAGAAAGATCTGGGATGCTCTACCTCTAATTGTCCTATGGTCACTTTGGAAGCAGAGGAATGAATGCATTTACAATGGAAGGCAGCCTAATTGCTTTGAGTTGAGTGAGCTAATCAAGTTTAGGCTTGCATTATGGATCAAGGCCTCAGTAAAAGACATCCATTACTCAGTGACGTACTTATTACTCAATCTTAATCATGTGTGAGTCTGCCTTTGAGAGTGTTTTGTTACTTGCTTCCGAGAGTTTGGCTGCTTTGCTCCTTTTTTTCTCTTTCATTGTTGTTTTTTGTTTGATTTGTCTTGGTTGGTTCCTCACCATCCTAGGTTGGAGCTAGCATATGATTGAGCTTTCTACTCGGTGCCAACCTAGTTGGGATCGTCTAGTTTAGCTATAATTCTTTCGACTCTTGCCAGCTTCATTGATGCTTGTGATGTACTTTGTACTTCCCTTATTATCAATGAAGTTCCTCTTTTGCTGATCAAAAAAAAAAAAAAAAAACCTATCCAAAGGGGTTACTTCTTGTGTTAATTTCAGAGGTAGTGTGAGTTAATAGTAAGGGAAATTTTACTGTTTTTGAAAAAATTATTTATCCAAAGGAGATAGTTTTTGATAAATCATTCTTTCTAGTTGACTTGTTTAAAGATATTAATTGTGTCCTATATATATTTAACCCAAAGGTGTTTATACAATGATACATTCTAGAACATCATATTGTTGAGATTTATTTACTGCCTGTTATCGTGATATTATAATTATTGTTCATGTATAATTAATTAAGATTGTATTGAAATTTAAAGATGATGATTGTATCCTAAATATTCAGCCCAAAGATGTTTATATAGTGATACATTATGGTGCATCTTAGAATATTGTTAAAGTTCATTTACAGCATACTCTTGTGAGATTATAATAATTGCTTTATGTATAATTAAAAATTGGAGATGTAAAAATACAATCTATACATTCAATCTAAAAGTGATACATTTTAAATATATGATAATATTAATTGTGGTGATGAGATTATTATTGTCCATATATAGTTGATTGATATTATATTAAATTGAAGACAATGAAGGGAGATATTTTTATGATAATCAAATGTACTCCATTAAAATTTTGATTATGAATCAATTAAATGATATTGGGTTAGCTTTAAGACTAACTAATTTAGATATTGGTATACTCGAGAATGTGCCTTCTTAATCCTTTATATAACATCTCAATATAGCATAGAGTTTTAAAATATTCACTAGATGATTTCTTATAATAAAATATACATCATACTTTACAATGCTCTATATACGTGTATGGCATGTTTTAAGTTATTTGGGGTCTTTAATGAAAGGGTCCAATAATTGTTTTATTTAGACTTAGTCCCCTCTCTTATCCGATTAAGGTTTAAGTATATCTATATATATGTGGATCAAAGGGTTGTCAATCTCATTGAAGGACAACGCAAAGATTAGGAGAAGGAGAGGAAAAGCCGGTGCTAGAGTTTTCCAATTGTGAAGACTATTCTTCAGTATCTCATGACGATGGCGAGATTAAACGGCACATATTTAAATCTATTAAAGTTTAGTTTAATAAGATTATTATGATGTTTTAAATCCTAATATATAGATCCTAAAAATCTTATAGAAACAACCTTTCCTTGTGTGATTACTTTTTGATTTTCTAATTTTTTATAAAAAGAAGTATAAAAAATAGATAGAGTAATGTAATAATTTGATTTTATTTTTTTATTTTTTTTAACTATTTTAGTCAAAAAGTTACTCCCCAAACAACTTTGTCACTATTACACTATTTGTCACGACCCAAACCCGGCCCTATGGGTTTAGCACCGTAACTGGCCAGTAATCCGAGATTACCGAAGGCCTGCTGAACAGTAATACAGTTAAACAGAGTACAGGGCCTGGTGGAAGCCAATACAGTAAGTAACTAGTGTCCATTGAGCTGTGAAAATCTGTATGCCAAAAACATTTTTCATGCATTCATACAGTTCAGAACAGTACAGTCTATATACGGTCTATACCATCATATACAAACATTCAGTACGGGGACCTAATCCCTCGATAACAGTACAGTAAAACAGTAAACAGTCTATACAGTAGTACAAAACAGTAAGGGGACCGATGGGGGACACAAAAACACCCCAAGCCATAGCATGGCAACTCGGAACCTCGCAGTGAGGCACATAGGCTGGCTTGACAAAACTGGGGACTAACCCACGCTCCTAGCTCCGGTCTGGCTGCTGAGAACCTACATATATATATAAACAGTGAGCCAAAGCCCAGTGAATAACATAAAGCGTAAAGAGGTTGTGAATGAATGTCCTTACAGTAATGTAAACAGTTCATTAAAAAGTATTTCAGTCTTTCAGTATTTCAGTCAATCAGTCATATGTGGTACACCCATTAGCCTATAAACAGTAGGTCCAAAAGGACCGGGTCTTAACAGACCCAACAGTAATGATGGCCATCAATCAGTAAACAGTATGGTTCCACAAGGGAACCGACAGAGCTCTGTAACAGTAACGGTAAACAGTAAGTGATAAGGATGCCACAATACAGTTCAGAATACAGGACATACATTCATTCAGTAAATAATATCAGTTCAATAAACAGTTCAGTTCAGTATTCAAAAGATAACCATTTTGAACATATCTTTACACAATCGTTACTCACAGAGATTGGGCTAACAGCAGCTAGAGCGCGTCCCCGAGAGCCAACCCTAAACAGTTAACAAATAGAACACACACTAAGTTTCACAGTCGGGAAGGATGATAATTAAATCCCTAAATTTCCTCGGTGTGGTTCTACGTCTAATCCTCATTAAGATGCCTTAAACTAGGCCTAAGAATGCCTAGGATGAGATGAGGATGCAAAAATACAGTTGGAAGGCATTTTTCAAAAGTTGCTGAAAACAGGGGTCTCGCTCGAGCGAGCCTTCCTTCGCTCGAGCGAGGTTGCAAAATCAAAGGCTTCGCTCGAGCGAGGAATCCTTCGCTCGAGCGGTCTGATGAAATAGTGAAAGTACTGGATGCTCGATTTTTACGCTCGAGACACCAATCCTCCGCTCGAGCGTGGCTCAGAGGAAACGTTGGTCGCTCGAGCGAGGAATCCTTCGCTCGAGCGAAGAAGCCAAATCTGGAATTTCCAGATTTGCCTTCCAAGCTCAAACCAAGCATTCCCAACTCAATTCTCAACCTCTTGGGCCCAAATTCTGGAAAATACATCCCAAAACAATGTATAACAAGTTTCAAAAGCCAATTTATGAATTCAAGCCCTAAAGGTGAGTCAATTAAATCCAAAATTCAAACCCATTTTCAAGAACTATTTAAAACATGCAATGCATGAGCTTTAAACCAAAATTCCAGGTTCAAATTTTGCTCTAATGAGCTCAATAGTTGGAAAACAAAATGAAAACATGGACTTTGATAGAAACATGAGCATGCATGCACAATCCATCATGAATTCAACTTCAAAATGCACCAATTCAAGCATGCATGCAACAATGGAGTTCCAATTCAACATATGTGAGCAAATTCATGACTTAACTTCTCTATAACCATGATATATGCAAGATGGAACTCAAAGACAACAAGAAGAAGATGGATTTTCTTACCTAGGTCTGAATTACTAGGTTTGGAAGCACAATTTAACAATCAACCTTCAAGTCTTCAAACAATTCCACAACAATGGCAAGATGAGCTCAAGTCTCTCTAAACTCTCTCTCATTCTATAATTCGGTGGCCTCAAGAAGCAAGGTTGAAGAAGTGGTGTCTCTAAGTGTAAGATGGGATTAGAGTGTTGGCATAGTGGGCCACTAAGTGTGGTAATTTAGTAATTAAGGCAACTCTTGTATTTGGATCATTTAATCTAATTGGATCATTCCTAATCAATTTTCAGATAAATATACCATAAAATCACAAATATTCTACTGATCCCAAAACTCTAAACGGTTCCTAACTCGGCCGCCGATAAGGCCTTCAATTAGCAGTTTAAACATATGAATTCAAACAGATAATCAATCAATCAAACAGATGCAATATGCAATTCAATAGATAAACTTATTCAATTTCAGTTTCGATTTCAATCAGTCCATTCAGTACTTCACTTAATTCAATTATCAGTCATTATCAGTTCAGTTTAGCAGTAACCAGTAGCTAATTCAGTAGTTTATCGGTAATCAGTACGAGGGTTGTTACACTCTTTTTCTTCTTGTTTGTGATAGTTGTGATTTTTATTCTTCATAATTATAACTAATTATCCCATGTGTTCACCATCAGCTTCATTTTGATAATTCAAACTGTTCATTTATATGCATATTATTTATAAAAAAAAATTACGTCATTTCGATAATCATAAGTTTTTCATTTTAATATATTTGTCTCTAAAAAAATAAATCATCTATTTTTAAAAACGTACTCTCTTTTTTTTAAATTAACAAAGAAGAAACTTTATTAATGAAAAGCATAGTACAAGTACAAATATAACAATATCAATAAAGGATGGGAAGTGCCAAAGCATCACAGTGTGTAAAATCATTCCAACTATGTTCACATCAAAATATACACACAATCTTTTATTAACACAACACCCAATTAGTGGGTAACCAACCTAGGAGACAAATTAAAGAAAATAAAATAAAACACACACTAGCAAACCATGAACAGGGCAGCAGGCCAAAGTCCCCAGAACTGCCCATTTGCAAGTCTCAACAACAAAAACTAAAACAGCTTGAATCAATACCCTCATGGATTCGCACAAATTAGCCAAGAATACTAGAGCCCAAGTGTACTGCTACAGATAATCCTTGATGGAACGCAATCGAAACACAAGGTCACTAATTTTAATTGAATTGCACACTTCCTTCCCTTTTGACCAGACGAGGATTTTGAATTTTATACTTTCCAAAACCTCTTCTCAATTTTCAAAAGCATACTTATCATTCATTTTTTTTTAAAAAATAAATGTGATAAAATAAAAAAATTACGATTATCAGATTAACTTAATTTTTTTCTATAAATAATATACAATTCAATGGTAATTCTATAAAATAAACAATTCAAATTATTGAAACGGGACTCATGACGAGTCTAATAGACCCCTCAAATTTTTTTCAAATTTAAATTAAAATATAAGAGAAATTAAACACTTTTCTGAACTCTCTTGGCACAACAACAATAACTAGCCACCGAAGTTGGAAAAATATTCATAAACGTACAACAAATGCAAATATTTGGCCCCATTAACAGAAACCAGGAAAGAACGAGGAAAGTATATTTTAGGCTCCATTTCAATGGGAAGCTGCAGCAATAGGGATTTTTATTTTTTTTTTAGTCAGCGAAAATTAGTGATAAATTGTTAGATTAGCACATCGAGGCATTAAAACTCACACCCATATACCTTGTAAAAAAAATCTTGCCCTCCCTTTCCACTCTTAAGAGTGGAAGGCAAGACCTCTCCTTAGAGACTTGATAGCCAAAGAGCTAACCAACTAGGTTAGAGCCCATTGGTTCAGCAATAGTGATCTTTAAACCGATGGATAACAGATGTAATTAATTTGATTAAATTAATATAATACAAAAATAAACACAAAATTGATATAATTAAAACTACAATAACTAGTTGACATAAGGAGGAAATTACACAATCACGAGTTTAAATTGTAAGCAGAATTTAAGTACTAAAATTTTATACAGATTAATATGACCTTATACTCTCTATATATAGAAATTCTATTTGTAAGTCATTTTTCGACTCAAAATTAATCGAAAAATATTTCAATGGGAAGGTGCAGAAATAGTGATCTTTAAAACGGATGGTGATAATGGATCGTGATCAGTTCATGGTGGCGATGGGAGCAATGCAAGCACGAACACACAGCCCACCACTGCTGCAACAGTTCCAACTACAAATGTTGGCAAGTTACCTCCACCGAACAGCTGGTCCCATGGTCCGCTTGTAAGTGAAACCACCAATTGTTTTCAACACTAGCTAGCTAAGATTAGTTTAACAAGTTACCTCAGCTACAAGTCATATATATCATATATCCATGCAATAATATTAATAAGTGCTTGAAACTTTTTTAAAAAATAATGACATTTTTTTTTTTTTTTTGAGGATTTAATAAAAAATTCCACTGAAAAATAAATAGTCCAACCGTTAATCATCATAAAAAAAAAAAAAGAAAAATAAAAGAGAGGATAACACTTCCTGTTTGGTTGGAAAGAAAAATGAAAAAATAAAAAAGAAGGAAAGCATGAATATAATGTTGTGTTTGGATTAATAATTTGAGGAAGTATTTTGTGAAAAAAAGGGAAAAAGAAAGAGAATGAATAAAATAAAAGTTTTTTTTTCAAATTTTTTCTCCAAATTTTTTGCTTTAAATCTTTGATCCAAATACAGTCTAAATATATCTATGAATTTTTTTTCTTTTTTCTTTTCTTTTTTGTTTTTGTTTTTGTTAGCCCTATAAGGATTAAGCCTCTAATTGAATCATGAGGATTTCATTACAATCTAAAAATGCTTACATATACCATTTTTCTTCATTTTTTTCAATAGGAAAATCAAACTCATTCTCTGATGATTGAGATGTGAGTGGTGACAGATGATTGAAGCTTATACATTATTAATGTTATGTTATAAATATTATGATATTATTATGAGCGGTATCATATAAATATTATGAATTATTTCAGTAAGAAGTATTATGAATTTTTTTGTGAAAAAATGTTTTGAATTATTACAAAAACAATTTAATTATGTCAAGTATGTATGTTCTTTTCAAACGTGCACACCGTAACTACTTTCAATAAAATTTTATATTAAGGTTATGTTTGGGATATTATTTTGGGTTAAAATAGTCATATAAAACAAAATTGGTTATTTTAGTCAAATAATCAGTTTTTTGGCTTTTTGGCTTTTCAGTTTTTTTAACCAAAAAAGTCAACTTTTTTACCAAAAACAATCCAGCTTTTTGCAAAAAAAAGCACTAAACAAGTCAAAAAGCCAAAAAGTCAGTTTTTTATCAACTTCCCAAACTACCACAAAATGTCACATCTAACTCATAATTATTTTATTTTTTCTCTCACAAAAATCGAAAAAGTCAAAAAATTTATCCCAAACAAGCCCTTTCTAGCCCTAAGTTAAAATAGCTAAAAAATCAAAAAACTAATCCATATCACAAAGGAAGGCTAAATTTGATATAAAATTTGATATTATTGATTTTTCTGACAAGCTGAAAAAAAAAAATGTGTTTACTATAGAATCTAATATAATCGATCCGTCAGCGCAAGAAATTGTGTTTCTTATAGAATCTAATAAAAAAAAAATGTGTTTATTATAGAATATAATAAAAAAAATGAGCGGTTCTCATTAGCAATCCTGAGGCCACAGTATCCAATAAAAAAATGTGTTTATTATAGAATCTAATAGAAAAAAGGGCAAGAAATCCTGAGGTCACAGCATCCAATCGATCCGTCAGCGAGCGGTTCTCATGAGCAAGGTCACCCACAAGATTTTCCAACCGCGTTACTCTTTCTTTCAAGGCATCCATGCCAGAAACCATTAGAGCATAACCGTGCTTTGATACCAATTGTTATAGGGTCAATTTTCGTTTTCAATTTCTAGCCTGTAATGGCGCTGAGTTACAGCACTTAGTCTCAGCCAAGCATGCACAAATTACCCACTATAAGTTTTGTAAGCAAGCAAGCATACACAAATAGATTACAGGAACCGTTCCCAACCTTTATTATCACTAAATAATACAAGGATACATGAGTATTCGTACAGATAACATGATCTGTTTAAATCCCACTATGCCTTAACATTTATAGGCATTTTACAAATAAGTTATAAGCAGTTGACACCCCCAACTGCTAAACCAACAAGGCTGCTGCAGATTGTAATTGCTGGAAACTGTCTGGAACTGTCTTGGACCAGTCCCTGAATTCTAGCAGCCTTTGTCTTGACTTTCTGCAAGCATAACTGCTATAAACTGCCCTGTCTGTTAGCTTTGCATCATGCCAAGGAACTGCTATGAACTGCCTATCCATTTCAGCCTTTTGAACCCTCCTGAGTTTAACCTACGAAATTGTAAGTCTTGGTCTGCCATGTCTTGCCCACTGATCTGTTTGACCCAACAAGTCTATGCTGCCAGCAGTATTCGGGTTAAGTATAGCCGTTCATGTGCCCACATGAAACATTACTCGCCTTTGGGTCTGGTGGCATTGCCACTGCCACATTGTTACCTTGACTTAGGCATGCCTCCCTCATGCCTGACTTAGACCTTGACATAGGTGCAAGGTGCCACCCCATGCCAAGCTGTGTGTCCAAGTCTTAAGGTGCTAACAAACCACCCCCACCAGAAGAAGCCGACGTCCTCGTCGGTAGGGCCTCTAAGTAGTCTGTAATTTGTTTCTCAAACTGCCATAGAGTTACATCATTTTCCCAACTCGCATCCGCTTCAGGAGAACCCTTCCATTTAACCAAGTAATGAGTTCTTCGATTTTTCTTGCTTTCCCCCTCTGTCTTGTGATCCAGAATTTGTTCCACTTCTTTGTCAAACTGTTTTCTGATCACTGGAGGGGCGCGTCGGGCTTGCGTCCGTGTTAAGTTAGCCTGATCCTCATGATAAGGTTTCAGGAAACTAACATGGATTGTTGGGTGTATCTTCAACCGGTCAGGCAATTTCAGCCTATAAGCAACATTTCCCACACGTTTTAGAATTTCAAAGGGTCCATCATACTTTGGAATTAGGCCACGGTGCGCTATCTTACTACTTATCTTCTTCCAAATCTGTGGAGTAAGCTTCAGCAGCACCTTGTCTCCCACTTTGAATTCCAATGGTCTCCGCCCTTTATCAACATACTTTTTCATCCGTTTGCCTGCCTTAGCCAAACTATCTTGTGCTTCATCCAGCATGTCTTGTTTAGCTCTTGCAAACCGATATACTGTGGGACATCTACCCCCTGAGCCAATCTGTGCCACTTCATGAGGAGTAAGGGGCTGTTGCCCCGTGGCTATTTCAAATGGACTCATGCCTGTGGCAGATGACCGATGCAGATTATATCAAAACTGGGCGCTATCCAACAGGTCAATCCAATTTCTCTGACTTGCAGTCACATAATGTCGAAGGTATTCTTCCAGCAAAGTATTCATTCTCTCGGTCTGTCCATCCGTCTGAGGATGGTTTGCTGTAGAAAACTTTAATTCGGATCCCATCAAGTTGAATAGCACCGTCCAAAACCATCCCGCAAATCGGGTATCCCTGTCACTAACAATATCCTCAGGCAAAAACCAAAGTATTTCACCATATACTTATAAAATAGGTCTGCCGCAACATCGGCGGGACAAGCATGAAAGGCAGGGATAAACACAGCATATTTAGAAAAACGATCAACAACAACCATAACAGAACGCATACCGTTCACCTTTGACAACCCGGATATGAAGTCCATGGAAACAGACACCCATGGCTTCGTTGGAATAGGCAACGGTTGCAGCAGTCCAGCTGCCTTCTTTCTCTCTGTCTTGTCCAGTTGGCACACTAGGCAAGTTTTGACGTAGGCTTCTACATCTTCCTCCATTTTTGGCCAACAATAGGAACGAGAAAGTAAAGCCATCATGCGTTGCTGTCCGGGATGACCTGTCCATTGCGGATCATGAGTTTCTCTAAGCAACTCTAATCTTAGCCCACCAACACTAGGGATATATAATCTATCTCCTTTGCCGTGGAGTAGATCATTTTCCAACCAATAGCGACGCACAGTGCCATCTTTCACTTGCTGAACTAGCCTTTGATATTCAGAATCAATTGCAGCACTTGCCCGAATTCTTTCCAACAACTGAGTTTCAATGTTTGATATCGCAGCAACGTAGTCCACAATTTCCTTCTGACTCAAAGCATCAGCAACCTGGTTGTGGCGCCCAGGTTTGTGTCGCCATTTGAAGTCATACTTTTCAAGGAATTCCTGCCATCTGGCCTGTCTTGGAGACAACTTCTTTTGTGTTTTGAAGAAAGTATTTGCCACATTGTCCGTTAATACCATGAATTTGGTTCCCAGCAGGTAAACTCTCCAAATCTGAAGACAATGCACAACCGCTGTCATTTCCTTTTCATGGGCAGAATACTTCTTCTCAGCATCATTTAACTCCCGACTTTCGAACGCAACCGGGTGCCCCTCTTGCACCAAAACACCTCCAATAACCTTATCAGATGTATCAGTATGTAATTCGAATGGAAGTTCAAAATCAGGTAACCGCAAAACCGGTTCACTTGCAACAACCACCTTCAATTTGTCAAAGGCCGCTTGACAATTTTCATCCCACTTCCAGGGTCTGTCCTTTTTGAGCAAATCCGTGAGGGGTGCTGCCTTCTTTGAGTATCCCTCAATGAATTTTCTATAATAGTTGGCCAAACCCAAAAAGGAGCGCAACTCAGTCACTTTGCATGGTGCTTGCTAATCCATGATTGCTTGCACTTTTCTATTGTCCAGCTTTACGTGGCCTTTGCAAATTACATGCCCCCAGAATTTAATTTCCCGCTGGGCAAACTCACATTTTTCCTTCTTGACATACAACTGGTGTTCTCGTAACCGAGAAAACACCATCCGAAGGTAGGACAAGTGATCCTCTAGGGACTCACTATATATTACAATATCATCCAAATAAACAACAACAAACTGATCGACATAATCATTGAATACATCATTCATAAGATTACAAAATGTAGCCGGGGCATTAGTTAACCCAAACGGCATTACTAGGAACTCAAAAGACCCATACCTCGTAACACATGTGGTCTTTGACTCATCACCTTCAGCCACTCGGACTTGCCAATAGCCAGCACGTAAATCCAATTTTGTGAAGTAAATGGCCTTGCACAATCGATCAAATAGGTCTGCCACCAAAGGGACTGGGTACTTGTTCTTTATAGTCACTTTGTTGAGAGCCCAATAATCAACACACATGCGCAAACTTCCATCTTGCTTCTTTTGAAAAAGCACTGGGGCACCGTAAGGGGCTTTGGATGGTTGGACCAGACCAGCATTCAATAAGTCCGTCAATTGCCTTCGCAACTCCGTGAGTTCCATTGGGGACATTATGTAGGGTGCCTTCACTGGAGGCTTAGCACCCGGAATCAACTCTATTTTGTGATCAGTGGCACACCGAGGACGCCGAGGAGGAAAGGACTTTGGTAACTCCGGAGGCATCACATCCTCAAATTCCCTCAACACTTCTGCCACTTCATCCGGCACTTCTACTGATAGATCGGGTTTGATTTCCACCAAGGCAGCAAGATAAGTCTCTACGCCCTTTTTCAAACCGTTGTGCACTTGAATGGCTGAGAGGGTCTCCGTCTTCCTCTTTGTGCCCTTGCCTTTGTCTGATTTACTGCAACCCGTGACAAAGCAAGGCTTGTCTTCATCCAAAATAAGTATCCCACCCAAATATGGCATCAAAGCCACTTTTGCAGTCACAAAGAAATCATTTCCTAAGATGACATCGAAATCATCCAAAGGAACCACCATCAAGTTAACCCGTCCAGTCCAATCTCCGACTGTGATCGATACTTTGGAAGTCATTCCTTGTACCAATTGAGCCACTGAGTTTACTGCCTTGATTCGACTAGTGCTTTGGGTAACTTGCAATCCGAGGATCTTTACAACTTTTTCTGACAGAAAGTTATGCGTGGCACCGGTGTCTACCATTGCCGCAATGTCAGTACCCGCCAATGTCGCCTTGATGTGCATTAGACCAGTAGTAGGGGCTTTGTTCACATGAATTGCATTGAGCAATTGTAAGGGGTTTACCCTAGTCGGACCCTCAGAATCCGACTCCCCTTTGCCATCTTCTACGACCATAGCGTTAAGTTTCTCACGTTTGGGACAGTCTTTTGCTCTATGGGGTCCATCACAGATAAAACAACCCTTGTTAGATTTCCCACCATTGGTCTGAGAAGAATCCCCTTTTTGTTTGTATTTGGAACTGTCTTTGCCCTTCTTGAAACCAGCCTTTTTCTCTGCAAACTTCTCTTTCCCTTTCTTCTTGGTTTTGCTGGTTTCAGACGTGGGTTCTTTGCTTAACTTGTAGTCAAGCAACCCATCCGCTGCAGCCATGGCAAATGGCAAATCCTTGACACCGAGTCTCCGAAGTTCCAACTGGGCCAAATTCTGTAACCCAGACATAAAGTTGAAGAGTTTATCTTCCTCCGACATGTTCTTGATGTCAAGCATCAAAGAACTAAATTCCTTCACATAGTCCCTTACCAATCTGGAATGCTTCAACCGTTTCAAGGCATCTCTTGCAATCCAAGATGTGTTGCAATGAAGGAATTATTCCTTCATTTCCTTCTTAAGAGTCTCCCAAGTTGAGATCTCTGGCCGAGCGTCATCCCCGACATGTGTACGCCACCAAAGTTTAGCATCACCAGTAAGGTACATGCTTGTGATTGTAACCTTTTCTCCTTCTGGCACATGAGCAACCTTGAAGTACTACTCCATGTCCCACAAAAAATTCTCAAGTTCCTTCGCACTCCGATTTTCGCCAAAAGCTTTAGGGTCTGGAACTTTGATTTTCGAATGAGTCTTTTCCGAATTCATATGCCCACAGACAGCCTTCTTCAGAAGGGACAGTTCATCCACAACTTCTTGAAACTTGTCTTTCCAAGAATCCGAAATGGCTAGCACATCCGTCAATATGTCTTTGAACCGATCTGCTGTCGAGGTCTCAAAGGCAAGAAACCCTGAGGCCACAACATCCAATCGATCCGTCAGCGAGCGGTTCTCATCAGCAGGGTCACCCACAAGATTTTCCAACCATGTTACTCTTTCTTTCAAGGCATCCATGCCAGAAACCATTAGAGCATAACCGTGCTTTGATACCAATTGTTACAGGGTCAATTTTCGTTTTCAATTTCTAGCCTGTAATGGCACTAAGTTACAGCACTTAGTCTCAGCCAAGCATGCACGAATTACCCACTATAAGTTTTGTAAGCAAGCAAGCATACACAAATAGATTACAGGAACCGTTCCCAACCTTTATTATCACCAAATAATACAAGGATACATGAGTATTCGTATAGATAACATGATTTGTCTAAATCCCACTATGCCTTAACATTTATAGGCATTTTACAAATCAGTTATGAGCAATTGACACCCCCAACTGCTAGGGCAAATTCAAACCTACAAGGTTGCTACAAATTGTAACTGTTGGAAACTGCCTGGAACTGTCTTGGACCAGTCCTTGAATTCTAGCAACCTTTGTCTTGACTTTCTGCAAGCATAACTGCTATAAACTGCCCTGTCTGTCAGCTTTGCATCATGCCAAGGAACTGCTATGAACTGTCTATCCATTTCAGCCTTTTGAACCCTCCTAAGTTTAACCTACGAAATTGTAAGTCTTGGTCTGCCATGTCTTGCCCACTGATATGTTTGACCCAACAAGTCTATGCTGCCAGCAGCATTCGGGCTAAGTATAGCCGTTCATTTGCCCACATGAAACATTACTCGCCTTTGGGTCTGGTGGCATTGCCACTGCCACATTGTTACCTTGACTTAGGCATGCCTCCCTCATGCCTGACTTGGACCTTGACATAGGTGCAAGGTGCCACCCCATGCCAAGCTGTGTGTCCAAGTCTTAAGGTGCTAACAGTAGTCCACCAAAGCTGCGCCTTACATCATGAGAAGATGATTGGTTACGTGCATCTCCCTTGCAAAATGTCTATGGACAATCAATTATCCAGATTTATAAAAAAAAAAAAAAAACTTATTTATCATAAATTCTTATCATTAAAATTACTTTAGAAATGAAGTATAAAATATAAATTTAACATTAAAAAAATGTGAACTAATATCTAAAATGATCATCATATTATTTTAGGAAAATAACAAATCAGTAAAAATTCTAAATATAAATTACAAATTAATGATAGATTTTATCAATATTAATGATACAAGTCTTAAATTGTTTCATGTCCTTGTAATAATTTTTTGAAAGTACAGCTCGATGGTAATTCTCTCTTTTTTTATAAATTTTTTTTTGAAATAATTTTTCTAAATGATACCATTGGTCAAACTTGAGATCAGCATTGTAGATAAAATTGTTTGGCCTTTTCCAATAATTGAAGCATACTCTCATCTCAAGTGGCCTATTGTTAGCATCTTCTATGTGAAGGCTGCATGGTTAGCATTGACAACACTTTCCGCCAATGTCCAACTAAGGTCACGATATGATGGTGGCATGCCAAGACAGTAAGGTGAAAAGTTGACAAAGTGCTAAGGCAGCAGCACACAATTCTTGGCCAAAGTATGGGCAGCATTTGCACAAATGCAAGGCATTAACATGACCTCAATGTGGGCTACAACATACTTGGGGGTTAAAAGCAATCAGTATACAAGACTTGATTTGGTGGCCAAGACAACCAAATTCGTGGCTGGCTTGATGAGGCAAACAACATGGCGGTTATCAACAGTTATGCATGTCTGTTGGCAACAATTACTTATGTTGGGCAAAGACAAGGCAAGCCTGAAAATTAAGAACCAAGGTTGAAAGACAGGAGCAGTTATTAGCAGTTAGTCCCAGATTTGTTCCTGAGTCCCGAGACAGTTGGGGGTGTCAACTACCATGCCACTTGGCATGCTTTCCTTGTATTGCTGGTTGTATTCTTATAACTGATTGTAAACCTATATAAGGCATGGCCATGGAACTCAAAATTCAACTAAGTATTGTAAGAGTTTCCATAGGCACTCATTTGTATTGTTGGTGCAATAATAAAAGTTGGGAATTTCCTGTAATTTCGTGCTACATTCTCTCTTACTTGTTCTAACACTTTGTGTGGGTGTGTATTGATAATTAGTTATGACTAAGTGCTGTAACTTACTGCCATACAGGTTGAAAATTTAAAACAAAAATTGACCCTATAACGCCTATCCTATATATAGACTCTCTAAGATGTGGCCCCTTGCAGTTTTGAAAAGAAGAATTTTTTTAAGATATCATATTAAAATTTTATAAGATCAAAGACATAATATTTTATAATAGTTGAAATCGTTTAATATTTTTCTAGAAAAAATTTGACTCAAAGAAATTTGTACCCGACTCAAAGAAATTTTGGCTCCAACACAGAGAAGTTTCAACTTTTATAGAGAAATTTCTCTTATTTCATAGAGAAATTTTAAAATTTCTCCAGTATGATCACAGAGAAATTTCATTAAGGGTCCTTAGGTAATAAAAAATATATCTTAAACCTCTCCTACTATACAAAGTTAGAAAGAGATATTTCACTAATTTTTCCGTTTTGAAAACCCATGCAACACATGTAGATTATTCATATTCAGATGTCTTTTTAATGAGGTAACAGAACTATGTTTGGTTCATTTTTAAATCTTATGCAAATTAATAAGGTTTTTTTTTTGGGGGGGGGGGATATGCTCAAGTAAAAATTATGTGTTCAGTAATGTATAATGATTTTATTTATAATTTATTTTTTTTAGTGAACTAAACATGATAATGTATATTTTAATAAAATAAACATTTCATTCCTATTTCATTTTAGTGAAGCAAACATTATTATCTTTATATGCATGAGCTTAAGAAGCATGGGTTTGAAGAGCAAACTTAAGTGTACAGATCACTATTACACCACGTGTCGGCGTAGTCCCACCACCACGTGCCACTAGCATTACCGCCAGCGCCGTCACCCCAGCCACCACTGAGTTCAGCATTAGCCCCAACGACCCCGCTCTCACTCCGCTATTGTACACCTTCCCTCCAACCTCTCCACCATACACCTCTCTCCCCACCCAATCAATGTCGTACAACACGAACCCAAACCAAGCAGTCGAGGTCAGGATCATCGCCAACGATAGGTACCACATGGGCTTTGGAAACTCTTTCAACGCACTCAATAATTCCCCAAAAACCCCAGAAACGGCACCGTTTCATCCTTCCTCTCCACCGAGAGCCTCGAATTTAGATCTTCACTCACAGTGCTAAGTGCGAGTATGGTTAGAGTGAGTAACAGAGTGATTGAGATTGAGAAACAGGTCTTGAGATTCGCACAGTAAACATCACAGGCCTATGTTGAGATGAAGGGGAAGAGGCGGTGAAGGTTCGAGTGCGATCTGGCGACGTAACCGAGTACGTTGCCGACAGCGGTGAATTTGTGTGACCCGAATGGCTCGAATGTATAAAAACGGCATCGTTTTACACTCAAAACGACGTCGTTTTAAGATATTTGAGTCATTCGAGCTAAGAAAATTCAGGCCACCTAATATTGTTGAAACCAAAATAAGCCAAAAAAAATACACACCGAATAAGCAAAGTCCAACAACACAATAGTTTTTTTTTTTTTTTGATGCATAAAAAATAAACAATTTATTGGATTATTAGCTTATTTAAGCCACACCATCTCTATATTTTTTATATATCTTTTCATAATAATTATAAAAATTAAAAAATAAATCATACCGAAACAGTAACTTCCGGTGACGAAGTGACTTGAAAGAGGAACAAGCCGCCTTTACTTGTTGAGACAACTCAAAAATCAAAACGTGACTGATTGTAACCCATT
The DNA here is from genome assembly GCA_036172215.1 of Camellia granthamiana. Classification (NCBI taxonomy): domain Eukaryota; kingdom Viridiplantae; phylum Streptophyta; class Magnoliopsida; order Ericales; family Theaceae; genus Camellia; species Camellia granthamiana. The sequence goes on from CM069910.1 coordinate 49,576,510, forward strand.
TTGCTGAAAAATTATTCCGTAGTTCAGGTGGCTATACTCTTCACCAATGACAGATCTCTATGTTCTTTATTGTTTTTCAATTCAACGATGATTTTATCCCTTTAAAATTAAAATTCTAGTGAGGTGGTGAGGTGTAAAGTCAAAAAAAAAAAAAAAAATCAAAATATCATATCAGATGAGTTCCACATACAAATTAAAACTATTAGAACTCACAAATTAAAACTCCAAAACATTTTGGATGCGTTTGGTAGAACTTTTTAAATATGATTTGAGAGTAGGAGTTGTATTTTGATTTTGTGAGTTTTGAAATTATGATTTAAGTGTAGAAAATTTGTTTGGTAAAAGAGTTTTGAAAAGAGTTTTGAATTGAGTGAAAATTTTTTGATGTGACATATAATATTTGATACAAAAACTTACAACTTATAACCAAACATATAACTCAAAATTCTATTAAAGCACATAAAAAAATTTTAAAAATTCGAAAAATATTTTTTTCGAATATATAAAAATTAACATATATCAATTGCAAAAAAAAAAAAAAAATGGCACTGTTTTGGTCAACCAGTGAGACGTTCGGTGGGACGACCAGTTAGGCCAAATTTCAAAAAAAAGAAAAATTTGAAAATCACGCCTCACACAGAGTTTTCTGTAGAGTTTTCTAAATGTTATGGAAATATAATTTGAACATCCTATCCAAATATCATATTGAAATGTGGGGATACAATCTTAGTTTCAAAATCGTTCCAAACACAGCCTTTTATTTTCAATTACTCAACACAAATTGTAAATCATATTTTTTTTTATCAATCACAACACCTGACCGTTGCCATCTCTGAGCATAGCTTTTTGTTATCCTCCGAAGTAAACAGCAGCAAAACTTTTAAGGCCTCCAAGAGGTTTTATAGCAATGTAGTGAACACCATCACGCTTCATTGCTTCTTCAATCGTAGGAATGTTATTGAATCGATGGAAAAATAGCCAGAGCTGGAGAGCAAAAAGTAACAACTGTAAGAAATTTTCTTAATTACTCTTCTATTGACTATATTTTGTTTGATTTTGTGAAAAATGAGTTGAAAGTAATTCAAATAGATTGACTGGTAAGAATCTAATATTATTATTGTGATCCATAAAGTTTTGGATTATGGTCCATCTTAGTGTATTTATTATTTTATATGTGGATATGTGGTACAGATGTATAAAGTCTGTTTTAAATTATTTGAATTCTTTAATAGGAGGGCTCAGTAATTGTTTTATTTAGACTCGGTCCCCTCACCTATCATATTAGGGTTTACATATATATGTGTGTATGTGTGTGTGGATTAAAAAGTTGTTAGTTCCATTGAAAAATAACTTAAAGATTAGGAGAAGGAGGAGAAGAGCCTATGCTAGGATTTTTCAATTGTGAAGACTATTCTCAGTATCTCATGATGATGGCAAGATTAAGCAGTACGTATTTAAATATATTAAATTTTAGTTTAATCAGATCATTATGATATTTTAAATCCTGATATATAGATCTTGAAAATCTTACATGTGGTATCAGAGCTAATTATATTAGGATTAAAACATATGAAGATTAAAGTCATATTAATCGTATTTTGATTCATGAATCTTATATAATTTATTGTGATATATATATATATATATATATTATTTTGATGCTTGACAAAAGGACTTATGTTTGTAAATAATCACAATAGGTATGGTTTATTGTGCTAATTGTTAATGTTGCTTATAAACAGGGATTTAGACGGTTCATGTGCGGCTAGGCATATAATGTCAAGGTATTTGTAATGACCCTCATTCTTGTCTTAGTCACGTTTATGTACATCTGCATGATTTTGTCTTGATGAGCTTGCATTTGTAGATTTTGAATGGTTTTGCCTAAGTAAAGGTCCCTGTATTGTTTTGTAATTATGTGATTTGCTTGAGTATTGCTTGTATGCTTTGTTCCTTGCTTGGTTTGTGTAGCCTAAGTCACACCCTTGAACCTCTTATACCTAGGACCATCTTGAAACCACTTTGGTTGACCTCCACCTTCACCCTGGCATATTGGCCGAGATGTCATCACCTAGGCCGAGGTGTGCATCACCTCGGCCGAGATGAGTATCATCTAGGCCGAGATGTTATCATCTAGGCATCCAACATCCTTGATCCTTGCACCTAGTGATCTTGTTCCTGGACTGGTATGGCCTATACCGAGGTGTGGCACATCTAGGCCGAGGTATGGCATAGCTAGGTCAAGTGTTATCCTTCCTAGCCGAGATCATTGAGACCTTACTTGTCGAAGCCTATGTCTTGATCCGAGATCCTTGCCTTGTCAGAGTAACCTTGTCACCTTACTTGTTGTACACACTTTGTCATATCCTTGTCTTTTCACTCAGGCACTTTTTTGAGGAAATTCAATCCGATAGTGCCACGTGTCCCAGCTGAGGGTTAAGTCAGCCGGCAGTAGAAAAAACATATCATTTGCTACATCTTTGTCCTAAAAGAGAGAGAAGCTCTAGGAAGAGAGGAAGAAGGAGTTCTTAGAGTAAGAATAGATTTCTAAGCTTGATCCTTAGAGTTTGAACCGTTTGATCCGTGTTTTGAGGTTAGAATCTTGATCTTCTCTAGTTGTTCTTTGTATATATATGATCACATTGCATGATCTAGCATGATTGACGAGCCATGCATTGATTTGAAGTTTGGTTTTAGAAAGAGAAAATGATGTTCTTGTGTTCTTTAAGAAAAACCCACGTTTTGATCCGAAAGTTTGTATCAAGATCCATGTGTTTTTGTGTTTGTTTTCATGGAATCTTCAAGTATGGGTACCCAGGTCCATGTTTTTGAACTCATATCGTGAAATCTCAGATTTTGAATAAAGAAGTTATGATTTTAGCATTCATGTTCTTCATGTTCATATTCTTCAAAAGGAAACCCAGATTTTCCAGACTTCATTTCCCTGAATGTGGTCACCGGGACCACACCTCGGCTAAAAGGTGTGGGACCTCGGCCAAGACCTGGTTGGTACTCAGCATGTTTTCCCGAGATGAAAAACAGTGTTTTAACTCCCAGTACATGTTTTGGTTTGTCTTGACTTAGTTTTGAAAGAAATGCCGGGGTCATTTACACTCATGCAAAACTTGTTTTAGGAATACATTGCACAACCATCTTTAAACATCTCGTCTTGTCTTCTTGAAATGCGTTCAGTGGACCTTGCCATGTATTTGTAGGTCTTGGACTCTTGCCTTAAGCCCTACACCTGAAGAGCTATGTGAGTGGTATTTTTAATAAAGTTATGTTCTAATGTTTTGATAAAAGTTTTGCTTGTTTCGTTTTGGAAAAGTGTTTGTTCAAGTATGAATGATTATTCCTGGTTTTATATCAGGTATTATCTTGTTTTGATGACATTCTTGGAAAGTCCTTAGTGCTAGAGGACTATAATGCAACTAGTACCCTTGTTTGAGATATCTCCCTTGCCACCGACGGTCTTGTACGGGTGGGTTTGTCTAATTGATTCCGAGTCGATTATTCCCTTGTTTTGTCAGGAATGTCATCCCTTGTACTACATTGATGCTAGTAAGCATCCCTTGAAGCTTTAAAAGACTTGATAGATGAACTTGGTTCATCCCTTGATTTTGTACAAGATATGCTATGCATTGTTTTGATAAAGATCTCGAATATCATTCATTCAAACATTTATTACTAATATCATTCACTGAGTATCCAAGCTCACCCCTCTCCTTATATATATGTAGGTGACGAGCAAGAAGGCGGTGACGCCTAGATGTCATTTGCAAGTTGTTTTGGATTCATGTTTTGCTAGCATCTTGAAGATTATGCTTCTTAGTTTGTAATTTATGTCTTTTGTATATTTCAGACTTGAGAAGCCTTTTGATCAAGATGTAATATGTACTTTATTTTATTTGTACCCAAGTTGTAAACCATGTCATGATGTATGTCATTTCATTTGATCTATGCACAGCTCTTATGGACTATTTAGATTTAAATTTATTGCTTCCGCACATGTAAGCTTCATATGTATACTTTGATTGTGTGTGAATCCTTGTAAGTTGGCCTTGGTAATCTTGGATTACTGGCCATCATGGCACTATTCTACTAGGAGCGGAATGGGGTCGTGACAGTATTATTATCTTATGTTCATGTGAGACAATAAACTAATTTCTATTTATATATTAAAATTTGCGTTTAATATTTTAAATAAAATCATGCTGAATAAATGTGATTTATGTAAAGGATTAACATTATAGATTGCATGATGATTTATAAATTGTATTATTATTAATACATAAGTAAAGTTTTGAAAGTGGATAAATATTTATTTTTGATGTAGTCCTAGTTGGGGATTTTTTTTTTTTTTTTTTTTTTTTTAATCAATGTGGGTGATACTGCTAAAATGGTTAACTTATTAAGATTTAAAGTGATTTTCCAATAAGGATTTTGGAAAATTCTAAAATTATATCACTCAAAACCTACCCACAAGGGGTTACTTGTGTGTGTTAATTTTAGAAGTAGTGTGAGTTGGTAGTAAGGGAAATTTTATTAATTTTGAAAAAATTATTTACCTAAAGGAGATAGTTTTTGATAAATCATTCTTTCTAGTTGACTTGTTTAAAGATGTAATTGTGTCCTATATATTCAACCCAAAGGTGCTTATATAGTGATACATTCTAGAACATCTAAGAATATTGTTAAAATTTATTTATTGTCTATTATTGTGAGATTATAATTATTGTTCATGTATAATTAATTAAGATTATATTGAAATTTAAAGATGTTGATTGTGTCCTAAATATTCAGCCCAACGATGTTTATATAACGATACATTATGGTGCATCTGAGAATATTGCTAAAGCTCATTCATAACATACTCTTGTGAGATTATAATAATTGCTTTATGTATAATTAAAAATTTGAGATGTTAAAATACAATCTATACATTCAGTCTAAAAGTGATACAATTTAAATATATGATAATATTAATTGCGGTGATGAGATTATTATTGTCCATATATAATTGATTGATATTATATTGAATTGAAATCAATGAAGGGAGATATTTTTATAATAATCAAATTTACTCCATTAAAGTTTTGATTATGAATTGACACGGATAGGCCCATAAGGACCACAGCCCACCGTGAGTAAACCCAGGCCCACCATTTAGACCCCGTTGCACAACCCGGTTAGTAAGACCCAGCACAGCTGGAGGCCAACTGAGCAGGGAAGGCCAATGATGCTGGGATACGCGGCAGGTGCAGAATAGGCCACGTCAGCAGACAAAGATCTGCAAAGTCTATTGCCACAGCACATCACCATTAAGGCAGCCCATCACAGCATTTATTGCGACAACACCTCTCAGCCGGAATGGCACCCCCCTCACCCTGAACAAGACGAACCACGGCATAAGCTTTCGGCGGGGAGGTCAGAACGGCAGAGACAGCGAAATGATTACCAAAGGATATAAGCAAAGCTCGAAGACAGGAAGGAGGTTAAGTTTTCTATCTCTCTCTCTCTCTCTCTCTTGCTACATTGTCTATCACCTCTTCTAATTCATACACCCGGAGGGTTCGCCGGGGGACTACCCCGTTCCCCGTTGAACTTGTTTGCAGGTTGTCCAGTGGGCTTGAGGAGCTTGGATCGGTCTAGCCCATTCACCAGGACTAACAGTAACATCAGTTGGCACCGTCTGTGGGAACTGGTTGATCCGTGCGCCAGTTGTGTTCATTGTCGCCGGAGGACCCTGTTCCAGTGACTTCTACTTCTCACCCGTCAAGTGTATGGTCACGACTAGATCCATGGCCTCTTCACCATAATGCTACACGATCACCAAACCGACCCTCCCAATCCAAACAACCCACCACAGCACTTCATTGAGCTCACCAATAGCATCAACCGTATGGCCGAACAGAACCAGGCCTTAATCAATGCTCTGCTCCAACGAAACCTCCCTATTCCTCCACCACCTCCAGATATTCCACCCCATCCAGAACAAATTCCGGGCCATGCCATCCCACAACCCCAATCCTCCCAACTCGGAGGGCTTGTAACCCCCTCAACCCACATATACATCCACCGCCTCCACCCGCACACCCATCGGTTCTAGCACCAGCCCCCGAGGGGGAAGCCAGCAGCATCCAACACCTTTCTCCCTCTGGTGGTGACAACATCCCCCCTCTGGGACGCTGAGCTCCGAGCCATGAAGCTCCAGCTACAAGGGGTCATGCAGAATATCCAGCATAAGCCCTCCACCACTGCAAACTCGCCATTTGTCGCCTCCATCCGAGACAAACCCCTGCCTGCCAAATTCAAAATGCCCACCATTGACTACTTCGATGGAACAACTGACCCGATCGACCATCTAGAGACCTACCGCACCCTCATGATCCTCCATGTCTTCCCTGACGAAATCATGTGCCGAGCCTTTCCCGTGACACTGAAGGGGGTCGGCTCGGCTGTGGTTTAGTCAGCTACCACCGGACTCGGTATCCACTTTCCAGCATCTCAGTGACTCTTTCTTGAGCCACTTCATCGGCGCCCAGCGCCAGCGACGCCCGCGCCACCCAGCTGCTCAACATCCGTCAGACCGAGGGGGAATCACCGCGCAGCTTCGTCACTCACTTCAACACCGAAGCCCTACGAGTTGCCGAAAATGACGACAAGGTCATCCTCACAGCCTTCATGGGCCGGTCTGCGGTCATCTGATTTCCTTTTCTCCCTCTCCAAGAACCCCCCGACCTCCATGGCAGCCCTACTCTCCAAAGCCTAAAAATACATGAATGCCGAGGATTCACTAGCCGCTCGGCAAGATCCGCCAGCTAAAAACCCGACCCCCCGAGAAAAGAGAAAAGACCAAGAACCCAGTAACACCAGTATCATAGCCAAACACCCCGCTATACCGACCGACCCCCCTCGTCCCCGACTGGTCAGCACCAGCCCGACCCCCCGGTTGGTTCGAGCGGTATACGCCTCTCAATTCTCCCATGGAACATGTCCTCAACCAGATCCAACGGGACTACCCCCTCAAGTGGCCTCCCCCTCCACGGAACCCTTCCAGCCGGAAAGACCAATCTAAATATTGCCGTTTCCACCAGGACCATGGCCATAACACTGACGATTGCATCAGTCTCAAGGATCAGGTGGAGGCCCTCATCCGTCAAGGGTGTCTAAGTCGATTCACAGACACCCGCCCTCAGCAGAGGCAAAGAACCGAGCCCCACAAAGATAATCGCCGACATACCCCACCGCGGCAGCCAGCCCAACCAAACTAGGGTCACGACCGACCCCCCCAACAGCCTCGACCTCAAGGTAATCCACCTCCACCAGTTGGTGAAATTAGAGTTATTTTAGGCGGTCTTGCTTGTGGGGGACCATCTCGCTCAGCTCAGAGGGCAGAACTCAGGAAAATACGACAGGGCTCAGACAAGGCAGTCGCTACGATAGATCGACCCCCCCAAACAGCCCAAGCAATGGACAGAGCCCATCACTTTCACGGACGCCGACTATGCAGGCATCCGTTATCCTCATGATGACCCTCTCGTCGTTTCCGCCACCCTCTCCAATTATAAGGTCAGACGAGTTCTCATCGACAATGGCAGCTCTTCGGACATCATCTTTCTAAACTGCTTCCGCCAACTTAAGGTTGGGGAGGAAAGCCTTTCCCCGCTCCAAACCCCTCTCGTCGGCTTCACTGGCGATCGCATGACCTCCATCGGTTCCATCGATCTTCCCATCACCATTGGCGAGTACCCACGGCAAGCCACAAAGTTGCTCACCTTCCTGGTGGTTGATTGCCCATCTGCCTACAACATCATCCTCGGCCGCACCGCCCTCAACGCCTTCCAAGCCATCACATCCACCTATCATCTTGCCCTCAAGTTTCCCACCGATCTCGGGGTCGGAACAGTCAGGGGAGAACAGACCGTGGCCAGGGAGTGTTATGTTGCCTCATTTAAAGAAGTCAAGTTGAAGGAGGCGATGATCATTGAAGGACTTGATGTCCGGGATGAGGACGAGCTAATTAGAGGAGAACCGGTGGAAGAGCTCGTTGAGGTTCTTATTGACCCCACCAACCCACTAAAAACTGCCAAGATCGGCAGCCAATTACCCCCCCAAGCAAAAGCTGACCTCACTGCCCTTTTGACCGAACACAACGACGTCTTTGCTTGGACCCACTCAGACATGCCAGGCATTGACCCCTCCTTCATCACTCATCGCCTCAGCATCGAACCTCACTTCCGACCTTACCGACAAAAACAGCGTATATTTCACCCCGAGCGCAACAATCTCATAGCTGCGGAGGTTGACAAACTCCTCGAGGCTCAGTTTATCCAAAATGTGGATTATCCTAGATGGCTTTCCAATGTGGTGCTAGTCCGCAAAAACAACGGCAAATGGCGTCTGTGTGTCGACTACTCTGACTTGAACCGAGCTTGCCCCAAAGATAGCTATCCACTCCCCCGGATTGATCTGCTGGTCGACGCCACGGCCGGTCACCAAATGCTCAGCTTCATGGACGCCTTCTCCGGGTACAACCAAATCATGATGCGACCAGGAACACACATCCTTCATCACCGACCGGGGCACCTACCACTACCGTGTCATGCCGTTCGGACTAAAGAACGCGGGGGCTACTTACCAACGGTTGGTCAACGCAGTCTTCCAACACCAGATCGGTCGAAACATGGAAGTGTATGTGGATGACATGCTAGTCAAAAGCAAACTCTCCGCCGACCACCTGTGTAACAACCCTCATTCTTGACTTAGCTATACTTGCATACATTCATGTAAGACATTGTCTTGATATGTTACAAATCTTGCTAATCTTGTTTCGGTTTGCTTTGTTATGTGTACTTGCTTAATCTTGTTCCTTGCTTGGTGCGTGGCCGAGGTCAGCCCAGTGTAGTTCACCTTTGAACCTTTGTACTTAGAACTATTTTGGAGCCATCTGTTGACCTCCACCTACACCTCGGCATGTTTGCCGAGATGATGCTCTTTGGGCCGAGGTTCTTGGAACCAAGGCCGAGATGTTTTGTACTTGTGGTCTTTGCCCTTGGGCAGGTATGACCCAGGCCGAGCGTGGCACGACTTAGTCAAGTGCCGTCCTCCTTAGCCGATGTCTTTGTTACCCCGTTGCCGAAGACTGACTCTAGCCGATGTCCTGGCTTGCCGATGTGTCTTGCCATCTAGCTTGTTGAGTACGCTTTGTCAGAGACTTGTCTTATCAATCAGTCACCTTTTGAGCTGAGCCAACCCGGTTGAGCCACGTGTCCGAGCTGTGTGTATAGACAGCCGGCAGGCTTGGGGACAAATCATTTTGTCTCAAATCTTTATCTCTAGAGAGAGAAGCTCTCAAAGAAGAGAGAAGGAGTGTTAGAGTGAGAAGTTGAATTTCGATCTTGATCTTTGGCGATCCAACCGTTGGACCTGAGTTTTGAGGTTAGATCCTTGCTCTACTTTGATTGCTCTTATTGGTTATCAAGCTGCATTGCATGATTGTGTTTGTTTTGCATGCCATGCAACGATTTGAAGTCGGTTTTGAAAGAGAAAGTTGATGTTCATGTGTTCTTGAGTAAAGTCTCGTTTTGATCCGAAAGTTTGGAACAAGAACCATGTTTTTGTGTTTGTTCTTGCATGTTTTCCTTGTACGAGTACCCAGGTCCATGTTTTGAGCTCTTTGCATGGGATCTCAGATTTTGAATGTACTAGTTATGAACTCCAGCATGCATGTTCTTGATGTTCTTGATTATTCTGTCCTTTGCATTCTTCAAAGGGAAACCCAGGTTTTTCCCGATTTCGTTTTGTATGTGGCCATCAGGTTCACACCTCGGCAAGGAGGTGTGGGACCTCGGCTAGACCTGGGTAGTACCCAGAGTGTTTCCATGAGATGGAAAACAGCGTTTTGACTCTTGACATGCTTTACTTTGCTTTTGACTTGGATTCGGTAAGAGTGCCGAGATCATTATGTGCATATGAAGCTTGTTTTGAGAATGTGGTTTGCCTTGTGATTGTCAGGACCTTGATCTTTGCTTTGAGCCTACACCTGAAGATCCAGGTGAGTGGTGCTTTTAATAAAGCTATGTTATAATGTTTTGATAAAATCTTGTCTTGCTTTGTTTTGATGAAAGTCTTTGATAAGCATGAATGATTAGCCTATTTTGATGTATCAAGTAATAGCCTTGCTTTGATGTTAAGTGTAAAAGTCCCTTGGCTGGAGGACTATAAACTTTCGCAGCACTACTTGTAAAAGTCCCTTGTACTGGAGGACTATAAACTTTTGCAGTACCAAGTATGAAAGTCCCTTGTACTGGAGGACTATAAACTTTTGCAGTACCAAGTATGAAAGTCCCTTGTACTGGAGGACTATAAACTTTTGCAGTACCAAGTATGAAAGTCCCTTGTGCTGGAGGACTCTAAACTTTCGCAGCATCACCTTGTCAAAAAGGGCTACGGGCCTAAGTGACATTAGTTCTTGTGTTAAAAAGGATACGGTCCTTTCTTGGAAAAGCCAACGTGTTAAAAAGGGCTACGGGCCTAAGTAACACAAGTCCCTTGTGCTGGAGGACTTTAAACTTTCGCAGTACCCTTGATAAATCGATTACGGATCGTACAGTCCCTTGTTCGCCGATGTAAATAAGCATCCCTTGAGTATGGTAAGACTTGATTGATGAATACGGTTCATCCCTTGACTTGGTAAATCTCGGTTTGTATTTCGCCGATGTTGGTAAGCATCCCTTGAGTTTTGTAAGACTTGTTAGATGAATACGGTTCATCCTTCGTTTTGGTAAAGTTCGATATGTCTTGTTTTGCAAAGACCTCGGCTAATATTTGTATGGTTTGGAATGTTTGTTTTGCCTTGAAGGATTTCGGCTATATTCATGCAAAACCTTTATTACTTGTACCATTCACTGAGTTGTCAAACTCACCCTCTCTATATATATGTAGGTGATGAGCAGGACGGCGGAGACGCCTAGTTCTATTTTGCAAAGCTCGTTTTGGACTCTTGGCATCTCGGCCTGACTTGTTTTACGTCGGCAGTTTTGTGCTTACATCGGCTGTTTTGTCTTTATGTCGGCATTTTTGTACTTACGTCGGCAACTCTTGAAAATCATGCTTCTTGGCTTGTAATTGCTGTATTTTGTCCTTGTCGGCCGAGAAGCCTTTTGATCAAGATGTAAACTGTATTTTGTTATATATGAACTTGGATGTGAACCATATTGTATATGTTTTATCATTTGATCTAAGCACAGCTCTTATGGACCACTTGTATTTGATTTATTTGCTTCCGCATTTGTGAGCCCCATACATTATACTCTGATTGTGTTGTTTTGATCGGTTGGCCTTCGGTGATTCACGGAATTACTGGCCATCACGGCACCATCCTACTAGGGGCGGGTTGGCATCATGAGGAGAGGTAGACCTCCACTGGGCCGAGATCAGTCCGAAGACCGAATGGACCGATTGGAAAGATTAGTCGAAGGTTTGGCCCGTGAATTGAGGCAGACAAGACAGCAGTTTGCTAGTGCCACTTCGGCTCAGGCCGAACAGACAAACGGCCGAAATGTAGTTCCGCCCCCACCTCCTCCAGTGCCACCAGTTCCACAGCAACCAGCCTTGTATGGGGATGGCACAATAGCCTTAATCAGGGAGTTCAAGAAAATGAAGCCGCCGAGATTCTCTGGGGGTATAGAACCGATGAAGGCCGAGGCGTGGGTTTTGGAAATGGAAAAGTTGTTCGAGATTTTCCCTAGCACTGACACTCAGAAGGTCACATTGGCAACATTCACATTGGATGATGATGCTCGCAGATGGTGGGTAATGGTTCGAGAAAACAATCTAGACTTAACCTGGACCAGATTTTTGGAGTTGTTTTACAACAAACATTTTCCCTTAAGTGTTCGGAACCGTAAGGCTACCGAATTCCAGACCTTGACACAGGGTAACCGGACAGTGGCAGAATATGACCGCACTTTTACTGAATTGGCCAGGTTTGTACCTCACATGGCCAACGATGAATACATGAAGGCTAGAAAGTTCGAGAGTGGGCTTCGCGGACCCATTCAAGACCGAGTTAACTTGCACGATCTGCCGACCTACGCCCAAGTGTTGGACAAAGCCATTCTGGCCGAAGCTAACTTGAACAGGTACCAGAGCACGGGAGAGAATCAGCGGAAGAGACAGAACTATGACGGTCGCCGAGCACAGTTGGACGCCAGGAAGAAGACGAACAAGGGCAGTACTGGTTATCCGAAGCAGGAAGGTAATACTAGGCCGACGTGTTCTGATTGTGGGAAGCAACATTTCGGGGTCTGTCGTCGGGCGTCTGGAGCCTGTTATGAATGTGGAGAGATGGGTCATTATGTGAAAGATTGTCCCAAGACAAAGGCTGAAAACAGCAAGAAAGGTGAGAGCACCTCAGACACCGTTCAAAAGGGTAATGTGGGGAAAGGACAGATGAGGCAGGGCAGAGTTTTTGCACTAGTACCAGGAGACACTCAGAATGCTGAGGCGGTGGTGTCAGGTACACTCTCTATTTGCTCTCAAGATGCTTATGTGTTGATTGATTCGGGTTCTACGCATTCGTTTGTATCTACTATATTTGCCAAGAAGATTAATAGAGAACTAGAACCCCTTAATTATGTGTTATCCGTGTCCACTCCGTCTGGGAAATCTATGATTGTTGCATCCATCTATAGAGCATGTATTATTGTGATTGAGAATGTTGAATTGCTAGTTGACTTAATGCCGTTGGACATAGCTTATTTTGATGTTATACTGGGAATGGACTGGTTGGTAGCTAACTACGCATCTATTAATTGTGTCTCGAAAAGTGTCACACTGAAACCCCCAAACCTAGCCGAGGTTGTTTTCCAGGGTAAAGGAGTAGTACCCCCACCATACTTGATCTCATCCATGAAGGCCTATAAGTTGATCCAAAAAGGGTGTAAGGGTTACCTGTGTAGTATACTGAGTGATCAGGATGGGAGTGTCAATTTAGCCGATATTCCAGTCGTTAATGAGTTCCCCGACGTCTTTCCAAACGAATTGCCTGGCCACCTAGTTGATAGAGGAATAGAGTTTACTGTTGATGTCATCTCGGGAACGCAGCCGATCTCCAAAACACCATATAGAATGGCCCCAGCTGAACTTAGGGAATTGAAACTGCAATTACAGGACTTGTTGGATAAGGGATTTATTAGGCCGAGCACTTCACCATGGGGAGCACCCGTTTTATTTGTCAAGAAGAAGGATAGTACACTTCGTCTTTGTGTTGATTACAGAGAGCTTAATAAGGTCACCATCAAGAACAAGTACCCATTACCTAGGATTGATGATTTACTTGATCAGTTGCAAGGAGCACAAGTCTTTTCTAAGATAGACCTTAGGTCGGGCTACCACCAGCTTAAAGTTAAGGCCGAGGATGTTGAGAAGACTGCTTTTCGGACAAGATATGGCCACTACGAGTTTTTAGTAATGCCTTTTGGAGTGACCAATGCCCCTGCTGCATTTATGGACTTAATGAACAGAGTCTTCAAGCCATACTTGGATGAGTTTGTAGTCGTCTTCATTGATGATATATTAATCTATTCCAGGAGTAAAGCTGAACATGAGAATCATTTGAGACTTGCTTTGCAGATTTTGAGAGACCGGAAATTGTATGCTAAATTTAACAAGTGTGAGTTTTGGCTTTCTACTATCTCATTTCTGGGTCATGTGATTAATGAAGAGGGTATCTCGGTTGATCCTAGCAAAGTGGAAGCCGTGGTAAATTGGCCGAGGCCGACAAATGTGTCCGAGGTTCGAAGTTTTCTAGGTTTGGCAGGTTATTACAGGAAGTTTGTGAAAGATTTCTCAAGGATCGCAGTTCCATTGACGCAATTGACAAAGAAGGGAGCACCGTATGAATGGACTGAAGATCGGGAGTCAGCTTTCCAAGAACTGAAGATAAGGTTAGTTACAGCACCAGTGCTGGTACTTCCATCAGGTAATGAAGAGTTTCATATCTACAGTGATGCATCGCATAAGGGTTTGGGTTGTGTATTGATGCAAAAAGGTAGGGTCATAGCATATGCATCTCGTCAGTTGAAGCCTCATGAGAAGAACTACCCTACCCATGATTTGGAGTTAGCAGCCGTTGTATTTGCTCTAAAAATTTGGCGTCATTACTTGTATGGAGCTTCTTGTCAAGTTTTTACAGATCACAAGAGCCTGAAGTACCTATTCACTCAGAAGGAATTAAATTTGAGGCAAAGAAGATGGCTTGAGTTACTGAAGGACTATGATATGCAGATTCAATATCACCCAGGGAAGGCTAACAGCGTAGCCGACGCATTGAGCAGAAAGTCAGTTGGGAGTTTGGCATGTTTGACTGTGATAGCAGTGGAGCCGACTATTGTGGATGAAGTAAAGACAAGTCAAATGGAGGATGAATTCTTCAGAAAGATAGCCGAGGAGATTGTTACCAAGCCGAGATCAGGGTACACTTTTGAGAACCAAGTACTCAGGTTTGAAGGAAGGTTGTGTGTGGCCGATGTTCTAGAGTTAAAAAGGAAAATTTTGTTGGAAGCTCATAATTCCAAGTTTGCTGTTCATCCAGGGAACACCAAGATGTACCAAGATATGAAACAGACCTATTGGTGGCCGAACATGAAGAAAGAGATAGCCGAATTCGTGTCTCAATGTTTGCATTGCCAGCAAGTGAAAGCAGAACACCAAAGACCAGCGGGACTTCTACGACCTTTGCCGATACCTGAGTGGAAATGGGAACACATCTCCATGGATTTTGTGATTGGTTTGCCGAAGACACAGAGAGGTATGGATTCGATTTGGGTTGTTGTTGATAGGTTAACTAAGTCAGCACACTTTTTGCCAGTTAAGGCTACCTTCAGCGCCGACCAGCTTGCCTTGTTATATGTGAACGAGATTGTTAGACTTCATGGAGTGCCGATGTCAATTGTATCAGACAGAGATCCGAAGTTCGTTTCAAGATTTTGGCAGAGTCTACAAAGAGCTTTCGGAGCCGAGTTGAGATTTAGTACTGCTTTTCATCCCCAAACGGATGGGCAAACAGAGAGAACAATTCAGACACTTGAGGACATGCTTCGACTTTGTGTATTGGACTTTCAGGGAAGTTGGGGAATGCATTTGCCCTTAGTTGAATTCGCTTACAACAACAGTTATCAGGCTAGCATTGGCATGGCACCGTATGAGGCTTTGTATGGGAGGAAATGCAGGTCGCCGATATGTTGGACCGAAGTTGGAGACAAAGCTTTACTTGGTCCCGAGTTGATTCAGGAAACGACAGAAAAGATTAAACTTATCCAACAGAGGATAAAAACTGCCCAGAGCCGACAAAAGAGTTACGCCGACCGGAGAAGAGATGAGTTAGAATTCGAAGTTGGGGATCATGTATTCCTGAAAGTTTCGCCGATGAAAGGAGTTTCCAGATTTGGGAAGAAAGGAAAGTTAGCACCTCGTTACATTGGACCATTTGAAATTCTTGACAAGGTTAACTCCGTTGCATACAGGCTTGCTTTACCACCAGAGTTAAGCCAAGTCCATAACGTGTTTCATGTTTCAATGTTGAGGAAGTATATTCGAGACCCACTGCATGTGATTGATTATTCTGGGATTGAAGTTAATGAGAATTTGGGCTATAAAGAGAAGCCGATGTGTATTATCGACAGACAAGTTCGGCAGTTGAGAAACAAGTCGATACCTATGGTAAAGATTGAATGGAAAGAGCATTACGGCAAGGATGCCACCTGGGAAATGGAAGAGGAAATGAGAATTCGACATCCAGAACTATTCTTGGAACAAGGTAACTCAAGTTTGGGGACCAAACTTCTTTAAGGGGGGTAGGATGTAACAACCCTCATTCTTGACTTAGCTATACTTGCATACATTCATGTAAGACATTGTCTTGATATGTTACAAATCTTGCTAATCTTGTTTCGGTTTGCTTTGTTATGTGTACTTGCTTAATCTTGTTCCTTGCTTGGTGCGTGGCCGAGGTCAGCCCAGTGTAGTTCATCTTTGAACCTTTGTACTTAGAACTATTTTGGAGCCATCTGTTGACCTCCACCTACACCTCGGCATGTTTGCCGAGATGATGCTCTTTGGGCCGAGGTTCTTGGAACCAAGGCCGAGATGTTTTGTACTTGTGGTCTTTGCCCTTGGGCAGGTATGACCCAGGCCGAGCGTGGCACGACTTAGTCAAGTGCCGTCCTCCTTAGCCGATGTCTTTGTTACCCCGTTGCCGAAGACTGACTCTAGCCGATGTCCTGGCTTGCCGATGTGTCTTGCCATCTAGCTTGTTGAGTACGCTTTGTCAGAGACTTGTCTTATCAATCAGTCACCTTTTGAGCTGAGCCAACCCGGTTGAGCCACGTGTCCGAGCTGTGTGTATAGACAGCCGGCAGGCTTGGGGACAAATCATTTTGTCTCAAATCTTTATCTCTAGAGAGAGAAGCTCTCAAAGAAGAGAGAAGGAGTGTTAGAGTGAGAAGTTGAATTTCGATCTTGATCTTTGGCGATCCAACCGTTGGACCTGAGTTTTGAGGTTAGATCCTTGCTCTACTTTGATTGCTCTTATTGGTTATCAAGCTGCATTGCATGATTGTGTTTGTTTTGCATGCCATGCAACGATTTGAAGTCGGTTTTGAAAGAGAAAGTTGATGTTCATGTGTTCTTGAGTAAAGTCTCGTTTTGATCCGAAAGTTTGGAACAAGAACCATGTTTTTGTGTTTGTTCTTGCATGTTTTCCTTGTACGAGTACCCAGGTCCATGTTTTGAGCTCTTTGCATGGGATCTCAGATTTTGAATGTACTAGTTATGAACTCCAGCATGCATGTTCTTGATGTTCTTGATTATTCTGTCCTTTGCATTCTTCAAAGGGAAACCCAGGTTTTTCCCGATTTCGTTTTGTATGTGGCCATCAGGTTCACACCTCGGCAAGGAGGTGTGGGACCTCGGCTAGACCTGGGTAGTACCCAGAGTGTTTCCATGAGATGGAAAACAGCGTTTTGACTCTTGACATGCTTTACTTTGCTTTTGACTTGGATTCGGTAAGAGTGCCGAGATCATTATGTGCATATGAAGCTTGTTTTGAGAATGTGGTTTGCCTTGTGATTGTCAGGACCTTGATCTTTGCTTTGAGCCTACACCTGAAGATCCAGGTGAGTGGTGCTTTTAATAAAGCTATGTTATAATGTTTTGATAAAATCTTGTCTTGCTTTGTTTTGATGAAAGTCTTTGATAAGCATGAATGATTAGCCTATTTTGATGTATCAAGTAATAGCCTTGCTTTGATGTTAAGTGTAAAAGTCCCTTGGCTGGAGGACTATAAACTTTCGCAGCACTACTTGTAAAAGTCCCTTGTACTGGAGGACTATAAACTTTTGCAGTACCAAGTATGAAAGTCCCTTGTACTGGAGGACTATAAACTTTTGCAGTACCAAGTATGAAAGTCCCTTGTACTGGAGGACTATAAACTTTTGCAGTACCAAGTATGAAAGTCCCTTGTGCTGGAGGACTCTAAACTTTCGCAGCATCACCTTGTCAAAAAGGGCTACGGGCCTAAGTGACATTAGTTCTTGTGTTAAAAAGGATACGGTCCTTTCTTGGAAAAGCCAACGTGTTAAAAAGGGCTACGGGCCTAAGTAACACAAGTCCCTTGTGCTGGAGGACTTTAAACTTTCGCAGTACCCTTGATAAATCGATTACGGATCGTACAGTCCCTTGTTCGCCGATGTAAATAAGCATCCCTTGAGTATGGTAAGACTTGATTGATGAATACGGTTCATCCCTTGACTTGGTAAATCTCGGTTTGTATTTCGCCGATGTTGGTAAGCATCCCTTGAGTTTTGTAAGACTTGTTAGATGAATACGGTTCATCCTTCGTTTTGGTAAAGTTCGATATGTCTTGTTTTGCAAAGACCTCGGCTAATATTTGTATGGTTTGGAATGTTTGTTTTGCCTTGAAGGATTTCGGCTATATTCATGCAAAACCTTTATTACTTGTACCATTCACTGAGTTGTCAAACTCACCCTCTCTATATATATGTAGGTGATGAGCAGGACGGCGGAGACGCCTAGTTCTATTTTGCAAAGCTCGTTTTGGACTCTTGGCATCTCGGCCTGACTTGTTTTACGTCGGCAGTTTTGTGCTTACATCGGCTGTTTTGTCTTTATGTCGGCATTTTTGTACTTACGTCGGCAACTCTTGAAAATCATGCTTCTTGGCTTGTAATTGCTGTATTTTGTCCTTGTCGGCCGAGAAGCCTTTTGATCAAGATGTAAACTGTATTTTGTTATATATGAACTTGGATGTGAACCATATTGTATATGTTTTATCATTTGATCTAAGCACAGCTCTTATGGACCACTTGTATTTGATTTATTTGCTTCCGCATTTGTGAGCCCCATACATTATACTCTGATTGTGTTGTTTTGATCGGTTGGCCTTCGGTGATTCACGGAATTACTGGCCATCACGGCACCATCCTACTAGGGGCGGGTTGGGGTCGTGACAACCTGACCGACCTCCGGGAGACCTTTGCTACCCTTCGCAAGTACCAGATGAAGCTCAACCCGGAGAAGTGCGCCTTTGGCGTAGGATCCGGAAAATTCTTGGGCTTTATGGTCAGTCAGCGCGGCATTGAGGCCAACCCCGAGAAGATCAAGGCCTTGATTGAAATGCAGTCGCCCAAAACTGTTAAGGAAGTTCAGAGACTCACCGGCAGAGTGGCAGCCCTCAACCGGTTCATTTCCCGCGCAACAGATAAATGCCTACCATTCTTCAAAGTCCTTCGGCAGACTTTCGAATGGACGACTGAATCCGAAGAGGCTTTCCAGCAGCTAAAACAATGCATGGCCAACCCCCCCTTCTTTCGCAGGCAATCCCAGGCGAACCCCTCTTCCTCTATTTAGTAGTATCGAACACCGCCGTTAGCGCAGCTCTCATTAGGGAAGATGGCTCGGTTCAACGGCCGGTCTATTACATCAGTCGAGCTCTCAGGGGAGCAGAGCAGAACTACCCACTGCTGGAGAAGTTGTCCCTGGCCCTGGTCATTGCCTCCAGACGACTTCGTCCTTACTTCCAGGCCCATTCTATAGTGGTCTTTACCGACCAACCTCTGAAGAAAGTCATGCAGCAGCCAGAACTTTCTAGCCGACTTATGCAGTGGTCAGTGGAGCTTAGCCAGTTTGATATCTCCTACCGACCCCGCACAGCAATCAAAGGACAAGCCATCGCCGACTTCATCCTAGAATTCATCAACCCCGCCCCAACCACTACCCCTCCACCCCCACCAGCTTCACCAGAGTCTGAAGATCCTCACTCTTGGACACTCAATGTTGACGGCTCATCTCGCAGGGAAGGGAGTGGGGCTGGCCTCATCCTCACCTCCCCTGAGGGGGGTTATTTCAAATGTGCCCTCCGCCTCTTGTTTGCGGCCAGCAACAATGAGGCCGAATATGAAGCATTCATAGCCGGACTTCGTCTAGCCAAAGACATTGGTGTTAGCCACATCCGCGTGTTCAGTGACTCCCAACTCATCGTCGGCCAGATCACGGGGGAATTCGATGCCAAGGATAACACAATGCGGGCTTACAGGGACATGGCACTCCCCCTTGCTCGCCTCTTCAATACTTTCCCGATCAGACACATACCTCGGGCGGAAAACTCCAAAGCAGATGAGATGGCCCAGCTGGCCCCTGCCGACCATTCCGACCTTAGCCATGGAGTTCGCCTCGAATACCTAACCCACCCGGCCATCTCGCCTGACCTACAAGAAGTGCAATTCCTCCAGACGGAAGCCATCCCTTGGGCATCCAACATCTTCCTCTTCTTGACCACTGGAGAACTCCCAGATGACCAACAGCAGGCTGCCAAGGTCAGAGCTCGGTTGGCTAACTACATTCTGGTCGACGGGGTCCTCTACAAGCGCGGTTTTTCACGACCGTACCTGCGATGCCTCAGCCCCGCCCAAGCAACCTATGTGATGCAAGAGATCCATGAAGGAATCTGTGGCAATCATTCGGGTGGCAGGTCTCTCGCACACAAAGTACTCCGTACAGGCTACTTCTGGCCGACTCTCAACCAAGATGCCACTGATTTTGTGCTCAAATGCGACAAGTGCCAGGGCTTCGCCAACATCGCCCACGCTCCTCCCACTGAGCTGATCACCCTCTGCGGCCCTTACCCATTCGCCAAATGGGGGATCGACTTGGTTGGTCCACTTCCCACTGGTCGAGGCCAAACCAAGTTCGCGATTGTTGCCATTGATTACTTCACCAAGTGGGTCGAGGCAGAACCCCTCGCCACAATCACCGAGCGGAACACCACCAAGTTTATCTGGCAATCGATTGTCTGCCAATTTGGCATCCCTCAGGCCATCGTCTCCGACAACGGCAAACAGTTCGACAATGCTTAATACAGGAAATTTTGTGCAGATCTCCAGATTCAACCATGCTTTTCTTCCCCCGGTCATCCCCAAGCAAATGGCCAAGTTGAAGTCACCAACCGTTCTCTCCTGAAGATCATCAAAACTAAGCTCGAAGTTGCTAAAGGCCTCTGGGCTGAGGAACTACCACATGTACTCTGGGCTTATCGAACCACTGCCCGGACTCCTACTGGGGAAACCCCTTTTCGCTTAACATATGGCGCTGAGGCGGTCATTCCGGTAGAAGTCGGTCTACCCACCCCCAAGGTCTTACATCCGGATCTCGCCTCAACCGAAGAACTCCGGCGAGCAGACCTGGACCTCATCGAAGAGCTCCGAGAGACTGCTGCTGTCAGGTTGGCTTCATACCAGCAGAAAATGAGAGCACACTACAACCGCCGAGTCCGACCGCGGGAGTTCTCTGTAGGGGACCTTGTCTTGAGAGAAGCAACTCTTGCCACAAAGAATCCGACCGAGGGCAAACTAGCGGCCAAATGGGAGGGACCCTACGTTGTGAAGGCCCGCCCACGACCAGGCACTTACCGACTTCAAGACATGGATGGCCGAGACCTGCCTCATCCCTGGAATGCTGAACATCTGAAGCGTTACTATCAGTGAATTCCTACTTTTGTATTATCAAAACTTGTTGTATTTTCCTTTTTTCAATACATAATACAAATCCCGACTGGAGTTCCAATCTTCTATAATTCAACTATCTGAATGTTGCTTCCATGAAATTTTCACTTACAGCACTCGCAGAAGCATCAGCCAATCTGAGCACCTCAAAAGCTGAGCACCTCAAAAGCCTCAGCCAGTCTGAGCACTTCAGAAACCTCAGCCAGTATGAACACCTCAAAAGCCTCAGCCAGTCTGAGCACTTCAGAAGCCTCAGCTAGTCTGAGCACCTCAAACGCCTCAGCCAGCCTGAGCACTTCAGAAGCCTCAGCCGGCACTGAGCACTTCAAAAGCATCAGCCAGCACTGAGCACTTTCAAAAGCCTCAGCCCGCCCTGAGCACTTTCAAAAGCCTCGGCCAGACCGAGCACTTTCAAAAGCCTCGGCCAGACCGAGCACTTTCAAAAGCCTCAGCCAGAACTGAGCACTTTCAAAAGCCTCAGCCAGACCGAGCACTTTCAAAAGCCTCGGCCAGACCGAGCACTTTCAAAAGCCTCGGCCAGACCGACCACTTTCAAAAGCCTCGGCCAGACCGAGCACTTTCAAAAGCCTCAGCGAGAACTGAGCACTTTCAAAAGCCTCAGCGAGAACTGAGCACTTTCAAAAGCCTCGGCCAGACCGAGCACTTTCAAAAGCCTCGGCCAGACCGAGCACTTTCAAAAGAACTGAGCACTTTCAAAAGCCTCGGCCAGACCGAGCACTTTCAAAAGCCTCGGCCAGACCGAGCACTTTCAACAGCCTCGGCTAGACTGAGTACTTCAAAAGACTCAGGTAGCTCGAACACCAGCAGGCTGACAGGTATTTGCCCAGCAAGGCATCAATCATCTTTGCCTTTACTTTTGCTTTTGTCCTGGACAAGCTTGTCGGCCATCAATTCTGTGATGCAGTGATCTTTTCTAAATTTGATCTGAAGTATCTTCTGGGCATTTTGAATAGAAGATGTTATGCCCTTTGGTTTGGAAGAACACTTAGTCACAAGTTGAGATCACAAATTTTTACAATATCTCTACTTAGTCACATTTGCTGACCGGCTCATCTTCCCCACCACCCAGCCTACTTCTCAAACTTCTTCCCTACAGGTTTTCAGTGGAACATTTAAGTATTAATCCAATTCCAACCTCCCTTCACACAATTTCTTAATCTTGGTCAACCACTCTCATTCTCTGAATGTCTTATACAAGTCCAATCTCACTCAGCATGAAGAAATTCTACCAGTTCACTCTGCATGAAGTTTTCATTACAAATTGATCCCTCCTCAGCATCATCACTAGTTCAAGTTCACTTAGTTCACTTAGCTTAAGTTCACCTAGTCTTGCAGTTCAATGTTTTCATAAGCCCATCACCAGTTTTTATTACAAGCATTTGTCCATTTCAAATACACCAAACAAACAAACACGGTCAATTACAAGACATAAATGGCATTTTATTCATTCACAAAATATGTACAATAGTCTACTACAATATTTCACAAAAAAAAGAAAAAAAAAAAAAGAAAAAAAGAGGAATGTGTACACAAAAACCAAACAAAAATTCTTTAGTACATGTCTTCAGCTCACTCCCCTTCTTCACTGGAGGCCAGATCCTCTTCTTCCACACCTTCATCCAGGGGGGTCTGGGCCACATCATCTTCCCCAATAGTCACACTACTTAGGTGGAGTTCTGGGAATAGCTCTTCAGCCCTCTGTTTGAACATTTTCCACCCACTGTCCCAGTACTCTGCCATTTCGTGCTTGTAGAAATCTGACTGCTGGAAGCTAGCGATGACTTCGGATTCAGTTCTCCCCCCAGCGGTCGCCCTCGATGGGCCAGCCCCCCCAGACTCCCCCCTTGCCAAGCTGGAGGCGACCGCAGCGTCGACCGCCATCTGAAATTCAGGCGACCCTTTGAATTGGTCCACCGCTGCAATGTACAGATCGGGGTAGGCAGCCCTTTTAGAGGCTGCCTTCGCCCTCTCCTCATCCAGCTCTTTCTGCAGGGTCGCCTTCTTAACAGAAGCCTTGGCCCTCTCAGCTTGCAACTCCTTCTGCAAGGCCTCCCTCTCAGCATTTGCCCTGCCTCTCTCCACCTCCAACTCCTTCTGGAGCACCTCCTTCTCAGCGGCCGCTTTATCCCTCCCAGCTTCTAACTCCTTACGCAGCATCTCCTTCTCCTCCTCCATCTTGGCGTGTCCGCCCTCTAACTCTTTTTGCAGAGCCTCAACCTTGGCATCTGCCTCATCCTTCAGCCTGACCAGCTCTTCGTTGCTGTTCATGGCCTCTTCGTGCCGCTCGATCGCGATGGCACAAGCTCTCTGGGACTCCTCCAACTTTTTTTGCTCGCCAGCCAGTTGGAACTCGAGCGACACAACCTGGCGGCGTGTGTCCTCCAGCTCCAGCCTAACTGCTTGCAGATCGGTTTGGGTAGTCTTCCAGTCGGCACTCTCTTTTGCCAACTGGGCCTTGGCCTCATCTGCCTTTAGCTTGGCCGCCGCCGCCTTCCTCAAGAGGGCCCCCGCTAAGGTTGTCACCTCCATCTGAGCAGAGTAAAACCCCCTTAGCAGGTCAGCCTCTCCAAATCTTGACGCCGAGCGCAGAGCCGCCTCCTCTACAATCTTCACCAAGCGGTCTGCTCCAGACCTGGCTGGGCCTTCTTCTCCCTCCAGCCGCCCAGCCACAGCACGAGCATGATAGATGGCTGTATCCAGGCTGACCCCACCTTCCTGGGGCGCAGGACCCCTCTGGGGTTGTTCCTCCCCCCTTTGTTCAGGATCCCTCCTCCCCACCCTTATGCCGATCACAGCCCTCACCGGCACAACTTCCCTAACCTGTGAGGCTACGTCCACCACCTCTGGGACGACCTCCCTTTCTGGGGTCTCCTTCACTTCCCCCCCCCTCCACCTGTTTGGTCTGACCAGCCTCCTCCACCCTCACCTCCTTTCTCCTTTTTTGTGCTGGCTCTCCCTCACTCCGCCTCAACCTCTTCTTCTTCTTTCCTACGCCCAACTCCTCCATCTCCTTCCACGACCTCTCCTTCAAAGGGTCTTTTGGGAGCGGTCGCGGCTCAAACTCGCCCAAGTTCTTCTCTCCCAAGGGCTTAGGACGCGGCCGAATCCTTTCCCTCGCAGCTGGTTGGGGCGGTCGGTCGTCTTGCGACTCTTTGAACTTCTGAGCCTTCACCAAGATGGCTTGGTCTTCTGCCTCCTGCACTCTTCTCCTGGCCTCCAATTCTGCTCGGTCGAGGTCCCCACCGATCGGTTTCGGACCCAACCCCGCACAAGCTTGTCCCACTTGACCTTCTCCCTTTCCCTCCACTCTTTCACCTTCTTTACCCTCTCCTTCGCCGCCGCACCTAACCTTGGCTCCATAGATCTAGTCGGCACTTTCCATATCGTACGCACACCAGCACCCCCCGCATTCGACACATAGAACCATCGGGGTCTCCAACCTTTGATCGAAGTCGGCAACCCTGCCACCAAGCCCTTCTCCGCCGCGGCCTGTAGGGTTACCCAAGTCTCCTGCTGCCCTGACGCTTTGTAGCAGCAAAAGAACTCATCTACCGTCATGGCCTGCCCTTCTGTTGCCTTCGGCCATGCACTCGCGCAAGATAACAAAATTTTCCAGGCATTGGGCACTAGCTGCCCTGGAGCTACCTCCAACCGGTTAAGCACATCCACTACGATTTGCGGTAGTGGCAATCTCAGCCCACCCTTCAGCGCCTCCTCGTAGAGGGAGAACTCCCTTGGCCTGGCATCAGACGGCCTCTCCGTCGATGTTGGCAGCGTCAACTCCACCTCCGCCGGAATCTGGTACCTCTCGCGGATGGCCTCCAACTCCGCCGCCGTAATAATGGACTTGTCAGCTCTCGAATGCCAGTGATCTGGCTCGACCTGATTGATTGGCATCGGCGCCGCAACCATGGTGGAACCATGGGAACGCAACCCCGACTCCCCCACCCTTTCTGCCCTATATTGTGCCGCTAATTCCTCTGCATCATCGTCCCCTAGCGGGTCCACCCTCACGATCGCAGTTTCTTCCTGGGCCATTTCTAAGCTATGTCTGCGAATCGTTTCTGATGCAGGTGCAAGAAAATTGAAAAAATGCTTCAAAGGTGTATCGTGAGCAACGAAGGAATCAACACAAGGGATGTTTTGAGTTTTTGTAAAAAAGTAGGTAAATCGTATGATACCAAACGCCCACGGTTTGCCCGTATTCCAAGGATCCCAATTAATGTTCGCCAGTTTGAAAACTTTTCAAATCATCCGCCAAAACTGCCTCCTCAATGCCCATAATAACGCCCTGACGTTTCACTTCTGATCTAACGCTTGGCCTTTCTCCTCCCTCGAAATTCTACCACGTGTATGGCCTCGATACACTGACTTCTGCCCTTACCTTGTCTTTTCCACTTCAAATCATCACGTGACGTGCCGCCTCTTGAGCCCCGTGCCCTTCCACTCAGCCCCGTGCCCTTACAATCGGTCTTCCCGCTCGGTCACCCTCACGGTCGGCTTCTCCCGCTCGGCCGCCCTCACGCTCGGCCTTACCCGCTCGGTCACCCTTACGATCGGTCTTCCCACTCGGCCGCCCTCACGGTCGACCTCTCCCGCTCGGTCGCCCTCACGCTCGGCCTCTCACGCTCGGCCGCCCTCACGGTCGACCTCTCCCGTTCGGCCGTCCTCACGATCGGCATCTCCCGCTCGGCCGCCCTCACGGTCGGTCTCCCCCCACCGGTCGAACTCATCTTCCTTATTATTATTCCCTTCATTGGGCTAAAGCTGCACTCGGGACTGGGGGACTACTGACACGGATAGGCCCATAAGGACCACAGCCCACCGTGAGTAAACCCAGGCCCACCATTTAGACCCCGTTGCACAACCCGGTTAGTAAGACCCAGCACAGCTGGAGGCCAACTGAGCAGGGAAGGCCAATGATGCTGGGACACGCGGCAGGTGCAGAATAGGCCACGTCAGCAGACAAAGATCTGCAAAGTTATTGCCACAGCACATCACCATTAAGGCAGCCCATCACAGCATTTATTGCGACAACACCTCTCAGCCGGAATGGCACCCCCTCACCCTGAACAAGACGAACCACGGCATAAGTTTTCGGCGGGGAGGTCAGAACGGCAGAGACAGCGAAATGATTACCAAAGGATATAAGCAAAGCTCGAAGACAGGAAGGAGGTTAAGTTTTCTATCTCTCTCTCTCTCTCTCTTGCTACATTGTCTATCACCTCTTCTAATTCATACACCGGAGGGTTCGTCGGGGGACTACCCCGTTCCCCGTTGAACTTGTTTGCAGGTTGTCCAGTGGGCTTGAGGAGCTTGGATCGGTCTAGCCCATTCAGCAGGACTAAAAGTAACATCATGAATCAATTAAAAGATATTGAGTTAGCTTTAAGACTAACTAATTTAGATATTGGTATACCCGAGAATGTCCTTCTTAACCCTTTATATTAACATCTCAATATAGTGTAAAACATTGAAATTATATTATAAGAAATATTCACTAGATGATTTCTTATAAGAAAATATACAACATGCTTTACAATGCTCTACATAGGTGTAAGGCATATTTTAAGTTATATGGGTTCTTTAATGAGAGGGTCTAGTAATTGTTTTATTTAGACTTGGTCCGCTCTCTTTTCCTAATAAGGTTTACATATATCTATCTATATATATATATATATGTGTGTGAATTAAAGAGCTGTCAGTCTCATTAAAAAACAACGTAAAGATTAGGAGAAGGGGGAGAAGAGCCGGTGTTAGAGTTTTTCAATTGTGAAGACTATTCCTCAGTATCTCATGATGATGGCAAGATTAAGCGGTACATATTTAAATCTTTAAAGTTTAGTTTAATAAGATTATTATGATGTTTTAAATCTTGATATATAGATCCTATAAATCTTATAGAAACAACCTTTCCTTGCGTGATTACTTAATCTATTCTAGTTGATTTCTTTATTTTTTATAAAAGAAAAAGTATGAAAAATAGATAGAGTAATATAATAATTTGATTTAATTTTTTTGACTATTTTAATCAAAAAGTCACTCCCCAAACAACTTTGTCACTATTACACTCCTTTTCTTCTTTTTTGTGATAGTTGTGATTTTTATTCTTCATAATTATAACTAATTATCCCATATACTCACCATCAACTTCATTTTGATAATTCAAACTGTTCATTTTACATGCATATTATTTATAAAAAAAAAAGTTACATCAATTTGATAATCATAAGCTTTTTATTTTAATATATTTGTCTCTAAAAAAATAAATTATCTATTTTTAAAAGCATACCTTTTTTTTAATTAATCAAAAAAAAACTTTATTAATGAAAAGCATAGTACAAATACAAATACAACAATATCAATAAAGGATGGGAAGTGCCAAAGCATCACAGTGTGTAAAATCATTCTAACTATGCTAACACCAAAATGTACGCACAATCATTTATTAACACAACACCCAATTGGTGAGTAACCAACTTAGGAGACAAATTAAAGAAAATAAAATAAAACGCACACTAACAGAGCACGAACAGGGCAGCAGGCCACAGTCCCCAGAACCCCCCAGTTGCAAGTCAAAGTCTCAACTAGGGGTTGGTTTGGCAAGGGCTTATTGGGCTTTTTTGGCTCAATGAGCCACAAAAGACAGAATAGGCTCATAAGCCATAACAGACAAAACATCACATCCAACCCCATAATCATTACACTCTTCTCTCAAAAAAAATTCAAAAAAGTCAAAAAGCTTTTGAGCCCAGGCTCATATAGCCAAAAAAGTTAAAAAGCCAAAAAGCCAACCCACTTCCCAAACGGAAAGACAGCTTGAATCAATCCCCTCATAGATTCGCACAAATTAGCCAAGAACACTAGAGCCCAAGTGTACTGCTACAGATAATCCTTGATGGAGCGCAGTCGAAACACAAGGTCACTAATATTAATTGAATTGCACACATCCTACCCTTTTGACCGGAGGTGGATTTTGAATTTTATACTTTCCAAAACCTCTTCTCAAAGGCATACTTATCATTTATTTTTTTAAGATAAATGTGATAAAATAAAAAAATTACAATTATCAGATTAATTTAATTTTTTTTTATGAATAATATACAATTGAATGAGAATTTTATAAAATGAATAATTTGAATTATCGAAACGAACACATGATGAGTCTAATAAGCCACTCAGATTTTTTTAAATTTAAATTAAAATATAAGAGAAATTAAACACTTTTCTGAACTCTCTTGGCACAACAACAATAACTAGCCACGGAAGTTGGAAAAATATTCATAAACGTACAACAAATGCAAATATTTGTCCCAATTGACAGAAACCAGGTGAGAACAAGGAAAGTGTATTTTAGGCTCCATTTCAGTGTGAAGATCCAGCAGTAGTGATTTTTTTTTTTTTTAATCAGCGAAAATTAGTGACTAGTTGTTAGATTAGCACATCAAGGAGTTGAAACTCACATTTATACATCTTACAAAAAACTCTTGCTCTCCCTTTCCACTCTTAAGAGTGGAATGCAAGACCTCTCCTTTAAAAGAGACGTGATAGCCAAAAAGCAAACCAACTAGGTTAGAGTCCCTTGATTCAGCAATAAGGATCTTTAAACAGATGTAATTAAGTTAATTAAATTAACATATTATACAAAAATAAACACAAAATTGGTATAATTAAAACTACAATAACTTAATTAATATAAGGAGCAAATTACACAACCACAAGTTTAAATTGTAAGTAGAATTTAAGTACTAAAATTTTATTCAGATTAATATGACCCTATACTCTCTATATATGGAAATTCTATTTGTAAGACATTTTTTGACTCAAAATTAATCGAAAAACATTTCAATGGGAAGGTGCAGAAATAGTGATCTTTAAAACAGATGGTGAAGATGGATCGTGATCAGTTCGTGGTGGCGATGGGAGCAATGCAAGCACGAACACACCGCCCGCCACTGCTGCAACAGCTCCAACTACAAATGCTGGCAAGTTACCGCCACCGAACAGCTGGTCCCATGGTCCGCTTGTAAGTGAAATCACCAACTGTTTTCAACATTAGCTAGCTAAGATTAGTTTAGTACCCATCTAACAAGTGCTTGAAATTTTTTTTAAAAATAATGACATTTATTTATGAGGATTTAATCAAAAATTCCACTAAAAAATAAATAGTCCAACCATTAATCATCATAAAAAAAAATGCAAATTAAAAGAGATGATAACACTTCCTGTTTGGTTGGAAAGAAAAATTAAAAAAATAAAATAAAAAAGAAGGAAAGCATGAATATAATGTCCTGTTTGGATTAATAATTTGAGGAAGTATTTGTGGAAAAAAGGGAAAGAGAAAGAGAATGAATAAAATAAAAGTTTTTTTTTCAAATTTTTTCTCTAAATATTTTTCTTTAAATCTTTGATCCAAAAACAATCCAAATATATTTATGAATTTTTTTTTTTTTTTTTTTTGGTTAGCCCTAAGGATTAAGCCTCTAATTGAATGATGAGGATTTCATTACAATCTAAAAATGCTTACATATATTTCTCTCTTTTTTTTTAAATAGGAAAATCAAACTCATTCTCTGATGACTGGATGTGAGTGGTGAGAGATATCTAAAGTGAAACTTATAAATTATTAATGGTATGTTATAAATATTATGATATTATTATGAGCGGTATCATATAAATATTATGAATTATTTCAATAAGAGGTATTATGAATTTTTTGTAAAAAAGATGTTCTCAATTATTACAAAAACAATTTAAGTATGTCATGTATGTATGTCCTTTTCAAAGGTACACCGTAACAACTTTCAATAAAATTTTATATTAAATCTGATATAAATTTTCATATTATTGATTTTTCCGACAAGTCGCAAAAAAAAAATGTTTGTTATAGAATTTATTACTATTATTGGACACAAAAAAAGACCGCGCTTACATCATGAGAAGATGATTGGTTACATGCATCTCCCTTGCAAAATGTCTATGGACAATCAATTATCCAGATTTATAAATAAAAAAATTTATTTATCATAAATTCTTATCTTTAAAATTACTCTAGAAATGAAGTATAAAATATAAATTTAAGATCAAAAAAATGTGAACTAATATATTTTTTAGGAAAATAACAAATCAGTAAAAATTTTAAATATAAATTAAAAATTAATGATAGATTTTATCAATATTAATGATAAAAATCTTAAATTTTTTCATGTCCTGAGATAAGTTTTTGAAAGTATAGCTCGATGATAATTCCCTCCTTTTTTATAAATTTTTTTGAAATAATTTTTCTTTTTTGAAACCATTGGTCAAACTAGCATTGTAGATAAAACTGGCCGGCCTCTTCCAATAATTGAAGCATACTCTCGTTTCAAAGTGGCCGATCCTATATATAGACTCTCTAACATGAGGCCACTTGCAGTTTTGAAAGAAGAATTTTTTTAAGGTCTCATACTAAGGCCAAGTTTGGAAAGACTAAATAAGTGTACTTTTTGACTTTTCTTATATTATGTGTAGAAAAAATAGAGAGGAGATGTTGATTGATGTGACCCAAAAAAGATAAAAAGATGAAATAAGTGCACTTTTTTAGTTTAGCCAAACTTGGCCTAAAATTTTATAAAATTAAAAACATGTAATATTTTTATAGTAGTTAGAGTTTTTTAATATTTTTATAGAAAAAATTCGACTTAAAGAAATTTCGGCTCAACTCAAAGAAATTTCGACCCTAACACAGATAAATTTCAACTTTTATAGAGAAATTTCTTTGATTTTATAGAGAAATTTTGAAATTGTATAATCAGAAAGAAATTTCATTGAGGGACCTTAGGTAATAAAAAAAATATCTTAGACATCTCCTACTATACAAAATTAGAAAAGGATATTTCACTAATTTTTCCATTTTGAAAACCCATGTAATACATGAAGATTATTCATAGTCAAATGTCTTTTTAATGAGGTAATAGAACTATGTTTGGTTCATTTTCAAATCTTATTCAAATTAATAAATTTTTTTTGGGGGGGGGGGGGGGCTATGCTCAAGTAAAAATTATGTGTTCAATAATATATAATGATTTTATTTATAATTTATTTTTTATTATTTTTTTAGTGAACTAAACTTGATAATGAATATTCTAATAAAATAAACATTTCATTCCTATTTCATTTTAGTGAAGCTAACATTATCTTAAGCTTAGTTGTAGGGCAAATTACCAACACCTCCTTGAGGTTTGACTAAAATACAAATTCCCCCTGAGGTTTGAAAAATTACAAATTGTCCCCTAAGGTTTATATTTGCATAACAAATGAGGGGATAATTTATTATGCAAATATAAATCTCAAGGAACAATTTATTATGCAAATATAAACCTCAAGAGACATAATGTAATTTCTTAAATCTCAGAGGGAATCTCTATTTTAATCAAACTTTGAGGGGGTGTTGGTAATTTGCCCTTAATTTTATATGCATGAGCTTAAGAAGCATGCGTTTGAAGAGTAAACTTAAGTGTACAGACAATTATCACATAATAAATAATGATCCAACATATACTTTTTATCTCATATTTGTATTTTATTTTGTAAAAATATTATGTATTACTGGCCCAACTGGGAGTTTGAAACAATATGATAGATAATGAAATCTTACCTGGGGTAGGACTGGATTTGGGGTCCCTGCTGTGCCGAAAGGCACAGCAGTCACTGTTGTGCCCTCTTTTGGGCCCATTTCGGGGCCCATTTCGATAATCCGAACCGTTCATATTTTACGGTACATCGAGTACAATATACCTGTAAAAAATCAAGTTGATCGGATATCGTTAGCACTTTCATCAAATCACATTTGTATTCAGTTTTACATTAAAAATTATTAATTTTTTCAGATACAAATGTGTCTTGATGAAAAGGCTAACGATATCCGATCAATTTGATTTTTTACAGGCATATTCTACTCGATGTATCCTAAAATGTGAACGGTTCGGATTATCGAAATGGGCCCCGAAATGGGCCCAAAAGAGGGCACAACAGTGACTGCTGTGCCTTTCGGCACAGCAGGGACCCCATATCCGGTAGGACTACAGCAATATTCAAAACTCCCAGAGAGAGACCTATAAGATTGAAACATTACAAATGTCTTGGAAGAAAATTTAATTATTCCAAAAAAGGCAAAATTGAAGAAGTTCAAAAACGGCAAAAACTTACCTTGGCCTCCACCAAAGCTGCTGCAATAAATGGATGCCAATGAAAAGGGCATTGTGGAAGTTGTCTGCACAACCACAAAAGTAATTATTTTATTGGACAGAAAATATTTTTATTTTTCAATATAAAAAATAATTTTTAAATTAGAATCTTACCCATCACATCCCGCCATTGTCACCATCTCTTTTAAAATGACTGCCATAAACTTGTGTTATTTATGATTTTAAATAATCATTTTAAAATTTTATTTTGAAATTAAATAAAAATAATTTTAAGAAATTAAAAAGTGACAAGATCAAGTAAATTGTAATTATTTTCATCCGAACTACACTATAATGATGGTTTTTATGTTGCCATTAATATTTTTGTTATAAGTATTATATAATAAATACATGTTTGAATTCAATTGATAAAATTAAGGTATCGTTTGGAAAGTGGGTTGACTTTTTGACTTTTTGATTTTTTAACCTATTTTAGCCTGGGCTAAAAAGTTTGGTTTGGGAAGGACTTTTTAACTTTTTTATTTTTTTGACTTTTTAGATTTTTTTTGTGAGAGAGTAGTAGTATAATGATTATGAATTGAATGTAATGTTTTGTTTTTTGTAATTAAAATAACTTATTTTTTCTTTTGTGGCTAAAATAACCAAACAAAGTCCCAAATAGCTCTTTCCAAATGGCAAATAAAATTACATATGGTCCCATATATAGATGTGCTATTTATATGGCCATGATATTATTTTTGGACAATGGCCCTGTTTGGTAGAGCTGTGGGAAAGTGCTTATAGCTTATGTCTAAACAGCTTATAGCTTATAACTATGACCATAAGCTGATTTCCAGCTTAATCTTAAAGCATCTCCTGCCCCACTCAAAGAATAAGTTGATTTCTGACTTCCAAAAAGTTATAAGCTATAATCTATAAGTTAAACCAAACACATCAAAATAACTTAAATTAAGCTAAAAGCTGAAATAAGCTGTAATTAAGCTCTGCCAAATAGGCACAATGTTCAAGTAATTGCTTTTTTTAATGAAGAGATTGGTAATCGTATAGTTCCATCAAATCCTCATTCATAGGCTATGTTTGGCATGAAGTTTTTTTTAGTTATTTTAGTTACAAAATAATAAAATAAACTAAAAAGTTAAAAAAACAAAATGTTATATCCAAAATATAATCACTTTATTTTTTCTCTTAAAAAAGTCAAAAAATCCAACCAAAATAAAATTTTTTAATCCCAAACTAAAATAGTTAAAAAATAAAAAGTTAAAAAGCTAACCAACATCCCAAACAAAGACACATTTGATTGAGACAATCATCAATTGTATACCCTTTTGTACTAGTCCTTCAAAAAACATGAAGACGAGCTGAACTGGGTGAAAAATATGAAATGGGTATGGAAATTAGCTTAGATGGAATGATTATGCTGGTCCAAATAATATAGGGGACAAGTAACAAGTGACTACCACTATATGTGCCAAAAAAGCTCTTTTTCTCAAAAGCATAAAATGTGACAATTACTTTAACTATTTTAAGGTAGCAAAATTCTTTATCGTATAAATAGTGACCAACACAAATATTGTAACAATTATCTCACTATCTCCAACATCGACCCAGTGAAATTGATTATGAATCTTTAATTTTTTATTTTGTACAGGGAAAAATAAAACCTATAACTTTTTTATTCTAAAAAGTTGTTCAAAATCTTTCTAGTTACACACTCATATTTCTAGTTCTCCCTCTCATAAAATACTAAAATCTGTCTCACTGATCTATTCTCCGAAGTGAGACTTATATTTTTATTAAGAAACAGGTTCATGCATCCAATGTGAACTCATCTATTAGCAAATATATATGAATATGTAATATTTAAATGAAATTGTTATTCTTATTCTGCAGTTTTAAAAATACAACTTGAAATTTGTTTTTAGTTTTGAAAATTATACATGATACAAATCGTCCAAAACACATTAGAACATAAATTTCAGAATGCCTTTATAAATAAATGGAGTCCGAATAGCATTTCCCCATCTAAATTTATAAAATCTAGAGATCGCGTAATTATTTATATGGCATGATTGTGTTGTCTAACTTTTACACTGCATTTGGTTGGAAGATTTGAGAAAGAATTTAAAAAGAAAAAAAAAAAAAAAAAAAAAAAGTAAAATGTGAATAAAATATATTTATATTTTACTTAGTTTCACACACATTTTTCCTTTCATTTTCTAAATCCCTTCCCAAATCTTTCAATCAAACACATCATTAAGATTATAGTGTTGCATTATGAAATTTTTTATTTATTTATTTTTTTCTAGGGTGCAAGTTGCAATATGAAACATTGGCGTTTGGTTGAAGCTTTCTAACTATGATTTAAGAGTATAAGTTGTATTTTGAGTTTGTGAATTTTGGAATTATGATTTGAGTGTGAAAATTTTGTTTGGTGAAAGAGTTTTGAATTAAGTGGAGAATTTTTGATATGACATTTGATATTTGATACAAAAACTTACAATTCATAACCAAACATATAACTCAAAATTCTATTAAAGCACATAAAAATTTTCAAAAAATTCGAAAAATATTTTTTTCGAATATATAAAAATTAACATATCAATTACAAAAAAAATAAAATAAATAATAATAATAATTATACTGTTCCGATCAACCAGCCGGACGACTGGTGGGACAACCGGTTAGGCCAAATTTCAAGAAATTTTTTTTAAAAATCGCGCTCTTAAACAGAATTTCCTACAAACTTGTGAAAAATTAATTTCACATATTTATTCAAATATCATATTCAAATATGGGAGTAAAAAACTAATTTGGAAATCATCCCACACACAGATATTTTCTGTCAGCTCATATAATGACGGCTCACAGGTGAGTAAAGTTAAGTGTAAAGATGAACAGTCAAAAAGTCAGCCAAAGAAAAATTTTATCAACAATGATTCATTCCATTAAAACACCACCATTAATAGTATTAATGTATTAAAAAAGTAAAAAAAAAAAAATATAACTCTAAAATCAAAACATCACATCATTAGTGAGACCCACTGTCACCTAATTAGTAGGAGTACTAATTAGTGCTCCCACTCATCCTCCAAATTTTATTGATGGATGAGAACATAAAAAGTGTGGAAATACATTAATAAAAGGGGATGAAGTGTAAAGAGGATCACGGAAGACCACCTCAATTTCAAGTATCGGAGAGGGAACCCTATCATATGCTAGCACTAGCCTCGGGTATTATTGGTGAGGAACCAATAAGACAAACAAAGGCCAAAACAAAACACATAACAATTAGAAAATATTGTAAAGGTTCTACAAATTGCACAATACATTTAACTCCAAAAAAAAAAATAGAAAAAAATTACCCTAATTGATTTTGGTTGCTTAATAATAATTTAGATATTTAGAAAAAGTAAACAAAATTTTAACTAGAAAAACAATGCAACACTTGTATGGTGAAATTCACATTTTGAAGGATGGAAACCAAATATTGTTTTTTAATAAAATTTTGAGTACCTAAAATCACTCATTGCTTAAAAATGTTGGCATTTAATGGGTTACCTTGAAAAAAAACGAAAAACAAAATTTATCAAACAAGTTTTTTCTTGGGATTTTTTTCCCCCTCAGATAAGCAGCTACACATGTATACACAATACGTGTGCAAAACTTTTAAAACGGCAGTTATTAATTTAAGCAGTTAGATTTGAAGGGATAAAAAATTATGACTACGCCAAATATTAACTTTATAACATAAAATAGTATTAAAACTAGAAGTTTGAAGGGGAGAGAGAGAGAGGCCGAGAGAACAAATGATAATCCTGAGGGCCAAACATGAAACATGTTCATATGGATGATATAGAGAAATTTTTCTACACTAGGAAGGTATAACGTAGCATTATTAACTAGTACCTTTCATTAATTATAAATATAAATGTTTGTTATTATCTTTCAAACACTTAACATAAATATAATGAGTTTTATTATCAAATTCAATCACAATAAAATAATATATCATGTAAATGTAACATCTGCCCACCTTGCACCTAAACATTCCTCGATTATATGATATTATTCTACAAAGGAAATATTGTGCAATTTTCTTGTCTCATAGGGATTTAGAAAATTTATATATATATATATATTTTTTCTCATGGAAATCTTATTATATAACTCACATTAATCTACCATTATTTTTAAATAAATAAAAAATATTTAGAATTTTATTAAAAATTAAAAGTTTGTTTGGTATATATTATATTAATACTGTAACATACTTTTTTACCTTATTAGTTTCTAATTATATCACTTCTCTAATTTTATTATATATCATTTTATAAAAAATTAAAAATATATATTTATGTTACACTTTCCAAACTACTGGGTAAATATGAATAAGATTCATTTATCACGGAACACTAACTTTAAATTAAAACGCACCGCAGTTGGAATCCCCAACACCGCAAAGACAGAGAGAGTGGCAGCCTTGACACCACGTGCCGGCGTAGTCCCACCACCACTCGCCACTGCGTGCCGCCGTGTCGACTCTGCAACTTTAGTGATCCACACCGTCATCGCCAAGCATACCGCCAACACAAGGTTACCGCAACCCCACAGCCGGTTCCCCCCCTTGACTCCACGGGCCACTAGCATTATCGCCAGCGCCGTCACCCCAGCCACCACTGAGTTCAGCATCAGCCCCAACGACCCCGCTCTCACTCCGCTATCGTACACCTTCCCTCCAACCTCTCCACCATACACCTCTCTCCCCACCCAATCAGTGTCGTACAAAACGAACCCAAACCAAGCAGTCGAGGTCAGGATCATCGCCAACGATAGGTACCACATGGGCTTCGGAAACTCTTTCAACGCACTCAATAATTCCCCGAAAAACCCCAGAAACGGCACCGTTTCATCCTTGTTCTCCACCGAGAGCCTCGAAATTGGATCTTCACTCACAGTGCTGAGTGCAAGTATGGTTAGAGTGAGTAACAGAGTGATTGAGATTAAGAAACAGGTCTTGAGATTCGCACAGTAAACATCACAGGCCTGTGTTGAGGTGAAGGGGAAGAGGCGGTGAAGGTTCGAGTTCGATCCGGCGGCGTAGCCGAGTACGTTGCCGACGGCGGTGAAGAATGCGAAGGCGGCATTGGCGTTTCGAGTTTTGCGCTGCTCGCCGTCGGAGAGGTCGGCGAGGAAGGCGCGGCAGGGGGCCATGAGGAGGTTGTGGGCGACGTCCAGTATCCAGAATCCGACCACGAAGATGGTGATCGCGCGGGGCTTGGCGACGCCGGAGTCGAGGCGGTCGCCGGAGAGGCGGCCGAGGTCGGCAGCGAAGCCAATGAGAATGACGGCGACGGTGACGAGGGCGGTGGCGGCGGCGATGAAGGGGCGGCGGCGGCCGAATTTGGAGGTGCAACGGTCGCTGTAGTGGCCGGCGAGAGGTTGCACCACCATGCCGGAGATGGGGCCGCAGAGCGAAATGTAGGATGCCCATTTATGTGGGATGCCTAGAAGCTGCACGTATGGTGTGAGGAGAGAGAATTGTAAAGCCCAGCCGAAATGAACCCCGACGGCTATTGAGGCCACCACCACCACCTTCCACGGCGGCGTTTGACGCAGTCGTGGTGTTGATTGGGGTTGAAGAGGCGAAGGGTGTTTACCATTTTCCATATTTGTTAGAGATCTCCACTGTTTTTCTCTATAGATTGTAATTTGTAAACAAAACACTCAAGTCTAAACTGGAGACAGCTTTTATGTTTTTGGATTGGCTCTTATAAAGGAATTTTAAAGGATGTCTGGCAATGGGACCCGTGTGGGTCTAGCGATGACAACTTACACACGTAGATGCATTTGAAAGTAGTCACTCTCTTTTTATTTTTTGTTTTATTTTTAATAAACATAATAGATTGAATAGATTGTAATTATTGAATCAACTTAACTTTTAGCGTAAATGATATAAATTAAGGTGTCGTTTTATTATACTTACATTTTTAGTTTTTTTTTTTTTTTTTATATTTATAAAAATTTAAGAAATTCAAATAAAAACTTGTTTAGTAAATTTTTAATTTATAAATCAGTGGTCTCAATTTATAAATTTGACCAAAAAATGTAAACTCAAAAAATGTGTTTTCGTTTTGAGTTTTGAGTTTTTTTTTTTTTACCACTCAACACTAGCCACCACCCGCCACCATTTCCACCACCGTCTTCGGCCACCACCACCCACCCCCCACTACCACTACCACTCACCACCTACCTGCCACCACCATCCACCACCCACCACCAGCAGCCACCCACCACCACTCACCACCAGCCACCTGCCACCCACCCACCACCACCACCTACCACCCACTACCACCACCACCCACCACCCACCACCCACCACCACCACCACCACCACCACCACCCACTCACTACCACCCACCACCCGCCACCGTCACCCACTCATCCACCCACCACCACCACTCACCACCACCCGTCATCCGCCATCCGCCACCCACCACCCACCACCACACACTACCACCCGCCACCACCACCCACCCACCACTACCCGACACCCACCTGCCACCACCACCCGCCACTACCACCACCACCACCACCACTCACTCGCTACCACCCACAACTCGCCACCTACCCACCACCACCAGCCATCCGCCACCCACCTGC
The DNA here is from genome assembly GCA_036172215.1 of Camellia granthamiana. NCBI lineage: Eukaryota > Viridiplantae > Streptophyta > Magnoliopsida > Ericales > Theaceae > Camellia > Camellia granthamiana. The sequence goes on from CM069910.1 coordinate 49,615,460, forward strand.
CGCCACCACCCGCCACCCGTCACCACTACCACCACCACCACCACCACCCACTCGCTACCACCCACCCACCCACCACCACCACTCACCCACCACCACCCACTACCCACCACCCACCATCACCACTTTCCACCACCGTCTTCTGCCACCACTTGTCACCACTTGTCATTTCTCACTCTTTTTTATATTTTTTAAATTTTTTAAATATTTTGTCAATTACCAAACGCGTTTGTAGTTTATGTTTTTCTAAAAATAAATAAAAAATAAACAAAAACCAGTTTATAAATTTTTTGTAAATATAAACTGAAAACGTAAATATTACCAAACAGACCCAAGTATTTGATAAAATAAACTGTTTGAATTATCAAAATAAAATTTATGACCAGCCCTACGGGCTCTATTTCCACCTTGTTTGAAAATATAAGGGCTGGTTTGGGGTACACTATTTCAGCCAAAAAGTCAAAAAGTTACTCCAAAATCCAAAAAGATATCACTATTCACCAAAAAAAAAAAAAAAAAAAAATATTTTTTTTCTGCCCAAAGGACAGACCGAATTGACCAAAGCCGGCTGCTTGCAGCGGCACTGCATATATATACGGAAATGATTGGGTGTGATTGGCACACACTGTTGTTTGGCTTGTGGGGGCTATCACGGGTCCCGTTTTGATAATCTGAACCGTTAAATATGTAGAACTCATCGAGTACTATATGTCTGTAAAAAATCACATTGATCGGATATCGATAACTATATGATCAGATCAGTTATGTACGAAAAATGGATGGTGTTCTAATTAATGATTGAAAAATAAATATATCTGATCAGATAGCTATCGATATCCGATTAACATGATTTTTTATAGGTACATAGTGTTCGACGATTTATACACATTGAACGGTTCAGATTATTAAAATGGGACCCGTGATGACCTCCACGGACCAAACAAAACCGTGCAGTGCTTTGTAAAAAAAATAGCCAATAATTTCCAACTCCTCCTCACAACTGCCGAAATGTACTGCTGGGGCCCACCTGTCACTATTCATCTCTTACACACTCTTTTTATACAATTTTTTAATACACATTTTTCCAAAAAAATCCAAAAAGTTAACCCAAACCTCCATATTTTTTTTTTGTCTTTTTTAGTCCAAAAAGACAAAAAGTGCACTTTTTTAGGACACCCCAAACAAGCCCTAAGTGCTTAGCTAAAAAGTCACTACAAAAAATCAGCTCATTCTGTTTATTATTTTATAAAAAATTAAAACATGTAAAAAAAATCAATTCCAAATGAAACCATAATGTGACATTCTCAAAGTGTTGTAATCTCTAGAGATATTGAGAGAGAAACACGGGTTATAATTCAAAGGTAACTTTACTGTAAAATGATATTTGTACCTACTGAATTTGATTTATTTTTTCACTTGATAAGTGGATTCACATAACAAATATTTTATTTACTAGTAGAATTTACCAACTAAATGTGTCATTAATGCATTAATATCAATATTTGTATTTTTTTTTTATGCATTCAATAATAATATGGTTAACTAGTTGAGCCTTAAACCAAACCAATGCTACTTGTTTTTTTTTTTTTTTTTTTTCTTGTATTTAATTTGTAACGGTTTACATTTATTTTCTTGAATTTCAAAAAATTTCAGCTTACTCTAGGAAAAGCTATTTCATATGTGAGTAATACTATATGTAATCTCATTTTTTATCTTATTTTCTTACTCTTAAAGACAAGGTAATGAAATTCACATTCATAAACATATATAAGACCTATTTATTTGTGTTATAAAACAAGAAATTAAGATAAAGAAATCTAATTATATGTAATATTTTTCTTTCATTCCCCGTGTCTAGGTGGTACTTTAAAACTTGGGTAAATTATGCAAATAATCCATGTACTTTACACGACGTGTCAATTTGGTCCTTATAGTTTGAGTTTACTTGATTTTTCTGCTTAATTTAACGGATTGTCTCGTTTTTGTCCAATAAATAACGGTTGTTAAATTAATTTAACGGAAGGTTAAATAATGTGTCAATTTGGTCCCTCGACTTTACACGATGTGTCAATTTGATCCCTGTAGTTTAAATTTTCTCGATTTTGACAGGGACTAAATTGACACATTGTAAAAAATACAGGAACCAAATTGACATATTGTTTGACTTTCCGTTAAATTAACTTAACAACCGTTATTTATTGGACTAAAACGACACAATCCGTTAAATTAAGGGAAAAAATCGAATAAATTAAAATTACAGAGATCAAATTAACACATCGTATAAAATAATTTTCCCTTAAAACTTTGGTCATTGATGGAAAAGACAACATCCACTATTTTTTGTTGGGGCTTGAAGAATCAGTTAGAGATAAATATGTTTTTTCTTGCACTAGTTGATTCTCAGTTATGATGTTTGGCCTCAACTTGCCACTATCTCAAGATGATAGGCAATTGAACATTCATTTTTGTTTAGCTAGCTTTTAGAAACCATTTTGGTTTTAATATTTTTTAGGTGGTACTTTAAAACTTTGGTCATTGGTGGAAAAGACAACAGCCACTATTTTTTGTTGGGGCTTGAAGAATCAGGTAGAGATAAATATGTTTTTTCTTGCACTAGTTGACTCTCAGTTACGATTTTTGGCCTCAACTTGCCACAATCTCAAGATGATAGGCAATTGAACATTCATTTTTGTCTGGCTAGTTTTTAGAAACCATTTTGGTTTTAATATTTACAAAAAAATAATAACAATAATAAAAAGAAGACTGAAAAATTGTCTAAGGTTAAGAAAAAGCCGGATATTGTTTTCCATTGTTTTTTTGTTTTCTAGGAGTAAAAAAAAAATGCAGATTTTTAAAATTTTCACAATTTTGAGTGCGTTCTAAGAATATTTTCGTAAAAAATATGACAAACAATATTGCTACACTGTGTGAGCCAAGTATAAAACCTGAGCCTATTTTTCACAGGCCCAAATTAAACAAAGCCCATTGGATTGCCGAGAAATGAAGTGCCGAGCGGAGTGCTCAGCCCTCAGATGATGTGCCAAGTGGATTAGGCAAAATCGGCAAGCAACTATGCCAAGTACCAGGGTGGACCAATACTGTCCCTTTCCGCACTACAACATTTTCTTAGTTTAGTGACATTTGAAAGTGTCACAAAACTATTCTTCTAATGACATTTTTTGGTCTTGTGGCATTTTGAACAAGTGCCATTTCTATCGGTGCCACGGTAGATACGAGTGCCACAGTAGATACTTGTAAGTGTCACTGCACCATCATGGCTAAAAACTTTCAATGACATTTTAATGTCATGGTAGATATTATTTGTGGCACTATCAAGCGTCATTAAAAAAAGAGTTAGTGACACTTATAAATGTCATTACACCATCAAGACTAAAACCTTTCGGTGCCACTTTAATGTCATGGTAGGCACTATTCGTGACGCTATCAAGTGCCATTCGTGACGATAATTCGTTGTAGAACAATTTGAGCTGCTCTTGCAGAGACTCGAACCGCCAACCTCTCGCACCATAAACCTTATATACCACACTCTTCCCACTACATCTTTATAGCACCATATGATTATATATGCAACATATATTATTTATATAGTACATACATCTATATTAATATAAAACTATATGTATGAACATAATTATTTTGTTGAACATAATTTATGTAAAATAAACTATTTACTAGTAAAATAAAAAAAAAAGACCACTTTTGGCGACTAAAAATATTTTTTGGTCGTCAATTCTATACTTTTGGCTACTAATTGTTTTTTAGTTGCTAAAAAACTTAACTTTTGCCGACCAAAATCGGATTTGGTCACCGAAGATGCACTTTCAGTTGCCAAAATTTTGGTCGCCAAAAAATTTAATTCCCGCCTTAGGATTTTAGTTCTCCCGCGCTAAAAATAACCACTTTTGGCGACTAAATTTACTTTTTAGTCGCCAATTATAGACTTTTGGCTATTAAAATTTTTTTAGTCACCAAAAAACTTTACTTTGGGCTACTAAAATTTTTTTTGTCACTAAAACCCATATAATCAGCGACTAAACTTAGTTTTGGTCGCCAATTGTAGACTTTTGGCTACTAAAATTGTTTAGTCGCCAAAAAACTTTACTTTTGACTGCTAATGCTGTTTTGGTTGCTGAAAGCTATACTTTCAGCGACCAAATTTTTTTTGGTCAGGAAATTTAGTCGCCGAATATGCTTTTTCCTGTAGTGTATATTGAGTTTAATTTATTTATTTTTAATCATTTACTGCATTGTAAAATTTTTTAAAATATATTGGCATTTTTTGTTTTTTCAAAAATGCCATTATAAGCTTGGAAAGTTTTTGACTTAGTGGCATTTCTCAAAATGCTATAAAATATTTGTTTATGAAACTTTTCACCTAAGTGCCATAAAAAGTAATTTGCACCTACCTAGTGTCCTGACATTTTTTAAAAAATGCCATTGCTACTAAAATTTAGTGGCATCTGTTGGTAAATGTTACGAACATAATTTTTTGTGTCATTATTTTATAAAATGCCATAAAATTGATGTGACATTTCTTATTGAAATGCCACTAGAGCCTTATATGTTTGTGGCTTTGTGGCATTTATCTAAATGTGTCACCAAATATTATTTTGTGGCATTTTCTAAAAACATGCCACTAGTATAGTGTCACTAAAGTGTATTTTTGTTATAGTTTTGTGACACTTGTTCATTGAAATGTCATTAGAGCCTTTTATGTTTGTCGTTTTGTAGCATTTTTAAAAAACGTGCCACTAAATATCATTTTTGTGGCATTTTCTAAAAATATGCCACTAGTATAGTGCTACTAAAGTATATTTTTGTTGTAGTTTTGTGACACTTGTTCATTGAAATGTCACTAGAGCCTTTTATGTTTGTCGTTTTGTGGCATTTTTCAAAAACGTGCCACTAAATATCATTTTTTGTGGCATTTTCTAAAAATATGCCACTAGTGTAGTGCCACTAAAGTATGTTTTTGTTGTAGTGCCGGAGGTGTAGTAGAAACTTGGGCCCTAACATTCAAATGATGATGACATACAGGTCAAATTATGTAGGAAATATCTATACCAAATAACTATATAAATAAGATAGATATATATAAGGGAAAATGTATGCGCTATCAACCAACTAGACTATCTCTGAAATATTATACTCATTCCCTCTTATACACAATCTAATTTAACCGTCAGAGTGCTAATTCCGACACTCCTAACCAGAATGTTTCTTGTTTCAAGCATCGGACCGAGGATCAAGTAAAAGACTGTTTAGGACATCACTCTTCACACACACTAATACATTTATATCATAATATCTTACTATCTTGTCAACACAATATTGTTATAATGGGTTCTGCCATTCATTTATATCTCCAATGTAATGCGGATAACCTAACACTTTTTTACATAATTATACTGTAACATTACTCTTTTTATTTAATAATGTATTTTAACACTGTATGTGTATACCAAACATGAACGCTATTGAATTTAACCCTTTGACGATTAAAAAAATCATGTTTCATATTATTTATTAATTGATATCTTTAATATTATTTTCAAAAATATTAATACAAAAATAATAAATTTTACTATTTAAAACAACAACTATCTAATCAGTGCGAATAATTTCTCAATAAAATGACTAAATTATAAAGAAATGATCTGATAAGTTTGATTTATCACATGATATGCTTACGTTATAATAAAGAGATACATAATTATTTTACTTAAAATATGAAATAAGTAAAAAAGGAGTATGGAAAGTTAGTTACATAATCTTATACAATTAGAAAGACACACTGACTTATAGGGATGAAAACGAGTCGAGTTGAGTAATAGATTGTTCACACTGCAAGAAAAAGCATTATTGGCGACTAAAGAATTACATTTCGTCGCTAAAAGTATAGCATTTGGCGACTAAAAATGCATTAGTAGCCAAAAGTAAAGATTTTTGGCGACTAAAAAAATTTAGTAGCCAAAAGTATAGGTTTTGGCGACTAAAAATCTGTTTGGTCGCCAATATATGACTTTTAGCGACTAAAAAAAGTAAGGCCTTTTGGCGACTAAAAAAAATTTGTAGCCAAAAGTGAGACATTCGGCGACTAAAAATCTGTTTGGTCGCCAAAAGTGAGACTTTTACCAACTAAAAAAATTTTAGTAGCCAAAAGTAAGGCCCTTTGGCGACTAAAAAAAATTAATAGCCAAAAGTGAAGCATTCGGCGACAAAAAACATGTTTAGTAGCCGAAAGTGAGGCTTTTTGGCGACTAAAAAGAAGTTTAGTCACCAAAAGTGGTAATTTTAGTGCGGGAAATTTTTTTTTAACGACTAAAAAATCATTAGTAGCCAAAAGTATAGAATTGGCGACTAAAATTATGTTTAGTCGCCAAAAGTGGTGTCCTTTTTTTTTCTACTAAATAATTTATTTTTACATAAATTATGTTCAATAAAAAATAATTATGTTTATATATATACTTTTATATTAATACGGGTCTAGTACTATATAAATAATATATGTTGCATATATAATCATATGATGTTATGGAGGCGTAGTGGAAAGAGTGTCTTGTGGAAGGTTGATGGTTTGAATCTCCACAAGAGTAGGGTGTAATTTTTATTTTTTTTTTCGAAATGAGCTTTTGGCGACTAAATCTGTTTGGTCTCCGATTCCTTGAATATTGGCGACTGAAACATTAGTCGGTAAATGTATAATTTAAAAAAATATAATTGACTATTGGCGACTAAAAATTTAGTCGCCAAATTTATAATTTAAAAAATATAATTAATTATTGGCGACCAAAGTTTTAGTCGCTAAAGACTTGCTTTTTGGCGACTAAAAGTTTTTTAGTCGCCAATACCTTTCCCGACTGTTTTCCAGCGACCAATCCAGCGACTAAAAAATTTAGTCGAGGAAACTTAAAAATTGACTTTTGACGGCTAAAAATTGACTTTTGGCGAATAAAAATTTAGTCGCCAAATGTGTTTTTCTTGTAGTGTCAAGTTTTGTTCGAATAAGTTTTTAACTAGTTGAATACAGGTCGAGTTTGAGTAGCTTAAGTCCTCGTTTGGTTTTCTCATTGGGGCTAAAAAAACACAAAAAGACAAAATAGACTATATAAGTCAATAAGACAAAATACTATTTTTTACCCATAATCATTACATTTTTTCTCTCACAAAAATCAAAAAAGTCCCAAAACAAAAGCCAAACGAGGCTAAAAAAGTCTCAAAACAAAAAAGTTGACTAAAAAAGCCAATGTTAAACGGACCCTGATTTTTTACAGTGCATACGAAGCTAAAAAAGTCTCAATACAAAAAAGTTGACTAAAAAAGCCAATGTTAAATGAACCCTGATTTTTTATAGTGCATATAAATTTATCGAGTCAAGTAATAAGTTATTCAAATTTGATTTGAAAACTTGACAAGTTTAAAATTGTATTAAAATTTGACTTATTTACATAATAAATCGATCTCGAATAAAATTTTAACAAATCAAATATAAGTCAAACTCAAATAACTTCATCAGTTGGTTGGTTTAATACTTTAGGGACCTGTTATATAATTTCGGCTAAATTTAAAATTTTTTAAAAAAATGTGACCAAAATGGAGTGGCATTATTGAATCAAATGCACGTGTAGGTACAGAGTCGACTTGAGAGTAAAACCAGTCATAAATTAAAGGTGACAGATACGTGATCCACTGCATTTCTTCTATGTTCTTGTTCTCATCTTCAATCTTCCTACATATTGTCCCACCTAATGATAGTAACTTCTCATAATATACTTGACCACAATGCCATTATATGAATTAATTATTTCGTAATAATGTTATCAGGTTTATATATTTTTTATTGTATTTTATTTATTATATAATTTTTCATTACTTCAATAATAATATACATGGTGTGTGTGTCAATTTCCGACCACGCTACCAAATTAGTATTTAGCTGGAGAGCACTGACAGAATAGATTAAGCCCGAACGACCTGCAACGGAAAGAAGAGATTCCGGCGGTTGTTCATCCACCTGGGGGCACTCCGACGATCAAGCTAGTTATCTCTCAAAGATAGATAAAGTGCTTAACTTACTATTCATAATATAAATTGCGTACCTTAGACCCATGGGAGCGCCTCTCTTTTATAGCCAACACAATCCTAGTCCCAATAGAAGCCTAGCTCTAGTGGATTTAGGATTACTGCTAATCTTGGACTCTCAGTAGGATTGGGATAAACTCTCTAAGAGTCTTATCTTTACCCCAACTGAAGTCTTCTCTCATTTTAGGACTCTTGTCCCTTATCCGCTTATCCCGAATTTCGGTTTCTTCGCAGATAACCTCGGCCTAGCCGAGATCATCTCGGTGTCATGACCAGGACACGTGGCGCCTCGACTGGCACTTCGGTGACACCTCGGCCACGTGTTGTCATTCAAAAATTATGTCTCCACAACTGCCCCTTAGGTTCTATTACCTCGGCATACTGAGGTGATGGAACCTACATCATTTCTTCCATCTTGCACGTCGGTTAAGCTCGTTTCAACATTTATTGCCAAAGTCATAACTTGTCGACTCAATATGTCCAAGACCTATAGCCTACTTTCACCAATGTCTCAGAACCATTAACCAGGTTCATTCAAGTTCTCAGCCGAGATCATCCTCCAAGCCGAGGTACTACTCCATTAAATCAAGAACTCCAAGAGCTTCTTTACGCGTATGAGCTGTCACGCATGACTACTCAACCGTTCTTGCCACGTCTCCTTCTCTCTTTGGGTCGTACCCGACACGCGCCACTAAGTCGTATTGCTCTTGCGTGCGCCGTCTGACACGCACGTCATTTTTAGGCACATTAATTTCCTTTTTGCCGCCGTTTTGTGTTTCAACAAAACTTCCTTCCTCTCTCTTCATCATTTCACCTTTGCATCCTCATTCCCGTGCAAGCTCTCTCTCTTCGCTCTCCCAAATCTACCATTGATTCAAGCGTTCGAGCTCTGCAACTTGCTCTGTTCACCTCCTCCGCTGAGATTTTTACCGCTCCGTCGCTTTTGCAACCGTCGTCTGACTTCGGCGATCCTCACACCGGCCTCACTCTCTCTGGTAAGCCACTGTTCCTCCTGGTTTCAGTTCTTGATTTACTTCGAACTCTGTCATATTTGCGAACTTGCTTATGTCTCTGATTGTTTTACTCTGTACCTTGATTTCCACCATGTGCTTAAGTATGTTTACTTCGTGATTCTGTCTTTTGCCCAATCCTTTCTTGAATACTCATATTGCTTACATATCTGTTGATTTTTGTCACTGTTCTTGGCTTCACACACCTGTACAAGCTTTACCACTGTGTTCTTGATGATTCATCACTGTTCTTTGACTCTGAATTGCATTCCTGTTTCTGTTTTCTGTGTTTTTTCCAGATTCTTGCCTTCAATCTTCACTTGCCTAGACTTAGGATTGGGATATGTCTATAGAACTTACGAACCTTAAGAAAAACTGTCACGAATTCCCTTTAGATCCATACAAACTCTTACCATAGTACATTTTTAGGTTTTAGCCGAGGTCCCTCAAACCCTTTCAAAACACTTCCTTTTGAAATCCAACACCTTTAATCAAGCCGACGCCATGGGTATGTGGAAGAAGGGTAGACACCCTGTCACGACCCAAGCCCGCCCCTATGGGTTTAGCATCGCAACCGGCCAGTAATCTGTGATTACCAAAGGCCTATTTAACAGTAATGACAGTAATACAGAGTAAGGGGCTGGCGGAAGCCAAACAGTAATAAAAGATGTCCAATGAGCTATGAAGATCTGAATGCAAAAAGACTTTTATGAACAAGCCACATCCATAACCAAAACATATATACATATGTCATGTACACAAACATCTAAGTTAAGGACCAAATCCCTTCACCATAACTGTACAGTCAAGTCTTATTCAGTCAATACAAAAGAGAGACAAAATGGTGAATCTGAAACACCCCAAAACAACCTTAGCTTGGACGAACTTAGAACCTCGAAGTGAGACACAATGGTTGGCTCGACAAAACGAGAGCTTAACTTGACGCTTCTAACTTCGGTCCGATGCCTAGACACCTACATATAAATATAAATAATGAGCTAAAGCCCAGTGATTTAGAAATCATGACAGTCATACTTCACCCATAAACATGCTATATCAGTCATTTAGAAATCATGACAGTCATACGTGGTACATCCAATAGCAAAATAGTACAGTAGGTCTTAATAGACCGAACAGTCAGTTGATGGCCATCAAAACAGTAAAAAGTAGTAGTTCCAAACATTGGAACTGACAGAGATCTCTGAAATAGTAGCAATAACAGTAACAGTATCAGTAAGTTGGTATGGATGCCACGAGTACAGTTTACAAATAGGACAAACATTCATTCAGTAAACAGTGTTATTTCAGAAAGTAGTACAATCAATCGTTCAGAATAATTATAATTGAACATATCTTTACAACATTGTTACTCACAAAGTACTGGGCTATAGATAGGCTAGTCAGCGTCCTCGGGTGCCAACCCTACACAATTGCAGAACGAACACACACACTAAGTTGCACACTTGGGATTAATAACTTAGCCCCTTAACTTGACTTGGTGTGGTTCTATAACATTATCCTCATTAAGATGCCTTAAACTTGGCCTAGGAATGCCTAGGATGAAATGAGAATGCAAAGATGTACTTTAAAACACTTTTCAAAATTTGCTGAAAACAAAGGTCTCGCTCGAGCATAGCTTTCTTCGCTCGAGCAAGCTTACCAAAACAGAGGGGTCGCTCGAGCATAGACTCCCTCGCTCGAGCGGTCTATAAAAATGCAAAAAGTACTGGTTATTAAAATTCTCCGCTCGATGCTCACTCGAGCGTGAGACACAAGCCTTCGCTCGAGCGCAAGTCTCGTCACTCGAGCGTGCGTCTGCGTCCACAAAAACCTGAGAGCTTGCAATCTACGCTCGAGCCAGCATTCCGTCACCCGAGCGGAATTCAGAAAACAAAGGTTCTCGCTCGAGCGTGGAATCCTTCACTCGAGCGAGGAAACCAAAATCTGGGTTTTCCAGATTTGCCTCCAAAACTCAAACCAAGAATTAAACTTATCAAAACTCAACCTTTTGGGCCAATTTTCTGGAAAATACTTGGAAACTCATACCACAACATGTTTTGAAGATCATTTTGTAAAATCAAGCCCAAAGGTAAGCCAATTTCACACCAATTTCAAAAAAACTTGAAGAACAATGCAAGAACATAACATGCATGAGTTCTTATGAATTCCAATGCTCTAAACATGATCAAATGCAAGATTAAGCTCAAAATTATGGTGAATTCATGGACTACAACTAAAATATGAACATGCATGTAGAAATTCTCATGTAAATGATCTCAAAACTCAATGATATGGACATGCATGCACACATTGCTTCTCAATTCAACTCTTTGGGCTGTAACTTGACTCTAATCTCCAATATTTCCATGAACCATGAAAGAAACAACTTAAATTCATGTTCAAGAGGGTGAATTTCCTACCTTAGGTCTTGGATTCTAAGTATGCTAGCTCAATTTTGCAAATTCTCCTCAATTCCTCTAATTTTCCAAGCCACTCTTGATGAAATCAAGTTTTTCTCCTACTCTCCCTCTCTCTCTCAGTTTTGGTCTTGGAGGTGGGTGAGATGATGCATCAAATGCAAGAATTAAGTTCCAAACAATGTTTTAGAAAATGGCCACTCAATGGCAAAAGTGTAATTACCTAGGTTCAATTAGTTTAACATTATTTAATCTAATTCAATCGTTCCAAATCAAATTCTAATTAAACCTACCATAAAATTACATAAATCCTAATTAGCATATAACATTGATCAATTTCTGATTCGGTCACCGATAAGGCTTTCAATTCGCAGTTCGAAATGAACAAATCATTCAACGACAAACAGATAGAATGCAATTATGCAACACACTCACACAAACAATTTAGGATTTCATCCTAATCAATTACTTATCATGCTCAATCACAGTTTAACACTAATCAAAGGTGAGGGTTGTCACACACCCTGACCAAGTTAGAATATTTCAGGTAGGAGTTTTCCATTCCTGCCGACGTTCATCTCAGGTTGGCAGGAGAGGATGACTCTATTATGCCCACGGATGACTCCATGCCCTTCCCTGTTGTAGCTTTCATAGAGTGTGGACTTAGGCTCTCACTCGACATCCTCTTCCGAGAAATCCTTCATTACTATAAGTTGAACCCAATACAGCTCGCCATCAACTCTTACCGAGTTATCAAGGGTATAATAGCCTTAGCCAAACAAGAGAGTGCTAGGGTAACTTTAGCCGACATCCAATACTGCTACACCATGTGTGGCTTCAAGTTAGAGAAAGGCTACATTTACTACCTTAAACTGAGGTCCACAGAGTACAAAATTGTTGCCGACCTCCCAGACTCCAACAAAGGAGCTGGGGACGATTACTTCATTGTCTCGGGAAAGTGGGAGTTCATTCTAGACGAGGACCTCCACCTCTGCCCTCTTAGCCGAACAGTTTTCGTAGAGGGTAATTGTAAGAGCCCAGTGTTAATACTTGTCTTCAAAGTCTTCAATACTTTTGTTCTTTATACATTCTAACATTTGTTTTCCTTACAGCTCTTCCTCAGCCGGCAAAGGATTTCCGCAAGTCCTTCTTCCCCAGCAAGGACTTGAAGAAGCTACTGGATTTGCTAGTTCACAAACGGAGAGCTCCCTTGCTTCTGAACTTCATCCCAACCTACAAGTCGGTGCTTCCCGACGTTCCAAAAAGAAAGAAAAGCAATTCTCCCCCTTCCGCCACAACTCCTCCAACAGCCTCATCATCTCGGCCAGATCAAGGATCGACCTCTGACCCAGCAGAGCAACCGTCAACCTCGGCTCCATATCTAATCCCACCATCCCAACGCCAACGCCGCCGTAGGACTGCAATTGTCGCTGAGATAGGTCGCAAGAAAGCTGTCGCTGAAGATCTTCTAGCCGACATCCCTAACTCAGTTAACGCTCAACCAGCACAAACCCAGCCTCAACCAAAGCAAAAGCAAAAAAGGCACAAGACGGCTCAGCCTAAGGCAACGGTGACTTAGATTGAAACTGAGGACACCTTGCCAATTTCAAAATTGGCTAAGAGTGAGAAGACCCCTTCTGCTGCCAAGAAGAGGACCGCCAAGGCCCAACCATCCGAATCTACTAGATCAAAGAGGCCGAGGTCGTCCTCTACGACCACCTCGGGGCCATTAAAACATGATTCCCCCTGGGTCCCACCCATCACAATCGACAACAAGCTAGTTAAGGCTGGTGATAGCGCCAACGACATTGAGGTCGGCGTTGCCCTCTCCATCGCCTTGCTTCTGCCCGAAGATCTTAATCGCAACGCTAAGATGAGTGAATACGAAAATTTTGCTCTGATGCTGCAGCATTCTGTTCAAGTAAATCTTTCACACTTGATATTTTTCTTTCTCTATTCCTTCATACTCAGAGAATTTTACTAACTTTTGTTCTGTTCATTTTCTTTCAGGCGATCCAGTATGCCCACTCCTTCTCAATGCAAGCTTTTGAGATGAGGAAGGCGTTGGCCGACAAGATGAGGGAGGTAGATGGTCTGCAAAAGACCCTAAAAAAGGCCGAGGCAAAAATGAAAACCTTGGTAGACCAGGTCGAGGCTGCTGTTAAAGCTAAAGATGATGCCGAAAAAAAAGCGGACGCTGCCGAGGCTATCGCCAAGGTCCTCACGGCTGAAAAAAAAAAAAAAGAGGCTGAGACAAAGATGGCCGAGGCCCAAAAAGAACTACAAGATGCCTTGGCCACAAAAGCTGCTGAGATCAAGGCCGTAGATGAAAAGGCATACAATGAGGGGGTGGCCGATGTCACGGCGGACTACAAGAGTCAGGTGAAGCAGGCATGCAACAAGGGTTTCACCCTTGGTTGGATAGCTGCTCTAAAAAAGCTTGACGTCCCCGAGGACTCCCCCCTCAAGAATGCCGACGTCATCGCCCTGCCATTCTCCCCTCCTCCAAGCCAATCCGAAGACGATTATGGGTCTGAGGAGGAAGCTTTGGTAAGGAAATCGAAGGAAATTGTTGGGGCCAAGTCCCCTACTCCAAATGAGCAAGTTCTAGACTTGGCTCAAGACGAGGAGGGTAAGGTCCCCAAAAATGACACTCCTGAGAAGGCAACATCGGACGTGCCCATTGCCGACAAGAGCATCGACCAGACTCTCAAAGAGATCGATGCCGAGCTCGCTGCTGAGAAGGACGCCGAGAATAACTCTCAAATGTCTTCGGAGCCCCATCCTACTGCTGATGCCCAATAGTCTTGGCTTTTGCTTTGTACTTAGTACTTTGTCTTACTTTTTAAATCTGGCCGAAGTACCACTTTTTGTAAGCTTGGATCTGTCAGAAGTGCCACTTTTGTAATTTCTGAACAACTACTCTTTTTGGTAGGCCGAAGTGCCCTCTTCTTTTTGAACTGATTCTTCTGAATACAAGTACAATTTCCTTTGTATGACGCTTGTATGTTTCTGTACTTAGAATAATTTTGTATGCTTTCAAGCATACACCTTATTTGTGTAATTTCCTCGGGGCGATATACCTCGGTTATAGAAACCAATGGTTTACCTCGGCAAGTACATAAGTACTTCTTTTAATACAACCTTGGTCTTAACTTGTAAATTTTTCTAAAAAATTCAACAAGTGTTTAGACCAATTTTCTTTTAGTCATATCCTCGGTTTAATCTTCAACTTGTAACTTCAACTTGTAAATTTTTCACAAATTTCAACAAGTGTTAAACATAATCTTAGTTTAACTTCAACTTGTAAATTTCTCACAAATTTCAACAAGTGTTAAACGTAACCTCAGTTTAACTTCAACTTGTAAATTTCTCACAAATTTCAACAAGTGTTAAACTTAACCTCAGTTTAACTTCAACTTGGAAACTTAAGTTTCAACAAGCGTTAAACATGACCTCAGTTTAACTTCAACTTGTAAACTTAAAATTTCAACAAGCGTTTAAACATAACCTCGGTTTAACTTCAACTTGTAAACTTAAGTTTCAACAAGCGTTAAACATGACATCGGTTTGACTTCAACTTGTAAACTTAAATTTCAACAAGTGTTAAACCAATCTTCCAAGCATCAATTTCCAGCCCTAGCCCTCTGCCCCCTAATGCGAACCTAAGTTCCACTTGGGTTCTCATTTAAGACTGGGGCTTTGACCTTGTTGCAGAGGTCAGATTTAAATAAAGACTGGCCGAGGTAACTAACCTCGGCCTTTTTGTTAATCTGACTGATACATACTTAGTTCCAATCTGAGTTTGATTCTGCCAATATGACCAGCCCAGGTTATCCCAACTTAGTTCAACTCTATTATATGCAAGTAAAAGTTCTACTCTGCCATATAATAAGTCTAAATTATTCGTCATGTTTCGCTTAGAAACATCACCAACTTAGTTCAACTCTATTATACACAAGTAAAAGTTCTACTCTGCCATATAATAAGTCTAAGTTATTCGTCATGTTTCGCTTAAAAATATCGTCAACTTAGTTCAACTCTATTATATGCAAGTAAGAGTTCTACTCTGCCATATAATAAGTCTAAGTTATTCGTCATGTTTCGTTTAGAAACATCGTCAAGTATCCGGTCAATCACATTACACAATTTTAAAGATCAAGCTAAAACTTTATGACTTCTGCTAATAACAACATAAAAAGAAATCTTAGAAAACGAGAAAATCTAGTGGTAGAAAACTTTAGATTGCAAGTATTCCAGGGTCTTGGCAATTCTTTGCCTTCACAGTCCTCAACGTGCATCAACATCGGCCTTCTGGCTTGTTAGATTACAGGTTTGGCTGACTTGTCCACATTCAGTTTGTGGCAAGTGACCTCGGGGTCAATGCTAGGCATCTCGTAAGGCGTCCAGGCAAACACCTCAATGTTTGTTCTCAAGAACGCCTCCAGTTCTTTTTCTTCTTCCTCAGCCAAGCCCGAGCCGAGAAGGAAGAAGCGTTCTTCGTCCCCTTGCTAGACAAGGACTTTCTTCAGGGCTTCCTCACTCTTCTCGACTGGCTCTTTGCCGACGTCCTCCGGGACTTCCATGTCCTCATCCTCAACCTCTGCTGGTTTTGCTTCCCGAATGTTGCAGGTAGATTTCATTACTGCCATGGAGCAATTCTTTGCCTACACTTGATCTCCTCTAACCTCCTCTATCCCATGCTCTGTTAGGAATCGCAGCAACTGGTGCAATGTTAAGGGAACAGCCCCCATTGCATGCAGTCATGGTCTTCCCAGAATTACATTGTAAGGGGACGGGGTGTCAATTATGGTGAACTCTGTCTTCACCCTCTTGGTGCCAGCCTGCACCTCTAAGCTTGCTGCTCCCAGGGGCCATGTCGGCGTTCCATTGAACCTAACCATTAGGCCGTTGGACTGTTCCAAGTCATCTTGGTGAAAGCCAAGCTCCTTGTAACACCTGACATACATGATGTCACAAGAGCTGCCCTGGTCGACTAAGATACGCTTCACTTGGCACTCTCCAATCTGGAGGGATATTACCAAGGCATCATTGTGTGAATGCTGCACCATCTCCAGGTCTTCCTCAGTAAAGTACACCACTGGTCCTTGGCTCTCGCCTGCCCTAGGTCTCTTTTTCCCAACCTGATATACATGTTGTAGGTGTTTTACCTTTTGGGTTTCCCCCCTTATCTCATTCTCATTTACGTTTGAGTGGATCACATTGAACAATCGAGGTCCTCCTGCCTGTGGTTGTGGTGCTGGTGGGGGTGGTGCTGTTGGTGCCTAGGGCAGTCTTGTCCGCCCTTCCCTTGTTCTGGCTTCATCTACCATGTCCCTTAAATGGCCCTGTCTTACCAGGTCTTCCAGATGTGTCTTCAGGGCTCTGCACCCCTGAGTCAGATGTCTAGCTTCATTATGGTAAGCACAATGCTAGTCAAGGCTCCTTCCCATAAACTCACCTGGTACCCTTGCTGGTGCTCTATAGTAGGGCTGATTGCGGATTTTCTCCAAGACTTTGTAAACCAGAATTCGGAATACGGTCGTGACTGCCTGAGCAGCCCTTAATCTGATTTCTGGTTTGTTGTAGCCACCATCACCTCAGCCTCGCTTCGGCGAGCCGTTTTTCTTCTCTAGTTTCGGCGCCTTTGTTCCCGGCGTATCCTCTTCGGCCCTGGCGTACTTCTCTATTCTGGCCATTAATTCCTCCATACTTTTTGGCAGTGTTTTTGCCAATGATTTTCGGAGCAGACAATTATCTTTTAGGCCATTCTTAAATGATACGATCGCCACCTCTTGGTTGCATTCTGGTATCCGGTTGAATGCCTCATAGTACCTTTTGGCATAGGCCCTCAGACTTTCGTCCTCGCCAATTTTCAGAGCCATCAGGGCATCCACCCTTAATGGCTGTAGTTTGTTCGTCACAAACCTGGCCACAAACATCTCGGCCAGGCCTTCCCAGGTTTCCACAGTTCCTTTCGGCAACTTGTGAAACCAGTCGGATGCAATTTCTCCGAAGGACGAGGAAAACACCTTGCAAAGCAACGGCTCGTTCCCAGTATATAACGCCATCGAGTTCAGGTACAAACTGACGTGAAAGTTGGGGTCCGACTTCCCGTCGTAGATCTGGAATCTCGGCATGCTAAACCTCTTCGGGGCTTCGAATTTGTCCAATTCTATCGAGAATAGCATTCTCGGCTTGACCAGAGAGGTTACCTTGGCATCTTGTTGCCTTCTCTATAGGTAATCCCTTAGGTCCTCCTTGGTCTGACCAGGAGCTCGCCTATCTCCTGACTTCAGCCTTTTAGGTGCACTACTCTCAGTTTCATTGTGAGCCATCTTCGACCTTTCTTCATTAGTTGCGTCGAAGCACAACTCTTGCCTTTGAACATGCCGATGTTCTTTGGGATCTGCTTCCTTGGTGCGATGTGTTCTTCGAGATTCTTCCATTCTCGACTCTCCTCGCCCGACCTCCCTTGAAGGCCGGTGAGAGTGTTTTTCGCTCCTGGTGTGCTGGGAGACCGTAAGGACTATTTTCTGCCCATCTTGTCGGGCATCTTTCTTGGTCGCTGGAATCGATGTATCTTGTAACGGGAACGGTGGCCGCATAACATTGTTCTGCATCATGAAATTGACGACTGTTTGCAGGTCCGCCAATTTGTTCGCCATTCCCTCTACCTCATCGTCCCTCCATAGGCATCTATCCTTCCATACTTGAAGGTCGTCCTCGTTGTAATACCCGCTTTGGTTCGTTTTCTTTGGTACGTCGCCTTCCTGACCGACGTCCTTTCCTCCGTGATTCTGATCACGAGTCTCTTCATTGCAGTTGTCTTCTTCGACGTCAAGGTCAACAGGTTTCCCACTCCCAATAGGAGTGTCATCCCCAATCTTCTCTTTCTGTCCGTCATTGGCCATCTATTCTCCTTTCTTTCCCACAGACGGCGCCAAATTGTGTGCGTCAATTTCTGACCACACTACCAAATTAGTACTTAGCTGGAGAGCACTGACAGAATAGATTAAGCCCGAATGACCTGCAACGGAAAGAAGAGATTCCGGCAGTGGTTCGTCCACCGGGGGCACTCCGACGATCAAGTCAGTTATCTCTCAAAGATAGATAAAGTGCTTAACTCACTATTCAGAATATAAATTGCGTACCTTAGACCCATGGGGGGCCCCTCCCTTTTATAGCCAACACAATCATAGTCCCAATAGAAGCCTAGCTCTAGTGGACTTAGGATTACTGCTAATCTTGGACTTTCAGTAGGATTGGGATAAACTCTCTAAGAGTCTTATCTTTACCCAAACTGAAGTCTTCTCTCATTTTAAGACTCTTATCCCTTATCCGCTTATCTTGGATTCCGGTTTCTTCGCAGATAACCTCGGCCTAGCCGAGATCATCTCGGTGTCATGACCAGGACACATGGCGCCTCGGCTGGCACTTCGGTGACACCTCGGCCATGTGTTGTCATTCAAAAATTATGTCCCCACACATGGGTAAGAACGATAAAATATGAGATAAATTATATTTATAATTTCTACAATTTGTCACTTATGACAATATAATAAATTGTATCATCCATTAGGCTAAATCCTTAAAACTTCTCAAACTGTAATTCAATTAATCTAGCATTTTTCTAAGAAAGTGAACATAAATAAACAACAAAATGATCCATTAAAAAAAATGAAAATGAATAATTTTAAATTGGACAGAAATCCCTCAAAATCTATGAAGAGAGTGAGCAGAGTAGTTTTCCCGTTGATGGCCCATTTAGAAAATAACGTTTTTAATTTTTTAGTTAAAATATGATGTGAAAAGAAGTAATATGTTTGAGAAAGAATTTTTGACATTTTACAAAAATATATATATATATATAAGTTCTAAAACTATTGCATCAATTGTGATCAGTGGGAGATTCCACACTCAAAGTTTAGTTTAATTGTCAGAAAAATGTTTTCTGAAAATATAATTAAAAGAAATTGAAGAAACGAATATAAATAATTTATTTTTTCAATCATCATTAAGTTTACTCGTGATGCAGAACTTTTTATTAGAAATGGTTTGTGTTAGAAATTGGGCGCCCATGTGGCATGACCCTTTGAACCTTTTGAACCTAGACCTTTTGAACCTTTTCCATGGAAGTTTGAATTTGAATTCAAAACTTATTTGGATAACCATTCAGGATATCTATATCTATCATATCAACTGATATGAATAGATTGATATATATGGTTATATATCTGATTATATATTTTAGATAATATATTGATATATCAGATACGTATATCAGAAACGTTATGGGTTTTTTACCCATAACCTTTTTCCCAAACTCTCTCTTTAACTCTCTCCCATATGAGAATGATTGTGTGGGTGACACTCATTTTGTAGTATCACTCCACTGCTGGGTTTGTGGTTCAGATTCTGGAAGCACGTGATTTACCCACGAGATTCTTTACTTCAGGTTCTGCTAAAAGGTATGATCCGAAATATTTTATCCGCTGCGTTATATACTTTGATTTACATTGGTATCAGAGCCAATATAGGTATTTTCGTACTTATTTTTATGCATTAAAATATGTGTATATTTTTTATAAATATATATATATGATATATGCATGAAAATTAATGAAGGAGTAAGATGAAGTGCAGGTTTCTGCACTTCCACTCCCATTAGATTGAGAGTGTAAAATACCTCATTTTTATGTTCATTAAATTTTTTTAAGACCATAAATGTTTTTGTTGTGAAAAATGGAGTTCGGCAGTAGCAAAATTAAACCAGAAAACACCTTGGAACACGGCGCATGTGACTCACGCGCTATATGACGCCGCCCAACGGATCCACGCGCTACCACGGGCTCTCACGCGCTGAAATGCGCTACCACGCGCTTCCACGCGCACGCTGTCCGCTCCCTTCCACACGCGTGCGTTAAACCGCGCCGCTTCGAGCCGCGCCATGCGTCGTGCCGCGTTAAGCCGCATCGCGCCGAGTTGCGCTGCGTTGAGCGGCGGCGAGCCTAGCCGAGCCGTTTTTTCCTCGCTGGCTTGGCTCTAAGGCTCTGTTTGTTTTTTTTTTAATTCTGAATTGCGTTAAATGGTCATAAGTAATTCGTTATAGCTTTGTTTTAAGCATGGTTGGTACTGTTAGACTCAGAATTATATTTTCTATCTTCTGTAAAATTTTCAAAATTTTATGAAAGTAAAAAATATTTTTCCTGAAATAATAATTAATTATTTCTATTTTAAAATGCATCTGGTGTTGCATGATTACGTTTCTGGGGCTGAATTTTTTATTATAGACTACTGTTGTAGTTTACTATTTACTGGTATGGTTATTGCATTTTACCAAATTCTGGAATATTTATATCTAATTTTATGTGTGTTTATTATTTATTTAAAATTCCAGAAAATTTCAGAAATGATATACTTTCTGTTATGGCATAATTTGAATGTTAAATACAGCATATTGTTATTTTTTGCCTAGAGTTTCTAATATGTTGTAATTAGAATAGCATGATTAATTGTTATTTGTTTAAATTCCATTATTTATTGTGACATAGCATGAATTGGTTGTGAATCTACATTATGCTATTGTATGGAATTAGAATTTTTTATCATGCTTTTAGACATGCCATAGTCAGTGGGAGGTTATTCGGTTGAGAGAAATTTTTGTAGATTAACTCCCGAAAACCAATATTTTTGCGCATAAATTAAATTAAATTTTGGATAATTGTCATTTGTGACGCAAGAGATGATTACGAGCATAGTGGATTTTTGATGTTGCGACTTGTGTAATATTGTCACTATTTAATTTAGATTTTTGTGGCAAAATTATATTATGCTAGTCAAATTAATCCCAATGCGAATTTCTCTCTAAATTGACTTAGCTTATGGAAGTTAATTGGTTGACCTAGACTTAGTAGAGATGTTCAAATGTGAACAATGTAATCCTATTCTTTAGATGAGCAAAAGTCTTGGAGACTTTAGGTTAGACCTTAATTGAGCCAAAGTAAGGAAACATGACTCAAAGTCGCTGTGGTTTTATTGCCTTGTTTAGCATAATAAAAACTAATGTGCGTGCTATGGTTAGCGGCATGCTACGTAGTTTTGGTTGGCGAGTTTTGGAGTTATGAAATTATTAAGCCCTCAATAGATCTGTATATGATCTTGACTATTGAACTGCGCGGATTAACTTTGTAATTTGACTTGTAATGATGTTGCATCATTGGATGAAATAACATTCAAGAGTCACGTCATCTAAGAAATGCGAGCTTAAATGAATTAATCATTAAGTGAAAGATGAGTAGCTAGTATGAGCAGTGTTTTGCTCTCTACCCAACTATTGGGAGTGGATAGAGCAAAAAAATTTCACGCACTATAATAGTGTGCATTAAAGTATCACTTGAAGTTAAAAGATTAGTGCTTAGTAGCAGCAAAATCTATTAACACTAAGTGAAAAGATTAGCGCCAAGTGGCTGCAAAATTTATTAGCATTGCCAACTTGTCTAAGTCTGGACACTTACTGTTTCCACACTTGAGTGTGAGGCATGTTGAGGTGCTTCTTTGTATGATTCCTTAGCTAGGCTAACGTTTTTTTTTAATAATGTTTACCACTAAGCGCAAAAGTTGCAGCATAGTAATGAAAAGGTCAAGGTTGACAAGGTTGTTATGACTCTAAGAATTTGACGCATCGCTTGTGAGAGCATTGTGTTGAATAAGACTCTTTAGCCTAATTCGCGCTTAAGTTACTTCAGGAGCTATCATAGATTGATAGCTTATTCTCTCCTTCTTGCGGATAGTAGAATTAATTTCAAGTAACTATGAAGCGAGAAATAAAAATGGCAAAAGGAGTATCGTCATCTTTCAACTAGATACAGTAAAGTATATGGAGAATAAAATTGACTTGAAGGTACAGAGGATTAGCACTTACTAGTTAAATTTGCGACTTAGGCGCACTTGATATCTCCATGACATCCTTTTATGATCTAGTGAATATGAATTAGTTGTGAGTCATTACCTAGTTGGGCCTAAACTTTTAAAACTTGTCTTCGAGAACTCACACATTAAGATGATTGGAATTAGTTTATGACAATGGTCATGAACCGGTGGCTTATTATACTTAATCACATTAATGAGATGATGACACGATGGTTTGAGTAGGCCTTCTCGGGCTCACTCACTTGTGACATCCTGCTCTCATGTGAATGTGTAACTTTGTTCGCAATGGGTGCACACAAGTAAGTACGAAAGCCGTAGAAGGTCATTTGCTTTGGCGCATTTAGTCCACTATAATATTTGTGACAAGATATGTGTGAGGGTATGATAGCTAAGCCTCAATCTCGACACATTTATAGATTACGATACGCATCTGAGTCAAGACTATTTGATCTCCCATAAAGTTTTGAGATGATTTTTGACATTGCACATATGAGGTCGAGATCAATTAAATAAGAGCTTCTGTGCTTTTAGTTTTGACCAAGGTGGCGAGTATCTATTTGAGTGTTTTTTTAGAAAGCTCTGTGAAGAGAAATGGATGCTTGAAAAATTGATTATTCCTAGTACTCAACAACACAATGGTGTAGTAGAGATAAGGAATTAAGGATTGCTAATGTTAGGTGGATGATGGCGCAAAATGTTTCCTAATTGGGAATTACACTTTAGTTTGTTGCCTATATCCCTAACTAAGTGCCCTTTATATCAGATTTTACACTCCATTTAAGTAATGGGTTAGCAGAGAGCCATTTGTGGGTGAACTGTAACCATCAAAGCAGCTTATCCTTATTTTACTTCTCATAAGGTTACGAAGTTAAGACCTAGGGTTCTATAGCGCATTATTGTATGCTATCTTGTAAACACATAGAGTCATGTGGCGCATTATTGTATGCTGTCACGTAAACCCTCCGGGTCATGTGCATATAGGTAAGCAGCTTTGTGGTAGTGTAACTAAGTCACATAAAGTTTTCTTAGTAAAGGTGACGTGAATAGAGTTTTGAACTCTATAAGATAGAGAATTCTAAGCATAGCGCTTTTATGTAGCCTAGTTGAGAATGGAAAGAAATTTCCAATATCCTAGGGACAATGGGAGCGATGTGCCTACTAATGGATTACTCCATTAGAGAAGAATACTCTACATTCTTAGTTGCGTGGTAGCGAATGTGAAAATTTTTCACGTCATCACTGGGTGATTGAGAAGGAAACATTCATGATTGCTTCGCAAGATGATAAAGAGCCTAGGATAATGCCAAAGGCTCTAGTCTCCTATTTTTAGAAAGTGGATCAATGTTGCGCAGTTTAAGACAAAGTCTTTGAGGATTAACCATTTTTATAATTTGGTTGACTTTCTATTATGACGCGAAACTGTTCTAAAGTTATGCGTAATTTGGATAGTCATTGTTGAGGCATAAGGCTCGCTAGATACCGAAAAGTCGCACCATTGAGGAAAGTGTGGACCATGAGAAGACTTTCTCCTGGGAAGTGAGGTTATTTTGACTTAGGCTATGATTGACATAAGTTCGGAACATTGATTTGTGGACATTATGACCCAACTTTCTCGTTGGAGAATTGGATAAGTAGATCCGTAGGGATTTACCTTCTGCTTTTATAGTGAAAAGTTAGGAGCGAAAAAAGGTTGTTAGTTCCAATAAATCTTTTACAGCCTAAAACAGTTATCCAAATAGTGGTTCTTAGATTTCGTCAAGCCATGATAAGCCAACGATGATCGATGAAGACCACTGAGGCATGATCAATGGTCCAAAAGAAGTTTTTCCTTACTTAGTCATTATGAGCCAAGAATTTATAAGGTCGTCGCCACCTAGGGTGGGTAGTCCTCTGTTTTAGATATGATGGACATGGGTGATGTAATTTATATGCTCGGATGTACGATCCTTAGGGATTGTTTTGGGAGAATTCCTGTTTTGTTTTCGATGACTTACATAAGGAATATCCTAGAACGATTCTAGATGCAAAATTGCAAACCCATTGACTTATCTATCGGTAAAAGCCAGAGCCTTAGCTATTGAGTGAATCCTCGGATTGTCTTTGGGAGAAACAGATGACCTATATTCCTTGATCTTTTCTTTGTTGTGGGAGCCTAAAGTACACTATGTGGGCATATTTGGCATGATAAGTGTTATCTTTGGTAAATGGTCAACTGAGTTGTTTAGACATTGACCTTGCTCATTAGACTGTGGATAGAATGTTTTACTAGTAGTATATTAATTTGCTCCTTGTAAGATTCAATGCGCTAGTTGGGCGCATCAAGAATGAACGCAAATTGGTCACCAAAATATCTTTAGAGAGTGCGCAAGAGGTAGTGATCTTGAATCACTTCATGTGAGGTGCACATAGAGGATTCCGTTGTATATCGCAAGAGGTGCTGATAAGGCTTATGTTTGGAATCTAGAATTGCGCAAGCTGTGGACATATTTTTTAGATCGATCACTTATTTGTTGTGAGGTGATAGGATGTTGACACCATTATGGTTTGTGTCATAATGATTAGTAGATGATGATGTCAGCAGGCAAGATTGGCTCACTCACACGAGCAATCGCCCTTGGCGCTTGGGAGCGAGCAAGGATAAAACTAGTGGTTTATTTTTATTTGGAGCCAAGAGAGGCTTAAATAATCTACTATGTATGTCGCCTTGGTTACAACCAAGATGAGGTCGTGTTAAGGACCAAACATGGATGTTAGTACCCACTTTCCATGCTGTGCCTGTTGTGATTAGCCAGATGCGAGATCTCCTTTGGCGCCTAGAAAGCGAGCAAATAGAGAATTTGGGTTAGGCACTAGAAAGCAACTAGACTAATATCTGTACGGTGTATCGAGGATGACGTCACTCTTTTGGAAGAGTTACTCCACCGTAACATGTATTCATACTCTATGTGCTTGGCGACTGAGCAATGAGGTGAGAGAATGGATCCCTATTTCCTCACTGTGTGAGTCTTACGTGTCATTATTGATATGACTTTCATTTATGTACCCTTTTGTGACTTTTGACTATGTCATAAGGTAAGGGGTTGATGTTCTGCTACTTTGGTATGTTGCCTGCGGTCATGTATGATTCGACCTTAAGGGACATCACTGGGAAAGCGGTCAATCCTAAACTAAATGGCATGAGGACAAAGGGAAGATCATCTAGTATTACACCACTGTTGTATATTCACTGCCGGCAACTCACATCGTTCTGTATGAGAGGCGGATTGAGTGTGAATATATTGCAAGAATTGAGAGGGTCAAACATGCTCTTTTTTGAGGGATTAGAGATGTTTTTTGGACCGGTGTAATTAGATGGGTCTGGGGTATATGAGACACTATTTCTATTGTTTTTTGGGTTGATGTCTCTATGCTAGCTCATTTTTGAGTTTCTAGTATAGCGCTCCCACTTGCAGGTGTTCTTAGCAGTCGCACGATGCATTGGCTAGTATGAGATTTTCATTTTTTGGGAGATTGAGATAGAGATGTGGTAGTGTCATGCCAACTCATATGCGAGTGGGAGATGTTAGAAATTGGGCGCTCATGTGGCATGACCTTTTGAACTTCTTGAACCTGAACCTTTTGAACCTTATCCATGGAAGTTTGAATTTGAATTCAAAACTTATTTGGATAACCATTCAGGATATCTATATCTATCATATCAATTGATATGGATAGATTGATATATATGGTTATATATCTGATTATATATTTTAGATAATATGTTGATATATCAGATACGTATATCAGATATGTTATGGGCTTTTTACCCATAACCTTTTTCCCAGACTCTCTCTCTAATTTTCTCCCATATGAGAATGATTGTGTGGGTGATACTCATTTTATAGTATCACTCCACTGCTGGGTTCGTGGTTCAGATTCTGGAAGCACGTAATTTACCCATGAGATTCTTTACTTCAGGTTCTGCTAAAAGGTATGATCCGAAATATTTTATCCGCTGCGTTATATACTTTGATTTACAGTTTGAGAAAAAATATTTCTTTAAAAAAGTTGGAACTCAGGATTTTACTACAACTACTGAACATATTAAACAAGAAATGTATTTCGGTGCCTTGGGCACACTAGATCACCTCCCAACTATATCAAACTCAGGTAAATTATAAATACATGCTCAAAGTTTATTTAAAATATGAATTATTCTCTATAATTTAGAAAATTATAAATATCCGCTTGTAAGATCTTTTCATTTAATAGAATTAATTAAAAAAAATAAAATTTATAACTACTGTCTTAAACAATAATAAAATTATCTGAATTATTAATTGAAATAATTTTTTGACATCATTAAAAATTATTAATTAACTTAATGATTTATTAATAAAAGGAACATTTATTGTGAAATTAAAAACTTCAAAATACTAGATGTAATTTTTAAAATAATAAAAAATAATTTATATTTTAAACAAATTTCAAAAAATATATTTAAGAAATGACCGGCCGAGCCGAGCTGAAAATTCCTTTGTTGCTGGACAAAAATATGTATATATATATATATGGGATTATATATAGGAGTATATATATTTTTGAAAAATATTTTTTAAAAGTAAAATGTACGTCAAAAACAAAGAATAAAAAATTAGGATGTTAGCTTTTTGGCTAAAAATTGATTTTTAATTTTTTTAAAAATATATATAAAAAATAGAAAAATAATATAAGTTAAAATAAATTAAAAATCAAATTGATTTTTAATCAAATTTTCAAATTAACGTAAATTACGGCTGTGAAATTTGGCATTTATTGGAAACGTGATCCAAAGTGCATCACTGTATCTCTTTATCTCTTCTCTGGTTGACTTTGTCGTTGGTGTGAATCCGGGGTCATACCGACCGACCTTAACATTTTGGTTGATAGTGACCTCTCACAGACAAGTTATTGGTTGGTCTTGGTGGTGTTTTATTGATGTTATAATTAGTAAGGGAAGAGAGATTTATAAATTTAGATTAAATGATTAAAAAATATAAGGTGGTGTAAAAATTTGTGATGGGTGAGAGATATCATGCACTAAATAATTTTTTCTCCTTATAATACAATACAAACAACCAATGAGCAGAAAAATTTGTTAAATACTTCTCTTTTTTGGTTAAGTTTTTATTTTTTATTTTTTAAAACTATTAAACTTTTGAAATATAAAGATAATAAAATAATGTAATATTTATTTATGCATAATATTCTTTAAAAAAAATTTAATAAAAATGATAGCAATACTGTTAATCCTATGATTTAATTTTGATGATGTTTAAATTATTTTGAAAAAATTATGAATTTATTTAATATTTACTCTTTATATTTTTTATACAAAATTAGACATAATTATTTGTAAAAGTATGTTTTTGTTATAACATATTAACGTGATGCATATAAAAGTAATATTTATTAAATCAGATAATTGAGTACTATTCATTCTTTGGATATATTATAAGTTACTGTGCATAATTTGAGATATGAACAATAAATGCATCATATAATTTTTTAATAAAAAAATTACCGTACAAATAGCATTTCACTATTCATCGAAAGTGATATTTGGCCTATTATTTCAAATTTTACTATTTATCTAAAGAGACCTTTGACTCAAGGTTTTAAAAATCGGACCGGTGAGCGAATCGGAAAAAAATCGGGTGAACGAGTCACCAGTTCAACCGTTGGGTTGAACCAGATCGAACCATGACGTCATAATTATGTCATAAATAATTTTTTAAAAAATATAAATTAACAATTTAAATATTAAATTTTCAATTTTTTTTAAAAAAAAATTCTTATATATTTTTATTGATGTTTTTCTATACTTAAAAAAAAAAATCCTCAATATAAGCCATAACAATTCACATACTAACAAAAAATAAAATTAAAGATGAAAATTTAGCCATTAAAAACAACAATCATAGTAATAAAAATTATGAAAGCATCCAACTAAAGCAATCCATAAAACATAAGTTACAAAAAAGACAAAACTAAGTCCAAAGTTTACAAACATAAAACATAAATCTAAAGCAACAAATGTAAAAAGATGTTTACAACATGACATCTTTCTTAAAAATAAAAAATATGGAAAAAAAAAAATTCAACACAACACAACATCACAAACAATCTTTGATTTTTGCCTAAATCTCCTAGGGACGATAATTTTGTAAAGCCCCTGAAATATGTATTTACTTTTAAGACCCTAATGTTGAATTATATTTATTTATTTATTTATTTTTAGTCCCTCGTTTACTTGAATTAATTCGAATCTTGTCGGTTAGCAATTGCTATTTTTATTTTTATCGAAACAGAAATTTCTCTAACCAGATTAGGTTCCCTAACTTAATTTAATTCTACCTAGGTTGCATGTATTTAACTTCAAGCCCTCACTTTTTTTTTTATTCAAAACTTGCCCCAAAATAGTACTTGTACCTTGTACCTTGGTATACCATCAATCTTGCAATATATATATATAAGTATATATACACCTTGAGAGATGTGCCTAGGACCAAAATTAATAAAATAATAACCCCTCACACTTCCCCAAGAGATGAGCCAATTTTCAAAGACCATGATTATGAGATTCTAGAGAAACACAACCTAGTGACCTACCTAGGATGCAAAATCCAAGAATTAGGGGTTGTTTGGGGTGTTTGTTCTAAATAAATGTACTTTTTGTCTTTTTGGACTAAAAAATTGAAGAAGAAAATATGGATGTTTGGGTTAATTTTTTGACTTTTTATGAAAAAATGTGTAATAAAAAATTGTAAAAATTGATTTGTAGGGAAAAATTAAGATTGGGAGTTGTGCAGCCGTAATTGTTGACTTTTTGTGAATAGTGTTAACTTTTTAACTTTTTGAGTAATTTTTTGGCTTTTTGACTTTTTTACAATATGCCAAACTTGGCCTTAGATTTATTACAACTAGATGTGGCCTTAACCAATGGAACAAGCCTCCTAAGCCCCTTCTATTCCTTTAGAATTCAATCAAACCCTAACCCTTCCATCCAATTCCAACTAAAGGACTTTTATGTCCTTTTACCCCAAAATTGCCTATATATACCACACCCTCCCTAGCTTGCAAACATACACACAACACACTCACTCACACACACATTTTGGTTAGAGAGAGGGAGGAGAGCAAGGAAGAGAAGTCTAGAGGAGGAGAGGGAAGAAGAAGAGAGTTTCTTGTGCAAAGCTAGAAGGTAAGCCACCAACGCAACCTTCTCTTCATTTTCTTTTCTAATGCATGTTCTTTTTAAAAATTTTAAGTGATGTTTCAGATCTGTTATTATCATGTTCTTATGATAAAAATACCAAGATTTGAGTATTGTTTCCATCTCTCTTGTGTTTTACCCATTTTGGCACAAACCATCTTCTTTTTGTACGAATCTCTCAACTTTTCAAGGGCACTCTTTCAAACAAATTTTCTGAGTTAAACATGTGATAGTTAGCATATTTTCTTCACAAAAGAAATGAAACTTTCCCATGGTGGAACCCCATTTTCATAAATTTTCTTAATTTGGGCATTCTACCTTAGAACCTGTTTTTTTCAGCCAACTTTTGAAAATTCCAGAAAAATGTACAAAAATATTCTGAACCTCCATTTTATGTCTAAACCTTCCTTTAGAAGTCAGCTTTCAACTAAAATTGGTTTCATCGAAAAACATTGAGCGGTTTGCAAGAAAATCAAGTTTTCGTAACAGTCGACAGATCTAGGCAGATTCTGGACGGACCCTGGACAGCGCTGAAATATTTTCTAAATAACTTAGAATTTGGAAGAACAACCCCAATTCCGAAAAATGTTCTAGAAACTAGATTGAATCCTCTACAAATCATAGGAAGGCCAAGCCCGATAAAGGATCTAAAATAGCTCTTTCATTTTAATCTTTATGCGATGCTAAATCTGGAAATTTTGTTAGGTATGGATATTTTGTACCTTTGAGTTCATGAGAATGTTTGTAGCTTATAATCATATCTTGACCTGATAATATATGTGTTGTGATCATGTTATTTACCTTTCTCATCTTAAGAATGCATGCTTATATGGATATTAATGTTTTATATGTTGAACTAACCTTGTTTTAAAACACTTAATCCAACGGGAAACCTAATTTGGTGGGTATTGGGTTTTTCGAACATTTGAGTAATGAAAAGATGAGAATATGTGGTATATGGTATGTTGGGATGCGTTCCCTATTTAACAGTTAAAGTCTTGCGCAAGTGGTTTTCGGAACCCTTGAATGGAGCGGTTGTATTCGGACCCTAGGTGGTTTGGTGTAAGGAGGGATTTTGGGCAAGACCCTATTTTACCGTCTCTTTTGAAGCCCTGCGGTTGGCGCTACACGGTACATAACCGTTGGTAGGCATCCGAGGTTAGGTCTGCAACAAAGCAGCAAAAGAGGGGGCATACCGAATAATCCGCGTCCGATTCTTGTGGTTGGGAGGACGGAATCTCTTTGGGGGATTTCTAGTTTACTGACATCTAACTTAACCATTTATTTAATTATTTATTTATTTATTTATTGGAGTATCATGCTTTACTACTTGATGTTATATTTTGTGATTGTGTATTGGACTGGGAAAAAAGGGTGGGGTGTGTGTGTGTGTTTACCGGACATTCAAAGCTCACGGGGTATCATGCCAGGTGACGAAGCGGAACTCATAGCGGAAAACGACGAGCCAGAAACCTTTCAAGACTTTTGGCTATCTTAGGAATACTAGAAATTTCCTTTTTGTTATTTTGTAAGACTCACATGAAGTTTAAAACTTTCTTTTTGGGATGTAATGAAATGGAACAATCTTTTGAATCAAGTATAATTATGGTTATTATGTATTTATATCCTACGTATGAACCTTATCATTGCTTATGAGACCTTGTGTCAATGCCTTGTAAGATCTGTCAAAAAGGTAGTGCGCTGCCTAAGAAAGCTGGACTTAGAAGGGAGGCTATTTTGACTCCTCCGGCGATCTGGGATCTTACTTGGTTATTGACCATAGGACTCACTAGTGACTCTCCCTTGATTGCAACCTATAGTGTAGAATCGGGGCGTCACAAATTTAGCCAATCATCATCATCATTCTCATTCGCATTTACACTAGAGCTCGGGTTGTTTGATCTATTATCAATGTTCACGTCACCAAAGGATCCCAAGTCGATATCATCTCCAAGAAGTTCTACCTCCATATCATCCTCAACATCATCTACAATAGTTAAAATAAAATCATTAAGCTCTCATTTTGACAATGATAGATAAAAAAAAATTGTTGCATAATGATGAAACATTATTTTCTAACCATCTCGTAGACCATGACATTGCCTCTTATATCGTGAAGGTTCATTTTCTTCATAAAGCATTTTTTCGAGCTCATCATAATCAAGCAATGGAGGCTCCTCTTGTTCTAGTCTTTGTTCTTTAATAATCTAAAATTCGGTTTGGTCAATGCTTTCAATGTCAATGTGATCATAATTCCTTATTTTGTAATACCTGCTATATTGATTCAATTGTATGACTAAATAAACAAATAAAATAAAGAATCCATTAGTTACTATATGAGAAAGATTAATTTACATATTCTTCAATCGCAAGTTGTAATGAACATACACAAGATTATTAAGCATATGATGTTCTAGTCTATTCCTCTTCTTTGTATGTATGCGTTCAAAGACACTCCAATTCCTTTCATACCCAGAAGAGTTGTTAGTTTGACTAAGAATTCAAATGGCTAACTTTTGCAAGTTTGGAGCACTATGTCCAAACATCTTCCACCATTCATCTTATTATCAAGAAAGAAAGAAAGATATTATAAAAAATAAAAAATAAAAAGAATCAAGAAATAGATAAATGAGATAAAATATTCCAATCAAAAGCATATAATAATGATAATTACTATTTTTTTTTTTTTTTTAAAAAAAGAAGAGATTACCAAGTTCTGTTTTCTTAGATGTAGTAATGGCAAGCTCTTTTCCAAAATTGTTTTGTCGATCTCGAAACAATCTAAGTTCATTCATGAGCTTCGTTTTACTTGATGTGGCTTTAGTTTCAATTACATCAAATACACTACTCATAACCTCTGGCTTTTTGCAAAATGAAGCTTGATCATATTGAAAAGCTGGGTTCAACCAATAAGTTGCCATATATATATTCTTTGGCAATTGATTATTCCAATGAGTTTTAATGATTGTTGTGTAAGGCCTATACAACCTCTTATTTCTCTTGAAAATATCTTTAATACCTTTGACTGCCCTATACACGCCTTCATAAACATATCCCATGGACGGTTTCTCATCTCCATCAACAATACGCAAGAGACACGTAAGTGGCTCAACAATCTTAATAGTGATGAAGCAATCCTTCCAAAATTGTTTATCCAAAATGATATCAATGGCATCTTTTCCTTTTTTCTCTTTGGCAAACCTTGAACTTGCAAACTCCTTACTTGTCACCAAAGCTTGCAAATCATGCATATGCTCATGAATACTATGCAATGCAAGGAAAATAGTGGCAAAGCGCGTTGCTCCTAGGCGCACAATTTCAGTCTAACTCTTCTTGTTTCTCAACTGAGCTAACAACCATGAACGGTTGTATATGTACCTTGTCATCGTTGATGCCTTAATAGCAAGCTCGTGCACATGATTCATCTTGGAAATTTTCCTTAAGATTAAATTCAAGTAATGAGCTGCACATGGAGACCAATTTATAGATTTGTAAGTAGCATTTACAAGTCCTCCAGCAGCTTTATAATTTGATCCATTATCTGTCACCATATGAACAACATTTGACACTCCCACCCACTCAATAACCTCTAGAAACAATTTAGAAAGAAGAGTAGCATCTTTGACAGCATTAGAGGCATTAATTGATCTCACAAAAGCAATTACCATAAGGCTATAGACAAGAAAATTTATTAAATTTCTTTGTCTACCATCAATCCAACCATCACCCATAATAGTACATTCACAAGCAGCCCACAAACTCTTCAAAGTGTCAATATACAATTGAAGATCTTTTTTTGAGTCTCTCAATAAGGGAACTCGAAGTTGATGGTAACTAGGGACCTTATATCCTGGACCAATGGCAATTGCGGCATCGAACATGGGCTGAAAATAAATGAAGTTCACAGCATTGATTGGAATACAAGTATCATAAAAGAATTTGCCAACAATCATATGTGCTCTATGTATGGCTTCTTTAGTTTGGAGAGCACTTTTGATAGTTGGTTAAGAACCCGAAGTGGTCCTTGGTGCAAAATAATCACCGATTGTTGTTGGTTCATGTTTCTTCCCCTTCCCTTTCTGTGTCATTGGTGCTCTACTCTTATTCCCACTTCTAGCTCCTTCATTGATTGAAATTCCCTTATTGTTCCGAGGAATTGTTTCCACAACCTCATCAGCCTCATCATCAACATTAACGTAAACATCATCACCCTCAAATTGAAAGCCACCTGGACCATAAGGATTTAATTGATCATAATTTTCTTCACTTTGCTTCTTTTTTTCATCAAATGCTTTCAAAGACTCATGCATTTGATACTGAATATCTGGGGGAACTTTTTTACATGGCCTAACCTCACTTGACTTCTTTGCAAGATGTTACTTCATTCTATAAATCCCTCCACCTTTAATAGTTTTCCCACAATACATACATGAGTAAGTCTTCTTCCCATTGGCATCTCGTCTCTCGATAACATGTGCCCATGCAATATCAAATTTTTCCCTTGTGGCTTGGGTGGAATTAGCTGTTGAATTCTGGCCATATGACATCTCTCACAACTACAAGGTAGAATAAGAACAAATGAAAAAAAGAAAAACGACAAAAAGTACTCATATTCAAATTAATATTCCAGAAAGTAGGATTCATTACAATACAATACAATAATCATAATAAAAAAGTACTCCTATTCTGGCCAAAGACTCAATTATAAAATAAAAAATGAAAAAATAAAAAAAGAAGAAGAAGACAGATTCAATATAATAATTAAATTAAGTGTAGTTCAAAATTTGAAAGTTAATTTTCTTCTAACTATTAGATGCATGCAGTAAAATAGGTCATAAGACAAGGAAAATAATCATAATTATTCATGGGTATCCAAAGCAAGAAAAAGGAAATCAAACAATTAATTTAGTATATCAGGTGACAAAATTTTTCATTCTATTCTATCTATAGCAACAACAGCAGTAGCAGGACAATTAATTTTGCATTCTATCTACAGCAACAATTAATTTAGTATATCAAGTGACAATAGATGATTTTTTCATATAATGCGAAACAAGAAGGAGATCAAATAGACCCAAATTAGTAGAGGACTTTTTTTTTCGTAATTTTCTATGAGAATCTCTATGTTTCTATATATCTATCTGTAAACGGAAAAAAAATCTGAAGAAAAAAATAGAAAACATAAGAATAAAAAATCTCTATATATTTTTTATTCTGAAAATTTTCTGTGAGAATCTCTATATATTTTTCATTCTGTAGAAAAAAAATAGAGGAAAAGGAAAATAGAAAATAGAGTCGTTGTAAGTAGGCCCAAATTTTTTGAAAAAAAAAGAAGGAGATCAAAGATTCATCAAAATAATACCTGGAGGTTGCTGGCGGCTAAGATTCTTGGCAGCAGTGGTGGTGAATCTGTGTGTAAAGTTGAGAACTTGATTCGTTAATGGCCAAAAAAAACAAAGAGAGACAGATCGGCTGCTCTTAACAGAGGAAAGAGACCTGTGTGAAGAAGCCTTAGATGGTTGCTCTGAAGATAAGCAACAAAAAAGAAAAACATATTTGAAATTTTATAGATATATATATATAAGCAAACCGCACCGGTTCAATTAACCCGTCACCGGTTTGACCGGTTCATCGGTCACCAGTTCTCTATAAATACACCAGTTTTTATATTTGACCGATTTAAGAGGGCCAACCGGACCGGAACCTCACTCAGTCACCGATTCAACTGGCCGGTCCGGTCCGGGTTTCAAAACCTTGCTTTGACCTATAATTTCAAACTTCTACCTATAATTTGAAAGAGAAAAAGCTGAAGCAGCATGGAACATTCAGTCGTCTTCTCGTGATCCAAGCAGCGTGCAAAAGCCAAAAGAGGAGCATCTTCTTTCTCCAACGGATATATTTTTTGGCTATAAAAGAAATATTTTGCTTGGAGAAAAATAAGAAGTGAAGAAGAGAAAAATTTGTGATATTGAAATATTCTCAAATATTGTGTTGTGTGCTTTCAGTGGTTTATTATTTCTTTTTAGAGAAAATTTGTTAAGAGTTTGAGTAAAATTATAAAAGAATTTTCTATCCTCTTATTATTCTTGTAAAAAAAAAAAGTTTTTGTGAGTATTTTTTTGGATAAAATCACTTGGTGGGGTGTGACTAGGCACCGGATTCTAAACTAGTTGGTTGGAGTGATTGAGGTTGGTCATTTGTTGTAAAAGTTCACTAGCACCCGTGAAACTAGTGGTGTAATTACTATTTAAAGAATAGTAGAGAATTATCAAGGAGAAACTTGAGAAGTAGACGTAAGCCCAGTTGTGTCGAACCAATATAAATCGTTGAGTTTGCTTTCTTTTTCCTTTGTTCATTTTATTTCATTATTCTATTTATATTGTTGAGCATTTTTTATTTATTTATTATTTGGGTTAAATTTTAATTTAACAATTTATTTATAAACTCAATTCACTCCCTATTAGGTTGCCTACGTGAGTTAAAAAATACCATTATTATAAATATATCATCTTTAATGGTATTTCGTTTTAAAGTGAGAGATCCACAATAAAACATATCATTATGTATAAATTTTTTATTTGTATAATATTACTCAAAAAATATATTTATGAATTGTTTGAAAATTGATTTTTATTGATAAATCCCATTTAGGAGTGTTCTAACCCAATAAGTCCAAGAAGAAAATTTATAACCTAGTTAGTCCCATATGTTTGTACTTTTATTCCATGAGATCCTTTTTTCCTAATTTCATATTTTTTTGGGACTATTATACCCTTATATATTATGTTGATACGTAATATATACAAAAAAAGGGAAATACATGTCTCTGTTTTGTTTGTTAGTGTAGACACCCCATTTTTGACCGACCTTAAGACTCAGATGTCACCAATTGAGCGCTTGGTGATGTTGCATACTGTGCTCGTCCAGAGGTTTCAGAGTCTCGGCTGCGGGCCTTGCCTCCGGACTTCCGGACTCTTTCTGTGCTTTGCCTCGGTTTGCGAACCAGGCACTGTTTTCTCTGTTTTCTCTTCCTGAGGGGAGGGAGAGGTCTCGTAGATCATCTCTCAGTGGCCGTGGGCTACGTTTCGTGGTCGCAGGCCATTTTTCCTATTTCGGAGCCCGGTTCCCGGTTTTCGGAGCCGTTGGTCGTGCGCCTCGGTTCGGGACCGCCTAACCACCTCCGTTTGCTCCGGTTTTTGGCATGCATCTTATTT
Source organism: Camellia granthamiana (assembly GCA_036172215.1). Taxonomy (NCBI): domain Eukaryota; kingdom Viridiplantae; phylum Streptophyta; class Magnoliopsida; order Ericales; family Theaceae; genus Camellia; species Camellia granthamiana. The sequence continues at coordinate 49,652,367 of CM069910.1, forward strand.
CCTCCCTTTCGAGGGACACTGTGGTCCGAGAGACCAACTTCGTGGTCAAACACCACTTCCGGTGCCTAACAGTCAGTTTTCGGGGCCCCGGGCTGCGCGTCTCGGCCCCCGAACCTTCATTTTGCATCGGTTTTGGTTCTTTTTTGGCAGGTACCTCTGTTTCATTGCTAGGAAGGTCATAGAAGGGTGGGAGGCCAGTAATTGTGCTCGCAACCAGTTTTATTCCTTCATCGCCCTCCGACGCCCGTTTTTCTCACTTCAAAGCCAATGTTGACCACCCTTGGGCTATTTTCTTGCACCCTAAACCCCATATTTGTGATGTACACATCTGGGAGGCCACAAATATCACATAGCCGGCCAATAATTGTGTTTGAACCTTTTGAACCCCTTTGAAAAATGGCCTATTCTCTCTCCTGGTTCACTGTCTCCAATTTTTGACCACAGGGCTGTTTTGAGCACACATGGGAGGCCACCAATCTGTGGTGGCCGGCCACTAATTACACTTGGCCTTTTTGACCCCTGGCCGGCCGGCCATGGGGGGGCGCTGGCCGGCCACCTGCAGCTTCAAAACTTGGCCGGCCTTGCTCCTCAGGGTGAGTACATTACAATTATACACTTTTTTCCCCCCCCCCAGATTTTGTATCCGGGGGGCCAAAATTTTGAGGGGAAACTTGAATGTTTTCCCCCCCATTTTTCCCCCTCTTTCTCCCCCTCATTTGCCTATATAAACCAGCCTCCAGCTCTGGTTTAGGGGTTAGAAAAATCCCTTTTGAGCCTCATATATTGTATCTCCCTCCCTCTACTATTCCAAGCAAAAAACCTCTCAAGTCCCACACCCTTCTCTACACCATCATCTAGCACCACACCACCACCACCTCCATTCCAGCAACTTGGAGCTGCTTTCCAGAGCTGAGGAGCACCCAAACTTGGTCCAAGAAGTTGCTAAGGGTTGGTCTACAAGGGTGAGTTACTTCCTCCCTCTTTTGAGCTCATTTTTGCATCATTTCTTAGCCATTCTTGCTTACACTTTTGAGCTCCAATCTTAACTGAATATAGCATTTTTTTGATCTCTACTTCATGTTTGTTTAAGAACCTCTCACCATTTGAGGCCTCTTTGTGGCACTTGCTTCTTTACCTATCTTTATACCATTTTCTTGCATGTTATTTTTGGCCTATGTATATTCTGTTTTGGGCTATGTTGTAAACTGTAAAGTTTCTTATTTTGAGCCCTTCTTCAATATTGTAGAAGGGCTCATCACTGTTTAGGGCCTCCATATGTCACTTGTCTCTTTGCCCCTTTCTTGGCCCCATTTTTGCATGATTTATTAGCCCCTTGTGCTTCTGTTTTTGGGCTCTGGTCTGAGCTGAAAGAGGCCTTATTTTGACCCCCTATTCATGTTTCATTAAGGGTTTTTGGCTGTTTGAGGCACCCTTTGTATACTTTGTGTTATAGCCCTCTCTTGGCCTTATTTTGCATAGTATTTTGAGCATGCTTGTGCACTGTTTTGGGTCTGGACATCAACTGTAAAATGCCATATTTTGGGCCCCTCTTCAACATTGTTGAAGGGCCCTCTTGTGTTTGAACTCAGCATCTGCTACTTGCTTCATGACCCCTCTTTTGGCCCTTTTTTGCATGCTAACTTAGGCCTATTTGTGCTCACTGTTTGGCCTTTCTTAAAACTACAAATATGTTTATTTTGGGACTGCCTTGAATCTGTCTTTAGGTCTCATGTTCAAATAATGCATGCTTTGTATAGCTGTAAGCCATTCCAGGCACCTAATTTTGCATTTCGGGATCATTCCATGCATCGGGTGCCATGTTTCCATGATTTGGGGCTGTTTTGCATCATAATTTGCCTACTGAAATTTGCATGCTTGTATGCCATGTTCCATGCCTTGCCATGTCTTGTTAGAGTGGCATTCGTGCCTTAGGATTGGTCCTCGGTTTGCGTGCACGCGTGCACGCATCTCGAGTGTCTCATTTTCATCCTATGGCCTCTTATATGAGTGTGGCTGAGGTCCACTTGTGTTAGTGTAAGCCCATTATGCATTGTGTATGCCATTTCATTCCATAGCATTGTGTATGCTAGGTTGTATGTTAGTGCATTGTGTATGCCATGTTATCTCGTGCATCGTGTATGCCATTTCATAGCATTGTGCATGCTAGGTTGTATGTTAGTTGCATTCATGCATGTCATGCATACTGCATTGTGTTTGGGATAGGAGTTAGCCCGAGCACAGGAAACGAGGTACGTTTCGTACTTCGAGTGACGGAACGTGTCTCAATTCCCAGTCACCAACACTCCGGATTATCCATGATGGAATCTTGGTCTTGTTGTGTTTTCATGTGCATTCATTCCATATTGAGTTGTGCAATTCGACTCCTCAGCCATCATGCATCGATATGCGTGATTGGTGGCACGAGGATCGAGGCATGCATACATATGTGAAAATACATTGCCATGCCCCTTTCCTGCTCTCTGTTGCAGCAAATCAAGAAATCAGCAGCCTTCCGGAGTTTGGCACGCATTCCAAGAATAATTGCAAAACAGAGGCTAATCGGGGCATCCCAGTGGATTTCCGCGCAAGGCAGCCCAAGCATACATCATTCTTCAGAGTCAAGGCAGTCCCTGGCTTGCATGCCAATTTATAGCTTTCTTAGTTAATTTGTAAATTAATTAGGATTTTTGTATTTATTCGGACTGTATTATTTATTCATTCGGGACTGTATATTATTTTATTCGGACCCTCTGCGCGAGGGCATAACTGTAATAAGTGTGCGTGAGTGTGATGTATGTCTTCCAACCCCACGTCTTTCTTCCTTTTTATTTACCTACTTATGATGGTTAGATTAGGGCATATTTCAATTAGCATACAGTATGATAGCATGTTTGCATTCATTCATCTGTTTTGCATGCACCAGGCTCGGCGCATCATACTAACTGCATTTGTATTTCAATTCCAAGTTGAATACATGTTAGCTGTTGCATCCCATATGCCATGTTTAGAATAGCCGAGCCTGCTATAGTTACATTTTTGCATGCGTTGCATTAGGCATTTCTGTATACTTAGGATCATGCATGATTTCTAATGTAGTTTCTGTTTTGGCTTGGAGTACTCGGTGAGTTTTTATGCTTTAGCATCCTTGCATGTGTGTGAGTGACTGCCATGATAGCATGCTTACCATGAGGCTAACTGCTTATGTGATATACCTGCTTGGATGCCTGTGGGTGGAGGTTGGGTTATTTGGATTGGAACAATTCATCAAATGTTTGTTTTAAGCCCACTAGACAGTGGCAAAACCATTGTTTTCTAAGCCCACCCGAGGGTGGCAAATCCACGTCTTAGCCTACCTGCGGGTAGCACCATCAAACCATTTTCAAACAAACAAACAAACATGAAATGTTTTGTTCCAATTCAGGCGACTCAGTCTATACTTGTATGCTGTGCGCATCACATAGTAACCTAGGCTAATAACCGGAATAAGAACACATAATGTTTTCAAAACTTGATATCATGGTTAGTAGAGGCCGGTCTCTGACCGGGCGAGCGGGGGTGCTCACGAAGTGACCTTCCCTAATCGTACCCAAGTTCCCGAGCCGAGGTAACTTTGGTGATGACAGACACGTGGCCTTAGGCAAACGAGTCAGGGTTTCCTAAATTTCCCAAAAATAAAACATTTAGGTGGCGACTCTGTATCTGGCAAAGCAGTCCATGTTTGGCACTTCTTTCAAAAATCTGTTTTCTCAAAACGATTTGCCAGATTTGGACTCTTTGGTTCAAGATTAAGAACCGTGACACTAATCGAGTCCGAGCTGTAGCGAGGTTCCCACGCGGACCTGTCTACAGTTAGTGTTATTCACGTTGATGGATCTGATTCAGTTAATCAATGTTGATTGTTTATGGTAAGGTTCCATTATGGTAGGATTTCAGTGCAGTGGAAAGAAGATGACGACGGGTTTTTGTGCAGTGGGAGAGAAAAAGATGACAACGCCGAGTTTCTGTCTATAGGTGTGTTCGTTTTCGTAGTTTGGTGTTTGTGTATGCTCTGGTTTGTTACATAATTGTTGGAGACCAGTCGTTAATCGAAGGTGGAGAACGATTACAGAATTTCTTTCTCAAGGTTAGTATCATTTTGTTTATGAATGCATGTTCATTTATGTAAAGGATTGCATGTTCTGTTTTTGAATCATGACATTTTCTTGAATACATGGGTAATACAAGTGTATGTTCGATGAATGAGGTTCTGATTTTTTACTGGTAATGCATGTATATTTTTATTGGTTTGCTCATATGGGTTCTTCCATAGGTGTAGTTCAAAAAAAAAAAAAAATTAATAATTTTTGGGTTCGAAGATTGTCTTCTTCCATTGTTGTGATTCAAAACTCTATTTTCTGCCATTGTTGTAATTCCAGCCGTAAATCAAAGGGAGAGAGAAGGATTTGAATCAAAGGAGAGAGCGAATTCAAAACTCAATTTTGTACCCAGTCGATTTTGTTACAAACTTATTCTTTGAATGTGCATTTGGTTTGATTTGGATTAGATTGGTGTAATAGTGGAATTGCTTGGGTTGTTATTGATAGTGATAATGATGAAGATGAAGATAAAGATGTGAGTGATGGTTTTTTATTTTTTGAGAGATTGAGATTTGTCAAATTTCTAATTCTGTTGCTGCCATTATTTTTGGTTTTTTGTTAATCTTATCACATTATTAATCAGTGTTAATATTCACATTATCTGTAACGGAAATTTGTCATTTGTGTTGTCAATCGGTGTGGATATTCACACATCCATATAATATTGAATAGTGTATATATTTTCACCGTGTTCATTACTACTACGGGATTATGATGTTAAAGTTCACATCAAACTGTTGTATTCAGTCATATAATCACAAGCCACAATGTTTATTTGGACAAAAAAATGATGTGAATATTCACAATGTAATAAATAGATGTGAAGATTCGCATTAATTCTAGTATGTTTGTGGATGGACATACACTTTATTTATGTACAATGTGAATATTTACATCTATAGTCAACTATAATAAACATAGAACATAATGTAATTGAAAATAGGAATTAACATAAATTACGATGTGAACATTCACACCAATTTCAACATAAGAGACGAGATGTGGATGTTCACACTTTACATTATTTGGAATATTCACATTATGGGCTGCCCACTTACCTCCAACTAGAATGATAAATCTCTATTATAATCAATTCGACATAGGGTTACTGCCATATTGAAAATAAGCATGTGATTATTTATATATAAGTATTAATGAATACATTTACAAACACAAGTGAATACACATATGTGATTTTGCCATTAACATCAACATTTTATCAAGTTACATAACCAAAAGATATAATAACCATTATGGATTGGTGAATGGTTAGAAAATATTAAGAAAATTGTAATGTGTATACATTTATATGCAAATATTATTATCAATGTAAATGTTTAGAAAACATCACAACATGTTTCCCATGTGAATGTCTACATTGTGTGAATGGTCATAGCAAACCAAGTGTGCAAAAATGGACATCATAACAGACAATTATATTTTTGGATTTTTTTTTTAAGGGGTTCACATCTTTTGAACAATACCAACAACAACTGTAAAAAAAAATAGTAATGGTAATGTTATGTGCACACATTTATAAGCATATAGCACCAACGTAAATGTTCATAATGGCTATGATTACAAAATTTCTTTCTCAAGGTTAGTATTGTTCATTTATGTGAAGGATTGCATGCTCTGTTTTTGAATCATGTGCATTTTTTAGAATACATGGGTAATGCAAGTGTATGTTTGATGAATGAGATTTTGATTTTTTTAGTGGTAATACATGTATATTTTTTGTTATTTGAGTTTCAAATATTTGACAGAGATACATGTATAGTTGTTTGAACAAATTGATTGTGGTGGGTCATTGGTAAAATGTTATTTTTGGTTGATTAGTTTATTTTTTCTTGTTGTTTTGTGATTGTTTTCATACGGTTTTTGTAGTATTTGGTGTGCCATCTCTGTTTGGTTAGATAATTTAGATTATGTGAACAATGTAAATATTCATATATCATTGGCTATAATGTGGTTGTTCATTTCCTTATTTTTGTATTTTTACAACAGATGGATACCTTCATGTTGTTGGTGTGCTCATATGGGTGTAGTACAATTGTAATAAATATGGTGCGAACGCTGTCTTATTCACATTTCGTGGAGTGTATGTGTGAAAAATGGAGCAAGTTATCTGCTGATTGTGTTTCATTGTTCTATCGGCTACCTGAGATTAATAGGTGTAATTTGGATAATAATAATGAGTGTCAAAGTATGTTCTTACATGTTGGTTGAGATTAAAGGGAGAGAGAACGTTTCAAAGCACTATTTCTGCCATGGTTGCAATTTTAATTGGAGATCAAAGATTGAGAGAAGGATGTTAATCGAAAGGAGAGAGAATGATTTGAAGCTCGATATTGTATTAAGTTTATTTTGTTACAGACTTGTTCATCAAAGGTGGGTTTGATTTAATTTGAATTAGTGTAATGATGGAATTGCAGGGGTTATTAATGATAGTGATGATGATGATGATGCTGAAGATAAGGATGTAGGTGATGGTTTTTATTTTTTGGAGAGATTGTGATTTTTTGGATTTCTGGTTATGTTGCTACTATTATTTTTGATTTTTTGTAAACATTATTACACCATTGTTTCTGATTTTTTTGTAAACATCATCACATTATTAACCAATGTTAATATTCACATTAATTTGAAATGGGAAATTATCATTGCGTAGTCAATCGGTATTAATATTCACACACACATATAATATTAAATGGTAAATCCGTTTTCACTGTTCTTCATTACCACTGTGACAAGATGATGTTAAGGTTCACATCAGTATTGGATCGAATTAAACAACCACTAGTCTCAGCTTTCATTTTGAATACAAACATGATGTGAATGTTCACACTAAAACATACAAATGGAAAGGTTCACGTGAATTCTGGAATACAGATAAAGACAATATGATTTTAAAGTGTTAATTACCATTATGTAATGGTGATATTAAAGTTCACATCAAAATTGTATTGCTCACAAATCACATTAAACCAATGATTATGTGTACATAATTGTAAAACAACTAATAATAATGTGAATGCTTACATTGATTTTATAATCTCTAAAAATATGACAACATCAACATTGCATTAACCATAAATCGTTATTTCCATGTATACACAACTATGAATTATACATTTATTCACAATTAGATTATTGATGTGAATGTTAACATCACGAATAGAATATCAAATAAATTAGTTTAGTCACATTAAGCCAATGGTTATGTATACACAATTATAAACCAACAGAAACCAATGTAAATATTAATATTGACTTTGTAATAGCAAACATTATGACAACATACCAATGTACCTTAGTAGGCATAATCAAAATAACTAATTCTAATTCTTTTATCTTATGTATTCCAATATTTACAAAATCGCAAAAGATATGAAGTTCATATCCATTAGTAGTGGATACATTGATTTTGCACATCATGAGTTTTGTATCGGAGAAAATCATAATATTCATATCAATAATAGTTTTTGATGGGCTTATATGTTTCCAACACACGTATGATGGCGTCATCAAACTTCATGCATTGGTCGATCTTAGCATTCATCAATACATCAAATAATATCCAAAATGGAGTTTGCCTCAAGCAGTCCAGTTGAGCCTTTGAGAACTTGGTGCTTGTTATCAGTTTCACTAAGCTCATAATGTTCGATCAGTAATTGACACAGTGCATGTTGATATGGGTGCTTCTCTCTATAGGCATGCTCTCCTTTTGACATGATACTCCTTCCTCTTTCTTTTTGTGCAGATTTTAGGTGCAATATATGTTAAATGGACATGCACAATAGTGAGTGTCTATATGAACGTTAAATTAGGTTTCAATAGAATTGTGGGGCATATGTGCACATTGACATCATCACATCATTAGCCACTGTGAATGTTCACATTCAGCAATATTCATGCAATTAGAGACGTAAATGTGCACATTGCTAATGAGGCATAAATAGGAATGGTCACACACATGAATGATAATATTCACACACCTATATAACATTGGGTGTGACTAAGTTTTGTAGAATGGGAAGCTCATTACCACTGCCAATGTTAAAGTTTACATTAACATGACATTTAAAACGATACACATTAAGACAATGGTTATGTGCACACATTTATAACCAAATAGCACCAATGTAAATATTCACAATAATTACATACTACCAAACACCATGACAATAGCACCAATTCATCAACTACAAACTATAAATTTTTGCATCATACCCAAACATGATGTGAATATGAAGTTGACAAACATGGACAACATTAAGTGAGAATGGATAATTGTCAAAGGTATTTTTCACATTATATCCACATACACATGTTAATTCACAATGTTAATGTGGAGATTGATATTAACAATGTATCATATTACACAGCCACAAAAACAAGTCTTGTTTTGAATATAAGAATGATTTGAATGTTCACATTTATAGCTGACAAAGTACAAAAACATGACAGCATTAACAATACATTAACCACACACCACAATTTTTGTGGGAATCAAAACATATTGTGAATATTCACATTTGTATGAATGTCAACATCAGAAAGCAATAGTTTTATCCACATATCACTTAACAAGTCCAAGAAATGAGGTTTTTCATAAGTATTAGCTTGATGTAAATATTCACAATGTAACATACAAATGAAGTGGTCCATAACAATCATGTAACAATTTTATGCACGCCATGGTTTCTATGTGAATGTTTACATCATGGGAATAGCAACAACAACAGCTAATATATATATATATATATATCTGGAAAAAAATTAAAAACTTTAGGGGATTTACATCCATTCAGGGATATCATCAATACCAACAACTGCAAGAAAGGGAAATAACAACAATAATATGAACAATAAAGACCAAAATCATATCAATATAATCATGGGGATGTATAGAAGTTCGCATTGGGACAAAAAATAGTTAGGGTTTAAGATTTATAAACAAAATGAGTGAAATCAGTTATGTTTGGTACCCATTATGAGATGGTTGGATTGTCACAGATAATCATTGTGAAGATTCACAGCAGAAACGAAGGATGACAATGGTGATTCCAACAGCCGACGACGTAGAGGAGACAATAAAGGAGTTAAGGTGATGAAATGATGAGATGATGAGACGATTTCACACGTATGGAATATAGGATTTTTGCAAAATTATTTTCGCTTTGCCTAGGAGTGCTCCTATATTTTCAGATTCTGTTGGTTTGAATGGCAAGAGACATTAAAAAACGTAGCAGGGGTGTTTTGGACAAAAGCTAGGTCAGTGAACATGATTCTATTATTGTCATTGATTTTGATTTTTTGTTATTGGATTTCAATGTAGTAATGATTTTTTGAGATTGGTAATGTGTCTGATATAAAAATGATATAAATGTTCATATTATTAATCAGTGTTAATATTCACATTAATTTGATTTGAAAATTTATCATGTGAATATTAAACACATTCATGTGAATATTCACATTACTTTTGTTTTCATAGCCATATTCATGTGAATATTCACATCTCCAGTGATATTTGCTTGGGTTAGTGAACATGATTCTGTTATTGTAATTGATTTTGATTTTTTGTTATTGGATTTCAATGTAACAATGATTTTTTGAGATTGGTAATGTGTCTGGTATAAAAATGATGTAAATGTTCATATTATTAATCAGTATTAATATTCACATTAATTTGAATTGAAAATTTGTCATTGTGTTATCAATTGATGTTAATATTAGTCACACACCCATATAATATTGAATGATAAATATGTTTTCGTTGTGTTCATTACCACTGTGACAATGTGATGTTAAGGTTCACTTCAGTATTGCATCAAATTACACAATCACAAGCCTCAACTTTCATTTTGAATACAAACATGAGGTGAATATTCATACCAAAACATATGAATGTGAAGGTTCACATGAATTCTGGAGTATAGATAAATGCACTATGATTTCAAAGTATTAATTACTAATATGGAATGATGATATTAAAGTTTAAATCAAAATTGCATTGCTCACATATCACATTAAGCCAATGATTATGTGTACACAATTGTAAAACAGCTGACAATAATGTGAAGGTTTACATCGATTTTTTAATCTCTAAAAATATGACTACATCAGCATTGTATTAACCACAAACCATCATTTCTGTGTGTACACAAACATAAAGTGTACATTTATGCACAATTAGATTATTGATGTGAATGTTAATATCACGAATAAAACATCAAATAAATTAATTTAGTTACATTAAGACGATGGTTATGTGTACATAATTATAAGACAACATAAACCAATATGAATATTAACATTGACTTTCTAGTAGCAAATATTATGACAACATGTCATTGTATCTTATTAAGCACAATCAAAATAACTAATTATGGTTCTTTTGTCTAATGTATTCTAATATTTACAAAATCGCAAATGATGTGAAATTCATATTCATATTTTTCTTGCTGATGTAAAATGTGTCTTTTGATGCCTTGTACGTCTCTAGCACGCATGTGATGACATCATTGAACTTCATGCATTTGTTGAAGTCAACTTTACCAATCCTCAACACATCAAACAACTGCCAAAATGGCGTTTCCTTCAAACAATCCAGCTGAGGATCCGAGAACTTGGTGCTCGTCATCAGTTTCACTAACCCAATGATGTTAGATCGGTAGTTGACTTTTTTCATATTCACTTTCGGGGGTTGGCTATTTGTTCAAGTTTGTCTTTGACGTGGAACTGTTTTCTTTTTCTTTCGCCATGAAATCTATGAGCAACATATGTTTGTTCAATTAGAAACAAATTTACTGTTAATGGTCACAAATGGTAAATCATAACAAGTGTAAACTATATGTGCTGTGAATAGTTGAATAATGTGACTATGGTTGTATTGAGCAAAATCATGATATCAATATTCGCATGAACACTGTACAACATAGGATAAAACAATAAAAATCAAATAAATTGTGTGAACAATCACATGGATCATATATCATGTCATTAGTTCATGTGTTTGAAAAATGAACAAAATTTTGGAAGTTTAAATCATTTGATCATAATCAACAATTCCAACAAGGATAACAACCAAAAAATTGGAGGAAAATAACAGATGAAATATGGAATAATAACATATTATAAATATTAAACTAACACGATGTATACATGATGTTAATATTCATATCATTACATTATATATTTGACTGTGAATGTTCACAGCCAAAGATATTGTGTGAATATTCAATGTGAATGTTACAATGTGAATATTAACATTATGTTCAGAATGTGAATATTAAAATTATGTTCAAAATGTTACAATGTGAATATTAACATGATGTTTAGAATTTAATCATTGGCATTATGTTCAAAATGTTACAATGTAAATATTAACATTATGTTCAGAATGTAATTATTGACATTATGTTCAGAATGTGTATATTGATATTGATGTCACTCAATAACAAGTGAAATAATAAGATGTTATTATTTACAACATGTCTACAAGAATTCAGATATAACCAAAATAGAGTTGACAACCATCCAAAGTTTGGTCTATAATTATTTCATGACCATCAACAACCAACAACACCAACAAGTTTGACATTGACACAAGGGAGAAGATAATGAGTGTTTTACAAAATAATAACACATGACAATTTAAGACAAATAAGTCATTACCAATATTTGATAATCTGATGCAAATATTGACATTATGTATAATGGGATTCACATTGAACCAAAAGAGGGTTGGCAACCATCAAAGATTAGGGGCTCTAATTTTTCATAACCATCAATAAGCAATAATACCAACAGCTCCGTAAATATTTACATTATATTCCATTAATGTCAGAAGGTGAATATTGACATTATATTCATAATGTGAATATTGCCATTGATGTCATAATGTGCATATTAATATTATATTCAGAATGTGCATATTGACATTGATGTTAATCAATAACAAGTGAAACAATATGATGTTATTATTTACAGCATGCCTACAAGAATTCACATGTAACCAAATCAGGGTTGGAAACCATCCAAAGTTTGGACTGTAATTATTTCATGACCATCAACAACAAACAACACCAACAAATCTGACATTGACACAAGGGAGGAGATAAGGAATGTATTACAAAACAATAACAAATGACAATTTAAGACAAACAAGTCATTACCAATATTTAACAATCTGATGTAAATATTGACATTATGTATAATGGAATTCACATTGACCCAAAAGAGGATTGACAACCATAATATGAATATTGCCTTTGATGTTCATAATGTAAATATTGCCATCGATGTCACAATGTGAATATTTACATCATATTCCATCATATTTTTTGATGAAGATTGGGCGTTTTATGGACATCAACAATCAACAATATCAATATTGATAGAGGGGAAAAACTAGAGAGTTCATTACCAATCACAACCACAAACAACATTAATAACAAATGAATGTAATATTCAACAAAAAAAATGAAGATCAGCAACATGGACAAATAGTGAAAATAGGGAGTTCATTTGAAAATCAAATCCAAAAACAATAATAATAATAATGTAAATATATACATTTGTGATTACATTATGTTATCATTGACTGAAAAACAAAGGGGTGGAAAGGAATGTAAATATATACATTGGTGATTACATTAGAAGTTGAATATCTACATTATATTCATAATGTGAATATTGACATTGAAGTAGATATTTACATCAATGTGAATATTTACACCATATTCACATCATATTTGATCATTCTGTAAATATTTTACAGATTATGTATAATGGAACACACATTGAACCAAAAGAGGGTTGACAACCATCCAAGATTAGGTGCTCTAATTGCTTTATAACCATCAACACGCAACAATACCAACAACTCTGTAAATATTTACATCATATTCCATTGATGTTAGAAGTTGAATATCTACATTATATTCATAATGTGAATATTGACATTGAAGTAGATATTTACATCAATGTGAATATTTACACCATATTCACATCATATTTGATCACCTTTTAAATATTGTACAGATTATGTATAATGAAATACACATTGAACGAAAAGATGGTTGACAACCATCCAAGATTAAGGGCACTAATTGCTTTATAACCATTAACACGCAACAATACCAACAACGTTGTAAATATTTACATCATATTCCATTGATGTTAGAAGTTGAATATCTACATTATATTCATAATGTGAATATTGACATTGAAGTAGATATTTACATCAATGTTAATATTTACACCATATTCACATCATAGTTGATCACCCTGTAAATGTTGTACAGTTGTCAATATGATGTTTACATCATATTATATCATATTTCAATTTGGGGGGAAATTAGGGATTCTATGGACATCAACAATCAGCAGTACCAACATTGACAGAGGAAAAAAAATAGAGAGTGAAAATAAGGGGTTCATTACAAAATGAAATCCAAAAACAACAATAATAACAACAGCAATGTAAACATATACATTTGTGATTAGATTATATTATCATTGTTTGAAAAACAGAGGGTGGAAGGATGGTGCTTACCTTTGGTCCTCATTGTGGGTGGGATATGTAAATCGATGGCCGGTGAAAACCTAGGAAGAACAAACCTCAATCCTTTCGATGTAAACCTTCGCAATAGTGCGTTGATGTGGAATAGCAGTGGCCGGCGATGGCTAGCGGTGGTGGACGATGGTGGTGAGGTGATGTGAAATCTAGGGTTATGGTTTGGGAATTTTTTGGTGCCAACAATGAGTTTTTTTTTTTGGAATGTGTACGGGAAAGAAATAAACCTTCTCGTATAATCCTGTTGATCAAGTCTGCGCTCCTCCGTTCGTCGTTGCTTTACTCCCTGAAAATACAAATGTGAGCTAGCCGGCGGGTGTGTGCCGGCAACCTCTCCGATACCTAAGTCAGCAAAATAGATAAGTAGACAAAAGCCCAGTGTATTCGGGAATCAAAGTTGCGTTACCTCTCCAAAGGTGATGTTCATGAGCTTTTGTAGGTTCCATGTGGCACAATCCCAGTAGGACTCTTACTCCTCCATGAAGAGTCCTCCTAGGATTCATACTCCTGAAAGATAATGCTTATCTTTCAACACCCCCCTCACCGCTTAAACCAAGTGAGATGGTTTTTCTTATGGCCGAACTCCAATACGACCGAAACAAACCTGGCTATGCTAGGCTGCATATTAGACCGAACTACACTTAGTTTGGTTCTTCCTTTCACTGTTCTTACTTCGGTTCTAAAAATAATTAGCTAGGTTTGACTGAGCTAGCTGTATTACGCCGCGACCGGACTAACTCGGGGTGTAGCAACCTGGCGACCGAGTTATCCGCCGTACTCTCCTAGACCGAGATAAATACAAGGCTTTGGGACCGGACTAGTTTCAAGCTCATCCTGGACCGGAGTAATTTTAAGTCCCTTTTGGGCCGGACTAACTCTAAGGCCTTATAGGACCAGTCTACCCACAAGGCCTTTTTACTCAGCCCTTTGTAATGTGGCTCACAACGGCCCATTACCCAGCTCGGCCTAATTTTCATATAAATTACCCTCTCAATTGCCCCTTAATTCCATCTGCTTAGCATAATAGGGATTATCTGTTTATCGGCCGAGCTAACAATTTTAGCCTGACGACCGAGCTAAATTCTTAAGCCTTTCCAGTCGGGCTAAAACTCTTCAACTTTTCCAGCCGAGCTTAAAAAACCCTTTTAGCCTTTCCAACCGAGCTGAATTAACACCGAGCTGTACCTGTCCGGTCAAAACGTCTCTTCAATCATAGCAACTGAATCGCTTCATTCTAGGGACACATGGCATGCTCTTATTGGCTGAAGGCAGCTGTTACGCCGTCTTCGTATCTCGAGCTTTTTGAACAGTTCCCGCCTTTTCATCCTTCCTTCTATACACAACCAACTCTTCATTTTGGATTTATCACTACACTATTCATTTCCTCTTCTCTCTCTCTTCTGCGTTTGTCTGTCTTTCGATCCTGAGCTCGCTGTGTTCGTGTTTTTCATCGTCGTTGCCTCCATCTTCAGTTTCCTCCTCTTGACCTGGTAAGCTACTCAAATCTGCCTTGTTTTTGTTGTTTTTGCACTCGTTTAATCCACAGCTCTAGGTTTGTGTTTTTTGTGAAACACTCTTTCTATTTGCTCTGCCTTGTACATTTCTGGAAAAACTTAGCAATAGAATTTTTGAACATACATAATATCCTGTAGAACACCGTATTTGATCCAAAATCATGATGCAACCGAACTAGGGAACTGTTTGTGCTAGGCGTAAGTCTAGCCAGTTCATAACCGAACTAGCACTTTATGTTTATACCAGTAGTTTCAATAAGTCAAACCATTTTTTGATTTACCTTAGCCGAGATAACCAACCGAACTGAGTCTGCAATTGGTGTACTGGGAAACCATAATACCGACCGAGCTATGTCTTCGGGGCTAAACCAGCATTCTTAGTTTTAGACCGGGCTAAGAAAGCTGCCCTAGAAGCTTCAACCAGTCTAACAAAAACCTCTCGCTCTAACCGAGCTATCGAACACCTTGCTTAAACCGGGATAACAAAGCCCTTTGTATAAACCGAGCTATCGAAGCCTTTGCTTAAACCGAGCTAAGACGTGATATGTTTATTACTTTTTTAGCACGGTCCAATGGTCTGTGCTTAACACCTTTGTTCTCTTTTTCACTTTTGCAAACTTAGGTTGCCCAGGCACTCCTTTGAGCGCTCAACCGAGCTATTCTGCACAAATCTTTGACCGATCTAACACTTGGCTTTAATTTATTTATAACTTAAAACATAAATGGGGAAGTATAGATTCTTAGTAGAAACACCTGGTGGTTTGGCCGAATTCTGAAGGGAGTATAACATTCCTGACGACGTCCATCTCACTTTAACCGAACAAGATATCACACATTGGGGAAACCCTGGTTTTGTTCCTTTCACCCTCCTTTCCATCGTAGAAACCGGTCTAAGATTTCCTGTACAGCCCTTACTCTGTGAATTCCTCAGGCAAACTAGGATATGCCCAACCCAACTTTCCACAAACTCATACCGCATAATAAATGGTATAGCCGAGCTAAACCGCCGTGCTGGTATCAACCTTGGCTTAGCCGAACTATTCCACCAATATTCTATAGGCTCATAAGAAGACAGGTGGGTTTACTATTTAAGAATACGACGCTGGCGTGAGAAAATAATAAAAGACACACCGGACAAAGACTTAAACGATGATGATTTTTTCTGGGTATCTGGCAATTTTGAAGACCATCAATCCCAGATCCCAGGCCGCAGTATAAATTGGAATAAAGGAACCCCTGGTATAATTACTTCAGTTTCTTTGCATGCTTCTGCTTTATTTTGGTTTCCTATTCCTGCTCCGTACTAACAGTTGTCTTCTCTATGCAGATTCAGCCCATCTTGAATCACTTTACAGTTACCCCAATCTGAACACTCTCCGCGCCGCACTACGTTATCCAGAAAGAAATTGGGCCAAGTTGCTGAACTTCGAACCGACGTACAGATATAGTAGCCGACGCAAAGCCAGAGTAACAAATTTCTTGCTGGAAGACGCCCCTGAACCGGACCCCACCTTGCCCCAGATAAATCTAGTCCCTTTGACTGCCGAACAAGAAATGGCCAAAAGGAACAGAGTAAGGGCCCTTTTAACCGAGACAAACCGAGCTGAGGTACCACCACCGACCCAAACTCAGGAAACCGTGGTGGCTCTCCCTTCTCAACAACTTTCTTCATCACGACCAAGTAAGCGCGCCCGGACTACCCAAATCGAGCAGCGCCTTGCTGATGAAGATGAAACCATCCTTCCACCAAGCCCTCCCCCAAGCCCTCAGCCGGAGCGTTCTGACCGGCCTAGCTCCTCCAAGTGGGCTCCAAAAATGATGTTTCAAAATCAAGATATTCAGGATACCGACTCAGTGGTGGCAGACAAAGACCACATGCTAGCCTTCAATCTGGCTAAGAGTGTATGTCTGCCCCCTGACATGGAGCATCACAAGCACTGACCAAGCTCAAGGCCATCCGGTCAGCGACGAAATCAATGATCCTAGTAAGTTGCCCCTCTTGTGTCTCAATTTTTTCGTACTTTCTGTTCGGTTTTGTCATTGGTTTTCCATTCTTTTGCAGGCCATGCAAAAGAGCCAAATTACACATAAAAAGGTGTTGGAGCTCAGGAAGACAGCAAGGCAGGCCATGGCAGAGGTTGAAGAAAAAACCACCGAACTGAAGGAGTCCTAACAAAAAACGGCCGAGCTAGAGGCCGAGGTAGCTCGTCTAACTGGACTAGTTACCTCGGCTAATGCTGACAAACAGAAGGCCCTGACCGTGATGAAGGATAAGTACCTTCGCGAGCTAGCCAAGCTCGAAGGAAAGAAAAATGCAGAAATCGCCGAACTAGAAAAGAAGGTGGACAATGCCAATGCTTAAGGCTTCAAGGAGAGGGAGGCCCTCCATATTCCACAATGTGAGGCCGCCAAAGATTTATTCTTCAAATGCGGTTGGAGGGCAGCCGTGGTGCAGCTCAGTTGTGGGCCTGAGACCGAGGTCTACGATCCTCCTCAGTACTTCATACCGAGCTCACTGTCGGAGTACGCTGCATCCGTTCAATAATAGTTTCTTCAAGGTTCAGATGATGATGAGGACACCGGGCCCAATAATACTCCAGTCGTCAATGAACAAGCCAACGATCAGTCAGCTCGGTTGGAGCCAACGGTTGAAGACTTGTCGACTGAAACCGTGCTTCCAATAGACACCGTGCTCTAAACCGAGACGGCTCTACCGTCTGAAGCCGGTCTTCGGGTTGATGTTGATGTTGATGCTGATCTCGATGACCTTTTTAACTGATTTTGTTGTTTCTCATTTTTTTTTGTTGGACAAATGTAACCGGGCTATGGCCCCTCCTTTGTATTTGCCTTAAACTTGATCAATGAAAATCTTCTTTTGTATTCAACACTTACTCCGATTTGATCTGTATGCTTGCACTTGTAATGAGTTTTTAACGAATTCTTTTGCTCCAACTGTTAACTCGGTTTACTTTCCTGTTTGTGCTTGCTTTTTAACTGCAATTTGAACGAAACACAATATATTTCGGCCGAGATACTTTATTCCGGTCTTAGCTGAGTAATCTGACTAGGCTTACTAGCCAACCACTCTTTAGCCGATATACTTACTTCGGCTGAAGAGTACCAGGAGTTGATTTGATTCAGCCAATCACTGTGTAGCCGATATCCTACTTCGGCTGAAGAGTACTGAGAGTTGGTTTAATCCAGCTAACCACTCTTCAGCCTATACCCTTACTTTGGCTGAAGAGTAATAAGAGTTGGTTTAATCCAGCCAACCACTCTTCAGCCTATACCCACACTTTGGCTGAAGAGTAATAAAAGTTGGTTTAATCCAGCCAACTTCTAAATTGGTTTCTCCAGCCAACCTAGATTAAAGTGTTTGGTTATTCCGACCAAACGTCCTGTAGCCTGGATCCTTATCTTGGGCTTAGGAAGGGTGTTGGTTTAATCCAGCCAACCTCTAAGTTGGTTTAATCCAGCCAACTTCTAAATTGGTTTTTCCAGCCAACCTAGAATAAAGTGTTTGGTTATTCCGACCAAACATCCTGCAGCCTGGATCCTTATCCTTGGCTTAGGAAGGGTGTTGGATTAATCCAGCCAACCTCTAAGTTGGTTTAATCCAGCCAACTTCTAAATTGGTTTTTCCAGCCAACCTAAAATAAAGTGTTTGGTTATTCCGACCAAACGTCCTGCAGCCTGGATCCTTATCCTGGGCTTAGGGAGGGTCGCAGTTGGTTATTCCGGCCAACTGTGTTTTTAATGCCCCTAACTCACCTAACTTACTAAAACAAACTTTTACAGAAGGAAACGTCTATACTAAAAAGAAACTACTTGTTTTATTGATAAAGGAAAAAATTACACATACTTTAAAGAAAAAAGGCTAAAAATAAAATAACTTTAGATTGGCAGTGTTCCATGGCCTGGGAATTGCCTTGCCATCCTCATCTTCTAAGTGGTATGCCCCTTTGCCTGCTAATCCAACCACTTTGTAAGGTCCTTCCTAATTAGGCCCTAACTTGCCATCTCCCGATACCAAGGTGTTTCCCATTACTTTGCGCAGTACCCAATCTCCGATTTTGAATTGCCTCAAATGTACTATTTTGTTATACTTTCTAGATAATTCTTGTTGGTATGAGGCAATGTGAACCAGTGCTCTTTCTCTTCTTTCCTCTGCAAGGTCGAGCTCCAATGTTATGGCTTCACCATTCAAGTCTGGATCAAAATTCTCGCTTCGAATTGTGGGGAGGCCGACTTCTACTGGGATTACTGCCTCCATACCATAGGCTAAGGAAAATGGAGTTTCTACTATTGACCGCCGAGGTGTGGTGCGGTAAGCCCATAAAACATGAGGGAGCTCTTCTGCCCATTTGCCTTTGGCTTTCTCTAATCTTTTCTTCAATCCATCCAAGACTAGCTTGTTTGATGCTTCTGCCTGACCATTTGCTTGGGGATATGCCGGTGTAGAATTGTAGAACTCTATCTTGTACTCTTCACAAAAGCCTCTAAAGATTCGGCCGTCGAACTGCGTGCCGTTGTCTGATATTAGTGCCTTTGGTATGCCAAATCGAGTGATGATATTCTGCCAGACAAACTTCTTCACATCTTTTTCCTTGATTGATGCCAAGGCTTCTGCTTCTACCCACTTTGTGAAGTAGTCGGTTGCTGCAAGAAAGAACTTCCTGTTGCCTGGTGCTGTTGGAAGTGGCCCTACTATGTCCAAGCCCCACATTGCGAAGGGCCATGGGCTTGGCTTCTGACACTTCTCGCACTTTTTGGCATACTTTTCTGAATCTACTTGCATATAAGGCCACCAATATCCTTGCGAGATTGCCCTATATGCTAATGACCTTCCTCTTTGATGGCTTCAGCACACGCCCTCGTGTATTTCGAACAAGAATGCTTCTACTTTGCTGGGGTGAACACACTTTAGATACGGTCCTGAGAATGACTTTTTGTATAATGCCAATGATGGGGAGAGCCAAAATCGCTGCGACTTCGCTCTTATTCTGTTGGCCTCTTTCTTTTCTTCCGGTAAGGTGCCATCTTTCAGGAACAGTATGATGGGATCCATCCAAGAAGGGCCTAGCTCGGCGCAACATACATCTCCTGCTTCGGGGTCTTCAATGCTTGGTCTAGGTAGGTAGTCGATCAGCAATGGATGAGGAACGGAAGTATCTGCCATTGAAGCAAAGTCTGCTAATTCATCTGCTCTGCTGTTTTCTTCTCTACCGATTTGTTCTATCCGCACTACTTCAAATTTCTTGATCTCTGTTCTGACCAACTCTTGGTACTTAGCCATCATGTCGTCCTTTGCCTCGTAGTCGCCTGATATTTGGTTTACCACTAGCTGTGAGTCGCTGTAAACCATTAGCTCGGTGGCCTTCATATAGAACGCTAATTTGAGGCCTGCAAGAAGTGCTTGATACTTCGCTTCATTGTTTGATGCTGGGAAGCCAAGATTGACTGCTTGCTCCACGACTAGGCCGTCTGGAGAGATGAGGACTATGCCGAGTCCTGCTCCATACCGGTTGGATGCTCTATCCACAAAGAGCTTCCACATCTCTCCAACGAACAACTTCCAGCAAGTTGAGGGATCAGATGATGCCTTGGGGTCAAGAACATTGCTGGTGTCGTCTTCAGAGTCCATGTTTACTGTCTGCCCCTTATTATCTGGTTGTACCAAGTCTTTATTTGCTGGTGAGTCTTGACATGGTGTAGTGTGGTTTTCTTCTTCCTCCCTTACTTCACTCTGGCCTGCCTTGGGACCTACCTGGGTAACCAGTACCAGGGGTTGCGTTATTCCGACGTCAACGTCCGTCCCTAGTTTGGTTGTTTCAGTCAGGTTGACTGGGCAGATATGATGGCTTCCAAGGGTGAATTCTGCGACAAAGTCTGCCAAAACTTGAGCTTTTATCGCGGTCCTCGGTTGGAACTTGATGTCATATTGTCCCAACTCTACTGCCCACTTCAAGATTCGCCCAGAGAATTTCGCCCTTTCAAACAAAGCTTTTAATGGGAAGGCTATAAAGACGACTATGGTGTGAGCGTGAAAGTAGTGTGACAATTTCCTTGAGGCCATCATCAAGGCCAAGGCTAAGGCTAGTTTTTCCAGTGGCAAGTACCTTGTTTCGGCGCCCAGCAATGTCTTGCTGACATAAAAGATGGGTAGATGTTGGGTTCCTTCCGCTCGGACCAACAATGCGCTAATTGCGTGCTGGGAGACTGCTAGGTACAGGAAGAGTTCTTCTCCAGGTATTGGGGTGACAAGCAGTGGCGGAGAAGACATGTATTGTTTTAGGCTTTTCAGAGCGCGGTCGCATTCTTCATCCCACTCAAACTTGGCTTTTAGAGCATGGAAGAATGGTCGTAGTCTGTCCGACGACTGGCTTATGAACCGATTGAGCGCATCTGCCATGCCTGTGAGATGCTGTACTTCCTTTACTGAGTTTGGCCTCTCCAGATCCTGAATTGCCTTGATCTGAGAGGGGTCTGCCTCTATACCCCGGTTGGTTACCAGGAAGCCCAGGAATTTGCCAGATCCTACTCCGAATGCACACTTGGACGCATTGAGGCGCAACTTGTGCTTCTTCAAGATCTCAAACATTTCACCTAGGTCCTTGAGATGGTCGTTCTCATCTTTGCTCTTGACCACCATGTCGTCGATGTAAGCCTCCATTGTTCTGCCTAACAATGGTTCAAACATCTTGGTGACCATTCGTTGGAATGTCGCCTCTGCGTTCTTTAGGCCAAAGGGCATGACCTTGTAGTAATACAGTCCTCTTGGAGTTGTAAAGGACGTGACTTCCTGGTCTGGTTCATGCATGGCGATTTGATGGTAGCCTCTGTATGCATCCAGAAAGCTAAGTCGGTTGTGCCCTGCCGTTAGGTCTACCAGTTGATCTATTCGTGGTAAGGGGAAACTGTCCTTTAGGCATGCTTTGTTGACTGTCTTATAATCAACGCAGACACGCCATTTGCCATTCTTCTTTGGTACCACGACTGTGTTGGAAATCCATCTGGGGTAGTGCACCTCTCTCATAGCTCCTGCCTCCAGTAGGTTTCCTACTTCTTCCGCCACTATCTCGGCGTGGTGGAGTGCCGATCTGCGGGTGCGCTGAATGATTGGTCTGGCGGATGGTGGACATTGAGTTGGTGACAGATGAAGTTAGGATCAATGCCTGGCATGTCGTATGGTGTCCAGGCGAATACTTTGATGTTAGAGGTCAAAAATTCCAAGACCTCTAATCTCTCAGTGCTGGACAACGACGAACAGAGCAAAAAGAACTTATCTGGGTTCTTTTCATCTATTCTTACCTCTACCAAGTCTTCCACCGCTTTTTGATTAGCTGCTTTGCCAACATCTGCGAACAGTTCATTACTCTCAGGTTCTTCCACCGAATGAACATATCCCTTGGTAGCGCGGCTGCCATTCACCGTGACAAAGCATTGCTTGGACATGATCTGGTCTCCGAAGACCTCTTCAATTACCCCAGCCTCGTTGGGGAACCGCATTTCTTGATGGTAGGATGACGCTACCGATCGCATGGCATGCAGCCATGTTCTTCCCAAGATTATGTTGTAAGTGGAAGGGACTTTCAACACCCAGAATTCCACTTGTTTTGTCATGCTTCTTGCTCTGACTGGTATGATTATTTTGCCGACTGGCCATTCCGACATTGAGTTGAATCCAATCAGGAGGGATACGGCAGGCGCCAAGTCTTTGTCTTGTAGCTTCAATTGCTTGAATGTTTCGTAATACATTATCTCACATGAACTACCCTGGTCAATCAAAATCTGCTTGACGTCAAAATCCTTGACTCGGAGAGTGACAATCAGGGCATCATTGTGAGGGCAATATATCCTCGCCAAGTCTCTATCTGAAAAAGACATGATGTTCGTGGCTTCTGTCTTCCCCTTCTTTACGGTAGGTTGTGCACTTAGTACCTCTCTTAAGTGCTCAGCCTTCTTGATTGACCCTCTGAGCTCACATACACGCTCAGGTTCGAAAACTCCATGTATCACATTGATTATGCCTTGACGTGGGGCGTTGATTAGCATTCCGTTGGGGTTATTGTGGTCCTGGGGGGCTGGTTGTGTCCCTCCTTCAATGTATTTATCCAGGTGACCTGCGGCCACCAACTCCTCCAGGTGCTGTCTCAATGGCGTGCAATTCTCAATGCGGTGCCCCTTTTCTTTATGGAAGGTGCACCGTGACCTTTCGTCGTAGTCCTTCTGAGCCTCTCCTAGCTTAGCAGGCCATCTGACGAAAGGTTCATCGCGTATCTCGCTTAGAATCCGATAGATCGGTTTCTTGAATACCGTGGTTATGGCAGTGCGGACTCTCAACCATCTTTTATCCTGGTCCTCTCCGTTATCTCGCCTGCCTCATCCGTTTCTGTTCGGACGGTCTACTGTATTGACCTTTGCTGAGGCCTTTTTCTCTGGTACTGCGGTTGTGCCAGATTTTGTTTTGGCACGTGCGCCATCCTCCTCTACCCTGATGTGCTGATGCACTCTTTCCATCAAGGCTTCCATGGTGAGGGGCAATGTCATGGTGATTGAGTCCCTTAGTCTGTTCCCGACTAGAAGGCCTCTTTTGTACTGTGCAATGGCTAGATTGGTGGGACAATCCCCAATCTGGTTGAAGGTCTCCTAGTAGCGACTATTGTAGGATCTAAGTGTCTCCTTGTCGCCCATATCAATAAAGAGAAGCTGGTCGATCTCCACTGGTGTTTTGGTGTTCGTTCTGAACCTTGTTACGAACGTCTTTGCTAGTTGTGCCCAGGAGGCTATGCTGCCTTCTGGAAGTTTTTCAAACCAAGTTAAGCCTAGGTCACCCAGGCTGGATGGGAAGAGGATGCACATCAAAGCCCCGTTGCGTCGATATACCGCCATAACCTGGCGGAAGTGGCTTAGGTACATGTAGGGGTCTGTCTTCCCCTCGTATGTGGTGAATTTGGGCTGAAGGAAGCCTGAAGGTAGGGGCGCGTTTTCAATTGCCAGAACGAACGGCGAGGTCTGCAGCCTTGCTAATGCTTTGTCCGTCGATTCGTAGACAGGGCGCGGAATTGGCATTCCAACCTCGACGCTTCCATGCGTCCGAGGAGCCAACCGCTGCAAGGCAGAAACTCTAGTCGGGTCGCGTGCCCTGGCATCCTCCTTCCATCGTGCCCTCTCCTCAAGCACGGTTTGTAAGTCGGACGATCTAGGCAACTCCGTTTGCCTAGATGATGTCTGGTGCGTGCGTGAGGGCCGATAGGTGCTTCCTTCCGTGTATGACCTCTCAAATCTCGTCCTCTCAGACCTGGAGTGACGAGTTCTGGAAGTCCTGGATTGTGTATCGCCTGTCCTGAGGCTTCTATTCTCTGCTTGAGATGGTGTGGTACGTCTACTACGATCTTCTGAGTGGCGATGGGGCGTCTTGTTTTTGTGCCCCTCTCCTGTCGCCAATTCTTTTCCCTTCATCTGGCGCTTCATGGACTCCATGTCCACTGCCATCCGTCATATTAATTCGTCCTACTCCTTCACACGATCCTCCAGAGTCTGAGGATCAATCCTCCGCCTTTGTCTCTCAGGACTTTGTGAACGAGAGTTACGGGGGCTGTTAGTCCGCCTTCTCCCCCTGGCATCCCTCCTGGGATTCTGTCGCTGTGGCTCCAAGTCCGCCATAGGAGGGATAGAAGGTAGACCTTCGCGCCTTGCACCTTCCTCTGGTGTTTGTCCGTCAATGGCAGATTGTGGCAAATCTTCGTTATGCGCCATTGATTTTAAAGAGGTAAAGCTCGATCAAGAGGTTTTGTTCTTGTCTAAGTTCCCACAGACGGCGCCAATTGTACGGGAAAGAAATAAACCTTCTCGTATAATCCTGTTGATCAAGTCTGCGCTCCTCCGTTCGTCGTTGCTTTACTCCCTGAAAATACAAACATGAGCTAGCCAGCGGGTGTGTGCCGGCAACCTCTCCAATGCCTAAGTCAGCAAAATAGATAAGTAGACAAAAGCCCAGTGTATTCGGGAATCAAAGTTGCGTTACCTCTCCAAAGGTGATGTTCATGAGCTTTTGTAGGTTCCATGTGGCACAATCCCAGTAGGACTCTTACTCCTCCATGAAGAGTCCTCCTAGGATTCATACTCCTGAAAGATAATGCTTATCTTTCAACACCCCCCTCACCGCTTAAACCAAGTGAGATGGTTTTTCTTATGGCCGAACTCCAATACGACCGAACTACACTTAGTTTGGTTCTTCCTTTCACTGTTCTTACTTCGGTTCTAAAAATAATTAACTAGGTTTGGCTGAGCTAGCTGTATTACGCCGCGACCGGACTAACTCGGGGTGTAGCAACCTGGCGACCGAGTTATCCGCCGTACTCTCCTGGACCGAGATAAATACAAGGCTTTGGGACCGGACTAGTTTCAAGCTCATCCTGGACCGGAGTAATTTTAAGTCCCTTTTGGGCCGGACTAACTCCAAGGCCTTGTAGGACCAGTCTACCCACAAGGCCTTTTTACTCAGCCCTTTGTAATGTGGCTCACAATGGCCCATTACCCAACTCGGCCTAATTTTCATATAAATTACCCTCTCAGAATGAATGTGTTGTGGAGTGGAGAGGAATAAGAACAGTTGAGTTTTCATAATGGAGTATGCACAGGAGAAATGGAAGAAGGATATTTTGGTCTTACTACATTGAATGGGACCTGATGGAATAATCAAAAATGATTTGGGTTTTATGGTATAAAGGTCTTAGAAATGGGATTTATGAATAAAGCTCCCAATTATTTAACTTCTTTTTTTTTATATAAAAATGTGAACAAAACATTATAAAATGATTTGATAAATTATAATAATTTTTTTACTTTAACTTCTCCCAAATAAGGCCTTTTTCACAACCATAAAAAAATATAAGTATTTTTATTTATTTTTAAAATAGTTTTAAATTTTGTTGTACCATGCATATCCTTCAGAGGGACCACCTCTTTTGCTAACCCTCCCCCTTCTATAGCTCATTAAATAAATATGTATTTTAAATTATTAGGTAGTTCCAGAATATGATATAACATTAGAAACTGTAACATGTGATTTTTGTTTTTGAATATATTGTTAGTCTTGGAGTTATTTGTTCATGAAGTATTTGACTGGATATGACATATATTTCATATTTTTGTCATGAGATTAAATGTCTAAAAATAACTATTCTTGTAAATTACATGTTTGTTTGACAAATTATGAAAAATGTTAATTGTTCAAAAGACCATTTTATCTTTTTGAATTATTTGCTAAATATGACTTTTAAAATTTATTTTATTTTTTTGGTGGGACTCCTAACATGTTTCAAAATCTACTAAATATTTTTAATACTAATAAAATGAGGAAATTGTCCTTTTAGGCCTAAATAATTGGTGCTAAATTTGCCTTCCCAAAACGGCTAAATTTGTCATTTTACGAACTAATCAGTTGGAGAAATTGTCTAACTCTTTTGTGGTTTGAAACCCCCCATTGGTGAAATTGTCTAACTCTTTTGTG
This sequence comes from Camellia granthamiana, assembly GCA_036172215.1. NCBI lineage: Eukaryota > Viridiplantae > Streptophyta > Magnoliopsida > Ericales > Theaceae > Camellia > Camellia granthamiana. The sequence goes on from CM069910.1 coordinate 49,679,118, forward strand.
TTTTGAAACCACACGGTAAGATAATTCCAATTATGAGAGATTGAGAGTGTGGTCGGACTATTAGTTTGGCTTTCACTTTTCAAATTAAACAATAGACTAGTTAAGATGGTGGACATAAAATACAATTCTATGTTTTAATCCCTTCAAACAAATATCCCTAAGACTACTCAATACCAACGTTATCAATCTTGTATTATACTATCATGATACTTATCATGCCAGAGAGAAAACGGGATACACATAGGCTAATTCTATTCTATTCTAATTTCTTAGTAGATCCTGTCAATATCGAATAATACCGGCCGAAAAACATAAATCCGCGGAATTGAACCGTACACAATTTCTGAACTTTTGATTATATATATATTCTATCAAATTTATTTACTAATCGTTTGTAATATTAAATAGTAAAAATTTGTGTTCCATGTGCTCTTTGAAAAATCTAAATGTGTTATGTAGCAAACATAGTATGCTTATAAGTAGTGGCAGAGTCGGGAAATTAAATTAGGAGGAACACTTATTAATTATAATTTTAATTTTATTTTCATAACCAACAATAAGAAGATAATAATAATTTTTGAATTAATATTAAGTACAAAAAATTAAATAAATTATTACAAAAGTATTTCATATAAAATTTTACAATTAACTTTGAGTAAAATTAAAAAGAAAGTATTGCGTGTAACTAGTGTATCATGGACAATGTAAAAAATTCATATATTTAAATCGTAAAATAAATTATATAATGGTAAGATAAATCAAATTTTTACGAAATTTAAGTAAAAATTTCATATAATAGTGATATCACGTCATTGTTGACATATGATATCACTAACCAATAGTAAAGTAACATATGAAGGGTGAACTCCACATGTAAATAGAACTAACACTCTACTAATTTTTACATATATATAGTGAGATTAATTATATTTACATATCAATAATGATAGATATTACCTTTATATTCAATTTTTTTACAAAATTTTCATACATAAAAATATAATTTATTGTAGTCACTTCACTTTCAATGAAATAATCACTATTATTTTCATAAATTTAAAAATACCTTTGACATTTTATGGTAAATATTATTTTTATTTAAAATTTTATTTATATACATATGTAAAAAATAAATAAATAAAAAAGAAAAAAAGAAAAATTCAAGTGGGACAAGTGACCCCCCTTAGTCCCATGTGCACTGCTTATGACCCTCTTCTATATATGAACAGTAATAATTTAGAGCTCCAAATGAGGAGTTCTAAATTCACCACTAGTGAGGTGGAAATTGAAGAAAAAAAAAAAAAAAACCAAGGTACAATACACATGTGGCAGTGGGTGGGACCCACTGCCACATCATTAGAGCCACCACTAATTAATGGTCTAAAATATTTTTGATATATGAATTTGTGTTTCATGATATTATATGCTTAAATTATTGCTATTAGATAATATTTTTAATACGTATATAATATTTTGGGAACGGTGCCTGAAAATATACTCGTACCGCTAGGTACTGTACCAATTATAAAAATAATATTTTGTACAATACAAAATTAACAACTTTGCTCAATAGTTATGTTTTTATTTTACAACAATGATAGAGACCACTAATTTTGGAGCTCTAAAAAGACCACTAATGACATGGCACTCAATAAAAAAAGAAAAAAAATACAACACCAAGGTCAAAACATCAAATCATTCATGGTGGAGTCTACTGCCACATCATTAGTGGTAACACTAATTAGTGCTCCCACTCATTTTCCTTTATTTTAGGATAAATTTCAAATACACCCATAAGATTTGATTAAAATACAAAATATTTTTATAGTTCTGAAAATTATATTCCACCTCCTGAGATTTCTAATTTCATAACAAATCGGTCATTTTATTAATAAATTATCAAATCAATTAACAGTTTTTAATGATATTAAAATATGTTTCAATTAACAATTTAGGTAATTTTATTATTATATAGGAGAGTAATTATAAATTTTATTTTTTTTAATTAATTCTGTTAAATAAAAAATTTTAAAAATAAGATATTTATAATTTTTCAAATTATAAAGATTAATTTATATTTTAAATAAATTTTAAAAGGTGTATCGCTAGTTTACCCTTATTTTTATATACGCTACCGGTTGGTAGCTCAAAATTTAGGGGCCCGAATGCCCTTAAATTTTCATATAAGGCAAGAAAAAAAAAAACAAGGCAAAAAATAAATAAATAAATAAATAAACTTTTCCAGAAAAGGAAATTAGGGCCATTAGGGCCACTGTTTTTAGGGCCACAAAACATTTTTCTTTTATATAGAAGTACAAAAAGTTAACATGATTATTTTAATATTTTTACATGCATGTGACGTGTGAAAATGAATAACAACAACATTTCGGCTTGTGGATTTACAAAGGGTTGTTTGGAGTGGATTAGGTTAAAATAGTTAATAAAATAAAATAGGGATTTTTATTGATAAGTCTAATTTAGAAGTGTTTTAACCCAAGAAGTCCATGAAGGAATTTTTTAACCCATTTAGTCCCATGTATGTATAGTTTTATTCCATAAAGTCCATTTTCTTGATTTACACTATTTTTTTGGACACTTATGCCCTTATATTCAATTTTGATACCCTTATAAATATTTTTTGAAGGATTAGCAATTTAATGATGTGAAAATTTATATTTTAAAATTTACATTGGTAGAAATGTAAAATTGGCCCGTGGGCGGCCTGAAACCTGCCGACGAGCCGGGGTGGGCCCGGCCCGTTGCAATGTGAATATTCATATTGACATGTTAACATTCACATTAATAGGAGTGTAAAATTGGCCCGCGTCCCGTGGTGGGGTGAAACCCGCCCCGCGGCCCATGGGCGGCCCGGGGCGGGCCCGGTCCGGCCCGTTGACAATGTGAATATTCACATTGACATGTTAACATTCACATTGATAAGAGTATAAAATTAGTTCGCGACCCATGGGCGGCCAAAAGCCCGCCAGCGGCCCGGGGCGGGCCCGGCCCGGCCCGTTGACAATGTGAATATTCACATTGACATGTTAACATTCACATTGATAGGAGTGTAAAATTAGCACGCGTCTCGTGGCTACCCGAAACCCGCCCACGGCCCGTGGGCGGCCCGGGGCGGTCCTGGCCCGGCCTATTAACAATGTGAATATTCACATTGACATGTTAACATTCACATTGATAAGAGTATAAAATTGGCCAGCAGCCCAGGGAGGGCCCGACCCGGCCCGGCCCGGCCCGTTGACAATGTGAATATTCACATTGACATGTTAACATTCACATTAATACGAGTGTAAAATTGGCCCCCGTCCTGTGGTGGGGCGAAACCCGCCCGCGGCCCATGGGCGGCCCGGGGCGGGCCCGGTCCGACCCGTTGACAATGTGAATATTCACATTGACATGTTAACAATCACATTGATAAGAGTATAAAATTAGTCCGCGACCCATGGGCGGCCAAAAGCCCGCCAGCGGCCCGGGGCGGGCCCTGCCCGGCCCGTTGATAAGGTGAATATTCACATTGACATGTTAACATTCACATTGATAGGAGTGTAAAATTAGCACGCATCTCGTGGCTATCCGAAACCCGCCCACGGCCCGTGGGCGGCCCGGGGCGGTCCCGGCCCGGTCCCGGCCCGGCCTATTAACAATGTGAATATTCACATTGACATGTTAACATTCACATTGATAAGAGTATAAAATTGGCCAGCAGCCCAGGGCGGGCCCGACCCGGCCCGGCCCGGCCCGTTGACAATGTGAATATTCACATTGACATGTTAACATTCACATTAATACGAGTGCAAAATTGGCCCCTGTCCCGTGGTGGCGCGAAACCCGCCCGCAGCCCATGGGCGGCCCGGGGCGGGCCCGGTCCAACCCGTTGACAATGTGAATATTCACATTGACATGTTAACATTCACATTGATAAGAGTATAAAATTAGTCTGCGGCCCATGGGCGGCCAAAAGCCCACCCGCGGCCCGGGGCTGGCCCGGCCTGTTGACAATGTGAATATTCACATTGACATGTTAACATTCACATTGATAAGAGTGTAAAATTGGCCCGCAGCCCATAGGTGGGCCGAAGCCCGACCGAAGCCCGAGGCGGGCTTGGCCCGACCCGTGACAATGTGAATATTCACATTGACATGTTAACGTTCACATTGATAGGAGTGTAAAATTAGCCCGCGCCCCGTGGCTGCCCGAAACCCCCCCACGGCCCGTGGACGGCCCGGGGCGGGCCTGGCCCGGCCTGTTGACAATGTGAATATTCACATTGACATATTAACATTCACATTGATAGGAGTGTAAAATTGGCCCGCAGCCCGTAGGCGGCCCGAAGCCAGACCGCAGCTCGAGGCGGGCTTGGCCCGACCCGTGACAATGTGAATATTCACATTGACATGTTAACACTAACATTGATAGAAGTGTAAAATTTGTCCGTTGTCCGAAGCTCGCCCGCAGCTCGGGGTAGGCCCGGACCCAAACCCGGGCCGCCCATGGGACGCGAGTCAATTTTACACTCTTATCAATGTAAATGTTAACATGTCAATGTGAATATTCACATTGTCAACAGGCCGGGCCGGGCCTGACTCGAGCCGCCCAAGGGCCGTGAGCGGGTGTCGGGCAGCCACGGGGCACGGGTTAATGTTACACTCTTATCAATATGAATGTTAACACGTCAATGTGAATATTCATGTTGTCAACTGGCCGGGCCGGGCCTAACCCGGCCTGGAGCCAGGCTTCGGGCTGCCCATGGGTCACAGGCCAATTTTACACTGTTATCAATGTTAATGTTAATATGTCAATGTGAATATTCACATTGTCAACGGGCCGACCCGGGCCCGCCCTGGGCAGCGGGCGGGCTTCGGGCCGCCCACGGGCCACGGGCCGCCCACGGGCCAATTTTACACTCCTATCAATGTGAATGTTAATATGTCAATGTGAATATTCACATTGTCAATGGGCCGGGCCGGGTTCGCCCCGGGCCGCCCACGGGCTTCGGGCCGTCCATGGGACGCGAGTCAATTTTACACTCTTATCAATGTGAATGTTAACATGTCAATGTGAATATTAACATGTCAATGTGAATATTCACATTGTCAACAGGCCGGGCCGGGCCCGCCCCGGGCCGCCCAGGGGCCGTGGGCTGGTTTCGGGCAGCCACGGGGCGCGGACTAATTTTATACTCTTATCAATGTGAATGTTAACATGTCAATGTGAATATTCACATTATCAACGGGTCGGGCCGGGCTCGCCCAGGGCAGCCCACGAGCCGCGGGCGGGTTTCGGGCCGGCCACAGGCCGCGGGCTTATTTTACACTCCTATCAATGTGAATGTTAATATGTCAATGTGAATATTCACATTGTCAACCGGCCGGGTCGGGCCCGGGCTTCGAGCTGCCCACGGGTCACGGGCTAATTTTACACTCTTATCAATGTTAATGTTGATATGTCAATGTGAATATTCACATTAAAAACGGACCGGCCCGGGCCCGCCCTGGGCGGCGGGCTGGCTTCGGGCCGCCTCCGGGCCGCGGGCCAATTTTACACTCCTATCAATGTGAATGTTAACTTGTGAATGTGAATATTCACATTATCAACTGGCCGGGCCGGGCCGGGCCTATTTTTTTGGCCTGTGGGCCGGACCGGCCCGACTCGAATTTTTCCGGGCACCCACGAGGATCGACATGGGCCGGGCCCCTACACATTGACGATATGAACATTCACATTGACGGTGTGAACATTCACATTAGGGGTATTTTGGTAATTATGTCACCAATAGGACTTATTGAAATATGAGAAAATAATGTGAACTAAATGGAACATAAGTAGATGAAAAGGGTATTTTGGTCTTCTTATCTCAAATTGGACCTAATGGAATAGTCAAAAAGAATATGGGTTGGATGGAATAAAGCTCTTAGAAAATGGATTTATCAAAAAAGCTCCCAATAAAATATCTTATTATATTATTTTTTTTATTTGTTTTATATATTTTTTTTTCTTTTAAAATTTATAAAGGAATTTTTTGATAAATTTTCTTTTTAAGAGTTTTATTTATCTAACCTATATTCTTTTTGATTATTTTATTAGATTCTATTTGAGGTAAGAAGACCAAAACACTCTCAATCTCTCATGCCCCCTATTAATGTTGATATTTATGTTGATTGTATGTTTTGATAGTTCTCATATATCAGGATGTTAGCTGTTATTATATTTATATTAATTTGAAATAAATTCTTGTCATTGTATTGTCAATTACATGATGTGAATATTCACATCATGTAATTGAAATAAATATTCACATCATTATATTCACATTAATTTGAAATGAATTTTTATCATTGTGTTGTCAATTACATAATATGAATAATTATAATAAAATATATGAATGTGAACATTCACATCACTACATTAGATGAGAGAAAATATTCATATGTTGTGAACATTCACATCATTATATGTTATGAACAAGAATGTGTTGTTAATTAAAAATAAGAAAGTTCACATGTTGTAAACGTTCACATCACTACATTAAATGAGAGATAATTTTTCAGAAATATATTGTGAACATTCACATCAGATGAGAGAGAATGTTCACATTATTTTTAATGTATTGTCAATTAAAAATATATTCACATCAGATGAGAGAGAATGTTTACATTATTTTTAATGTGATGTCAATTAAAAATATATTCATATTATATGATAATATAAAATAATAACATCAATATTATTTAATTTGTGTATAAAATTTTCTATACGTTGGTTCTTTCCCTTCTCTCTTTTCCTCCTAACATTAAATATCAATATTAAATATAAAGGTATAAGAGTTTAAGAAAATAATGTAAATTAAGAAATTTTTTAATCCACTTAGTCCCATATATTTATACTTTTATTCCATAAAGCTTTTTTTCTTAATTTACACAATTTACTTAGACTCTTATGCCCTTATATTTAATGTTAGGGGAGGAGAGAGAAGGGAAATGATCAAGGCATAAGAAATTTCATACACAAATTAACTACCATTGATGTTATTATTTTATATTATTATATAATGTGAATATATTTTTAATTGACAACACATTAAAAATAATGTGAACATTCTCTTTCATCTGATGTGAACGTTCATAACACATTTCCAAAAAAATTTCTCTTATCTAATGTAGTGATATGAACATTCATAACATGTGAACCTTCTTACTTTTAATTGACAACACATTAAAAATAATGTGAATATTCTCTCTCATCTGTTGTGAACGTTTACAACACCTTTCCGAAAAATTCTTTCTTATCTAATGTAGTGATGTGAACGTTCACAACATATTATTATTTTAATTGACAACACATTCTTATTTACAACATGTAATGATGTGAACGTTCACAATATGTGAACATTCTCTCTCATCTAATGTAGTGATGTGAACGTTCACATTCGTATGTTTTAGTATAAATATTCACATTATGTAATTGACAACACAATGAAAAAAATTTATTTCAAATTAATGTGAATATTCACATCATATAATTAATAACACAATAATAAAAATTCATTTCAAATTAATATAAATATAATGACAGTCAAAAAGCTCCCAAATTTAAATAATATTCTCAAACGAGAATAATAATTTATTGAATTTAGGAACCTAAAATAAATAAACTGCAACCAATGAGATCACATGTGTTGGTATTTTTTCGTATTAAAAGCCTAATAGTGTGTTTAGTTGAAGAATTTGAGGAGAGATTTTTAAAAATATATATATATAAAATAAATAAAATATGAATAAAATATAATTTTATTTTATTTTATTTCACATTTTTTTATTATTTTTTTATTTTGTTCTAAATCGTCCAACTTACGCAAATCCTATTCCTGAGCAAACATGCTTTTGTGTTCGGAAAGCAACGGGCTTGATCGCGACGGTTTGGCGCAACATGTGGGCCCCACTTTTACTAAAATTGACGCCTATCAATCAAAATCTCTCCCCACTTCGTCAATCTGACTCACCTTTCTCATCCCAACCAATTTAGTCAACTTTTTTTACTATAAATGGCTGTTTTGGAAGGTAGGACGGTAGAATTTTTTTTTTTTTTTTAATATTCTTAAAAAAATAATTTAAAAAATTAACTCATTATTTAAATTATTTAGAAAATTAATATGTTTTTTAAAATTATATTTTAAAAATGTAATTTTAAAATTAAAATTATATTTTCAACATGTAATTTCACCTTGAAATTATATGTTGAAAACACATTTTCAAAAAGTAAAATCCATGTCATCGAAAATTATATTTTTAACATGTGATTTGAAAATAAAATTACATATTGAAAATGTAATTTGAATTTAAAATTGTATTTTCAAAATGCGATTTTAAAAAGGAGGTTAATTTCCTAAATAATTTAAAAAGCTGGTCAATTCTCTAAATTATTATTTTTAGAATTTTTTTTAAAAAAAACTCTAGGATTGTAGTCCCTTTTTAACTTTTAATTCATTTTGTATTATATTTAATTTGTTTGGTTTTAGTTTTTAGAAATTTTTAATTTTTAATTTTTTGTGTTTTAATATTTTCAATGATTTTTTTAATATTTCAAGCAGTTTTTATTTTTATTTTTAGACACATCTAACATAAATACTTATTTTAGTTATTAAATGAATCAAGCTATTTAAGCTCAATTAGTTTTAAATTATGTTCAATCTTATCTGGTTTATATAACGAATTGAGCTTAAATAGCTTGATTCATTTAATAGCCTTAATAAAATATGACATTTTTTTCTTTTTAAAGATTAGAAATAGGAGAAATGATTTGTAAATAAAAAATTATGCAAAAAATAGATTAATGATGTGCCGATGATAATTTTAAAATTACAAAAATAATAATAATAAATATTTTGACTAAAGAGCTGTGCTTGAGACCCCTAATCTCCCACCACCCCCATACACACGTGAGGATTGGTCATTGGATCAAAAAAAAAAAAAAAACAGACCAATCACACCCCACTGGAGACCTAGGGTATGAGGCATTAACCTTTGACTAAAAATGAATGGCTATGCAAAATTATAACGTTCTGTACAAAAATAGCAGGAGAGAGAGAGAGAGAGAGAGAGAGAGAGAGAGAGAGAGAGAGAGAGAAAACTGGTAGACAGGTCCTCTAATAGTCCATTCCCACCATATCAACAACTAAAAGTGGCTCCTAATCAAATTAGGTGGGTAAGTTGCTCCTGCTGATCGTCTCTCAACTTGGCAATACTATCTTTGCATTGATTTCCAAGATTTGGATTCTCTATCATGCTTTCTCTAAAATAATATTCTTGTGATTTTTATCACAACAAGAAGACTCGTTAATAAATGACATAATTTAATAATTCACTTTCAAAATTAAAACAAAATAAGATCAATTATACATTCTTAGACTATTCAAATCTGTTACATTACTACAACAAAGACCATTATAGATAGATTCAAGACAGATGATTTTAATCTTGGTTTCCTTCCACGTGTGTTGATTTGTGCAACCTACGAAGAAAGAATCCAACTTCTCATCATACTTCCTTGCGCTGTATTTGATTGGGAGATTTCGAAAGAGATTTGAAAAAAAAATTTAAAAAAATGTATGAAATTAAGTGAAATTTTACATATTTTTTTTTTTTTTTTTTTTTTTCCTTTCCAAATCCCTTCCCAAACACAGCGTTAAACTCGTGTGCCCAACCACATTCTTCCGGATTCTCATCAGTTGAATTCTACTTTTATACTCTCCGTTCTTCCTACTCGTGTCACCAACTTGATTCATCGCATTCCAAGTTTGGGTTTCCTAATCGATTCATCTGGGGAATAATATAGTTCACGAGATTTCCCAGTTAAGGCTACATATCATCTTTTGGCTTTCACCATCTCTATGTCTTGGACGCAACTCATCCCTTCCAATCCCTCTAAAAATGAAGCTGTGTTTTTTGGCAAGCAACACTTCACTTTGAAAAAATTATTCACCATTTGTAGCCATAGTTCACCTCAAATAAGAAGTCACCCCTTCCAATCCCTCTTAAACATGACTATCAAATTATTGAGAAAGATTGTAGAGCATTCTGTACATTCATAGAACACTGGTGAAAACTACCCAGCTTCACATCCAATCCATCTCTCAACAACAATCAAAATCCCTCTCCAACTAACATTTCACCCAAGGATCATTTTGTAAATTCACATGCAAAACACTATTGGCTTACATCACTCATCATCTGCTACCTATTTCACATGCCATCTTCCTCACAATTTAGTCACAAAAAAACCAAAAAATAAAAAGGACACCATCATAATGTCATACGCTTCGAATTGTGTCCACTCGATCAATGACATCCAAGGCCTTGATACGATCGATATCAAAGTCAAAGACAGGGACTGATGACAGCCTCCTGACGATAGGTTCCTTCTTTGTTTCACTTGCCGGGGAGTGGCTGATACTCTTACTCAGCCTATGATGCTTGCTTAACCTGATTTTCGATGTGTCAAATTCTTGACTCTTACTTATTCCAGGTGTCAATTTCCTCTTACTTACATCACGAAGCATCTCTTGATCTTCGATCGTCAACGAGGGCAATGGAGAAGAGCCGGACTTGTGCGTGGACAATTGAATCATCGTCTTCTGATTGGGAGAGCGCATTGGGGATTTGATAGGGGACCTGAATCCACCATTGGTGGCAACCCTTGATTGGCTAACAAGATGGTGAAGCCACACCACCAATTCAAGAATATAAGCTTCGGTTTTGTCCTTATCGGCGTGATGTAGTGTTTCAACTCGGATTAAGTCAGTCTGGCCAGTGGGCTTCTTGTTCACGTCGGACCTGAAGAAATTTGACTAGTCTTTTACTAATCGGGAAAATAGATTTGAATTAAGAGGTAAAACGTCTAGCGAATCACACTCACCCATTATTTGCCCATTCTCCAACCCAACCAAAGCCGTGATGTGCTCTGGTTATGACCAATTTGTGATAACAAAGCATATCAATTAGTAATCATCAAATATAGAGGAGAAACAAATAAAAACTGAAAAAAGAACAAAAATGGGCAAAAAACTGCCATTGGTTACCAATTTTAAAGTTCCTCCTGTTCCCAAACCAGCTGCTGGAAAGAAGGTTTAGAGTAGGAGTTTTCTGTATTTTTTGTTTTTGAAAATAAGAAAAAAACAAAACAAAACAAAACAAAAAACAATAAAATTGCAAACTGTTTTCGAAAATCATTTTGGAAAAAGTTTCCAAAAATATCCCATTTTTTAGGAAACACTCTTAAATTGTTTTACTGAATTTTCAAAAATTAATTCCTACAAAAATGAAAATGATAGGGGTGTTGAACTGTTTATTATCTTTTGTTTTGAGGAAAAAAAAATGAAATGATACCAAATAAATCCTATAAAATTGGGACACTTTACTTGGTTGTGTTTGTGGCTATGGGAACAAGCCACTGCAACGTTTTCTCCATTTCAGCTTTGATTTGTGGAACAGTAAGCTGCAATAAACCATGCAGAAGAATGGTTACGTTCTCAGATTAGATGCATAAAAATGTCCGAACCATATTTAACCAAAAGGACATGCAGACAAGGGGTTAAGGAAATTTAATTCTTCACATGAGGCAACCGGTTCGGTCACTAAAACAATTAAAAGAACGAGTACCTCTTCTGTAAGCTGAAACGACTGCAACTTGGAGCGCAAAGCTGACTTGATTCTAGGAGGCAGTCCTTGATACAAAGAGTCCCTTGTATTTGGAGGCACAGAGCTTGATCGGGTTACCTGAAAACATCAAAAGATGAAATTATTAGGAAATAGACAATTCCTAATCAAGATCGGTGTGACACAAAATAGCAAACAAGAAAGATAAAACAAATCCAATCAATCACACACACAAGAACGTGAGAATTTACATGGTTCATTCCATAATAGGATTACGTCCACGGTCGTTGCAGTTTCACTATGATCAAAAAATGATTATAATTCTCTTTGCACAATACAAGAGGCACCCCTCATCTATTTATAATTATAGAAATTAGGGCAAGGGAGGCTCTCCCGAACCCCCATTGGACCCAGGGTAGTGTTCAGTACTTATTAGGGTCCACAAATACCCAACAATCAGAAAAATGCCCTAAACCATGTGACACGCTCTGTTTGGGCAGAAAATATTATCTCCAAAAAACCTTGCTCGTAGCTGTATTAGTGGCGGCGGCGGTGGTGGTGGGTTGGCGGCAGGGTGGAAATTGTAAGACTTTAGTTTGCTAAAAGTTTTCCATTGACCATAGAAAACACTTTCCGTTGATTTTCATTTATGTTGTACCAAATGCCAGAAAATGCAAAAAACATTTTCCAAAAAACATTCAGCAGAAACAAATGGATCATTCATAGAAAGCATTGATATTTGTTTCCTTAATCAACAGACGCAACATCAATGTTTGTTTCCTTGGTCAATAGCAAGGCATAATGGCAACCTTTCACAATCAGTTATCAAAAAGTGAAAAATGACAATAATGACGATGTTAATGATATCAAAGGTATGATCAAGGAACACACAATGGAATAATAAACTCACGAGTGTATCAAGTTGAGTAACAATATTTGCATAATGCAATGCAAGACCAGCAGATCCCAATTTCTGATTATTGCTTTTCACTGGTCTACCTCCATCTGCAATGGCAAACAAGAATAATAAAAACAAAAAACTAAGATACCATCAAATGAATTAACTCAAAGAATAGCTCCAATCACAAATGATTTAAATCACAGGACAGCATACACAAAATCTGAAGCAGAACAAGGACAAACAAAACATCTAGTACCAATTTATTGATAAAATTTTGCAGCAAATATTAGTAAACATGTTTTAACATTTTTCACCATATAGAAAAGAGCATTTTCTTGAGATTGATGCAGATTCCAAGGTAATTTAAGTCTTCACTCCTTCATAAGGCTCACAGATGAGCTCATCAAACATCTATAGCACCCGTATCAAAGTGAGATGATTTGCTCCTGATTTAATGAAGCATGGGTTCTATTCACATTTTCTTCTCTAAGGAAACAATTCCCCAAGAAGGAAAATAAATTTCTCACATAGGAAGTACAAGTTTGGTGTTTAAATAAACTCTCTCCCAACCCTTCTGCTTTAGCATACACATAAATTTAAAGAAGTCTTTGGTTTTTCCCATTAACAAAATAATTGTTCTCTCTGAAATACCAAACACCATAGAATCAAATGTTCATTTTTCAAAAAATTTTTTTTCAATAGTGTCTCTGAAACAACAAGAAAAGGCAGAATCCTCCCTTTTCACTATTCATTACCACATCTAGCAGGAGGAAAGAGTAAACACAGGATTTAGATATGCATAGATCAATAAATCAGAACTTTGAACTCATACCAGCATTACCAAAAGCTTCATGGATCTCCAAATGTAAGAAATGGACAATGTCCACTAGTTTCTCCATTACCTGCAAAATAGAAAGTACAAAAAATTAGCTTGGGCCACTGAAATATAACTTCAAAAATTACTTAGAAGTTATTCATCCAGATCCTTCTAAATGAAGACCTCCATCAGCAAAAATCAATTAAACATAATCCAGAGCATAGAAAGCACAAAACTGCTGCACATATGCTTAAAAATAGTATTTTAGTAAAAAAATTACAGACGAAATCAGGGCACAATACCTACTCCATCAACCTAGAAAAGAGAAATAAAATACTACTGACATGATACCTCTTCCAAAATCTTTGACCAGAGTGATTTCTTTTTCAAACTTCTGACATGCTTCCTTTGACTCTTCAACTCTGCCCTCAAGATTGCGAGGCCGTCTCCTAAATGTTAAAAATACATAAACATTTAAACAAAGTTACAACTTACAAGCACATACAATGGAAACCATAACCCTTGGGACATCAAGTTTTTCTCCTTTCTTGTGACAATAGAAATTAGTCATGACATCAATTTCAAAGAACAATATGGGAATACAAGTCCCTATCATCACGTATCATTTAACAATCATTCACCCACCATCTATTTTGTAGCTTAGAGACAACAAGCTTGAGGGCATGCACTTCAAGTTATTAACAATGTACAGGAGGCAGCTCAAATAATTTTTCTGATAATCATATCTATGGCACGTCTCTACAATTTTCAGTTTTGATACACAGCAAACATCTATGGAATCATTTTTTTTTTTTTTATTATTTTTAGATGGAATTTTGAACTATTTAAAACAGATAAAGCGGTTATAATATAAAGAACATAAACTCAATGGATTGAAAGAAAGTGTGTATGGAATTACAGGCACAATTACCCTTTTGAGCTGCATTTGAGTTATCCTCTTCCTGAAGCTTACGCCGATAATCTTGTTCAAATCTGTCCAAGGCATGCAACTCATGATACAATTCCTGCAGCAAAAAGACGTTCAGTCTTTCCTCCATTAAAGTTCCACAACATAACATCTGCGCGTAAATCAAGTTGCAATCCATGCACCATGCCATCATCATCATGGCTTCACTTCTTAACATATAGAAACCAACAGCTTATGATCTGTTCCACTATTCTAGCCTGCCAAGTGTAATCATATTTTGTTTGATGGAGTCTCTTGTGATCTTTTCTCACAAACAACTTCCACAAAATTTTCAACCTTATAGTATCAACATTCCAACTTTTCTTTGGTCACAAATAGTCTATTGTCCTCCCAACTTTTAGACAATCTTCATCCCTCCAATTGTACTTACACAACTTCAACTTGCACTAAGTTATTACTTCTTAAATGTCATTGTCTTCAAGAAGAAAAAATAATCGTTTCGAAACATTCACAATAAAAATGACTAGTAGAGTTTAGAATTAAAGAGACATGACCCCTGGTTGATATATTCCATGTCCAAATTCTAAAAGTAATAATAAGTTGGTCAGGTGAATAATAAATATTCTAGTAAACCATTTCGATGAATAGGATCCAGAGTACAAGTAAAACTAACAAAACAAAAAAAAAAGAGGTCACTTATGCCAGCAGCAACATAAGAAATTAAATGTAGAAGCACAAAGTGAGAGCAGAGACAAGCAACTTTGGTGAGTTTGTACATGCTTTCCCACCCAATGTTCAAAGCAGTAGAAACAACAAACATGTCCACATTCCAAATTATCATAGAGAAAATAGGACTAGAAAAAACTTTTTACAAAGAGAAAATTGATCATAACTCTTTTCTATTATATAGTTCTATCAAGTAAGAAACACATCTCCCACCCAGAACTTTCAAAAAAAAAGGAAATGCCTAAATCTACAACTTCAAAAGAGTTGTCATCTGGGTATAATGGTGAAGAAAAACTCACTGCTGTATATTGAACTAAGGTCATCAATTGCTGCATCACAGTTTCTGCTTCTTCTTTCAATTGTTTTTGGGGTATAAGTTCTGATCCCAACCTAAAGATCACGAATGAAAACACCAGAGAATGTGAGAACTCTTTGAGATGTAACAAAGAACAAATGAAGCCAAAGAACACCAGGTGCACTAGAATTACTTCTCAAAATAACGGTCCAAGTTGTGCCACTGAGGATCTTTACAACGATTTCCAAAACGAACCACTTCTCCAGAGAAAACTTTTAATTCGTCCCTGTTACAATTATAAAGTAATTATTTTTTCCTTTCAATATAGCATGTGCAGATTAAACATATTAAAAGTACATATATGTATAATAAAAAACTAATCACAGGTTCCTGCAGTATCAACCTCTTGTCAGTTGCAGCAATTCTTAGGAGTTCCTCCATATCTTTTGAAATTAAACGTTGCACGCCTTCCGAGGGAAGCACCACCTCTTTCAAATGTTTAATGCTTTCCTTTGAAAGGGATTGCATAAGATTTGCACCCTTAACAACTGTGTTTGCAACTTCAAAAGCTAGAATTGAAATTTTGTTTCCCCTTGTTGTCACTCCCGAAACAAAACCACTGCTAGCGTTCAAATTTGTCATGCTACTACCTAGTGTATCCAAAACTTCTACTGCCTTCCCAAAGCCAGCAGAACCTGCTCTTCCCAGAAGTGAACTCACTTCTGAAACCTGTGATAAAAAATAGTAAAAATTTAAAATTTAAAAACTAGTAAAGCTTTTGAGCGAAATCATACTGTCAAAATAAAAAAGAGCTTCATTTGTTTGAAAAGATATGGTACTTGACCAAGGTTGTATGTACATAATAAAAATGCAGAGAACGCCATCTGAAACTAGTTTGCAGCACAGATGGCAAATCATGCAAGACATTTGCACACAATGTCAATAAATATTGAGACACAAGAACACAAACGCCACACACACACACACACAGACAAGTGCAACGGATCAAAGTGAACGACGTCTTTTAAGACCCAAAAAACAAACTAGAGAACAATTAAAAGCAATAATTTATCATTCAAATCCATATTTATCAAATATATGCCTGACTCAATTCCTTTATCATCAACTAGGAAGCACGAACACTTCTAGTAGAAGGGAGTTGTAGCACTACTGTAGCCGTATCAGATACTGATGCTGCAGATACTCGCGGATACGTATATGATACTTCGTTAACGTAGCACTCTCTTGCTCTCTACCCTCTCTTCAAAGTTCAAATATTCACGCGTGACTCGTCTCTTGCACTTCACCTTTAAAGTTCATTTATATACACATAATATTTTAATTTATTTACTAAAAGCTTTAAAAAATAAATAAATAAATAAAAAATAAAAAAACTCTTAAGTTATATCTAAACAATTGTAAGATGGAACCTACTACAAAAGAAACTCTTATCACTAACTCTAAGTCAAAAGCATTACAAAGCCTGTTAATGTATTTCTCCACTACGATTTTACTTGTAAATTGAGAGCAATTTTTAATTCTTTGAAACTTTTTCCAATGTTATCGACGCTGTTTGAGTGAATTTGTAGATTAGTCAATAATTTTTTCCGTCTCCTTCGTGGTTTTTTTCATGGATATCATATAATTTGGGTTCTAATTCACTAATTAGAGTTGAGTTTTCTAAAATTGAGAGGGGGAAATTGCATTGATTTGAAAAATATTTGAATGATTCCACAGGATAAAAATCCTAGCTTCGCCATTTGATGAGACCATGCATTTTGTTAGTGAGGTGTTGTGGGGCAAAGATATTTTTAACCCCAAAAGGGATTATGTTTTTAGAACTTTCCCCTCTTCCTCATATTGTCAACGGTAAGAATTACCTCCCTTCTTGTTGGCCAAGTAAAGAGAGCAGCCTTTGGAGGAGCCTCTGGGTGTCACACCCCTCTCCTAGTAAAGCCACTATCCCCCACACCTTCATTATTCCCCACCAAAACACCTACCCCATAAGGCCCTCTACTAGACTCTATATACCAATCCCTCTTATCAAACATGTACTTCCCAACCACTAACCCCTTCGCGAACTCTCTTTATCAAAAGAAAGCCTCCGCAACCATTTGCCTTGCAAGGCCTAATTAAACAAAACCATTACTCTAATGGTCAACCCTCCTTATCCAAATGTACAACCTGAGTGGATCTACACCCAACTAGTGCCATTCAACATCACATTGCCATAAGTACATAAATTTGCACATAGGTTCTAACCAGACTTGTAGATCAAAGTATTTCAATATTTTATTGTTCGAATACACAAATTTGAAGAATAACTATGGCACATGAGGGATATTTTGAAGATTTAACAAGTTGATATTATTGGAGTTTTTCACCAACTAATTATGAAGCTCATGGCTCAAGTTTTGTGATACCTATCATTAATGAAAGTGCCTGCACCTTCAAATGCAAGATAAAACAAGTATTGCCACAAGAAATGTGCATCCAGTAACCCAATCGTCATGTGCATTGAAGTTCCATTACCACATATTTCCAGACAATGCTACAAGATATATACTCCTAATAAACAGAGAAAGGCTGAAGCAAAAGAAACAGAAAAATTATCCAGAAAAATTATCCAGAAAAATATGCACACACAACGCACCTTTGCAACAGCAGCCTGCCTAGACTTTGTTGATCTTGATTTGTTTGACATAGCCCTAGACAACCGAGGAATCCCATCACTGATATCATCATCTGGACGCATCCCATTTGCAATCATATCCGCCTCCGCCAATGAATAGGGTTCCCCCAATCGCTTATCCACGGTTTCCCCTGCTGGAGATGGCATTGAATTGCTATTGTTATCGGCAGCCACTCCCCGTGACTGGTAAACCATTCCAGAACCATAGTTCAAATGGCCATTAACAGGTGGAAAGCTTCCACCGGTTGAAACATCTTCAGTGGATCTCCTTGAGCAAATCCCACCCATTGCATCAGCAATGCCAAATATTAGCAGTTCACAACTGTTTCAAGACTTCCATACACAATCCAAAAATCTGAAGCATTTCTAAATGCCTTAAAAGAACCTTTTTGACTGAATTCAATGGTAGCAAATCAAAGCCTTCCTCAATCAGTTAATCAAATGATTGATCTGCACACTTTATTGGGTGTTTAAATCATGCCAGGCTGAACCCAAAAATCTTAACCACCCCACATTCTAAAAATCTTAGCACAGTACCCACTTCCAACCATCACTGAAAATCCACTGGAATTCACACAGAAACTGCAAACAAATGAAACATAACAAACCCAAAAGAAAATTGCAAATAACAAATAGCACAAGAACCCAAAATAGACAGACTAGTCACAAAGCAAGCTCTATGCCCAAAATCAAAGGCCACCTAAACCAAAATCATGGGTTTGATTAGAAATTTGAATCCTCCAACATACATACCTATATTTGAACACAAAGAAGAGACAAAGATAGGGGTGGTGAGCTGGATCTGTGAGAAGATAGTAGAGAGTCTGGTCTGGGTTTTTTTCAGCTATAACAGGTAAGAGAGAGAGAGTGAGAGATGATGATGATAACGATGATGGAGATGGGTATGAGATCGAAGAGAGAAAGAGAGGGTGAAGTAGTGAGAGCATAGAAAGTGGACCCAAGAAGTTACCCAATACAGACCGGACCACACGCACGGTTAGGCGCAGCCTCGACTCTGTCTTTGTTCGCTCTGCCTTCAATGCTGAAAAGGAAATCCCACACCACATCAAAGCAGGCAGAGAGAGAGAGAGAGAGAGAGAACTCTCTTTTCTTTGGTCAAATCCCCCAAAACACCTCCCCAGCAGCACCACTATGAAATCTTAACCATGGTCAAATTTTGACTCACCCTTTTAACATGATTGGATGCAAACCAAGAAAAATTATAATGGAGGTGTTTGGGGGAGTTAAATCAGGCTAAAATAGTTAATAAAGTTAAAATAAATTAAGGATTTATTTGGTAAATTGATTAAAAGTCATTTTTGATTTTTTACTTAAGTCATATTATCTTTTATATTTTTAACTTACAAAAAGACAAAACAATTTTAAAAAGTTAAAAGATCAACTTTTAATCGACTTATCAAAATATACCTAAGAAGTTGTTTGGGATACTAAAAAAGTATATTTATTATTTTTTTTTATCTTTTTTGAATCATAACATCTCTTTATTTTTTTTGTATATATTTTTGTAAAGAATCAAAAAATAAACTTAGCCTCCGTTTGGCAAGAACTTTTTTGGGCTTTTTTGGCTATTTTAGCCACAAAAGACAAAATAGGCTTTTTTAGCCACAAAAAACAAAACATCACATCCAACCCATAATCATTACACTCCTCTCTCACAAAAAAAGTCAAAAAAGCCAAAAAGCCAAAAAGCCCTTCCCAAACCAAACTTTTAAGCCCAGGCTAAAAAAGCCAAAAAAGTCAAAAAGCCAAAAAGCCAACCCACTTCCCAAACGGAGGCTTATTTAGAGTATCTCAAATAATCCTTAAAATAGGCAATAAGACGAAATGTGATATTTAAATTATAATTTTTTTTTTTCTATCATAATCATCAAATCAATTAAAAAAAATTGTCATTTCAACATTACTTTTTAAACTAAATTAAAATAACTAAAAAATTAAAAAAATCAACTAAATTAATTTGTTCACAAACAAAACATGTATAAGTTATTTTGTCCGCACACCACACAAATTTTATTTGATTTAAAATTAGTGTTGTTTTGAAAAATTGATAAAAAGTTGACTTTTTTAACTTTTATATAAAAAAAAATAATAATAATAATATGACCTGAAAAAATTAAAAAAATTAAAAAAAAATTATTTTTTATCAGCTTACCAAAACGCCCGCGAGTGAGCAATAAAATAATTGTTTTGGTAATGTGTTACATGTTTGAAATTGAACTTGTAAAGTATTATATGGAAATGTTTGGCAAGTTGCACACCATATGTAAGGATCGCCCATCATATGTAACATGTGTAAATTCCTATAAAAATATGTAAGTTATTTTATAAAATTATGTAACTTAAATATAAATTTACATAATTGAATTCATAAAAATTTTAAAAATCACAACTTGATATAAGTTTTTACAAACATATATAAGTCGCTTCACAAAATTGCATAATATAACACAAATTCGAGTAAGTTAACCCATAAAATATGTCATAAGTTCTTTAAAAAATATATAATTAAAGTGACAAAAATATATGTACGGGAAAGAAATAAACTTTCTCGTATAATCCTGTTGATCAAGTCTGCGCTCCTCCGTACGACGTCGTTCTACTACCTGAAAATACAAACGTGAGCTGGCCGGCGGGTGTGTGCCGGAAACCTCTCCGATGCCTAAGTCAGCAAACTAGACAAAATAGACAAAAGCTTGGTGTATTCAGGAATCAAAGTTGCGTTACCTCTCCATAGGTGATGTTTGTGAGCTTTTATAGGTTCCGTGTTGCACAATCCCAGTAGAACTTTTACTCCTCCATGCAGAGTCCTCCTAGAATTCATACTCCTAAAAGATAATGCTTATCCTTCAACACCCTCCTCACTACTTTAACCAAGTGAGATGGTTTTACCATGGCCGGACTAACCATACGACCGAAATAACATTGCCATGCTACACTAATTGGAGTGACCGACCTAAACGTTAGTTCGGCTCTTCCTTGCCTTTCTCCTACCTCGGCTTCACATGCCAAG
Organism: Camellia granthamiana; assembly: GCA_036172215.1. Classification (NCBI taxonomy): domain Eukaryota; kingdom Viridiplantae; phylum Streptophyta; class Magnoliopsida; order Ericales; family Theaceae; genus Camellia; species Camellia granthamiana. The sequence continues at coordinate 49,700,175 of CM069910.1, forward strand.
ACCAAGCTATCCATAGAAGAGTTAAGTCGAACTAACCCAAAAACCAAGCCCAGAAGAGAGCTCATCATACCTCGGTTCCTCCTGCACGAACCGTGGTACGTTTAAAACCGAACTAATCTTTGAGCAAGGTTTAGACCGAGCTAGTTACACTGCACCATGACCGGTATAAACTCAAAGCACCTTTAAACCGGTCTAACTACAAAGCATCCTTCGACCGGAACAACATTAAGCCTCCCTTGGACCAGACTAACTTCTGGGCTTAGGACCGGACTAACTTTAAGCCTCTTCAAGACCGGAGTAACTTTTATGGCCTTTTTACTCAGCCCTTCGTATTGAGGCCCATAACGGCCCAACTCGGCCCAATTTGCACATAAATTACCCTCTCAATTGCCTCTTAATTCCATCTATGCAGCATGATAGGGATTATCTGTCTATAAACCGGGCCAAAGTTTTAACCTTCCCAGCCGAGCTAAAAAACCCTTTAGCCTTTCCAGCCAAGCTAAAACTCTAAAGCCTTTCCAGCTGAGCTATCCTTATCCGGTCAAAACGTCTCTTCAGTGATAGAAACTGAGTCGCTTCCCATTCTAGTAACACGTGGCAGGCTCTAATTGGCCCTTCGCAGCTGTCACGCCGTCTTCGTATTTCGCAAGATTTGAACAGTCCCGCCTTTTTTCGTCCTTTACACAAAACAAACTTCTCATTTCAAATCATTCACTCTACTATTCAATCTCTTCTTTCTCTCTCCCTCCTAAGCTTTTACTGTTCTTCAATTTGCACTTGAAGAAACTGCGTGATTTTGCTGTCGTTTCTTGCATCTTTAGTGCTTCTACCTCTTCATCTGGTAAGCTACTCAAATCTGTTTCTCTTTTCTTGTTTTTGCTTCCATAGCATACTATTTATGTTTTTGGAAAGCACCTTTTTACTTCCATTCTCCACTGGTCTTCTGTTTTTCTGGAAAAAACTTTAGTACTAGAACACCTGAGTTCACTAAAAAACCAGTGAAACACTGATTTTGATTCCAAATCATGATGCAACCGAACTAGGATACTGTTTATGCTAGGTATAAGCCTAGTCAGTTTATAGCCGAACTAACACTTCATGTTTACACCAGTAGTTTCAATAAGTCAAACCACTTCTTGACTTACCTTAGCCGAGGTAACCAACCGAACTAAGTCTACACTTCGTATACTGGGAAACCTTAATTCTGACCGATCTAGGTCTTCGGGGCTAAACCAGCTTTCTTAGTTTTAGACCGAACTCAGGAAGCTGCCCCTAGAAGCTCAACCGGTCTAACAGCACCTTCTCCTCAACCGAGATATCGAGTCGCTCGCCAAGACCGAGCTAAAAAAACCGCTGCTCAATCCGAGCTACCAAGCACCTTGTTGAAACCGAGATAGAACCTGTAACATCCTACATAGCCGAAGTAGGACTTCTATTTTCTTGCTTTTTACTTTGTAGCACGGTCCAACGATCTGTGCTTAACACCTTTGTTTTTCACTTTGCAGACTTAGGTTGCCCAGGCACTCCTCTGAGCGCTCAACCGAGCTACTGAGCACAAATTTCCCACCTATTTAAGTTATTCATAACTTATAAAATAAATGGGGAAGTATAGGTTTTTAGTAAACACACTTGGTGGTCTAGCCGAATTCCGAAAAGATTACAATATACCTGACGACGTCCATCTCAGTTTAGCCGAACAAGATATCACACCTTGGGGAAATGAAGGCTTTGTACCTTTTACCCTTCTATCCATAGTAGAAACCGGTCTAAGATTCCCGGTTCAACCCTTGCTTTGCGAGTTTCTTAAGCAAACTAGGATCTGCCCTACCCAACTTTCCACCAACTCATACCACATAATAAACGGTATAGCCGAACTAAACTGCTGAGCTGGCATTAACCTTGGCTTAGTCGAACTATTCCATCAATACTCAATAGGGTCAAAAGACGACGGGTGGGTTTATTATTTAAGAATACGACGCCGCCGAGAGAAAATAATAAAAGACACACCGGATAAAGACTTGAACGATGACGATTTTTTCTGGGTATCTGGCAGTTTTGAAGACCACCAAGCCCAGATCCCAGGCCGCAGTATAAATTGGAATGAAGGAACACCCGGTATAATTACTTCGGCTCTATGCATGCTTCTTGTTTTATTTCAGTTTCCGATTCATGAACCGAACTAACAGTTTCAATTTTGCAGATTCAGCTCATCTTCAATCACTATACAGTTACCCCAACTTAGACGTACTTCGTGCCGCACTACGATACCCTGAAAGAAGTTGGGCCAAGCTTCTGAATGTTAAGCCGACATACAGATACAGCGGCCGCCGAAAAGCCAGAGTGACCGACTTTCTGCTAAAGGACGCCCCCGAACCGGACCCAACCTTGCCACAAATTAACCTAGTCCCCCTGACAGCTGAGCAAGAAATGGCAAAAAGAAACAGAGTAAGGGCCCTGCTGACCGAAACAAACAGAGCCGAAGTACCGCCACCAAACCAAACACAAGAAACCGTGGTGCCCCTGCCATCACAACAACCCTCCTCATCACGCCAAACTAAGCACGCCCGGACTACCCAGACCGAACAATGTTTAGTTGATGAAGACGAAACCATCCTTCCACCGAGCCACCCACCGAGTCCGCAACCGGAGCCTTCTGACTGAGCTACCTTCAAGTGGGCACCCAAGCTCACTGTCCAGAATCGAGATATACAGGATACTGACTCGGTTGTTGCAGAGAAGGATCACTTACTGGCTTTCAACCTGGCCAAGAGTGTGTGCCTTCCAAAAGACATGGACCACCACAATCAACTGAACACCGAGCTGAAGGCCATCCGGTCGTCAACGAAATCTATGATCCTGGTAGGTAGCACTCTTTTTTCTTTCTTTTTTTTCTTTTTTTTATCTTTCTAATTTTTCCAACCTTCAACTCGGCTAAAAAAGAAAGTTACTATTCTTTTGCAGGCCATTCAGAAAAACAACATCGCACACAAGCGAGTGTTGGAACTCAGGAGAACAACAAGGCAGGCCATGGCAGAAGCCGAAGTCAAGACCGCCGAGCTAAAACGATCCCAAGAGAAAACGGCCGAGCTGGAGGCCGAGGTAACTCGTCTAACCGGACTAGTAACCTCGGCTAACGATGACAAACAAAGAGCTCTAACCGTAATGAAAGACGAGTACTTACGCGAGCTTGCCAAACTTGAAGGCACTAAGGACGCCGAAATAGCGGAGCTGAAAAAGAAGGCAAACGACGCCGAGCTCAAAGGCTTTAAAGAAGGCGAAGCTGCTTACATTCAACAATGTGAAGCAGCAAAGGATTTATTCTTCAAGTGCGGCTGGAGAGGTGCCGTGGAGCAGCTCGGCTGTGGGCCCGAAACCGAGGTCTACAATGCTCCTTAGTATTTCATTCCGGCCTCACTGGTGGAGTATGCTGCCGACCTTCAGAAGCAATTTCTTGAAGCGTCTGATGATGATGAAGAAAATGAGCGAATTGATACTCCGGTTGTCAATGAGCAGGCCAACGATCAATCAGCTCGGTTGGAGCCAATGGTCGAAGACCTGACTGTTGAGCCGCCGACTGACACCGTGCTACCAGTTGATACCGAGCTCACAACCGAGACCGATCTTCCGTCTGCAACCGGTGTTCGAGTTGATATTGATGCCGATCTTGAAGATCTTTTTAACTGATTTTGTAATTTTTCTTTTTGCTCGTGTGACCGGGCTGTGGCCCCTCCTTTGTACTTGTTTTGAACTTGATCAATGAAAATCATCTTTTGCTCCAACTGTTATTTTGATTGAATGCTTTTATGCTTGCTCTTGTATTTGCTTTCTAATTGTAATTTGAACGAAACACAATATTTTTCGGCCGAGATACTTAATTCCGGTCTCAGTTGAGCAATCTCACTGAGCTGACTAGCCAACCACTCTTTAGCCGATATACTTACTTCGGCTGAAGAGTACTAAGAGTTGGTTTAATCCAGCCAATTACTCTTCAGCCCATACCCTTACTGCGGCTGAAGAGTACAAAGAGTTAGTTTAATCCAGCCAACCACTCTTCAGCCTATACCCTTACTTCGGCTGAAGAGTACTAAGAGTTGGTTTAATCCAGCCAACCACTCTTCAGCCTATACCCTTACTTCGGCTGAAGAGTGCTAAAAGTTGGTTTAATCCAGCCAACCTCTAAGTTGGTTTTTCCAGCCAACTTAGAATAAAATGTTTGTTTATTTCGACCAAACGTCCTGCAGCCTAGATCCTTATCCTGGGCTTAGGAGGGGTGTTGGTTTAATCCAGCCAACTTCTAAGTTGGTTTTTCCAGCCAACTTAGAATAAAATGTTTGGTTATTCCGACCAAACGTCCGGCAGCCTGGATCCTTATCCTGGGCTTACGAGGGGTGTTGGTTTAATCCAGCCAACCTCTAAGTTGGTTTTTCCAGCCAACTTAGAATAAAATGTTTGGTTATTCCGACCAAACGTCCTGCAGCCTGGATCCTTATCCTGGGCTTAGGAGGGTTCACAGTTGGTTATTTTGGCCAACTTTTTTTTTTTTTTTTTTGCCCCTAACTCGCTAATTCACTAAAACAAACTTTTACAGAAGAAAACGTCTATACTGAAAAAAAAACTACTTGTTTTATTGAGAAAAGGGAAAAATTACACATATTTTAAAGAAAAAAGGCTAAAAATAAAATAACTTTAGATTGGCAGTGTTCCAAGGCCTGGGAATTGCTTTGCCATCCTCATCTTCTAAGTGGTATGCCCCTTTGCCTGCTAATCCAACCACTTTGTAAGGTCCTTCCCAATTAGGCCCTAACTTGCCATCTCCTGGTACCAAGGTGTTTCCCATCACTTTGCGCAGTACCCAATCTCCGATTTTGAATTGCCTTGGATGCACTGTCTTGTTATACTTTCTGGACAATTCTTGTTGGTATGAGGCGATGTGAACTAGTGCTCTGTTTCTTCTTTCTTCTGCAAGGTCGAGCTCCAATGTTACGGCTTCGCCATTCAAGTCTGGATCAAAATTCTCGATTCGAATTGTGGGGAGGCCGAGTTCTAGTGGGATTACTGCCTCCATACCATAGGCTAAGGAAAATGGAGTTTCTCCTATTGACCGCCGAGGTGTGGTGCGGTAAGCCCATAAAACATGAGAGAGCTCTTCTGCCCACTTGCCTTTAGCTTTCTCTAACATTTTCTTCAATCCGTCCAAGACGACTTTATTTGATGCCTCTGCTTGACCATTCGCTTGGGGATATGCCGGTGTAGAATTGTAGAACTCTATCTTGTACTCTTCACAAAAGCCTCTAAAGATTCTGCCGTCGAACTGCGTGCTGTTGTCTGATATTAGTGCCTTTGGTATGCCAAATCGAGTGATGATATTCTGCCAGACAAATTTCTTCACATCTTTTTCCTTGATTGATGCCAAGGCTTCTGCTTCCACCCACTTTGTGAAGTAGTCGGTTGCTGCAAGAAAGAACTTCCTGTTGCCTGTTGCTGTTGGAAGTGGCCCTACTATGTCCAAGCCCCACATTGCGAAGGGCCATGGGCTTATTAATGGTAGGAGTTCTCTGGCAGGTTAGTGTATTTAGTGTGCGAACTTTTGACACTTCTCGCACTTTTTGACATACTTTTCTGAATCTGCTTGCATGTATGGCCACCAATATCCTTGCGAGATTGCTCTGTATGCTAATGATCTTCCTCCTTGATGGCTTCCGCATACGCCCTCGTGTATTTCAAACAAGAATGCTTCTACTTTGCTGGGGTGAACACACTTTAGGTAGGGTCCTGAGAACGATTTCTTGTACAATGCCAAAGATGGGGAGAGCCAAAATCGGTACAACTTTGCTCTTATTCTGTTGGCTTTTTTCTTTTCTTCTGGTAGGGTGCCGTCTTTTAAGAACAGTATGATGGGGTCCATCCAAGAAGGGCCTAGATCGGCGCAACATACTTCTTCTGCTTCGGGGTCTTCAATGCTTGGTCTAGGCAGGTAGTCGATCAGCAGTGGATGAGGGATGGAGGTGTCTGTCATTGAGGCGAAGCTTGCTAGTTCGTCTGCTCTGCTGTTTTCCTCCCTGCCGATTTGTTCTATCCTGACTACTTCAAATTTCTTGATCTCTGTTCTAACCAACTCTTGGTATTTGGCTATCTTATCGTCCTTTGCTTCGTAGTCGCCAGATATTTGGTTTACCACCAGCTGTGAGTCGCTGTAAACTATTAGCTCGGTGGCCTTCATGTAGAACGCTGATTTAAGGCCTGCAAGAAGCGCTTCATATTCCGCTTCATTGTTTGATGCTGGGAAGCCAAGGTTGACCGCTTGCTCCACTACAAGGCCGTCTGGAGAGATGAGGACTATGCCGAGTCCAGCTCCATGCCGGTTGGATGCTCTATCCACGAAGAGCTTCCATATCTCTCCAACGAACAACTTCCAGCAAATGGAGGGATCGGATGATGCCTTGGGGTCTTCCATGTTGCTGGTGTTTTCTTCAAGGTCCATGCTTGCTGTCTGCTCCGTGCTTTCTGATTGTACCAAGTCTTTATTTGTTGGTAAGTCTTGACTTGGTGTAGCATGGTTTGCTTCTTCCTTCCTTGCTTTACTTTGGTCTGCCTTGGGATCTGACTGACGATCATGTGCCAGGGGTTGCACTATTCCGACGTCAACTTCTATCCTTAGTTCGGTTGTTTTAGTCAGGTCGATTGGGAAGATATGATGACTTCCTGGGGTGAATTCTGCGACAAAGTCTGACAAAGCTTGAGCCTTATCGCGGTTCTGGGTTGGAACTTGATGTCATATTGTCCCAACTCTACTGCCCACTTCAAAATCCGCCCAGAAAAGTTCGCCCTTTCAAACAGAGCTTTTAATGGAAAAGCTGTGAGGACGACTATGGTGTGGGCGTGAAAGTAGTGCGTCAACTTTCTTGAGGCCATCATCAAGGCCAAGGCCAGTTTTTCTAGTGGCAAGTACCTTGTTTCGGCGCCCAGTAATGTCTTGCTGACATAAAAGTTGGGCAGATGTTGGATTCCTTCCGCACGGACCAATACTGCGCTAATTGCGTGCTGAGAGACTGCCAGGTACAGGAAGAGTTCTTCTCCGGGTATTGGGGTGACAAGCAGTGGCGGAAAAGACATGTATTCTTTCAGGCTTTCCAGAGCGCAGTCGCATTCTTCATTCCACTCAAATTTGGCTTTTAGAGCGTGGAAGAATGGTCGTAGTCTGTCTGACGACCGACTTATGAACCGATTGAGCGCAGCTGCCATGCCGGTGAGATGTTGTACTTCATTTACTAAGTTTGGCCTCTCCAGATCCTGAATTGCCTTGATCTGAGAGGGGTCTGCCTCTATATCCCGGTCAGTTACCAGGAAGCCCAGGAATTTGCCAGATCCTACTCCGAGTGCACACTTGGATGCATTGAGGCGCAACTTGTGCCTCTTCAGGATCTCAAACATTTCACCTAGGTCCTTGAGATGGTCGTTCTCATCCTTGCTCTTGACCACCATGTCGTCGATGTAAGCCTCCATTGTTCTGCCTAACAATGGCTCAAACATCTTGGTGACCATTCTCTGGAATGTTGCTCCTGCGTTCTTTAGGCCAAAGGGCCTTGTAGCAATACAGTCCTCTTGGAGTTGTAAAGGACGTGACTTCCTGGTCTGGTTCATGCATGGCGATTTGATAGTAGCCTCTGTATGCATCCAAAAAGCTAAGTCGGTTATGCCCTGCTGTTAGGTCTACTAGTTGATCTATCCGTGGTAGAGGAAAGCTGTCTTTTGGGCATGCCTTGTTGACTGTTTTGTAGTCGACGCAGACACGCCACTTGCCATTCTTTTTTGGCACTACTACTGTGTTGGAGATCCATCTTGGGTAGTGCACTTCCCTGATTGCCCCTGCCTCCAGCAGGTTTCCTACTTCTTCTGCCACTATCTCAGCGTGGTGGAGTGTCGATCTGCGTGTGCGCTGAATGATTGGTCTAGTGGATGGGTGGACGTTGAGTTGGTGACAGATGAAGTTAGGATCAATGCCTGGCATGTCGTATGGTGTCCAGGCGAACACTTCGATGTTAGAGGCCAAAAATTCCAAGACCTCTAATCTCTCAGTGCTGGACAACGACGAACCGAGCAAAAAGAACTTATCCGGGTTCTTTTCATCTATTCTTACCTCTACCAAGTCTTCCACCACTTTTTGATTAGCTGCTTTGCCGACATCTGCGAACAGTTCATTACTCTCAGGTTCTTCTACCGAATGAACATATCCCTTGGCAGCGCGACTGCCATTCACAGTGACAAAGCATTGTTTGGACATAATCTGATCTCCATAGACCTCTTCAATTACCCCGATTTCGTTGGGAAACCGCATTATCTGGTGATAGGACGATGCCACCGATCGCATGGCATGCAGCCATGTTCTGCCCAAGATAATGTTGTAAGTGGAAGGGACTTTCAATACCCAGAACTCCACTCGCTTCGTTACGCTTCATGCTCTAACTGGAAGAATTATTTTGCCGACTGGCCATTCTGGTATTGAGTTGAATCCAATCAGGGGAGATACGGCAGGTCCAAGTCTTTATCTTGTAACTTCAACTGTTTGAATGTTTCGTAGTACATTATTTCACATGAACTACCCTGGTCAATCAAAATCCGCTTGACGTCAAAATCCTTGACTCGGAGAGTGACAACCAGGGCATCATTGTGAGGGCAGTATATCCTCGCCAAGTCTCTATCTGAAAAGGACATGATATTCGTGGCCTCTGTCTTTCCCTTCTTTAAGGTAGGTTGTGCACTTAGTACCTCTTTTAAGTGCTCAGCCTTCTTGATTGACCCTCTGAGCTCGCATACACGCTCAGGTTCAAAGACTCCATGTATCACATTGATTATGCCTTGAGGTGGGGCGTCGATTGGCATCCCGTTGGGGTTATTGTGGTCCTGGGGGGCTGGTTGCGTCCCTCCTTCAATGTATTTATTCAGGTGACCAGCTGCCACTAACTCCTCCAGGTACTGTTTCAATGGCGTGCAATTCTCAGTGCGGTGCCCCTTTTCTTTATGGAAGGTGCACCGTGATCTTTCATCTGTAACAACCCCATCACGTATAATGATTAGTACTTGACTAATTAAGAGGATTTGAGATTTAATTGCCGAGTATTATAATTTAGTTGGGATTTATGAGAATTATGAAATTTGACTCATATATGATTTGATTGAAGGTTTATTTGGAATTAGAAATTAAGGGTCCAAATGGCTTAAGGAAGTGAAATTAGGAAGTTGAATCAATTTAATCTTAATTACGGACCCAATTGGGAGTCTAATTAAATATTCGATTCAGTTTAGTGAAATTGAGATTTGATTAGTTAGGCCTTAATTGGAATTGATTAAGTCATGAGGATTGAGGATTGTGGTTATTATAAATTAAATTTAATTATGATGTGCCCTATTTGAATATATAATTTAATTGACGGAAACTTGGAGTCTGATCAGAAATTGAAGACCTAAATGATTTAAGAAACCGAAATTGAGGTTGGAAATAAGATCGATTTATTATTTGGCGCCTTTTGGGAGCCTGATTAAAAATCTGATTCGGATTAATAAAATTAAATATAATTAATTAGGCTCTAATGGAAATCAATTAGATTAATTAAATTATGTGGGATTTATGATTAGTCATAATTAATTCAACGATGTGCTAATTGAAATTTATTAAGATTAAATGATGCTTAATTAAATTAATCCTAAATATAAATTAAATTGTGGAGGAATCTAGAACTAAGGGTTCTAATTGTGGGTGTGTATGTGCACTAAGAAATCTGATTGTGATGTGTGTGTACGTGTAAGGTGTAGGCAGCAACTAATAGTTGTATAATACATTAATATATGTGAATTTAAGAAAGTGTGTAGTTTGCATTCGGCTGAAAACAACATTTGAAGGAGAAAGAAAAGGGAGAGAGGAACAGCCGAGAGAGAGAGAGTGGGTTTGTGTGTGTGTGTAGGCTGCTGGGAACAAAAGTAAGTCAAGGAAAAAGCTATGGATTAGAGAGGGAAGTGAAGAAAAGAAAAGGGGAAGTAGAGGAGAATCAAGTAAATGCTGAAATTAAATATTAAGGTATGGATTTATGCTTAATTTTTATAGAATCCTTATGTTATACTTGAAATTAAGGATGAAATGGGAATCAATAGCAAGAAGATGAAGGGAAATTAGCTTAAGAATAAGATTAGGGAAATTAATATGAAAAGGGTTTCATGCATGTGCAATATTATGACTATATGTATTTGGAAATTAATTAGTTAGAGTTTGATTTATTTTGTTCTTTACAAATTGAAACCCATACTTGCATGCATGTTGAAATTTCAAGACTTCAAATTTAATTCGTGTGTAAAAATTGATAAGTTTAAATTTGGATGTGTTATAAGGGAAATTAATTTGATCTAAATTTGGCTAAATCAAGAATTAAATTATGATTTGATTTTGAACATAGAAAATTAGTTGGTTCTTAATTTCATACATGCAAATGCTTTCCTAAGAGTCATATAACTTCAATTTCATGTAAATTAAAAGGAATTAGTGAAAGAGTGATAAAATTGAATTAGATTCAAATTTATGGAAATTGATTATTTGGGTTTGATGTTGTGATTTTACATGAAATTATGCCTAAATGTTACATGCATGGGAAAAATCTACAAGATTAATACTTTAATTAGACATGCATTATAAAATTTTAAGGTTTTGGGATTTTAGTTCATGTCTAAAAGGTTTATGGATTTGAATTGAGTTCAATTTTGTGAATCATTCCTAATTTGAGAGTTGATTTTGGAATTGAAAGAAGTTTTGATTTTATAATGAAAACTAGAAATTTGTTTGACCCATGCATGTAATTGAATTGAAAAGTTTTATTCAATTTAAATACATTTTAGAACACCCATGATTATGAATTAAATATTTGGTTAAAAATTGAATTAAGTTGATTTTGTTATTAAAAATAAAATTGGACTTATTTGTATTGCTTACATCATGGATTTTGAAAGATTTGAATTAATTCAATCTCATATTTTGAAGAGAAAAATGAAATGTTTTATAAACATCAAGTTTATGGAAAATTAGAATTAATCCTAATGCTAGATAAAGTGTTGATTTAATAATTAGATTTTAACCCATACTTGTAATTTGAGATTTTATTTAAATTAAACATATTTTGGGGCATCTATGGTTATGAATTAAATTGGGGTTATAAATTAAGCTAAGTTCAAGATTATGGAAACTAGTTGGAAAATTTATAAGGATATAAAACTAGTAATTTTGATGTCAATTTCATGCATGTGAATAATGTTCTAAGGAATTTATGACCTAATAAAGAATAATAAGCTACTAATCAACATAGATTAGTTAGTTAAAGAATGATCATTGATCTAGTGGTAATTGTTTAAGAAGCCAAGTACAGGATCAATCCATTTGGAAAAGAGGGACTTAGTAACGAAAGAATATGTGAAATAAGAACCCAGTTTACTTAATTGAGAAAGAACAAATGTGGTAGAACTTCGGACTATAAAGACTAGAAAGGACAAGTTTAATCAAGGGAGTAATGTTGTATTTCAATGTGTATACGTTATATGTTTGTGTAGGTCACACGCCATTGTCTGCCCGATTTATCTGATATATCCAGTCTGTCTGACTTGCCTCTGCAGCCCTCTGTGAGTAATAACTTTGTAAAGTTATGTTCAATGTTATGTATTTTCAGTATACTATGATACGAACTGATTAACTCTTGAAAAGCTATGATATGTGGGAAATGAATGAATGCATGTCCAGTTTTTCTGAAAAGTATTTGTGGCACCCTTAGTTCGGATGGCCCTCGCTTGGGGGTAACAATACCGTGGCCTATGGCCCTCGCCTGGGGGTAACAATACCATGGCTACTTGCGCGTAAGATATGGACCTTTGTGGTCGTTGGTACCAACTTTGTTGTGGTCTTAGGACCTGCCTGTTGTGGTCTTAGGACCTGCCTGTTGTGGTCTTCGGACCTGCCTGTTGTGGTCTTAGGACCTGCCTGATCTGATAGCTAATGGGTGTACCACATACGATCTTATGCAAAATCTGAGTTGATTATGAATATGAGCATGTATCTGAATCTATTTCTGATTGGAAATCTGAATATGCATAAGACTCTATTTCTGATAAGACTGTGTTTCTGATATAAACTCTGATTTCTAACTCTGTGATGGACAGCATTCATTAAACCCTTTACTCTGTTATTATTCACTGGGCTTTAGCTCACTCTATTATTTATGTATGTAGGTGATCAGGCGCGTGACCAAGCTAGAGGCTTCTGTCTAGAATCTGTTTTGTCAGCCAACCTATGTGCCTCCCGTGGAGGTTCCAGATATGTTAAGTGTTATCGTTATGTAATTTCAAGTTTAAGTTATGTTTTCTTGTTTGGTTCTTCAAGTCAGGTGTATTTTGAAAAAGGGGACTAAGTCCCTTTCTGCCTAATCTGTATATATATTATGACTTAAAGATGTTGTGTATATATATGTATATAAAAAGTTTAAAATTTTTCTGTCTCATATAAGTCTGCACAGCTCAATGGACGTTGTATATTATTATTTGCTTCCGCTAGCCCCTAATATTTTGTTAACCTGTTCAGAGGCCGTAGGTAATCCTCGGATTACTGGCCGGTTACGATGCCAAACCTATAGGGGCGGGTTTGGGTCGTGACATCGTCGTAGTCCTTCTAAGCCTCTCCTAGCTTAGCAGGCCATCTGACTAAAGATTCATCGCGAATCTCGCTTAGAATCCGATAGATCGGTTTCTTGAATACTGTGGTTATGGCAGTGCGGACTCTCAACCATCTTTTATCCTGGTCCTCTCCGTTGTCTTGTCTGCCACGTCCGTTTCTGCTCGGACGATCTACCGCATTGACCTTTGCTGAGGCCTTCTTTTTTGGTACTGTGGTCGTGCCAGATTTTGTTTTGGCACGTGCGCCATCCTTCTCCACCCTGATGTGCTGATGCACTCTTTCTATCAAGGCTTCCATGGTGAGGGGCGGTGTCATGGTGATTGAGTCCCTTAGTCTATTCCCGACTGGAAGGCCTCTTTTGTATTGTGCAATGGCGAGATTGGTGGGGCAGTCCCCAATCTGGTTGAAGGTCTCCTAATAGCGGCTATTGTAGGATTTTAGGGTCTCATTGTCGCCCATGTCGATGGAGAGTAGCTGGTCGATCTCCACTAGGGTTTTAGTGTTTGTCCTGAATCTTGTTACGAACGCCTCCGCCAATTGCGCCCAGGAGGCTATGCTGCCTTCTGGGAGTTTTTCGAACCAAGTCAAGCCTAGGTCGCCAAGGCTAGATGGGAAGAAGATGCACATCAAAGCCTCGTTTCGCCAGTATACAGCCATGACCTGGCGAAAGTGGCTCAAGTGTGAGTAGGGGTCCATCTTTCCCTTATATGTAGTGAATTTGGGCTGAAGGAAGCCTGATGGTAGGGGCGCGTTTTTGATTGCAGGAACGAACGGCGAGGTCTGCAGCCTCGCTAACGCTTTGTCCGTCGGTTCGTAGGCTGGGCGCGGTATTGGCATTCCAACCTCGACGTTTCCATGCGTCCGAGGAGCCAACCGCTGAAGGGCGGACACTCTGTGTGGATCGTGCGCCTTGGCATCCTCCTTCCATCGTGCCCTTTCCTCTAGCACGGTACGTAGGTCGGATGATCTGGGCAACTCCGTTTGTCTGGATCTTGTCTGGTGCGTGTGCGAGGGCCAATAGGTGCTTCCTTCAGTGTACGACCTCTCAGATCTCGTTCTCTCGGACCTGGAGTGACGAGTTTTGGAAGACCTGGATTGGGTATCGCCTGTCCCGAGGCTTCTGTTCTCTGCTTGCGAGGGTGTGGTATTCCTACTACGATTTTTTGAGTGGCGAGGGAGCGTTTTGCCTTTGTGCCCCTCTCCTGTCGCCACTCATTTACCCTTTATCTGGCGCTTCATGAACTCCATGTCCGCCGCCATCCGTCGTATCAGTTCGTCCTGCTCCTTCACACGGTCTTCCAGAGTTTGAGGATCAATTCTCCATCTTTGTCTTTCAGGACTTTGCGAACGAGAGTGATGGGGGCTGTTAGTCCGCCTCCTTCCCCTTGTATCCCTTCTAGGATTCTGTCGTTGTGGCTCCAAGTCCGTCATAGGAGGGATAAAAGGTAGACCTTCGCGCCTCGCACCCCCTTCTGGTGTTTGTCCGTCGATGGCGAACTGTGGCAAATCTTCGTTATGCGCCATTGATTCTAGAGAGGAAAAGCTTGATCAAGAGGTTTTGTTCTTGCCTGAGTTCCCACAGACGGCGCCAATTGTACGGGAAAGAAATAAACCTTCTCGTATAATCCTGTTGATCAAGTCTACGCTCCTCCGTACGACGTCGTTCTACTACCTGAAAATACAAACGTGAGCTGGCCAGCGGGTGTGTACCGGAAACCTCTCCGATGCCTAAGTCAGCAAACTAGACAAATAGACAAAAGCTCTATGTATTCGGGAATCAAAGTTGCGTTACCTCTCCATAGGTGATGTTTGTGAGCTTTTATAGGTTCCGTGTGGCACAATCCCAGTAGGACTTTTACTCCTCCATGCAGAGTCCTCCTAGGATTCATACTCCTGAAAGATAATGCTTATCCTTCAACACCCCCCTCACTACTTTAACCAAGTGAGATGGTTTTACCATGGCCAGACTACCATACGACCGAAATAACATTGCCATGCTACACTAATTGGAGTGACCGACCTAAACGTTAGTTCGGCTCTTCCTTGCCTTTCTCCTACCTCGGCTTCACATGCCAAGACCGAGCTATCCATAGAAGAGTTAAGCCGAACTAACCCAAAAACCAAGCCCAGAAGAGGGCTCATCATACCTCAGTTCCTCCTGCACGAACCGTGGTACGTTCAAAACCGAACTAATCTTTGAGCAAGGTTTAGACCGAGCTAGTTACACTGCACCATGACCGGTATAAACTCAAAGCACCTTTAAACCGGTCTAACTACAAAGCATCCTTCGACCGGAACAACATTAAGCCTCCCTTGGACCGGACTAACTTCTGGGCTTGGGACCAGACTAACTTTAAGTCTCTTCAAGACCGGAGTAACTTTTATGGCCTTTTTACTCAGCCCTTCGTACTGAGGCCCATAACGGCCCAGCTCGGCCCAATTTGCACATAAATTACCCTCTCAATATATAAATAAATAATATACCACATGCCTTGCATACACAAAAAAATTTCCTTGTATATAATGGTTGTGCCACATGGTTTAAATTAATGTGGTGTACTGTTCAATTTATTATTTGTAATATGATAAAAATGAGATACGGAAAGAAACATTTTGTATTTGACATGAGGTGATGAATGTTTGACTAAGAACTTACACTAGGGCGAGTTGTCCTATCTCTCAAAAATGAAATCCAAACGTGCCCAGAAGCTAAGCCCAATAGATTTTTTCTAACAAGCTCAGACTGGGCCAAAAGATTAAGGGGTGGTTTAGGATGACTTAAATAAGTATATTTTTTAATTTTTTATAAAATATGAGTTGCGTATAGATTGAATTTAAAGTGATGTAATAAAGAAGTGATGTGACTTAAATAAGATAATTTATACTATATATTAAGCAAAAGGGAATTTTTAACCCTCAAGACCTGTGGGAGCTCCAATATTCCATTCTGAATTTTCTAAATTTTTTATTTAAAAACAAAAAAAAAAAACTCAACATTTATTGATTTGATCAAAATCCCCTGATAAGCATTTATTAACTTTTTTCAATCCACATGTCTTTCCATGTGCTTGCATTTATTGATTTGGTCAAAATCTCCTGATCAACATTTAAAATCCCCTCATATAAATAATTATAGATACAACGCATGTATAGTTACTGCAGTACCATTTTTAACTTCTCTCATACACTATAGTTAGTGATAAAATTGTTAAATTATTTTTATAAAAAATCTCAAAAAACATAATTTATATATTAAAAAACATCTAATATAAATATAAATATCTATAATTATCTCGTACATTGCACGAGTGATAAGTTAGTATAACTTAAATAAAATAATAATTTTTTAACTTTATAATTTTTTTAAATTATGACAAATAAGATCTAAATCTGAGCCAACAAACTCGTAGGGGAGCTCATGACCAAATCTAAAGCTTATTTTTTTGCATTATTTCATTTTCTATATTACTCTATTCATTAATTTTGATAGGTTTACAGGTGATCTCACGGATTGGGCTCCCTAAGCCTAGGTCTAACCTTATTTAGGCTAGCTTTATTCACCCGACCCGATGTATGAGTTCGATCCAAATGAAAAGGAAAAAAAAATTTAATTTATTAATTTATTTAAATCATATTACTTCTCTATTTTTATTTTTATTTTTTATATTTTTTATTATAAATTAATAAGTCAACAAAAAAGTCACTCTTCAAAATAAGCCTACAAAGCCAACGGGCCAAATAAACCATCAAATTCAGTGATGACCTTTATGTTCAATTAAATCAAAATTCAAACTCACTTTTTATTATTTGACAAATAATAAAATGAAAAGTATATTGCGTCAATCAATTACATGTTATATTCATTACATAACATATTTTATTTAGTTTAAAAAAAATTCATTGTACTTGTTATATAAACATTTTTACTAGAGAAAAGACATATCTATAATAAAATAAAAATTAATGAATTTGGTAAAGATAAAATCAAATAGAAATGTGAGTGAGAGATATTTTGTTATAAAAATGCGCAGAGCCTACAAGATAATATTAATTTAGGTAAATTACACTAATATCTTTTTGAGATTTAAAATATATATTAACATAAGTTTTATATAATTATAGTAATTTTTAAAAAAATTAATTCATAAAACATTTGTTCAAGTTTTTATTAAAAAATTGTTAGTTATATACATAAAAAAAATGATATAATCATCTCTTGAAAATTAGAATATGTATTTTATCTTTATTTGTCTATGTCTACATATAATTTCCAATATAAACATCATTTCCGATCCATCAAGTTCAATTACCAATCTATTAAGATTTGTTACTGATCCATCAAGATCCATCACTAATCTATAAAAATACATCACCAATCTACAAACATTCATCCCCGATCTTCTCCATTCTTTTCGATCATCACCATAATCGCCAATCAAAATGTTAAAATTATTTTTGCATTGTGTTATATTTCTTATCTGGTTGTATGTGCTACAAACTCTTCTTTACTTAATAACCATTTCTACCTGGTATGAAGAAAAAAAATTTATTTATATTTTCTCTTTTTATGCTAGTGCACTCAATGTAGTTGTTTATGGCCGGATCTTAATGACCCTTGGTATTATAAATTGATAATTTGTTTCTTACAATTTGTGTAATTTTTAGTACATTAATTTAGAGGGAGATTCATATTATGTAATATTTTGAGATTAAAAAAAAAAAGAAAAAGAAAAGAACAATCTTAAGAGGGCATTTGTATATTTTATGCATAATTTTAGAGGAAGTTATCAACTATTTTTTTTTTCCTTCTTATCCACAATTTTTTTTATATAGCAAAGACAAACATTTTTTTTAAAGAGAAATGCTTGCAATTTTATTTTAGAATGAGAAACTATTGCTCAATTACATGAATGATTTGAGAAGGTTTCACAGATTTTTTGCGTTTCACTTCTCTCAATAACTTTTCACGGGCCTCCTTTACATGCATCTCTTTATTTTCGACTTCTGTGAGTCTTAGCATTATAATCATTACATAATATTGCACCGCATTCTCTAACTGATAATTTTTCCTTTCTAGCTCTCTCTTCTCCTAACGAGTATTAACTAGTTGTTGTTTTAACATGCTCACCTCGTCTATCAATTGCTCTTGTACTCTTGCTTGAAGTCGGCGCGTCATATTGGAAACTGCAGTCATCACTTGTGTATTAAGAGTCATAGTGTTATTAATAGCATCGATATCATTCTAATTACAAAAAACACTAGAACTCTCATTTACAAGAATAGCATGCGAATACACTATTAGTAACATTTCACTTGCCTGAATTATAGACACCTCATACATGTCAGAACCATTGATATGGCTAAGGTAAGGAATGATTTGATTACACAAGAAGGTAAAACAAATTTTTCTCTACTAACACTTGACAATTTCATATCTCTTCCTATCATCTTTGTCACTTTTTATACATTCCACCGATCCAATACTTAATGCATATCTGCTCAAATCTCTTATTTGTCAACATTTTGGGCGCCGCTGCACCATTTTTCAGGCGATGCTCCAAAATCTCCACAACAATCACGACAAGACATAAGAACCATTATTATTTATTTATTTTGCATTTCAGATTATTTTCTCACATGTGTTTGTCTGCTTTTTGTTTTGATTACTGCAAATTTTTTGCTCTCTAAAACCTCCTTATCTCCATATTTTATTTTGATGATGTCAAAAGGGGAGAACATTAAATGTGAATTTGAAATATCTTATGTTGCAAAATTATCAAATAATTTGTTGATTTTTATTGTGTCAAATCCATACAAATATTGTCATCATAAAAAAGGGGGAGATTGTTAATCATGTTGTTTAATTTTGATGATATCTAAAATATTATTTGATAATTTTAAATTTTTTAATATACATATTTTACATTATTTGACACAAAATATTATCTGTTTAAAATATAGGTTGTATAATATATTTGTTATAAATATTATTTAAATGGAAATATTTTGAAAATATCACTATTCACTCTTTGACAAATTTGAATTTGAATAGTTGTATTATTTTGACAAAATTGATTGATTAGTTGGCTGATCACTATTCACTTTTTGATAAATTTAAAATTGATTAATTGTATTATTTTGACAAAATTGATTGATTGATTGTATTATTTTTACAAATGTGATATTGATGATTTGTTTCCTTTTGATATACTCACATGGGATGATTAGCTATTTTTATTTGAATGTATTTATAATCTTTTCAATAATTACGAAACCTTTAGAATGGGTATATATATATTTTTCTGATATGAATATTATTTAAAGAGATTTACTGTGCAATCAAATTTTTTAAATAAAATAAATTATTATATACAAATCACTATGTAAATCTGTTTTCACATTATTGTTTTAGAAAAAAGTTAGCAGATCACTATTTATTGAGAATGACTTGACCAACATTTTCAAACTTTTGTGGTTACTCCACATGATTGAAAAAAACAAAGTCAAAAAAAAGCATCTTGAGCTCATGTCATCCATTGTCAGAAGATGAGCGTCTCTTCTCCAACGAGCAAATTTTTAAGTATAAATAAAAGTGTTGTGTGTGGAGAAAAATTAAGAACTTGAAAAGAAAAAATCTGTGTACTCCAAAATTTTGAGTGTATTATATTTTGCTCTTTTACTTTCAGATCTAAGTGTAATATTTGTTCTTACACTTTCATATCTACTCTTTGTGAGAAAATTATTGTAAAAAAGGGTTAAAGTACCTCTTATTTTTATTCATTATTTTGTGAGAGATTTTTGTAAGGGTAAGGTATTTATTGTTGAGTGAAGCTCAATACATAAATGTAAGACTTGTATAAAATTCACAAGCTTGGTGAAACCTTGGTGGTGTATCGATTCATTTTAATAATGAAGAAATTCTCAAAGAGGTTCCTTGGGGAGTGGCGTAGGCCTGACGTGCCGAACCACTATAAATCTCAGTATTTGATTTTCTCTCTCTATCTCTGTTACTTGTATATTGATAATTATTGTTTTGTTTTTTATTCTGAATTTTGTGTTTATTATTTTTTTTTAATATTGTAAATTATTTTTTTAATAACCTAATTCACCCCCTCTCTTGGGTTGCCTAACTAGGATAACAAAATGCCCCTTCATTTTACAATATGTTACACCATTTTTAATATTCAAATCTTCAAGTCGACACTTCATTATCCACGGCACCTGTTTTTCATTAATGAAACAATAACCATTCCCAAAATATACTAATTCGCACTGACGTCTACAAGGAAAATAAGTACGCCTGCAATGTAACGCCCCAATTTTTATACCCAAATGATAGTACGATAACCATGGTTCTTTAAAGAAAAACTGAAAATAAATCCTCACACTTGCATTATATGATATAAATAGTCTTTAGGCGATAATACATTCACTTCAAATCAAAATAATATAAACAAATAGATACCCCCAAGGGTTTACAAGTTTCCAAGACTTAGGCTTGGTTACACAAAATAGTTATTCAAACCCACACAAATACAACCCTTGGCTTACAAACAGAGTTACAACAAAATAAGAGCCTTGTACTCTCAATACATATTTCGTTGCCTTTAGTTAGATGGGATCACCACATCTTTTCCTGCACAAAAATCGCGTAGGGTGAGCATAAAACCCAATAGGAAATCCTTAACAAAGTATATACATTTTATACAAGTCTCAAGAGATGAAATGTATATGTCATGCTATGTCCCCTTTTGAAAGTAAATCACATTTTCATCTTTTGAAAACCATCATGCTCAATGATGTCATGCAATTTCAATTGCTCAAAACTTAACAATTTATTTCAATGGCAATAAATACGACTATGGTAATCCCTAGGTCGATGTCTGCAAGTAGACTATATAAGTACTACCAAAATTGTCATTTTTACCGGTATTAACTGAAAGGCTCGACATTTATCCGCGCGGGTTTTCGGTCTTTCACCTCGGACTCTCAGGCCAACTTACTCAATATCATCTAAACCACCTATCAAGACTTACCAACGTATTTACCCCAAAACCATTCCATGAAAACTTGTTTCTCAACATTCTTTTCTCAATGCAAGTTTTCAAATCAACTTTCAAAGTTTAATGTAATCAAATGAATTGATATGCTAATTTCACAAGATGAATATAAATACTTTTATTCCGATTCATCATCCAAGGAATAACACAATTCTCTCTTTTCAAGTATCCTCAACAATTAGTCATTTCAAGACTGTTTCAACATTTTGAACAATAGTTTCCAAAATGAACAACAATTCTCATATTCCATGAAATTCATCATTTATATAAATATAAATAAGAAATTTTCCAAACATCCATTTATTTTGACAGACAAAATAAATATAACAATATCATTCATGGGTTTTCAATTTCTTTTAAAAATCCCCAATTTCTAGGTTTTCTCACAAAAACTATACAACTCAAATCTTTTGAAAGAAAACTTTTCAAAATCATTTTTTCTTCAATCAACGAAGATCAAAACCCATAAGATCATTTTAAAAGAATAAGAGACAAACTCACTTTCAAAATCACTCAACTTCTTGAATCAACAATCAATTTTCAAAGCTATCGAAGGATGATTTCGAAAATCATCTAGATCTTACAAAAATATATATATAACTCTAAGAAAATCCCTACCTCAAGTAATGAAGAAGAATTGAGATGAAACCCCAAAATCAACGATGCCTAAACTCGATCTTCACCGCACACAACAAAGCCCTCGAGATGATAGCCAACTTTGATGAAGAACTTAGGTCTAAATCCCAATGGATTTGGAGAAATCAAAGAGAGAAGATGACTTTTAGAGAAAGAAGCTCTAGATCTGAAATTCTAGAGAGTTTTAGACAAAGAGAGAACTGAAAAAGTGATCTGAAATATCAGATTCACGAACTGATATAACATGGTCCGCTCGAGTGTGGAAAGCCCCGCTCGAGCGTCAAACATAGCCTCCCGCTCGAGCGCGAAAAGCTCCGCTCGAGTGTCGAATACACTTTCCCAGTACTTTTGCAGACAGGTCAAACTTTTGGAGCCAAACATTCTCCACTCGAGCGCATAAATGGCCGCTCAAATGGACAAGTAACTTCAAATGCATTTTGCATTTTTAGTTCGGGGGTGCTGCCCCCTGTCCCCGGCCGGGCGTTGCCCCAGACCCGCCAAGGAGCGCTGCCCCCTAGACCCCCACGAGCTGACCGGGCAGCTCGATTCCTGACCTACTTAGCGAAGTGGCAAAACATGAAAGAATTAACTTCTGATAGAACTCTGCAAGGCACAATTCGGGTTGGATTCGCATCTAAAGGTTTGGAGACATTACCTGTTCCAAACACACCGCTACAACCCGATAAACAAAATAAGGGGAATACAAGGAAACTACGATACGTAACATTGTTCAAAACCATACCAACCCGAGCCCAGAACACCACACAGAGACGGATCAAAACCGGGATCACTATATGCAAATTGTCATTACCATCTAACCTCCGATCATACACGTTTACTCTGACCAACCAACTTGCATTAGGCGTGCAAAGGGGAAATATTTTATCAACCTTAATACTCTTTTATTTTTATCTCAACCTCAATTGAGAAAATAAATTAGGCAACGCAAGTTCAATACAACTGAAATCGCTTGTTGAAACACCTTCAACAATACCAATTTTTATATCGTTAACCTCCATCTACCTAAACATTACAAATAAATTTGCTTATTAAAAAAACAATTCTAAACAGTATTAAAATACATTTGACTCCTTAATGTAATTTTGCATTCTTTTCCGCTAACAGTAGCAGCCACTAAATATATAGCACCCTTCTAAATACTCTTCACATTTCCCAACAGCGTATCTTTGTAGTCCATCCAAACATTCACTGGGCAAAACGGATCCAACACCTATTTTCTAGTGTCGAACATACTCTTTGTCCTTGCCACCGACGAGCTTGATTCTTATTTTCTTCAGCATATAAAACCTTTCGGACTGATCAGGATCAACAATCTAAATCTCAAGATTACTCTCACCAACACCAATAAATATCTTGTCAGGTGTGAGGACTGAATCTAACGGACTATTGTCACTTATGATGAAAAAAAGAACATGATGCACCACAGTTTCTTCTTTGGCGTCTTGTCCCAATTGAACATTCCTAATTAATTTTATACTCTTAACCACGATTTTGTCCGACTAACGGTCACACCTTTTATTTCCTAACTCAATCTTATTCAACAATTTCATCACACCTCTATTGTCAAATGTAACATCCCTTAATTATTCATCATACAGTTATAACTTCCTTACTCCCATTTTGTTCTTTTTAATGTATTGGAGAATATTTTGCACATACCGTCTGTGAATATACGCCGCTCTAAAAGGTGCACGACCACAATAACTACGCTTATATCCACTGACTGTCGGTGTTCTTGACATCTAGTACGCAAAAGGAGTTTGATACTAGCTGCTTACTACTCCTTCCATATTTTAAAAAACACTCCAACTCTTTTATCCTAACACTTCTACAGGACCTGTTACTTCTGTTAACCCTTCTGTTCAAGCACCTTAGCTTTGATATTTTTTCCCTCTGTTATTTGTACCCACGAACAAACTTTGTTGGAGCTGACAACCGGTTCTCTTCCCAAAGTCCTATTTGCCACGTCAAAAAACAATTTACACACATTTGAGTGAACTGCGTGTAATTTTCGGGATACTCTTTTAAGGAGAAAAGACATATCTATGATAAAATAAGAATTAATGAATTTGGCAAAGATAAAATCAAATAGAAATGTGAGTAAGAGACATTTTGTCACGACCCAAACCCGCCCCTATAGGTTTAACGGCGTAACCGGCCAGTAATCTTTGGATTACCAAAGGCCTCTTATCAGAATGACATATAATTAAGGGGTTGCGGAAGCAAATATACAAAATATACATAGTCTATAGAGCTGTGCAAACATACATGGGACAAAAATTTGAAACTTTATAACATAAACACATAAGATGTCATGTCTACATAAGCCTCACAACACCATGCAAGCATCATCAAAAGGGACTTAGCCCAATATACAGATAAACGAAACATAGACATTCTTAGCATGGTATACAAAGTAACTCTTGACCTGGTCCACAAAACTTGACTTCTATACACGGGAACCTCCCTAGGAGACACGGTGGATGGCTTGACAAAACAGAACTTAGGCCTTCAATTCTAGGCCTGATCACGCGCCTGGTCACCTACATACATAAATAATACAGTGAGCTGGAGCCCAGTGAATAATAACAGAGTAAATGGTTTAAATGAATGATGTCCATCACAAAGTCAGAAATTAGAATTTATATCAAAAACAGATTTATATTCATATTCTTGTTCAAACTGCATATAGAGATCAGAGTTCATGCTTCATCATACATAATACATCCATTAGCGTTATCATCCTTGTCAGTTCCATAAGGAATCTTCGGTACCGGGAAACTTGTAACATACTTGAGCTACGGTATTATTACCCCCGGGAAACGGCCTTGAGACCACGGTATTATTACCCCCAGACAAGGGCCTTGTGCTCATAAACCACGGTATTGTTACTCCCAGGCAAGGGCCTTGTGCTAAGGATGCCACGAATCCATTTCAGAAATTTGGACAATCATTCATTGTACAAAATATAACATTGCATAAAACAGATCTTAATTTATATCATTCAAAAAATAATTAAAGTTAAATATAACTTTACTAAGTTATTACTCACAGATTGTCGTACAGCTCGATAGCCAACCAATGGATCAATAGCTTACGGCGTGTGACCTACATAAACATAACAGATACATATACTGAAATACACATTTGGATCGTACATGATTTATCTCATTTCGTTCTTAGTGTGTTTCTAGCCTTTATCCTCATTATTATGTCTTAATCTTAGCCTAGGAATGCCTAGGATGCAATGAGGATGCTAAAATGCACTTAGAAACACTTAACAAAATTTGCTGAAAACAGGGGTCCCGCTCGAGCGGACATACAAAATGTGAGTGGTCGCTCGAGCGCAACTTCTGTCGCTCGAACAGCCTCTAAACTCTGCAAAAGTACTAGTTGCTTGATTTTTCCACTCAACAGTCGCTCGAGCGTGAGATTGGGGTCTTCGCTCGAGCGCAACTCTTGTCGCTCGAGCGCAACTCTTGTTACTCGAGCGGTCTACAAAACATAAAAACTTCTGGGAGCTTGCATTTCACGCCCGAGCGGACTTCTGGTCACTCGAGCAGAGATGTAAAAACAAAGATGGCAGCTCGAGCACAGGATCTGTCACTCCAGTAGAGAGGTCAAATTCTGGGATTTCCAGATTCACCTCTAAGCTGCAAAACCTAAATTCAAAGTCTCAAAATGCAACTTTTGGCCCCAAAACTTGAGAAAAAATTAGTAAACTGATAAAACATGGTGAATTCAAAATCATGTCACAAAATTAAGCCCAAAAGCTTTGTCAATTGTTCAAAACTCAACCTTGAAATTGTGAAAACATATCATGCATGTAAAGATGCAAGTTCAAAGCTTTAAAAACATGATCTAATGAGGTGTCTAACTCAAAAACATGTTGAATTCTTAGAAAAAGATCAAAGTAAGGACATGCAAGAGGAAATTCTTTGAAAACAACCTCAAATTGTGATGAAATGAGCATGCATGCATGCTATGGTTCAATTCTCTTCAATTTTAACTCAATTCTTGTATCAACCAACTTAATTCTTTAAAGTTCATGTCCTACACATCATAATTGTACAATCTAAGGGTTGAATTCCTACCTAGGCTTGTCAATGATGCTCTAGATGATCAATTGTTTGAAGTTCCAAGCCACAATCTCTAAGTTCTCTAACAATCCTCTTAATTTGAGTTCAAACTCCTCTTCTCTCTCTCTCTCCCACATTTTGGTGTCTCAAGATGAAGAAGTGAGAGTGTGTAGGTGTGAGTGTCTAGTCATATAAGCCCTATATAGCCTTGATTAAGAGTGAACTAATTAGACTTTAATTAGTCTAAGCAATGACCATTAATTAATTCGCATTAATTCATTTTGAATCAAATTTTAATTAAACCTACCATAATGTTCTAAAAATTCCAACTAACACATATACCAAGTCAATTTCGTGATCAGATGCCGATAAGGTCTTCAATTCGCAGTACAAAACATAAACATAAATAGATATTCCTACAATAGATAGATAGAAACTCATATAGCACATAACACATGTAATTAACTCAAGATTTCATCTTAATTACTTATTAGGCATAATTAATCCTGGTTAATCAGCTAATCACAGGTCAGGGTTGTTGTAGTCTTCCCCCCTTAAAGAGTTTGGTCCTCCAAACTCAAATTACTTTCGTTTTGGAAGAATACTGGATCCAAAGGAATAAATCAGAGTATCTCTTCATTATGTCTTCTTCCGTCTCGCAAGTTGCATAGGTCTCTCCGTGGTTTTGCCAATCAACTTTTACTAACGATATTTCCTTGTTCTTTAGCCTTTTAATTCGGCGGTTTACAATTTGTATTGGTCTTTCTTCATACGTGTAGTCATCTTTCAAAAGCACATGTGTTGGTTCAATGACATGAAGTGGATCTCGTAAGTAATCTCAAAGCATTGAAACATGAAAAACGTTGTGCATATTTTCCATCACCGAAGGTAAGGCTATTTGGTATGTTACTGAGTTGATTTTCTCTAAAACTTCATACGGGCGAACGTATCTTGGTGCTAGCTTTCCTTTTACCCCAAATCGCATCTGACCCTTTATTGGAGTTACTTTTATAAATACGTGGTCTCCAACTTCGTATTCCATATCCCTTCTTCGGACATCCTCATAACTCTTTTGACGGCTCTATGTAGTTTTCAGACGTTGTTGAATCAGTTTCACTTTCTCAGTTATTTCTTACACAAGTTCTGGTCCCAACAACGGTCTATCATCTACCTCAGCCCAGCAAATTGGAGATCAACACTTTCTACCATATAAAGTTTCATAAGGGGCCATGCTTATACTCAAATAGTAGCTATTGTTATACACAAATTCGGCCAATGGTAAGTAGGTTTCCCAACTGCCTTGAAAGTCTAGGGCACACATCCGTAACAAGTCTTCCAATGTTTGAATGGCCTGTTTAGATTGGCCATCTATCTGTGAGTGATAAGTACTGCTTAGTCTCAATTCAATCCCTAGAGCTTACTGTAGACTTTGCCAAAATCTTGAAGTGAACTTAGGATCTCTGTTAGATACAGTAGATACTGGCATGCCATATAATCTCACAATCTCATTAACATATAAGGTAGCCAACTTATCCGCATTATACAAAGATTTGACAAGTAAGAAATGTGCAGATTTAGTCAAACGGTCAACAATTACCCAAATAGAGTCCATACGTCCAACGTGATATGTTTCCATTTCCATTTCCATTTCGGTATTGGAAGCTGCTGTAGTGGTCTGTCAAGTCATTGATGTTCAACTTTAACTTGTTGGCAATGTAAGCATCGAGCCACAAAATCAGCAATGTTTTTTTTCATTCCCGGCCACCAGAAATTTTGTTTCAAATCATGGTATATCTTTGTATTCCCCGGATGCATAAAAAATTTAGAGGTGTGGGCTTCAATCATAACACGCTTTCTCAAATTCGAACAATCAAGAACACAAAGTCTATTCTGGAATTTCAGCACATTGTTCTCCAGCACAAATCCTGGCTTCGGTTTTAAGTCTATGTCATCCACAATCTTTTTCAGGAATTCATCTTGCAGTTGTTTCTCCCTAATCTCTTCAATGATTGTAGGTTGAGCAGAAATGACGGCCATGACCCCGCCCTGTTTACGCAATGCAATTTCAATCTTATTCTTTTCCAAGTCATATAATAACTCTCTTTGACTGGTGGGCAAACAAGACAATTTTTCAATAGATTTTCGGCTTAAGGCATCCGCCATTGTATTATCTTTTCCTGGATGGTACAAAATCTACAAATCATAATCCTTGATCAATTCAAGCCATCTCCTCTGTCTCATGTTCAACTCTTTTTGGGTGAAGAAATATTTGAGGCTTTTATAGTCTGTGTACACTTCACAGGTCACACCATACAGATAATGACGCCAAATCTTCAAAGTAAAAACCACAGTAGCGAGTTCAAGGTCATGAGTCGGATAATTCTTTTCATGGGGATGGAGTTGCCGAGAGGCATAAGAAATTGCCTTTCCATTTTGCATTAAGACACACCCCAAGCCTTTATAGGACGCATCACTGTAAATCTGAAATCCATCCATTATGTTTGGCAAAGTCAGAATTTGTGCAGTTACCAGTTTAGTTTTCAATTCTTGGAAGGCTGACTCTCGTTGATCGTTCCAGTCAAATGGTACATTTTTCTGCGTTAACTGTGTCAATGACATAGTAAGTTTTGAGAAATCTTTCACAAATCTTCTATAGTAACTTGCAAGTCCCAGAAAACTTCTAACTTCTGACACATTAGTTGGTCTTGGCCAGTCCATGATGGCTTTAATTTTCTGAGGGTCAACAGAGATACTGTCCTTATTGATTACATATCCCAAAAATGCCATGTCAAGCTAAAATTCATATTTGGACAATTTTGCATGCAGCTTCTTTTGTCTCAAAATATGTAAAGCAGTTCACAAATGGTTCTCATGCTCTTTCCTACTTTTGGAGTAAATCAAGATATCATCAATAAACACAACAATGAATTCATCTAGATATGATTTAAATACCCTATTCATAAGATCCATGAAGGCAGTAGGTGTATTAGTAGTCACCCCAAATGGCATTACCAAAAATTCATAGTGCCCATATCTAGTTCTGAATGCAATATTCTCTACATCTTCTGTCTTAACTTTTAATTGGTGATACCCAGAACTAAGGTCTATCTTAGAGAACATTCGTGCTCCCTGCAGTTGGTCAACTAAGTCGTCTATTCGGAGCAATGGATATTTATTCTTGACAATTACCTTGTTCAACTCATGGTAGTCAATATATAGCCCCAAAGACCCATTTTTCTTCTTGACAAACAACACTGAAGCTTCCCAAGGCGAGGTGCTCGAATGGATGAATTTCTTGTCTAAGAGTTCTTGGAGTTAGACTTTCAACTCTTTCAGTTCAGAAGTTGACATTCTATATGAGGTCTTAGAAATTGGTTGTGTCCCGGGTACTACATCAATGGTGAATTCAATTTCCCTATCAATTAACTCCCCAAGTAGATCATCAGGAAATACATCAGGAAATTCATTTACTACAAAGATGTTCTCAACAGTAGAGTTATCAAAAGTCATAGTCAAAATGCAACACAAGTAACTCCGACACCCTTTTCTCAACAATTTTCTGGCTTTCATAAATGAAATCAAGTATAGCGGAGGAACTACCCCGTTTCCAATAAAAACAAACTCAAGCACACCAGGTGGTCTAAACACGATAGATTTACTCACACAATCAATGGTGGCACAGTATTTCGTTAACCAATCCATATCAAGTATGCAGTCAAAATGATCAATACCCAATGGTAAAAAATTGTAGACACCCTATTTTTGACCGACCTTAAGACTCAGACGTCATCGATTGAGCGCTCAGTGATGGTGCATGTTGTGCTCGTTCTAAGGTTTCGGAGTTTTGGCTGAGAGCCTTGCCTCCGGGCCTCGGACCTCTTTATGCTTTGTCTCGATTTGCAGACCAAGTCTTGTTTTCCCTTCCCGGAGGGAGGGAGTGGTCTTGTAGACCATCTCTCTGTGGTCGCAGACTACTTTTCGTGGTCGTAGGCCACTTTTCCCGTTTGGAGACTAGTTTTCAGTTTTTGGAGCCTTTGGCCGCACGCCTTGTCTCAAGACCGCTTAACATTCTCCGTTTGGCGTGGTTTTTGAACCACACCTTGTTACCTCTGCCTAGAGGAACACTGAGACCACTTTTGTGGTTGCATTCCACTTTTGATGCTCGTCAGCTAGTTTTCAGGGCTTTTGGCCGCGTGTTTCGCCTCCCGATTTCTCGTCTTGCATCCGCTTTGGTTTGTTTTTGGTACAAACCTTGTTTTCCTTGTTTAGAAGGTGGTACAAGGGTGGGAGACCAGTATTTCTCCTTGGAGACCACTTTTCCTTTTTCCAGCTAGTTTTCTTGTCAGATAACTGGCTTTCTTGGTCTTTGGACTATCTTTTCTGGTCGGCCACCACACCACCACCGTGCATTTAGTGTGTTGACCTCTCCCACCTATGGCCGACTAGTTTTTACTCTAGTTGACCACTTAAACTAGCAGGCCGACCACTTCAAGTGGTCGGCTACTTTTTGGCACCTTTTTGGAGATATTTTGGGACAGCTGGCACAACTGGAGAGCATTTGAGCCATCCTCCATACACGTGTATGGAGGGATGGCATTTAAGCTTAGCTTCTCCAAGAAGCTTTGGCTTTCCTCTTCTATAAGAAGGAGGCTCCCCCTCCCTCCTCCAGGTTCAGAAAATCTGAGGGAAGAGGATAGATATAGTATTGTATCTATATTGCCTTGTTTACTTCATTTTTATGCCTTAAAGTGTAGATTTGTCTTACTTTAACACACAAACACACACTCAAACACCATCCTTTTCCTACTAAGGTGCTTAGGGGCTAATTTTGGTGTTCTTGGGTTGTCTTGAGTTTGAAAAACCTGCTGGAGTTGCAATTATAAAGAGAGTCTTCAAGGGTGAGCTTTTGACCTTTAAATCCCCCTTTCTTGCTTAAGATTTTAGCCTATCTTGCATGCTATTTTAAGCTTGACTTATAACTGATAAAAGTTCTGTTTTTTCATGCTTTTGATCTTTGTTTGAGATCCCTTTTGTGTTTGGGGTTGTTTACCCCCTCTTAGGCCTTGTTTGGCCTTGTTTTTGGGCCTTTTTTGTGAGCTTCGGGACCACCTTGTTTTGGCCTTCTCACCACTGAAATCCAGAGGGATTTCAGTGGTGGGGATGGTGTTTTAAGGTCCTAAGAAGCGGAGGGCCATCCCCTCTCCTTGCATCTTCAATACATGCCTTAATATGCCTCGTGTTTGAGCATCTTTACTAAGTGTATGTTGACCATATCTTAGCTTGTATTTGTGGTTATTTTGCTGTGGCATACTACTGTTTTTGCTTGCTTTGGTCACCCCATGCATGGTTAATACACTTGTAGTGTAAATCACACAAACTAGCTTTGTATGCTTCATGAAGTAGTATGTCATTCTAACTTGTTTTCTTTCCATTTCAGCATGTTTTGGTGATGTTTTGCCATGTCATGACTCTGTTTTGGTTTGGTTTAGTTAGCCTTTGCATGCTCCTTGCACTTGTAGTGCAATCCCATGAAATAGCCTAACATGCATCATGTTGTAACATGTCATTTTAGCATGCTTTTGGCTTAGCTTAAAGAAGACTTTGTTCATGTTTTAGCATGTTTAAGGTTTGATTTGTGTTGTATTGGTCATGCATGACTTGCTTTGTATAGCCTTGGTTCAATCTAGCTTGTTAGCTTTGTGTATTGAATTCTCTAGCATGCATCACTTGGCTTATTTCAATGATTTGGCATCACTTGTTATGTGATTTCAGTCCATATTCCATGGCCATGCATTCACATTTGTTACTTATTCAATGCATTGGAGGGTTTGCCCCTTTATGCCTTAACATGAACCGTTGCGTATGCCTTCATGCCATAGCTTGCAAGCCATCATTTCAATGTGTTTTTGGGGTTATTATGCCATGATATATCTCTAATTTTTATTGCTTAAGTCGTCCCATGCTTGGTCCTAATAGGTGTAGTGTAATCCACCTTATTTGCCTTGTATGTATCATGTCTTATGCCCCTCATGCTAGCATATTTTGGCTTCCTTCCATGCATGTTTTAGACTCATTTTGACATGTTCTAGGACTATTTTGGGTTTCCTTAACCACATGCTTCATGTTTTGTATACTTGTAGTACAAGTGCTCTTGCTTGCTTCAAGCTCTGAGCACCATTGCATGCTTCATTTGTGTTGTGTACATGATTTGGCATCATCTAACATGACATTTTAGAGCTTATATCATGCTTTTATTCCTACTTCATTCATGCTTTGAATGCCTCTAAGTATTGTCCATGTTTGCCTAGCTTATGCCTTAGCTCGTATGCTTGCATGCCTAGGCCTTTGGGCCCTTATCTTAGCATGTTTTGGTCCTTGTTTTGACCTACTAGAGCTCTGTCCATGCTTAGTTCATGCATTTGTGCCATGTATTGCATGCCTCCTTTGTGTTTCTCTTTGCTAGCTTTCATGCCTTAGGACCCTAGCATGCTTTACTTATGATGTTTGAATGATTTGGCATCATTTCTTGCTTCATTTCAGTACACTTAGTGTTGTTACACTTCCACTTTTGTCACTCATTGAGCACTCTTGAGAGTTGTGCTCTTTGGCCTCTTTGATGGCCAATACATTGTGCATGCATGCCTCGCTTTATGTGCCTTCATTTCATCACCAATGGCTACTGATTTGGGCATGATTGAGGTCTACCCTTTTGGTTTAAGTCCATTGAGTATACCATGTATATTACATTGAGCATGCCATGCTTGGTATATTACATAAGTTGCCCTTGTTGCATTGCATTGTGCATGCATGCATTACATTATGCTTAGAACCTTATGAATGCCTTGCATTGAGTATGGCATCTAGTTTTTAGTATTTAGCATTGTGTATGCTAGTTGTTACATGCTTTAGCATTGTACATGCCATTAGCCTTGTTAGGTTGTTCATATTGCATTGCATGTTTGCATGCTTAAGTCATATTGCATACTTGCATGCTCGAGTCGCATTGTGTATGCCATGCTTGCTTGCATTGTGTTTGGAATAGGTGTTAGTCCAAACAAGGGAAACGAGGGACGTTTCATACTTAAAGTGATGAAACGTGCCTTAATTCCCGGTCGCCGACGCTCTTGATTATACATGATAGAGTTTTAGGCTTTATGTGTTTACTTGTGCATTCATTTCCATATTGAATTGTGCAACTTCGCCTTTCGGCCATCATGCATGGAAATGCGCGATTGGTGGCCCGAGGGTCGAGAACCTACACTCCCTTGAGTTCATGACATGATAGGGAGGGTGGTTGTGCACACATATCTTGCAAATACATTGCCATGCCCTTTCCTGCTCTCTGTTATAGAAAATTGGGATTCAGCAGCAACACCTGGCCGGCCAGCCAGAAAAAGTAGCTGGCCGACCACTTTTTTGGTTTTTCAATAACCAAAAGTGGTCGGCAGGTGTTTCTAGAGACCAAAAGTGGTCGGCCACCCTCCCACAAGATTTCCAAGGTGAAGTTTCAGCTTTCTGGAGCTTGGTGCAAGTTTCTGAGAACAAATAAAAACAGAGGCAAATCGGGGCATCGCATTGGATTTCCGAACAAGGCAACCGGGCTTGCAGGCATTCCTCTCCCTCTGAAGCTCCTGCTTTTACTGCTTTCCTTAGCTGCCATGCTTAGATAGTTAGGTTGTGCTTTGGTCTGTACCTTTAATAGTTAATGTGTTTAGCTATTTCAATTCGTTTTGTAATAATTAATTAACTAGGATTAGTTAATTAATTGTGTTGTAATAATTAGTTTAATTAGCTTAGATTAGCTAGTTAACTTCTTATTCAGTCCCTCCCTCGAGAGGGCATATTATTGTAATAAGCGTGTGTGCGTGTGCGTATGTGTGATGCATGTCTTCCAATCCCCATTTCTTTCTCCCTTTAACTTAACCACTTACGATGGTTAGTTTTACGGCATATTTAATTTAGCATACCTTATGCTCACATGTTTGCATCGTTCATCTGTATTGCATGCACCGAGCTCGGCGCATCATACTAACTGCATTGTATTTTAATTCCAATTTGAATACATGTACCAAGATGCATTTCACATGACATTCTAGAATAGCCGAGCCTATTTTAGTTACATTTTCGCATGTGTTGCATTAGCCATCTTAACATGAACTAGGATCATGCATGATTTCTAACTAGTTCTTTGTTTTGGCTCGGAATACACTGTGAGTGTTTACGCTTTAGTATACCGCATGTGTGTTAATGTTGCCATGAAAGCATGCTTTCCATGAGGCTATTTGCTTACGTGATTAACTGCCTGAATGCTTATGGGTGAAGGTTGGATTACCTGAATTGGAATAATTCATCAAAATTCGCATTTTAGCCTACTTGCGAGTAGCGAACTTCAAACCATTTTTTCAAACAAACGGATATGCGATGCTTTGTTCCAAATTAGGCGATCTAGTTTATACTTGTGTATTGTGCGCATCACGTAGTAAGATTAGCTAATTAACCGGAATAAGAGCACATATGTTTTCAAAAATAAGATATCATGCTTAGTACAGGCCGATCTTTGATCGGGCGAGCGGGGGTGCTCATAGATGACCTTCCCCAATCATACCCAAGTTCCCGAGCTGAGGCAACTTTGGTGATGACGGACACGTGGCCTTAGGCACGAGTCAGGATTTCCTAAATTTTCCCAAAATAAAATATTTAGGTGGCGACTCTGTATCTGGCAAAGCAGTCCATGTTTGGCACTTCTTTATAAAAAATCAGTTTTCCAAAACGATTTGCCGGATTTGGACTCTTTAGTGATTTATCAGTCTCACATCGCACATTGTGAGATTAGATTCAGAACCGTGACACTTGAGTCCGAACTGTAGTAGCTCAGAGAACAAAACGAGGTTTCCTCGGGAGTTCTTCAGGAGCGCGTCTACAGTTTCTGGCGACTCTGCTGGGGACTTTAGAGAACTTGACTCGAACTCATGATATCGTGTTTTGTTCACACTTATGTATTTCTTTGCATTGCATTTGCATTGGTGCGCCTAGGACACCGTGTTTACCGTATGCTATTCCTGAACGGTTTGCCGGAGGCCCGCTTTGAGAAGCGTGCCATAAGGCTGACCAGTTGCGGGCTTTGCCATGACGGGAACACAAACCTCGGTTTTTACTGAGGCACCCTTTTTGACCATTCGACCTAGTACATATCGGAAGCCGTAGTGACTATTCCAAACTAGGACAGGTTGCTTACCCGATTTTAGGATTATTTGAAATTGCTGTATGCGTAGTGTAACCCTAGCTCCTGACAAAATAGGACAGGGAAATCCTACCCCAACATAGGGGTGTTTTGGCTCTCACTTGCTTGCTATGTGCTGTTAGAGTGTGCCTCTACAGGTTACGTATCAATTTGCAAGTCTGGGTATCAGGCCTGCGGGCATCAGTATTTTGAGAATCCGTTATATCTGTGGGTATCAGATTCAATTTTAGGGTAATAATTTAGGGAATAGTGATCAGTGGTCGAATACAGTTATTCAGTTATGCTTATATCTATTCTGATAAAATTTGGCTGAGATGCTACCTGTTTTCTCTTTCAAGGGGGGGAGTTCAGAGATTCAGTTCAGAGCAACCAGTGTTCTCCTTCGCTGAGGCAAGGCAGAGAAAGGCCAGTCAAGGCTCACCGGTTCATCAGATCCATCGGCCACCAGTCACATCACCTCTGTTCAGTTCAGCAAACTCGTGATGACACAGAATTTAGAAGAAACTGTGGTCATGGCAGCAAAATTAAACCAGGGAATCGCCATGCAGGGTGAGACCGATGTTGAAATGGAACATCTGCCTAGGTCACCCGCCGCACACCCGATCTGGGAACCCCAACCATTTCAAACCCGTGAGCCCACCACTTTCGAGCTTATAGGAATGATCGGCGATCTTCAGAGATCTGTAGCTAATCTAGCCTTTGGAATGTCAACTCCACCGTCGACCATAGCACATCCCAGAAATTTCATGCCAGAAGAACCCCTGCTCTTGGGGCGGATTGTAATTGAACTCAACCAACCTGAACCCATCCTAAGTATAAGCAATGGCATGTCAACAACAACCGGGTTTCGCTCTGATATAGCAACCCAAACCTTCGACCAAGCTGAGGCGAGTGCTAAGAACAAGGTGGAGGTGGACATTGATCCCTTCGAACAACTTCTGCAGGCTGTTGAGGCTTTGAAAGCCAGGGGACTAAATAAACAGCAAGTGCTCGTGGTTGCTGCAAAAACTGTCGATGACACTTTCGTCACTCAGAATGAGGGCAGTTCAAGCCAAGGGGAAAATCGAGAGAAAGACCGTCGTGCCAGAACCGTTCCTTCCAACCCTAAGTCTACATCTGGGAAAAATCAGCAGATCAAGCCAATGCCTGCCGACCCTTTTGCTAGTGCATCCAGCAAAAATCCACAAACCTCGAAGTACCAACCCCGGGGTCACAGGGTCTTCCATGCCCTCTATATGCCTTTGTCCAAGGCTCTTCAAATCCTTGTTGAGAAAGGCCATCTTAAACCTCTTGAGCCTCGCCCCCTTCCAGTTAAGCATGATGGTACCCAGTAATGTGCATACCATCAACAAACAGGTCACAACACCGACAATTGCTTTTATCTTCGCCACGAAGTGCAAGATTTGATCGATGACGAGGTTATTGTCCCATCAAGCTCAGCAAAGTCTATCGTCACTAGATCAGTGGACTTGGGGGATAGTACGAGTATATGATCGGGGGACAAAGCATCTGCGGGCAGGGTTCAGTTTACTCCAGATGTTGCGTATGGCACACACTGTTTTGAGCATTTGCGAATGCTGTTTATTTTACGTTCTGGCTTGGACATTGAGTCAGTTCTGTTGTGTTGTTTTGAGTCTATCTTTTTGCTTTAAGTCAGTCTTTTGTTTGGGGTCTGTCTTGTTGTATTGAGTCAGTCCTGTTGTATAGGAGTCAGGTGATTCCGGGGATGTTACCTCGGGCATCATTTTTTTGTTTTATGTATGTCTTTTTGCTTTCTTTTGGGTCTGTTTTTGCCGTGGAGCCAGTTACGTCAGAAGATCTGAATGAAACAGCTGTGGTTTTCATGTTTCTGTGTTTGTTTGTGCTAGCAAGTTTGAATAAAACGGCAACACATTTCACCTGCTCTTCTGTGCTTTGAAATCATTGCATTGACCTAAGTTTTTCAAAACTTTTTCTAACATTGTGATGAAAACAAAGAGGAAGGAATTCCTCGGGTTTTGCAAAATTTGATCAATTGATAGAAAGAGAGGCATGCTAAGCCCTTAATGATTGAGATCATGCTTGTTAACATGAGTACTGAGAAGGATCCTGACTTGATCCAGACTGGTTCTACATTGTCTTTAGCGCGAGCAACTAGTCGCTTTCTTAAAAGATTTCAAAAAAATGTTTTGTGCGGTCCTGCGAAGACCTGTGTGGAATCGCTCTTGAGATTGTGCAGCTTAGGATTGCTCTCAGCTTCAAGACTCGACCCCCTTTGCTTTCAAATCTTGAACCTTAATTCAGAATGTTCAAAGGTCGATCATGATATGAAGCTTGTACGACCAAATTTGAAGCAGCCCCTCGAACTAAGGGTAAGAATATCAAATGTGATCAAAAGAAGCTTGCGAAGCTAGATCAAGAACACCCTTCAAACTAGGGGCAAAAAATGTCAGATTATGCTCGAAGAGTCAAAGATGAAGATCGGAAAGAATGCCAAATCCCCGAAGGGAAGAAAGAAGAAAGTATTGCTCAAGGACAACAGAGTTCCTATCCACAACACTAGGGGCAAATTCAGCCCCATTGGATGGACTTCTACATCATCAACAAACAGCAGCCATTCTTCTGGATTCAGATGACTTCGAGATCCAAAAACCATTTGACATGGACAAAGCTACACTTTTACCCTTGAGAGGCTCGCTGGGCCAAAAACCCGGAAAGGTGACCCAAGCAAAAGTTAGAGCAAGAAAAAGCAAAAAAAAGAAAAGTGCAAAGAACATAAAAGAATGAAAAAAAGAAAAGTTGAAAAAAGAAGAAAAGAAATGAAAAGAATTGAAAAGAAAAGAAAAACAGAGCTCGCAAGGTTGAAAACCCGGAAGGGCGGCCTTGGCAAAAGTTAGAGCGCAAAAGGAGAGGTTAATACACGAGTGTACCTTAACCGGAACTACGTAAGGCTTGATTCCCATGTTTGGGATACGTAGGCAACTTCATTCTGAAGTCCAGCCACAAACACTTCCAAATCGATTGTGTCCATGTAATGGTTTTGATCATCTTGGTCTTCTCTGTATCCAAGAGTTCGGTTGTGATCGTCACCATGAGAACTGATTACAATGTACTGCGGTGCTATTCAAACAAGGGGCAACTTTCCGTTGCCATGCAGTGTCCTTCAGACAAGGGGCAATTTTCCATTATTTTGGATCTGAGGTTGTGCATCTTAAGAGTAGGTTCCGTGCTCATTGAGCGGTGGCCGTTTACAAAAATAGTTTTTGAGAATTTTTACTGAGGTTGACTAATTTCTCTAAAAAATTATTCCATTTTCCAAAACTAGACCATTTTCTTGGACCCAAAAAAGGAAAATTTTCAGTGCTCATAGCCTGACTTGCATGATTTTAAATCAGAAAGTCGAACAAGTGTATTAATCTAGCTCTCATATTGATTAAAATTGTTTTAGTAGAAAGCCAAAACAAAAAATGGTCAAAATGATGAACTAGGGCCACAGTTGAATCAGGTTTTCTGTCTTTTCCCCATTGTCAACATACTTGCCAAGAAGGGCATCATACCTGCCAGAAAAGGCACAACTGGAGCTAATAACAGAGGGCTGAAGGCTCTCTCATCCTCCAAGCAGCGAGGTATCAAGCCAAGTGTGAAGCACGAACCGGAATGGATCAAGATACTCCACTCCCTCATCCGGGGCATCGACAAAACATCACCGGAGGAAATAGCCGCGAGCTGAATATGCTGGGCGTCAGCCCACAACTTCCTATTTATCTATCAACCACCCAAGGGAGGGATAAAAAAAGAAGAGAGATTGAAGAATAGAGAGATGTGCAATGAGAGAAATAGTGAGAAAAGGGCTTTTTCAGAAAAACAGAGCCTGAGGACCGAGTGATGTGAGGATCACAAATGAAAAAGGATGGGAAACAATACCCGGAGAAACTGGCTTCTCATTATCTGAGAGATCTCTCGTCTTTGTAATACGTCTGAGAGTCGTGTTGGCTGTGTTTTTGTTTGTCTCGATTCTTGTTTTGAGTCGTTTCAAGTGTTTCTCGATGTGTTTAGGTTGTTTACCTTTTGTTTTTCTTTGTTGAGTCATTTTGGCTGCGGTCAGTTGTAGGCTCAATACCCGGTTGGCAACCCCTTTCTCATTTCAATTTCAAAAATAAATCGTTTTGTGCTTAGAGTGTTGTGCCATTCTCCACATCTGTGCAAAACAAGAATTCGTTCTTTCATAAACTGCAGGGTTCAACCCAGGTCATGTTAGAACAGTAGAACCAGGACCTATCTGAAATTATATGGGTTCCGGACTGCGAAACAAAAGAAAAGAGGGAAAAAT
The DNA here is from genome assembly GCA_036172215.1 of Camellia granthamiana. NCBI lineage: Eukaryota > Viridiplantae > Streptophyta > Magnoliopsida > Ericales > Theaceae > Camellia > Camellia granthamiana. The sequence goes on from CM069910.1 coordinate 49,739,221, forward strand.
TGGAGCATCCGAGGTTGTTTCGACTTCTGCGAGTTCCGTCTTTGCATCCCGTATGTTCAAAATGAATAGAGCACTGTGTTATGGGCTGTGTGTTCAGAGTGGGCAGTGTTCAGAATGGGCTGAGTGTTCAGAATGAGCCGTGTGCAGAATGAGCCGTGTGCAGAATAAGCTGAGTACTGTTTTATGAGCTGTGTGTTCAAAGTGAGCAGTACCCCGTGTGAGCCGTGTGCCGAATAAACCAAGCACTATGTTATAAGCTATGTGTTCAGAATGAGTAGTTCGCTGTATGAGTTGTGTGCAGAATAAATCAGGTACTGTATTATAGGTCGTGTGTTCAGAATTAGCAACGTCCTGCATGAGCCGTGTGTTCAAAATAAACAAAGTGCTGTGTTATGAGCTGTGTGTTCAGAAGGAGCAGTGTGCCGTACGAGCTATGTGTTCAAAATGAATAGAATATTGTGTTGACTATTTTCACGCCAAAATGGCAATCAGAAGTGGCAATCAGAAGTGCTCTCCCGGAGTACCAATCCCTACCAGAGGCATCTTGGCTATGTTTGCAATGAGTTTCTAGGAGATAAATTGCGATGGTGGAAACTAGAGTTCGAATGGTTGTTGCCTAGGACACAAAGGTTTGGAATTTTCGAGACTAAAGTCTGGTTTGAATGCCCAGGGGTGTATCCCCGGTTTGAAATCTGTATGGAAGCCCCATAGGTTGAGGCGGCATGTATGCACTTCAATTCTGGATACTGATCCAACCTAGTATGTCATCCTGTTGAAGAATAGGGAAAGTTGTGAACATGATCAGGAAGAAAAGCGGCACCCGTGGTTTCCCCAGCAAATGTTGCTCCTTGTCAGCATTTCAGCACCTTTGTACTGTGAGTTGAAGGTAAGTGTTTGAACAACGCAATGTAAAAGGGAAATCCCCAACGGAGTAGAGCGGTTCACCACCACTCACCTCATGAGGTGCTTTCTAAAGTGCCTCTTTGTTTGTTTATTGCAATCCTTAACATCATGCGTTGTATTGCATTCTACCTATCAGGTCCTTTCTCGTTCGTGAACGGTATTGTATATACTGTTCATTCAGAGAAGTTCCGGTTTAGTTTGACTGATCCCTTCTTCCTCTCGCGTTTGACGCGCGTTTGGATTTCTTTCCTCTTGCGTGTGATACGTTGAGAGATGCTTTCTTTCTTCTATTGCGTGTGATACGCTGAGAGATGCTTCCTTTCCTCTCTCGCGTGTGATATGCTAAGAGGTTTTTTTTTCTTTTCTCTCTTGCGTATGATACGCTGAGAGATTTTTCCCTTTCCTCTCTCGCGTGTGATACGCTGAGAGGTTTTTCTTTCCTTTTTTGCGTGTGATACGCTGAGAGGTTTTCCCTGTCCTCTCTCGCGTGTGATATGCTAAGAGGTTTTTTTCTTTCCTCTTTCGCGTGTGATACGCTGAGAGGTTTTTCTTTCCTCTCTTGCGTGTGATACGCTGAAAGGTTTTCCCTTTCCTCTCTCGCGTGTGATACGCTGAGAGGTTTTCCCTTTCCTCTCTCATGTGTGATACATGAGAGGTTTTTCTTTCCTCTCTCGCATGTGATACGCTGAGAGGTTTTTTTCCTTTCCTCTCTTGCATGTGATACGCTGAGAGATGCTACATTTCCTCTCTTGCGTGTGATACGCTAAGAGATGCTTTCTTTCCTCTCTTGTGTATGATACACTAAGAGATGCTTTCTTTCCTCTCTTGCATGTGATACGCTGAGAGATGCTTCATTTCCTTTCTCGCGTGTGATACCCTGAGAGGTTTTTTTTTTCTTTCCTCTTTTGCGTGTGATACGCTGAGAGGTTTTTCCCTTTCCTCTCTCGTGTGTGATACGCTGAGAGGTTTTTTTTTTTTTTTTCTTTCCTCTCTTGCGTGTGATACGCTGAGAGGTTTTCCCTTTCCTCTCTCGCGTGTGATACGCTGAGAGGTTTTTTTTTTTTCTTTCCTCTCTCGCGTGTGATACGCTGAGAGGTTTTTCTTTCCTCTCTTGCGTGTGATACGCTGAGAGGTTTTCCCTTTCCTCTCTCGCGTGTGATACGCTAAGAGGTTTTTCTTTCCTCTCTCACGTGTGATACGCTGAGAGGTTTTTTCCTTTCCTCTCTTGCGCGTGATACGCTGAGAGATGCTACATTTCCTCTCTTGCGTGTGATACGCTGAGAGATGCTACCTTTCCTCTCTTGCGTGTGATATGGTGAGAGATGCTACCTTTCCTCTCTTGCGTGTGATACGCACAGAGATACTCCATTTCCTCGCTCGCGTGTGCTATGCTGGGAGATTTTCCCTTCTCCTCTCTCGCGTGTGCTACGCTGAGAGATTTTCATCTTTCCTCTCTCGCATGTGCTACGCTGAGAGATTTTTCCCTTTCTCCTCTCTTGCGTGTACTACACTGAGAGGTTTCTTGCCTTCTTCTTTCCGAAACATGGAGATATTTCCCTATGCTTCCTTCTTCTTCCGAGACACGGGGATACGTCCCTATGTCTCTTCTTCTTTTCAGAAACACTGGGATACATCCCTATGTGTCTCCCCCTCTGGTAAAGAGCATTTGGAATACGTTCCAATGCTCATGCCATTCGAAACTTTGGGATACGTCCCTATATTTCTCCCTCTGTCCCTTTTCCTTATGCGATTTCAGCGTATTTGGAATTTATCTCAAGACGCGTGTGCGCGGGCCTGGGCGTGTTTTGTCTCAGGTTGTGTTTTGAACACACCTGGGCGGGTTGTTCTGGACCTCCTCTCACGATTTCAGCGTGGTTTGAGTGTCCATTTTCCTTACGCGATTTCAGCATGTTTGGAATTTATCTTAGGACGCGTGTGCACGGGCCTGGGCGTATTTTATTTCAGGTTGTGTTTTGAACACACTTGGGCGGGTTATTCTGGACCTTCTCTCACGATTTCAGCGTGGTTTGAGTGTCTCGTTCCTCACACGATTTCAGCGTGTTTGGAATTTATCTCAGGACGCGTGATGCGCGGGCCTGGGCGTGTTTTATCTCAGGTTGTGTTTTGAACACACCTGGGCGGTTGTTTTGTTTTTCTCCTCTCATGATTCCAGCATGATTGGAGTTTGTCACCCTTTGTATCTATTGTACTATCTGTTTGCTTCGCACTGTTTTGTGTAAATTATCAATCGCACTATTTTGTGCATGCATTTTATCGCGCTATTTTGCGCATCGCGCTATCTTGCGCACCTCAATCGCATTGTTTTGCGCATTGCATCATTCGTGCTATCTTGTGCACCTCATCTGCACTTGTTAGTGCATTGCGTTGCTTTGCACCCCTTCCGCATTGTTATGCGTCACACTTAGGTTGCATTGTCATGCATCCCTCGACTTGCGTTATTACGCACTTTTCACTTGCATTGCTATGCATGTTCCTAACGATATTGTACCTGTTGAGTTTCTCTCTTTTGCAAGCACGATATTGTATGTACGGTTCATTTGAAGCTGGCACGACCAGACGAACCAGACAGGTATTGTATATATTCCATGTGAGACGTAGTGAGAATTGTATAATTCTCTTACATCCTTTCTGCATGTAATGTAGTTTGTTTTGTATTCATTTGCTTAAACTGTTGCATTTATTTTGCATATTTGCTTCATTATAGCTTTCTTTGCATGATCATAAGTTATGTTCAACTTTGTGCATTGTCACTTGCATTTTGCCCCTGCCTGCGGGCACATTTCTTTGTTATCTTGCCTGTTTGTCTAAGTCTTCGGCCTTGTCAAAAATTGGTCATCTTTGGGCTTTGACACTCACTCCCGCCACTTGTGACTTCCGAGTTCTTTCAAAGAGGGGCAACTGTAGACACCCCATTTTTTACCGATCTTCAGACTCAGACGTCATCGATTGAGCGCTCGGTGATGGTGCATGTTGTGCTCGTTCTGAGATTTCAGAGTTTTGGCTGAGAGCCTTGCCTCCGGGCCTCGGAACTCTTTATGCTTTGTCTCGGTTTGCAGACCAAGTCTTGTTTTCCCTTCCCGGAGGGAGGGAGTGGTCTTGTAGACCATCTCTCTGTGGTCGCAGACTACTTTTCGTGGTCGTAGGCCACTTTTCCCGTTTGGAGACTAGTTTTCAGTTTTTGGAGCCTTTGGCCGCACGTCTTGTCTCAAGACCGCTTAACATTCTCCGTTTGGCGTGGTTTTTGAACCACACCTTGTTACCTCTGCCTAGAGGAACACTGTGGTCCGGGAGACCACTTTTGTGGTTGCATACCACTTTTGATGCTCGTCAGCTAGTTTTCGGGGCTTTTGGCCGCGTGTTTCGCCTCCCAATTTCTCGTCTTGCATCCACTTTGGTTTGTTTTTGGTACAAACCTTGTTTTCCTTGTTTGGAAGGTGGTACAAGGGTGGGAGACCAGTATTTCTCCTTGGAGACCACTTTTCCTTTTTCCAGCTAGTTTTCTTGTTAGATAACTGGCTTTCTTGGTCTTTGGACCATCTTTTCTGGTTGGCCACCACACTACCACCTTGCATTTAGTGTGTTGACCTCTCCCACCTATGGCCGACTAGTTTTTACTCTGGTTGACCACTTAAAGTGGTCGGCCAACCACTTAAACTAGCAAGTCGACCACTTCAAGTGGTCGGCTACTTTTTGGCACCTTTTTGGAGATATTTTGGGACAGCTGGCACAACTGGAGAGCATTTGAGCCATCCTCCATACACGTGCATGGAGGGATGGCATTCAAGCTTAGCTTCTCCAAGAAGCTTTGGCTTTCCTCTTCTATAAGAAGGAGGCTCCTCCTCCCTCTTCCAAGTTCAGAAAATCTGAGGGAAGAGGATAGATATAGTATTGTATCTATATTGCCTTGTTTGCTTCATTTTTATGCCTTAAAGTGTAGATTTGTCTTACTTTAACACACAAACACACACTCAAACACCATCCTTTTCCTACTGAGGTGCTTAGGGGCTAATTTTGGTGTTCTTGGGTTGTCTTGAGCTTGAAAAACCTACTGGAGTTGCAGTTATAAAGAGGGTCTTCAAGGGTGAGCTTTTGACCTTTAAATCCCCCTTTCTTGCTTAAGATTTTAGCCTATCTTGCATGCTGTTTTAAGCTTGACTTATAACTGATAAAAGTTCTATTTTTTCATGCTTTTGATCTTTGTTTGAGATCCCTTTTGTGTTTGGGGTTGTTTAGCCCATCTTAGGCCTTGTTTGGCCTTGTTTTTGGGCCTTTTTTGTGAGCTTCAGGACCACCTTGTTTTGGCCTTCTCACCACTGAAATCCAGAGGGATTTCAGTGGTGGGGATGGTGTTTTAAGGTCCTAAAAAGCGGAGGGCCATCCCCTCTTCTTGCATCTTCAATACATGCCTTAATATGCCTCATGTTTGAGCATCTTTACTAAGTGTATGTTGACCATATCTTAGCTTGTATTTGTGGTTATTTTGCTGTGGCATACCACTCTTTTTGCTTGCTTTGGTCACCCCATGCATGGTTAATACACTTGTAGTGTAAATCACACAAACTAGCTTTGTATGCTTCATGAAGTAACATGTCATTCTAGCTTGTTTTCTTTCTATTTCAGCATGTTTTTGGTGATTTTTTGCCATGTCATGACTTTATTTTGGTTTGGTTTAGTTAGCCTTTGCATGCTCCTTGCACTTGTAGTGCAATCCCATAAAACAGCCTAACATGCATCATGTTGTAACATGTCATTTTAGCATGCTTTTGGCTTAGCTTAAAGAAGACTTTGTTCATGTTTTAGCATGTTTAAGGTCTGATTTGTGTTGTATTGGTCATGCATGACTTGCTTTGTATAGCCTTGGTTCAATCTAGCTTGTTAGTTTTGTGTATTGAATTCTCTAGCATGCATTACTTGGCTTATTTCAATGATTTGGCATCACTTGTTATGTGATTTCAATCCATGTTCCATGGCCATGCATTCACATTTGTTACTTATTCAATGCGTAGGAGGGTTTGCCCCTTTATGCCTTAACATGAATCGTTGCGTATGCCTTCATACCATAGCTTGCGAGCCATCATTTCAATGTGTTTTTGGGGTTATTATGCCATGATATAACTCTGATTTTTATTGCTTAAGTCATCCCATACTTGGTCCTAATAGGTGTAGTGTAATCCACCTTATTTGCCTTGTATGTATCATGTCTTATGCCCCTCATGTTAGCATATTTTGGCTTCCTTCCATGCATGTTTTAGACTCATTTTGACATGTTCTAGGACTGTTTTGGGTTGCCTTAACCACATGCTTCACGTTTTGTATACTTGTAGTACAAGTGCTCTTGCTTGCTTCAAGCTTTGAGCACCATTGCATGCTTCATTTGTGTTGTGTATATGATTTGGCATCATCTAATATGACATTTCAGAGCTTATAGCATGATTTTATTCCTACTTCATTCATGCTTTGAATGCCTCTAAGTATGCTTGCATGCCTAGGCCTTTGGGCCCTTATCTCAGCATGTTTTGATCCTTGTTTTGACCTACTTGAGCTCTGTCCATGCTTAGTTCATGCATTTGTGCCATGTATTGCATGCCTCCTTTGTGTTACTCTTTGCTAGCTTTCATGCCTTAGGACCCTAGCATGCTTTACTTATGATGTTTGAATGATTTGGCATCATTTCTTGCTTCATTTTAGTGCACTTAGTGTTGTTACACTTCCACTTTTGTCACTCATTGAGCACTCTTGAGAGTTGTGCTCTTTGGCCTCTTTGATGGCCAATGCATTTTGCATGCATGCCTTGTTTTATGTGCCTTCATTTCATCACCAATGGCCACTGATTTGGGCATGATTGAGGTCTACCCTTTTGGTTTAAGTCCATTGAGTATACCATGTATATTACATTGAGCATGCCATGCTTGGTATATTACGTAAGTTGCCCTTGTTGCATTGCATTATGCATGCATGCATTACATTATGCTTAGAACCTTATGAATGTCTTGCATTGAGTATGCCATCTAGTTTTTAGTATTTAGCATTGTGTATGCTAGTTGTTACATGCTTTAGCATTGTGCATGCCATTAGCCTTGTTAGGTTGTTCATATTGCATTGCATGTTTGCATGCTTAAGTCATATTGCATACTTGCATGCTCGAGTCGCATTGTGTATGCCATGCTTGCTTGCATTGTGTTTGGAATAGGTGTTAGTCCAAACACGGGAAACGAGGGACGTTTCATACTTAAAATGATGAAACGTGCCTTAATTCTCGGTCGCCGATGCTCTTGATCATACATGATAGAGTTTTAGGCTTTATGTGTTTACTTGTGCATTCATTTCCATATTGAATTGTGCAACTTCGCCTCTCGGCCATCATGCATGGAAATGCGCGATTGGTGGCCCGAGGGTCGAGAACCTACACTCCCTTGAGTTCATAACATGATAGGGAGGGTGGTTGTGCACACATATCTTGCAAATACATTGCCATGCCCTTTCTTGCTCTCTGTTGCAGAAAATTGGGATTCAGCCGCAACAACTGGCCGGCCAACCAGAAAAAGTAGTTGGCCAACCACTTTTCTGGTTTTTCAACAACCAAAAGTGGTTGGCAGGTGTTTCTAGAGACCAAAAGTGGTCGGCCACCCTCCCACAAGATTCCCAAGGTGAAGTTTCAGCTTTCTAGAGCTTGGTGCAAGTTTCTGAAAACAAATGAAAACAGAGGCAAATCGGGGCATCGCATTGGATTTCCGAACAAGGCGACCGGGCTTGCATGCATTCCTCTCCCTTTGAAGCTCCTGCTTTTACTGCTTTCCTTAGCTGCCATGCTTAGATAGCTAGGTTTTGCTTTGGTCTGTACCTTTAATAGTTAATGTGTTTAGCTATTTCAATTCGTTTTGTAATAATTAATTAACTAGGATTAGTTAATTAATTGTGTTGTAATAATTAGTTTAATTAGCTTAGATTAGCTAGTTAACTTCTTATTCAGTCCCTCCCTCGAGAGGGCATATTATTGTAATAAGCGTGCGTGTGTGTGATGCATGTCTTCCAATCTCCATTTCTTTCTCCCTTTAACTTAACTGCTTACGATGGTTAGTTTTAGGACATGTTTAAATTAGCATACCTTATGCTCGCATATTTGCATCGTTCATCTATATTGCATGCACCGGGCTAGGCGCATCATACTAACTGCATTGTATTTCAATTCCAATTTGAATATATGTACCAAGTTGCATTTCGCATGACATTCTAGAATAGCCGAGCCTATTTTAGTTGCATTTTCGCATGTGTTGCATTAGCCATCTTAACATGAACTAGGATCATGCATGATTTCTAACTAGTTCTTTGTTTTGGCTCGGAATACACTGTGAGTGTTTACGCTTTAGCATACCGCATGTGTGTGAATGTTGCCATGAAAGCATGCTTGCCATGAGGCTATTTGCTTACGTGATTAACTGCCTGAATGCCTGTGGGTGAAGGTTGGATTACCTGAATTGAAACAATTCATCAAAATCCGCATTTTAGCCTACTTGCGAATAGCGAACTTCAAACCATTTTTTCAAACAAACGGATATGCGATGCTTTGTTCCAAATTAGGCGATCTAGTGTATACTTGTGTGTTGTGCGCATCACGTAGTAAGATTAGCTAATTAACCGGAATAAGAGCACATGTGTTTTCAAAAACAAGATATCATGCTTAGTACAAGCCGATCTTTGATCGAGCGACTGGGGGTGCTCATAGATGACCTTCCCCAATCGTACCCAAGTTCCCGAGCCGAGGCAACTTTGGTGATGACGGACACGTGGCCTTAGGCACGAGTCAGGGTTTCCTAAATTTCCCCAAAATAAAATATTTAAGTGACGACTCTGTATCTGGCAAAGCAGTCTATGTTTGACACTTCTTTATAAAAAATCAGTTTTCCAAAATGATTTGCCGGATTTGGACTCTTTGGTGATTTATCCGTCTCACATCGCACATTGTGAGATTAGATTCAGAACCGTGACATTTGAGTCCGAACTGTAGTAGCTCAGAGAACAAAACGAGATTTCCTCGGGAGTTCTCCGGGAGCGCGTCTACACAAATCAACATACAATGTCACATCTCCAATCACACCATCACATGCCAGATAAACAGAAGTACATATCATAGAACCTCCAGATGGTGTAGACATAGATAGTAAATAGTTCATAGGTTCTAACGGGCTAGTTAATTTCTGAGAAAAAGCATACAATACAAATGAATGCGTAGAACCAGAATCTATCAACATATAGACATTTTGAGCACATATAGAGATTATACCTGACACCATAGATTCTGTATTTTGTACATCTCCAAGCACTAATGTAAACACTCGGCCTTGTTTTAGAGTCTCTCTCCCGGTATGGGTTTTCACATTTGTTCTTAGTGTAGGAGTGGATCCAACTGAACTTGCCGTGGGATGATTAGCATCAACAGATCTCATCAGACAATCTCTGATCATGTGGCCAGCTTTGCCGCATCGAAAACGAGCGCCCGAGGCTCGGTAACATGTGCCTTTATGTCTTCTTTCACACTTAGAATAGACTAGCATAGAGCCACTACTTTGACTTGAACTGCTTGATGATCCGGTATTTTTCTTTTTGTTTGTAAACGATAAACGGCCCTTCCAAAAATTGGATCCGTACCTTTTGCTTCTTCATTCTGTTGTTGGTGCTTTAGTTTGTTGCTTTGCTGCCAAAATGGCTTCTGCCATCAACAACCTATCAAGTACTTCCACATAAGTAGACAACTTCAATACGCCTATTCTGTCATACATATCCAAATCTAGTCCTCCCTCAAACTTTAGGGCTTTCTTATAATCCGAGTCCACCATTTGTAGGGCAAAACAAGCTAATTCAGTAAACTTGGCCTCATATTCGGCCACCGACATCCTGCCTTGCTTAAGTTCTTGAAATTTCGACACATTTTGATCCCTAAAGCATTGGGGAAAGTACTTGTTGTAGAAGATCTCATTGAATTGAGCCCAATTCATATTCCCATTACTATTTCGGATCAATAACCACCATCTCCGAGCTTCATCTTTAAGAGTGTAGGTGGGCAATAAAACCTTCTGAGTCTCAGTACGTAAGGTGGTTATCGGTTCAAGAACGTAAGGTGACCCTGCTTTTTCAAGGTAAGAAGGGGTAAAGAAAATGCCTTGAGCCAATGTTCGAGTACCAGGCGCTACGGCGCTGAAGTAACCCATGCCATACTCCCAGAAAAAGCTCGAACGACCTTCAACAAAAAGGTACCTGTACCCGAAATCGACACAGGTGGGTAGGTAGAGAATACTTAGGGGCGCGAGACAACTCTCTCTAAGGAACTCGGCAAAATAGCCTCGTAACTTCGGGAGAAGGGGTGCCTCCTCACAAAGGGGGTCACAGTGACCAGGCCCGGGCGACTGTTTACCAAAAACACAGGTCTCCGCAAAGTTGTAAGACCATGTATAGGGGCTAATGCCTGCCTAGTGCCGGAAGGTCAAGGAAGTTGGTGACTTGATGACAGGGGAGCCGGCGACCGAAGCCCCGGTGAACACTTCAAATAACTTCTCAATTTCAAGTAATCATGTCTCCGCTTTCAACGGTGCAATACCACCCAAGAAAGTTGGCGGTTTCATCTTCATGAATTTCTGCATTACGTTGATGATGTCATTATTATCCAACTCAACTTGGATCGGAGAAGGCATCGATTGTTGTCTTTGTTGCTGTGTTATTGCTTTAGTTAAAGCGGTAATCATTTGTTTCATTCGACTCATGCAAGCCTTTGAAGATTCACTTACATCATTACTTCTTGCATTCTCCATTAGCTATAGGTAAACAAAACAATAATAAACACAGACGAGTAATCCCTTCCACAATGTTCAGAATATTCAGTTTCAGTTCATTTGTTTCATTTATGTGAGGTCAAGTTGAATTCATGTTTAGATCCAGTTGTCATAGTAATCAACTCATACACTCACACATGCACATGAAATGTCCCTACTTCTTTTCTAGGACACCATATAGCTCATATAGACTCGTGTGTGCAGTATATCACGTGCTCTGATACCACTCTGTCACGACTCAAACCCGCCCCTATAGGTTTAACGTCGTAACCGGCCAGTAATCCTTGGATTACCAAGGGCCTCTTATCAGAATGACATATAATTAAGGGGCTGCGGAAGCAAATATACAAAATATACATAGTCCATAGAGCTGTGCAGACATGCATGAAACAGAAATTTGAAACTTTATAACATATACACATAAGATGTCATGTCTACATAAGTCTCATAACACCGTGCAAGCATCATTAAAAGGGACTTAGCCCAATAAACAGATAAACGAAACATAGACATTCTTAGCATGGTACACAAAGTAACTCTTGACATGGTCCACAAAACTTGACTTCTATATATGGGAACCTCCCCAGGAGGCACGGTGGGTGGCTTGACAAAACAGAACTTAGGCCTTCAATTCTGGGCCTGATCACGCGCCTGGTCACCTACATACATAAATAATACAGTGAGCTGGAGCCCAGTGAATAATAACGAGTAAAGAGTTTAGATGAATGATGTCCATCACAAAGTCAGAAATCAGAATTTATATTAGAAACAAATTTATATACATATTCTTGTTCAAATTGCATACAGAGATCAGAGTTCATGCTTCATCATACATGGTACATTCATTAGCGTTATCATGCTTGTCAGTTCCATAAGGAACCTCCAATACCGGGAAACTTGTGACATACTTGAGCCACAGTATTATTACTCCCGGGAAAGGGCCTTGAGACCACGGTATTATTACCCCCAGGTAAGGGCCTTGTGCTAAGGATGCCACGAATACATTTAAGAAACTTGGACAATCATTCATTATACAGAGTATAACATTGCATAAAACAGATCTTAATTCATATCATTCAGAAAATAATTAAAGTTAAATATAGGTTTACTAAGTTGTTACTCGCAGATTGTCATACAGCTCGATAGCCAACTAATGGATCAATAACTTACGGCGCGTGACCTACATAAACATAACAGATATATGTACTGAAATACACGTTTGGATCGTACATGACTTATCTTATTTCATTCTTAGTGCGTTTCTAGCCTTTATCCTCATTATTATGTCTTAATCTTAGCCTAGGAATGCCTAGGATGCAATGAGAATGCTAAAATGTACTTAGAAACACTTAACAAAATTTGCTGAAAACAGGGGTCCCGCTCGAGCGTAACTTCTTTCGCTTGAGCGGAGATACAAAATGTGAGTGGTCACTCAAGCGCAACTTCTGTCGCTCATGCGGCCTATAAACTCTGCAAAAGTACTGGTTGCTTGATTTTTTCGCTCAACGCACGTGTAACGGTTTGCTCGAGCGTGAGACTGGGGTCTTCGCTCGAGCGCAACTTTTGTCGCTCGAGCGGTCTACAAAACGTGAAAACTTTTGGGAGCTTGCATTTCATGCTCAAGCAGACTTCTGGTCGCTCGGGAGGAGATACAAAAACAAAGGTGACTACTCAAGCGCAGGATCTGTCGCTCGAGCGGAGAGGTTGAATTCTGGGATTTCCAAATTCGCCTCCAAGCTGCAAAACCTAAATTCAAAGTCTCAAAATGCAACTTTTGGCCCCAAAACTTGAGAAAAAATTAGTAAACCAATAAAACGTGGTGAATTCAAAATCATGTCACAAAATTAAGCCCAAAAGCTTTGTCAATTATTCAAAACTCAACCTTGAAATTGTGAAAACATATTGTAGACACCCCATTTTTGACCGTCCTCAAGACTTGAACGTCACCGTTTGAACACTCGGTGATCACTCATGTTCGTGTTCGTCTTGAGTTCTCGAAGGTTTCGGTCGCGCACTCTGCCTTAAGACCTCTCGACTTGTTTGTTTTGTGCTTAGTTGTGCACCAAACACTTGTGTTTTTTGCTTCTAAGGACAGGGAATGGCTTGTTGGCCATCCCCACACCTCACCGGCTTTGGCTTGAGGCTACCGGCCCTGTTTTCTTGCTACCGGCCAAAAGTGTTGGCCGGTCGGTAATGGTTTTGGTCGGTCGGCCACCTTTGTTCGTCAATCGGCCATTTCTGCTGGTCGACCCCTTTCCATCTGCTTTTGGCAGATATTTTATGCCAGCTATCACAGCTGGCATCCACATTACACCCCCTCCATACACGTGTATGGAGGGATTTGCTCCCTTGAGTTAGCTTCTCTAAGAAGCTTAGGAAGTGGATTTCTATAAGAGGGGAGGCCATCCTCCCTTCTCAGAGGTTCTGGAATTTAGGGTTAGGAATTATATATCTAGCTATCTCTATACTTCCCTCTCTTTTGATTTGTGTGTGTAATAGTGTTCTAAAGTGAGTTTTTGTCTTACTTTTGCCCTTAAACACCTAGTATTACACTATCCCTTAGTTGCTGAGGGGCTAAGGAGTTGTTTTCAGAGTTTTTGAGTTGGTTTTGATCCAAGGAAGGTGCTGGAGTGGTGTTCTTGAAGAGGTTCTTCAAAGGTGAGAAACTACCCTCTTTATTCCTCATTTTTGCATAAGCTTTTAGTCTATCTTGTATCTGTTTTTAAGCTTAACTTATAACTGATAAAAGTGCTGTTTTTAAGTGCTTAAAATAGTTGTTTAAGATCACTTTGGTGTTTGGGGTTGTTTACCCCCTCTTAGGCCTTGTTTGGCCTCTTTTTGTGCCCTTCTTTGTGAGCTTCGGGACCACCTTGTATTGGCCTTCTCACCACTGAAATCCAGAGGGATTCCAGTGGTGGGGATGGTGTTTTGAGGTCCTAAGAAGGAGAGGGTCATCCCCTCTCCTTATTGTCTTCAATACTTGTCATATTAGCCTCACATATGAGCACGTTTGTTAAGTTCATGTTGACCATGCCTTAGCTGGTATTTGTGATTGTTTTGCCATGATATAGCACTGTTTTGACTTGGTTTAGACATGCCTTGTATGCTTCATACACTTGTCTTGTAATCTCATGATTTGGCCTTAACATGCATCATGTTGTAACATGTATTTTTAACATGATTTTGGCTCAACTCCATGTAGCTTCTAGCTTTGTTTTAGCATGCTAAAGCTCTATTTTTCATTGTTTTAGTTATACTTGTATTGCTTTGTATAGCTACCATGTATTCTAGCTTGTAGGCTTTGAGTATTGAATCTTCTAGCATGCTTTACTTGGATCATTTCAGTGGTTTGGCATCACTTGTAATGCTATTTCAGTCCATATAGTATGCTCATACGCTTGCTTTCATGACTTCTTTAATGCCTTAAAGAGTTAGTAGCTTGTGCCTCATGAATGTGTCATTGCGTATGCCAACATGCTTGGGTATTTGGGATGACATCTAAGTGGGTTTTTGGGCTCATTTTGACATGCCATAACTTTGTTTTTGGTCGCTTAAGTCATGCCATGTTGGGTTGTGTTAGGTGTAGTGTAACACTTCTTCGATGGCCTTCCATGCCTCATGATTTTGCCTCTTTGTTTTAACTTATTTTGGCTTTGGTCATTGCATGTTTTAGGCTTACTTTGCCATGATTTAGGACTGTTTTGGGTTATGCTTGCCATATGCTCTTTGTTTCGTGTAGCATTGGTTCAATTCCCTTGCCTAGTTTTAAGCCTTAAGCCTTAATCATGCATACTTGACTTGTTTATGTGATTTGGCATCACTCTTAGCACCACTTCAGAGCATGTAATGTTGTCATGTTTGCATGTTTTTCCTTCCTTTTAAGTGTACTTAAAAGTTGCCCTTCGATGCTTGGGTGTTGGGTCCATTAGCATGCATGTTTGTATGTGCATTTGCCCCTTTTCCTTTAGCATTTTGGCCACTGTTTTGGACCTATTAGAGAGCTGTCCATCTTGGTGTAAGTCCATCCTTTGCAGGTTGTTGCATGCTTGCCTTGTGTGTTGTTGCATACTCGGCTTATTAACATGTTGTTGCATGTTTAAGTGGTATTGCATTTGGCATGCATCTCTTGTTAAGTTGCCTAACATATTGTTGCATGTTTGCCTCACATGTTGTTACATGCTTGGATGTTGTCACATGCCTTGCATGTTTGTATGCTTGTCTAGGTTACATTGCATTTGGCATGCTTGTTACCTTAACATGATCATGTTGATTTAGTTTTGCTTGCATATTTGCATCCCTTACCGCTTGATCAATCATGATAGAGGTTAGGATTTATTGTGTGTTTGTGTGCATTTCATTTGATATCAAATTGCACATTCGGCATCTTTGGCCATCATGCACCGAAATGCGTGATTGGTGGCCCGAGGGTCGAGAACCATGCTCCTTTGAGTCTTAGACATGATAAGGAGGGTGGTAGTGCAAACATTGCTTTGAAAATGCATTGCCATGCCTTGTCTGTCCTCTGCTGCAGCAAAACAGGATTCTGCAGGAAGAGATGGCCGGTCGGCCATCTTCAGTGCCGGCCGACTATGTATTGTTGGCCGATGGCCTCACTTTTGGTCGGTGATTATATTTCCATGGCTGATGGCCTCATCTCTTGGCCGGTGACATCCCTCAGTGCTCAGGGAGTGGTTCAGAAGCGGCCTTGAGACTTGTGTAGTTTTCAGAAGTACAGGGCAGTGTAAACAGAGGCAGCATGAGTATGGTGATGGGTTTCCGAGCGAAGCCAAAGCATGCATGCATTCGTCCCTCTTCCCGAAGCTACTTTACTGCTTTTAGTAGCTTAATTAATTTGTTTAAATTAGTTAAGTGTTGTGTAATAATTGATTAGCTTGTTAGTTAGTTAATTTGTACTATTTTTTCGGCCCCTCCCTCGAGAGGGCGCAATTGTGTAATAAGCGTGCGTGTGTGTGATGCATGTCTTCCAACCCCACGTCTTTCTCCCTTTTACTTACCTGCTTACGATGGTTAGTTCTAGGGCACGTTTCATTTAGCATACCTTATGCTATGCATGTTTGCATTCATTCATTTGTATTGCATGCACCGAGCTCGGCGCATCATACTAATTGTATTGTACTTCAATTCCAACTTGAATACGTGTATTGAGTTGTCGCATCTCATATGCCATCTTAGATTAGCCGAGCCTATTCTAGTTGCATTTTGCCTGCGATGCATTAGTCATCTTAACATGGACTTGGATCATACATTTGATTACTAACATGTTCTTTGTTTTGGCTTGGAGTACACTGTGAGTGTTTAAGCTTTAGCATCTTGCATGTGTGTGAGTGTTAACATGATAACATGCTTACCATGAGGCTAATTGCTTATGTGATATAACTGCCTCAATGTCTGTGGGTGAAAGTTAGATTGCTTGAATTGGAATAATTCATCGAAATCCATGTTTTAGCCTACTTACGAGTAGCAAACTTCAAACAATTTCCAAACAAACGGATATGCAATGCTTTGTTCCAAATTAGGCGATCTAGTCTATACTTGTTTGTTGTGTGCATAACATAGTAAGATTAGCTAATTAATCGGAATAAGAGCACATAATGTTTTCAAAACTAGATATCATGGTTAGTAGAGGCCGATCTTTGATCGGGCGAGCGGGGGTGCTCATAGATGACCTACCCCAATCGTACCCAAGTTCTCGAGCCGAGGCAACTTTGGTGATGACGGACACGTGGCCTTAGGCACGAGTCAGGGTTTCCTAAATTCCCCCAAAATAAATATTTAGGTGGCGACTCTGTATCTGGCAAAGCAGTCCATGTTTGGCACTTCTTTCTAAAATCTATTTTTCAAAACGATTTGCCGGATTTGGACTCTTTGGTGATTTATCAGTCTCGCATTGCACTTTGCGGGATTAGATTCAGAACTGTGACATTTGAGTCCTGAACTGTAGTAAACCCAAATGAACAAAACGGGATTCCCTCCCGGGACGTTCGGGGACGTCTACACATATCATTACATATCATGCATGTAAAGGTGCAAGTTCAAAGCTTTCAAAACATGATCCAATGAGGTATCTAACTCAAAAACATGTTGAATTCTTAGAAGAAGATCAAAGTAAGGACATGCAGGAGGAAATTCTTTGAAAACAACCTTAAATTGTGATGAAATGAGCATGCATGCATGCTATGGTTCAATTCTCTTCAATTCTAACTCAATTCTTGTATCAACCAACTTAATTCTTTAGAGTTCATGTCCTACACATCATAATTGTACAATCTAAGGGTTGAATTCCTACCTAGGCTTGTCAATGATGCTCTAGATGATCAATTGTTTGAAGTTCCATGCCAAAATCTCTAAGTTCTATAGCAATCTTTTTAATTTGAGTTCAAACTCCTCTTCTCTCTCTCTCTCTCTCTCTCTCTCTCTCTCTCTCTCTCTCTCTCTCCCCCCCCCCCCCATTTTGGTGTCTCAAGATGAAGAAGTGAGAGTGTGTATGTGTGAGTGTCTAGTCATATAAGCCCTATATAGCCTTGATTAAGAGTGAACTAATTAGACTGTAATTAGTCTAAGCAATGACCATTAATTAATTTGCATTAATTCATTCTGAATCGAATTTTAATTAAACCTACCATAATGTTCTAAAAATTCCAACTAACACATATACCAAGTCAATTTCGTGATCGGATGCCGATAAGGCCTTCAATTCACAGTACAAAACAGAAATAGAAACAGATATTCCTATGATAGACAGATAGAAACTCATATAGCACATAACACGTGGAATTAACTCAGGATTTCATCTTAATTACTTATTAGGCATAATTAATCTTGGTTAATCAGCTAATAACAAGTCAGGATTGTTACACATTTTGTTATAGAAATGTTAAGAGCCTACAAGAGAATAATAATTTGGGTAAATTACACTAATAGTTTTTTTGAGATTTAAAATTTATATATTAAGTAACATAAGTTTTATATAATTATAGTAATTTTTTAAAAAGAATAATTCTTAAAACATTTGTTCAAGTTTTTATTAAAAATTTGTTAGTTGTATACATAAAAAAAAAAAAAAAAAAATGATATAATCATCTCTCAAAAATTAGAATATATATTTTATCTTTATTTATCTATGTCTACACATAATTTGTATTAATTTTGAGCATTACTAAAAAGATATGTAATTTTGAATATATATATATATATATAAATATAACAAGTATCAAAGATTTAGTATAAATATTTTAAAAGAGATAACAATATTTTTTCATGGATATAAGGTCATCTCCAATTCGGACTCGTATCTTTTTATCAAATTTAAATTTGATAAAAATTTAGTGAAAACGGTGCTTTAATAATTTCATCAAATTAATATCAAACGAAGGAAAAGGTATATTTTTCATCAAATGAAGAAAGCGTTTAGCTTTTCATCAAATTTTATAGGAAACCATTGGTGGACGACTGGCCGGATAATTGAATTTTGGCCTTATGGACCAAAAATTTACTTTACGTTGGACGACCAACTGGATTTGATGAAAACCTTAGTTCATTATTAGAGTGCATCATATCAAACTTTTTATCAAATTTTATGAATGATTAGAGATATTCGATCTAAATAATTATTGATGAAAATAAAACTAAATGTCATATAAATTAAAATAAAATAAAAAATCTAATACAATATTGTCAAAATTATAAAACTTTTTCTATTTTGTTCAATTAGCGTAATTTGCCTAAGAGTGCTGCTATTAGCACTCTATAAATCATTTTGGACCCCCTGATTTTTAGTTTTTTTATTACAATAATAACCTCAAATAAAATTACTATAAAAGATATCATTAATTTTGGGACGCTCCATCTCACAATTAAACCTACACACCCACTATATCATGAATTAAGGTTTATGAGAGTCCGCACCCCCATCACTACCCATCCATCTTCCCCAAATCCCAACTTCAAAATCTATTCACCTTCAAAACCTTGAAAACCCTTTGGCAGCAATATTCCGACGATAACGATGGCAACCATGTGACGACCCAGACTTGTTAATCGTGACTTTAATTAATCAATTAATTATGCGTTAATGCTAATTGAACTAAGCGCCAAGTAATTTAATTTGTGCACATTTGTGCAAATTGGAAAATTGTCTGTTAAGGTTACAACTTTGAAACTGAAATCGACAATCTTATCAGGTGCACAAATGAAATTGAGTACATGGATGGGCTTTTGGGAATTTTTAGAGCCATTTGAGAAATTTAATTGAAAATTGATTTAGTTTACTGAAATTGTCTGTGATTGAGTGATTGAATTGAACCTTAATTGGAGCTATTAATTATGTTCCTACATGTTAATTATGTGGTTAAGTGTTATTGATTGTTATGAGATTTATTGAATTGTATTGTTTGAACAGATAGGTTAGAATGAAAATTAAACCTGTCTGATTTGCTAATTTTAACAAGTTAGAATTAAATAATTGGATAGAAATTAGAGCCTAATTCACCTCAGTATATTTTAATTTAGTGTAATTAAGATTATAAGATAATGAGATTAATTTAATTTGAGTCAAATTGATTTTAATTAATTTCTTTAGTCTAATTAATTTGAGTCTAATGCTTTTTACTCATCAAAGAATATAAAAAATAGACTTAGTGGATCTTGTTGGGTGGCCTTAAACTATACACGTAGAGAGAGAGGGAGTAAAGACTTGGTGAGGCAACTCAACATAGAGAAGGAAGAGAAGAAAAAGAAAGTGAAGAAAAAAACACCCAGAGAAAGAAGAAAAATGAAGGAAAAGTACGATTTCAACTCAATTCTCTAACTCTAGGTAAGAATTCCTTGCCTGTGTCTCACCAATTTGAATAATCACATTCATATTTATGGAATTCTAGATTATTTAAGAAGAATATAAACTTGATGAGGTGAATTAAACTTGATTGTAAGAGATGTTGATATAAATGGAAAATGTATACATGCATGTCAAGATTTTTAAATATTCATGACCATACATTCATTCTCTTGTATGGATTCATAAAATGAAGTAATTTTCCATGAGAGTTGAGGATTTTAAGCTTAGGGATGCAAGTTTTAAGATTAAAACATTTCAATTCACGGAGTAAATATTAGAGTTGGGTGTATATAATTATAAAATGAGGAATTAAAAGAATACAAGCTTAAAACTCAACATGCATGGCATAATTTTAGTTCAAACACCTATTAGTTTGCATGATCCTTACATACATGTCATGTTTTCAAGAATCCATGAACAAAACAATCGTTTTCTAAACTTATTTTCAAACATGATTCATAGAGTCTGAGAAGAGATTAAACATGAATTAGAGCTTGGGTTCAAGAAAATGGATGTTTCATGAAATTGAGTTTCAAAAATGGAAGAATGAGTTTAATTTGATATTTAGAGCCTTATAAGAATTCAATTAAAAATCTGATTTAGGTTCGTAAAATTAGATGCAGTCATATTAAGCCTTAATTGAGAATTAATTAAATTCAATTGAAATTGAGTTAGGCTTAAGATTATGGAAATAAATGTGAAGATTAATTATTTGGGCCTTGATTTGCTTGAAAATGGAGGCGAAATTGCAAAATGTACATATTTATGAGTTTCTGATTTAGTAATTTAAACATGATTGAATAATTGTAATTTGATGTGTATGAGCCTAATTTATGTTTGATTGTGTAATTAGTAAACTTAATAAGGGTTGGTATATGATTAGATTATTTATATTTAATTAGTTTGGTTAATGCATAGCTAAACAGATTTTAATTGGAGGTTAATAATCTAATTTATTCCTAATACTAGTCATCCATATTTAAAAAGGAATGGAAGAAAAATAAATAGGAATAACCGAATGAAAAAAAAAAAGAATCAAATGAGAGAAAACGAATAGAGATCGAACGATCGAATTGAATAGAATTGTAAGAGTGTAATCGTAATTGTGTTGTGCTTGACTTTATTTGTTTAGGTTGGACGCCGAACCATTAGTACGTGTACCGAGGAGCCTACTGTGAGTAACAATGTTGTAAAGATATGTTCAAATTGTATTTATTTTCTAAATGATAAATTATATTGTTTCTAAATGGTTACTTTTTATCGATTGAATGATGATCCTCTTTTGAATTGTATTCGTGGCATCCATAGCGTATTGCTATTGTTATTGTTATTGATGTCGCTATTGTTACAGAGATCTCTGTCAGTTCCAAATCTTGGAACTATTGTTATTGTATAATGGCCATCAATTGATTGTTCGGTCTTTTGAGACCTAGTGTATTGTTGCTATTGGATGTGCTACGTATGACCTATATAAATATGATGGATCGAATTGAATGATTGATTGACAAATGATATCGATTGAAAATGTTCTAATGCTAATCGATTGTTTCAAAGACTGTAAGAATATCATTCTTAACCTCTTTACACATCTGTTATTCACTGGGGTCTAACTCACTATTTATTATATATATGTAGGTGATCGAGCACTGGATCAAAGCTAATGGCGTCAACCCGAACCCTTGTTTTTTCAAGCCAGCTATTGTGCCTCATCGTGAGGTTCTAAACCAACATGTGTCAAGGCTTTTTGGGTGGTTCAAATTCACTCCTTTGATATTGGTCAAGTGAAATGAATGTTTTATGACTTTTGTTAATACTGTTTTCGATAATGGGATTTAATTCCCTACATTGTGTTTTGTCTTATATATATGAGTTTTATGGATATAAGTGTTCGTGTATATAACTATGTATATGAAAGTTTATTTCCATTCAGGTCCTCACAGCTCATTGGACGATGTATATTATTATTGATTAGCTTCCGCCAGCCCCTTTATATTGTATTATTGTCATTATTGTTAAACAGGCCTTTGATAATCACAGATTACTAGCCGGTTGCAACGCTAAATCTATAGGGGTGGGTTTGGGTCGTGACAAACCATTTGATTACCTATACTTCTCCGGTAATGACAATGAGTTAAAATTTTTCTGGCAACTACAACTCCATAAGACAATAGGAGTACAACAATAAAAACTTAGAGAAGCTTCATAGCATTAATGTTGTTCTTAGCTCAGAGGAGATTGGCCTTGTAAGGGTAAGTTTCTTGAAAAAAAATGACAAAAATAATAAAATCTGTTCGTCATTTTTCCAGGACTGAACTCTTAAACATATGACCGAAATTCGGGAACATAGGCCTGGACATTGTTTATTTGTTTACAAACAGGTAACCAATCATTATTCATAGGTTCAGACCTATTTTATTGATCACATTTTGAAACTTAATTTGTATTGTTATTTATTTCAAGATGATGGCGAATTAACAGCTAAAATTCTTAACACTCGCAGAAATTTTATTTTTTCAAGTTCAAGAATACAGGCTCGAATATTATTTTTTTGTTTGGGAACACATTTCCGAACATAACTTATTTGTTCGGAAATACAAGTCCGAACATGAAGAAAACTCGCCATTTTTAGGTACACTATAACTTTGTTTTGTTTATGGCTCTCCCTAAATTCTCACCACACACCCACCTACCCACCTACTAACACTACCACAGTCCCAAGACAGAGATAGAGAGAAAAAAGAGAGGATATGTTATGGTAGAAATGGGAGCACATCCAAAGGCTATACCATGTTAAACAAGAGTCGTTGATCAACAAGTCGGCATATTAGATGACCTAAACGAGATTAAGATCAAAAATAAAGATGTCTCTCTCTCTCTCTCTCTCTCTCTCTCTCTCTCTGTAGTACTTAGTCAAAAAGCTATACCATGTTATAGCTTATATGAACATGAATAGTATTCTTCTTCTTATTTTTCTTCTTCTTCTTCTTCTTCTTGAGTTTTGAAATTAATGATACACTTCTTATTCTTAGTGGTTTTGTTAGGAGTTTTTTGGAAGAGAGTTTTTTTTTTGGGTTGGAGATGTGGAATCAAGATCCTCTCCTTAATCTCTCTCTTTGACTCTGTACTTACTAGGTCATTGGGCCAACTTTTGGGCCTAAATCCGATGATCCGAACCATTCACATTTTAAGATTTGTTGAGTATCTTATACCTGTAAAAAATCAAGTTGATCAGATATCAGACCGTATGTATTCAGAAAATTATTTATTAAATTTTTTTTTAAAATATTTTTTAATTCGATGATCTGAATATGTAATTTCTGATATCCGATCAACTTGATTTTTTACAGGTATGATATACTCAACAAATCTTAAAATGTGAACAGTTCAAATTATCGAAATTAGACCCAAAAATAGGCCCAATAGCCCAGCAAGTAGAGAGTCAAGAAGAGAGATCAAAGTGAGGATCTTGAGCCGGGAGTGTGGGGGGTGTGCATTTAATAGGTGGAATGTTTAAGGATAATTTTGATATTATTTTAAAAGAATTTTTTTTTTTTAAATTTCAAAATTTATAAATAAAGGTAAAAAATAATTCACTTTATATGGAGGTCCAAAATAATTCACCATACCACTCTTGTCTAATGAAAAAATAGAAAAGGTTAATGACCAAAAAGCACAGAATCTCGAGAGAGAGAGAGAGAGAGAGAGAGAGAGGAGAATAGAAGGGAAGAGGGAGCTCTGTTGCACCCAAACAGCGAACAAGCGGTGCGATTTAGAGAGCGGGAGAGAGAGAGATAGAGAGTGTGGACAGAAGAGAAGGTGTTTTTGCTATTGATTTGATTCGGTTTGTTTGGATCGATTCAAAGATTGATCATCCAGTTATCATCATCTCTGCTTCAAAGCTTCAACCATGGTAAATCCAATCAAATTCTTTTCAGATCTTCTTGTTGATTTCATTTCCCTTTCTTTTCTTGACATATATACGTGTATATAATACGTTTATGTGCGTATATATATTTATGCAGCCGAAATATTGCTCAACAATTCGTAATTATGGGATTTGAGTCTATGCTGCTTCTAATTGTTGGATCTGGAACCTATTTATTTGGTTGTGTTTTCAGTTTTTGTTATCTTTTAAGGAAAACTAATTTCGGGAAAATCTCCTCAAAATAATCCAGTTTTTAGGAACAATAAAAAATTTATTTTAAAATTTCGGAAACTAATTTGGCTTTGAAATGAAATGGTGTTTTCAAATTCATTATTTTTTGTTTTCGAAATTGCAAAAAACTAAAGCACAATAAAAATTTCATTTTTTTAAAAAAAATCTTGTGTTCTTAGGGTTGAGATTTCTTTTTATAGTAGCAATGTTACATTGGTATTTACCGGCAGTATACACGAATTTCATCTGTCTAACCCCGAAATTTTGGGCAATTATGTTGTTGACAACCAATGTTTTAGATCTGTATTTGCTTTTGTGGATGTTAAAAATGAAAACTTAATCCCTCTTGCTTTGTTTAATAACCCCCAATGAATGCCCTTCCCTTCATTACATCTCCACATATTGGCCAAATGGAGAGGGTGCTGAACAGGGCCGGCCCTGAGATTTAGGGGGCTTAAGGCGAACTTCGAAAATGGGGCCCCCTTTTACATTGAAAAAAAAAAATTCATGGATAAAACGATAAGTTACGACTATTTTATTTGTTTGTAGCCACAAAAAAATTTACTTGCACATATAATCATTAAAATTATAAACAAAACAATTTAATGAAACAATATTAGGGCATAAAAATTAGAAAAAAAATTATTCAATTAAAACTGATAAAGATTTAGGTAAAAAATTAGGGCAAAATTATTTATTCCACTAAAATCTAATAGGCAAAAAAGGTAAAAAAAAAATTAGGGCCCATATATTGTATGTATTGTTCTTCTTGAACCCAAATACTTTTTTTTTTTAATTATATATATTTTCATTTTAATAAATATGGGTCAAACTGCACTTATAAATAAATATGAATTAAACCATACATGGACCTAATAAAATATTTTGGGGCCTTTTAAATTGATCCTAAAATCAAAAAATATATATATATATTGGACCTATAACATTTTACCAAATTTGGGGCTCTATTTTTTGGCCAAAATTTTGGAGCCTAAGGCGTAGGCCTTACTGGCCTTAGGCTAGGGCCGGCCCTGGTGGTGTAGGCAATTGATGTTATCTTGGGAAGGGACCGCAAGAAAGCAAAGAAATATGTGGATTTATAATCCATTATGGTGTTTAGTGCCCTGTTTATTGAACAAAAGCTTTTGGACCATGGGTCATCAACATTGTCCGGTGATCTATGATGTATTTGAGTATGATGAGTACAGTTGCATAGGATGGGCTGGGAGAAGTTGAGCGGAAGATTGGTTTTGACTTTGAAACTATTAGCCCTGTGAAACTAATTTGTTTGGATACTGAAAGTCTGTTTGCTTTTTAGGTTTGTTAAGCAGAAAAAAAAAATGAAATGAAAAGAACGGATGAGGAAAATGAAATAAGAAAATCTAATTTCTTACTTTTATTAGGTATTTCTCAAAAAATCCATTTTTTGGGTTACCCATAGAAAACTGAACAAGTATTAATAATTTCATTTCCCTTTGATTCCACAAATTTGGGATCCAAAAAAAAAAAAAAATTTATGCATGTAGGATTCAAATTAATTTTCCCCATAGGTAGGCCCAAAGTTTTTTATTTTTTATTTTATTTATTTATTTATTTATTTTTATGCGAGCGATATCCATGTACACAAATGAGCCCCTTAAACTTTTCAAAGTCAGCGTATAAAACAGTTTTGGATTCTACTTTTTAACTAGCCTTTCATCTAATAGGAATTTTTTTTTTTAAATGTGAGCTTGATAAGATGATTTTTTATCATATAAATGTATGATCTACATAACTCCATTTTTAATTTTCACAAAAATTTGTTACTGCCAAACAAGTTGCTTAGAATTTTAGATATGATTCATGAGATGATGATAGAACCATATACATGAGATGATCTTTGAATTTTAGATATGCCAAGTGGGAACAAATAGATGGCAGTTGCCATTCATCCTCTCTTTCTCAAGTCTGGATTTCACTTAAATCTTTACATGTTGAGATGATATAACCAAGCTATAGGTGTTGCACAGGTTTTATGTTTCTTTTATTTTTTTAAACTGTTATGTTTTAGGCATTGATTCACCCAGGGGAAATGTAGGACAGTAAGAGACTTTCCTAAAATGTAAGTGGACTCTGCTAGAGGAAATTACAAATTTTTGTGAGGTGGACTTTAGTGGAGTTACATATCTCAATGGTCCTATATTTTTATTATACTCTTCTTTGTGAATTGCTGATTTTGCAAATTAATTTGTGAATCACAATACGCTTCAAGTGGTTTGCTAATATGTTATCTTTTGTCTATTGCACTGTATGTTTATACATACACATCTTTTTTTGTTCTTTTATGTGAAAATTTATAACATCTTTGGAAGTTGAGGCAGAGGTGCATGTCTAGTTGTGCAAGAATTTTTTTTTTTAAATTTTAATTCTGTGGTACTCTGCCGAGGAAGACTTGCAGGACCTCCTTTTTGTTGATTAATACCAGTCTCATGAGAAATGTATGACTTCTCGATAAATAATTTTTATTACTAGATTGTTTCTTGTTATACTATTAATGGGAACATTCATTGCCCCTATGATTTCTTGTTTTTAAGTTGTAATTTAGAAAGGAGATGGCTTGCATTTAAGCTTCATATCCTGATAATAGAACTTTCCAAAAACCCTTATTGAAGATGCAAAAGTATATAGTGATCTTTGTTATAAACTTAAAACTCAACCGAAATGAAATGGCTCCTTGTTGTGTAAGTGATTGTTTGCGCCATGAACAAACTACGTGGACCAAGTCAGGTTTTCTCATACTGATTATAAATTGCTTTAGCTATATATAGAAATTTCATATTTTTGAAGAAGCGATGTAATATGGGTGAATAGTATGAGGTAACTTATTATTCATTGACTGTTATGTGCCCCTTGTGACAAAACTGGTTTTGCTTGTTGCTTGTTGCTTGTTGCTTGTTGCTTGTTGCTTGTTGCTTCTTTCTGAACATAGTTCTTACTTGTGGGAAATAACTTGCTACTTTAATGAGATATGTAAAGAGTTAGCTTTCAAATAGAATCATGTCTTTGATAGAATAATATAATGGCTTGTGTTTCTATTGCATATGAACATGACATAATGCTTAGCGGCTCTATGTTTTTGCACATGTTCCAGATTCACTTTGTGCTTCTCATTAGCCGACAAGGAAAGGTGAGGTTGACAAAGTGGTATTCACCTTATACCCAGAAGGAAAGAACTAAGGTAATTTTAATTTTGCTTATATCTGTGATTCCTGGAGGTGCCATGCCAAGTGCATTTTTGGAGAAAAAAAAAAAGAAAGCAATTTAGTGTCCCCCTTCTTCAAGTAATAAAAGGTATAGTAATTATTGAAAACCATATTCTATACCATGTTTGTTTCAGGGGATTAGGGAGGGGGATTGGACTAAAAAATATGTGGGGCCCAAATGTCCCCCAATCCTCCTTAGTCCCATGTTTGGGTCACTGGATAAGGGTGGATTGTTTGTCCAGCTGGATAAATAATCCCCCATTTTCATGGGATTATTCATGCCACCCTTGAGATGACTAAGCCCCCTTTGGATTATCTTCCTTCCTTAATCCAATGGTAAAAAATAATCCTCCAACGCTTATCCTATTGTTTATGCCTCTCTAACCAAACATAGTACAATAAATCCTATGGTACGCATCCAATATCCCATGGCATGAAATAAAATCACTAGGGTCCCACAATATTCTTCTCTCTCCCAATCCTATCCTCCGAAACAAACATAGCCAAAGTGGCTTTGCATTGGGAGAAGATTCATAATGAATTCTTCCATGGCTTAAATGACATGTTATTTTTTGTTCAAGCTTTCTTTTGAAGCAAGCTCACCATTTATGTAGAACTAAGGCGTTGTCATTGTAAAGATTTAAGGAAATATATTTTAGTCATATATTTGACTATTTTAATTTCGTATGGTTAGCATATCTGAAATTAATTTGCGCAAATATGTCAAATGACAACTTAACCATATATGGCTTTTCTGAATTGATGTGCATTCCATTCATCATTGAAATGTTACAGCAATGGATGTTCAATTTGCACAGGTCGTTCGAGAGCTCAGTGGTTTAATTCTTACACGAGGACCAAAGCTTTGCAACTTTGTGGAGTGGAGGGGTTTTAAAGTTGTTTATAAAAGGTAGCTTTTGATTTCCATCGCCAATTTGATGTTCATGCTTGCAACCATGATTCCATGAGAAAGGGTATTCTGTTAAATTATATATTTTTGCAGATATGCCAGCCTGTATTTTTGCATGTGCATCAACCAGGATGACAATGAATTGGAGGTCCTTGAAATTATACACCATTTTGTTGAAATACTTGACCGGTATTTCGGAAGTGTGAGCCTGCTAGACCTTGGAAAATTATAAATAATACTAATTAGGTTTATGCACTATCTTTAATTGATTTTCATGGTACTTTGACTCTGCTTCATCAGGTCTGCGAGCTGGACTTGATCTTCAATTTCCATAAGGTATTTTCTGTTTTACCTGCTTCATGTTTAAATTCTTGATCTCTTTGCTTTGTTGGGGAATACCATCGTATAACGAAGAAAATTTACCATTTTTTTTTTTGGGTTGCTTGGAGCTCCAAATTGAATCAATTACAGTAGGTGGAACTGAATGGTGGAGAAGGATGGATTCATTTAGTTGGTCCCAATAAGTTAGGGTTTTCTTTGCTTCTATTTGTGTGTGTTGTATTTGATATTGGACACAAAAATTGTGTATTGGTTAAGGCAAGCAATCCATTAGGGTCTCTGTAGTCTGAGAAGTAAAGCAATTGATTGAGACAAGTTAATTTTTTGGATCTCTCTCTCTCTCTCTCTCTTTCTGATCAGCTACAGAGAGATTTCATTAATTAGAAAAAGGGAAACAAAAAGAGGACAAGAAGTCCTCTACAATGAAAAAACGAAATGAACAAAAAAACATCTAAAATGAGACTTCTTCAGCACTTTGTTAGTGAACCTTCTTCAGCAATAAAATGAGCCTTTTTCCCCCTACAAGCCAATTTGCAAGTCTTTGCCTAAATCAAAAAGAAAAAGAGTACCCTTTTTTATTTTTTTTGGTAAACCAATTATAGTAGCTTTTCTCATTTTGTTCTCAATGGTTTTTGTAAGACTTTTTATTCAACCTTGGCCTTTGTTGGAAAATCAGATGAAATAGTTTAAAGCAAAATAATCCTTTGAAGGTGAATTGTCATTTGTAGTCTACATGTCAACTTTTGGTGGTGTAGAGTTACCATTTGTGGTTTGTGATTATACTTGATTGCTCTACAGTTATTGAAAAGTTTCTGATAGAAAAAAGTTGGCAGGCTTATTATATATTGGATGAGCTTTTAATTGCTGGTGAACTTCAGGAGTCTAGCAAGAAAACAGTAGCACGTCTGATTGCTGCACAGGTACTAGATTTCGAGATTATCTGGCCTTAATGTTTCTTCATATTTGTGAATTGTGGTGCGCTTAGCCTCACATGATTTTGCGATTATCTTGATTTATGCTTGGTTTGTAGGATTCTTTAGTGGAGGCTGCTAAAGAGCAGGCCAGTTCAATTAGCAATATGATCGCACAGGCAACCAAATGAGAGAGTACAGTAAAAGTTGTGCTTATGTTTTGCATGGATTTGCAGTCCAGAGTCGTCGTCGTTGTCTAGTTGTGCTGAATGTTTGTCATGGATGATTTTTAATTTTTTCCATTGGTGGTTTCGTGTATTCGGGATATTTTCTATTTTTGTGATTCTATGGGGCTCTGCAAAAATGCATATTATAGCAGCACTAGTTTGTGTCCATTCTTGATATTATGCTGTTTTGACATCCTATAACTTCTCTTGATATTTTGTTGTGAATCTATGGCTTTTTCATTTCTATTCAAAAGATCCATCATTGATTCATAGTTATAAGGGTAAATTACACTAACACCTCCTGAGATTTCATCCAATTACATCTTATTCTCTTACGTTCTGAAAATTATATTCTCACTCTTGTGGTTAATAGTTTCATTTTATAAATCTCTCTGCTTATATAAAAGGTAGCAACTCTTAAAAGAAAAAAAAAAAAAAATAGAAGAAATTACATCAAAAAAAAAAAAGTACAACAAAAGAAAGAGGAAAAAAATTAAAAGTAATGTATGAGTTCAATATCTTCATTCTGTCTAAATAATTATAATGATAGGGGGTTAGTGTAATTTCTCAGACATTAAATGTGATATGTATTAAATTTAAATTTCAAGGGTTTGAGATGATTTAAATAAGTGTATTTTTTGATTTTTTACAAAATGATGTGCAGAAAAGTAAAGAAGTGATGTGACTTAAAAAAGATAAAAAGTGTGTACTTTTTAGTTTATGCCAAACCATTCTCAATATGTCGTTGTTATAAATGTGTAATTTACCCTAATTATAAATATGTTATTGTTACATCATTATGAATTTGTTTTATGTATAAATTTCTGTTTGTAAACTACTTTTTTTTATAATTTATTAAATTTTTTTTTTCAACTTTCATGTGGAGGAAAGGTTTGGTTTTCTCATTAATCACTCGTCTTATGACCATGAAAATTTTATATCTCATCAATTTAATTATTTAGTTAATGGCAATTTTTTTTAGAATTTTTTATAATGGTAACTTAATTTCACAAATAGTTAATTATTTTTAAAATATTAAAATGTTTTACGTGAAAATTTGAGACTTCACTGCTTTGATCAAGTTCTATGCTAAAAATAAAATGAGAAATTCCTGGTAGCTCGAATTTAAGGCTCGAGTTTGGCTCAAAAGAGGGAGAGAAGAGAGGAGAAGGAGAAAGAGGGAGAGAAGAGAGGAAGAAGGAGGAGATCGACCCAGCGCCGGTCGTCTGCCCAGCCCCACCGTCGCAGCCTCTACCCAGCCCCGCCTGCCCAGCCCCGCCGTCGCCCCGCCTCTGCCTCTGCCCAGCCCCGCCTCCGCCTCCGCCCATTTTGATGGCCCCCTCCAGTTCCTCCTCCTCCCCTCCTCCTCCTCCTCCTCCTCTTCTTCTTCTCCACCCTTCTTCTTCTTCTTCTCGATCTGCAACAAAAACATGGAAAAAAAAAAAAAAATCGACACCAAAACGAGCCAAACTCGAGCCACGAGTTCTCGAGCTACCAATCGCGGTTGAAATAAAATCTATGCACTAGCTTAATCTGATGTTAAATAATTCTTTCAGATGTAAATATAATTTAATATTAAACATATTTTAAGAATAATAAATATATAATTTCTTAATTGAAGCTTCAGAATATTAATAAACATTCATATTTTTTTTTTATTTTGGTTATAAAAAATTTTACAATATTTTTACCATTTTAAAAAATAAATAAGTGGGCAATGAAATGGTTGGACATGAACCAAAATGATTATCTAAAATTTGGATTGATGAATGTATAGCATAAAAATCAACCAAATTCAGTTTTTATTTGATCCAGTAGTAGCTCATATCCATCATAACTTAACAAATTGTTAAACATAAGTTTAAATTGATTATTATTAATTGTTTTTACTAATTAATCGATCAATTTTTAAATCGAGCCCAAGGTAGAACTAGAACAAACTCTATATTTTAAGTCTAGTATTATATAATTTTTTCATAAATAAATATAATTAATTATTTGTGTAAGATTTTTTAATACAAATATATAAATTTTTCACAAAAAATAAATAAATATGCCAAAATATAAATATACATACATTTTCGTATTTTGGTTATAAAAAATAATCATAATATATTTACCAATTTTAAAAATAAAAAAATAAGTGTGTTAAGTGATCATGAATTGGGTATGAATGAAGATAATTCTTCAAAAATTAATTGTTGGCATAAAAATTGATCTTAATCTAACTTCTAAACTAATTTTAATGTTTAATGCAAGTACTATCACTCAAATTAGTTCATAATATTTAAAAGCTGATAAATTATTCTATAATTTAAACATAAAATTTAAATTGATTATTACCAACTATTTCTATTAATTGATCGATCAAAATTTTAAATCACGTCCAAAGTATGGTTAAAATAATGCCCATATTTTAGGTTGACCTTGGATAGTTTTTTTACACATAAATACACTTAACTATTTATGTAATAATTTCAAATATAAATATAAAATTCTATCAAAGTTTTAATCTTTTTAATAACTATGTATAAACATGTACATATTTATTATTTTATTATAAAAAATATTAACATATATTTATTCATCAATTTAATAAATAAATGAGTTAAGTGATTCATGTTTAGACATGAACTAAGACAATTCTCTAATAATTAGGTCATGGCCAAGTTAAAATAAATGTTAAGTCAATTAGATTATGTCACTTTTAGTGTTTAGTATAATTATAAATCCTTGTGCCAAATCTTATATATTTTATTATAAAAAATACTAACATATATTTATTCACCGATTTAATAAATAAATTAGTTGAGTGATTCATGATTAGGCATAGATTAAAACAATTCTCTAATAATTAGATTATGGCCAAGTTGAGATAAATGTTGAGTCAATTAGATTATTTAACTTTTTTTTTTTTGGGTGAATAGATTATTTAACTTTTAGTGTCTAGCACAACTATAAATCCTCAATAATTTTAAATATAAATATAAAATTTTATTAAAGTTTTAATTTTTTTTAATAACTATGCATAAACATATACATATTTATTATTTTATTATAAAAAATACTAAAATATATTTATGTGTTAATTACAAAAAAAAAAAAATCAAGGGTTTTGCGTGTTTTTCAATTTAAACCCTAGAGTTTCATCTGTATTTTAATCTGGCCCTTCCGTCTATCTTTGTCATATTAAACTAACGGAAATCTGAGCCGAATTTCATATTTAAACCTACATGTTCAAACACTTATATCTCCCTCGTCGTAACTCCATTTCGCCTCATTTTTGCGTCGTTGGATTCACCTTATGGCCTAGTTTTCATTCCACTGTTCATACGCCTTGTTCCACATCTTTTTACTTGCCTTTGGAGCTCCAAAATTTGGCCAAAAATAAGATTTTTCTCTCTTTAGGCAAAATTTTTAAATTTAAACCCACATGTTCAAACACTTGTATCTCGCTCGTCGTAACTCCGTTTCGCCTCATTTTTGCGTAGTTAGATTCACTCATGGCTTAGTTTCATTTCATCCCTCATATGCCTTGTTTCACCTCTTTTTCCAAAAGTTGGCCAAAAATAAGCTTTTTTTTTTTTTTTTTTTTCCTCCTCCTCCGTGACGGCTCCTGGCTTGCTGCTACTACTGCTTCTGCTTTATCATCATTATCTGTAAGATGAGGTGGTGGTGGTAATAGTACGGTATCGTCGAGTAATGATAGGTATACAACTATACATAAAAATCAAAAACCAAATGAGTTGGTGAGCATGTTAGGGCGCATTTGTTACTAATCAAGTATCATCCATTGCATCTCCACTACCAAGAATAATGTTGCAATAGCTGCAAGAAAAAACAAAAAAGAGGGAGAGAGAGAGAGAGAGAAAGAAAGAGAAAAAAAATCTTATTTTTGGCCAATTTTGGAGCTCTGACAGCATGCAAAAAGAAGTGAAATAAGGCATATGAGGGGTGGAATAAAAACTAAGCCATGAGTTGAATCTAACGATGTGAAAATGAGGTCAAACGGAGTTATGACGAGAGAGATACAAGTGCTTGAATATGTGGATTTGAATTTGAAATTTTGCCCAAAAGAGAAAAATCTTATTTTTGGCCAATTTTCGGAGCTCCGACGGCAAGTAAAAAGATATGAAACAAGGTGTATGAAGAGTGAAATGAAAATAAGGGCATGAGCTGAATCCAATGACGCAAAAATGAAGTGAAACGGAGTTACGACCAGATAGATACAAGTGTTTGAACATGTGGGTTTAAATTTAAAAATTTTGCCTAAAGAGAGAAAAATCTTATTTTTAGCCAACTTTCAGAGCTCCGACAACAAGTAAAAAGATGTGGAACAAGGCTTATGAAGAGTGAAATGAAAACTAAGTTATGAGGTGAATCCAACGACACAAAAATGAGGCAAAACGGAGTTATGATGAGGGAGATACAAGTGTTTGAATATGTGAGTAATTTGAAATTCTACCCAAATTTCCGTTAGTTTAATATGATGGAGATGGACGAAGAGGCCAGATTGGAACATAGATGAAACTTTAGGATTTAATTTGTCGAAATTGAAATTCTGAGGTTTAAATTGAAAAACAAGCGAAACCTGGAGTTTTTTTATTTTATTTTATATAATTAACCCTATATTTATTCACCAATTTAATAAATTAATGAGTTAAGTTGTTCATACTTAGGTACAGACTAAGATTATTCTTTAATGATTAGGTCATGACAAAGTTGAGATAAATGTTGAGTCAATTAGATTATGTCACTTTTGTATTTAGTATAACTATAAATCCTCAGGGCAACTCTTATTTTTTTTGTATTCGTGAATTATGGCATAGGAGAAACTATAATTTTATGCTTAAAAAATCAAAAAGCCAATAACTTATACAAAAAAGTCAAAGATTCATTTTTCTCTCTACTTTTTGCACATCTTTTCGTAAAAAGTCAAAAAGTTATCTCAAACATATTAGTTTTTTTTACCTCATATTATAGCCAAAAAGTCAAAATATTACTAAAATATCATGTTCCCAAACGAAGCCTAAGTAGACATTTTTTAACTTCTACAAAATAGACAATGGATAGTTAATAAATTAACAAATATAGTTTATTATGATTGGGCTATTTTTGATATAAAATAAACTAAAGTGCAAAATTTATAAGATAAAATGTATTTATATTTCATTGTAAATATAATTTTTTTAATTTTATTGCAATTTTTTTAAAAATATATTCCACCATAGTTTATTTATTTCTTATAAATAAATTTTATGTTATTATTTAATTTCAAAATTAATTTTTAATTATTTATTTAAACTCGTGCATAGCACAAGTATTATGGTTTATAAAATAATTTAAAAAAATTATACCGGTATTATGAAAATTCGTTAAACAAAAGTGAGTGAGTGAGAAGAATAAGAAAAAGGTTCAATGTGAGATGCCAAAACTAACGATTATGAGAAAATCTAAAAGTTGTAATTGGTTGATAAATGCTGATTTCAGAAAAGATAAAATGATAAAAGTCACTGATAATTCATTGTTTGTCATTTTCATTTTGTTATTCAATTTTTTAATTTAAACAAATTTTGCTAGATTGAGTTTCACAAAAAATTATTATTATTATTACTATTATATGGCATACTAAAAAAAATGTAATTAGTAAAAAATAATAATAATAATTATTGAGTTTCACGTAGTTTACGATATCATCTAATATGTGGCAAACTAAAATTATGAAATCCTTAGAAAATAATAATGTATTTATATTTTATCATAAGTGTAGATTTTGTTTATAAAAATAAAAATAAAAAAAGTGCAATTTTACAATTTATCATAATTTTTATTTAATTTTTACTAAGTACATTATGATTTATTTTATTGTTATTTAGAATTTAAAACAGAGTATTATTTTTTTTTTTGGGGGGGGGGGTGGAATCATAAGCGAAACTGTGATAAAAATAATTAAAATTTAATTAATTTTATTTTTTACTGTTTAATTTTAATTTTAAAATTAAGGGGATTTTTTTTTAGGGTATTTGGTATTAAGATTTTATAGCATAAATAATATCAAATATTTTCATAATATCTAGGGTTCCTCACACATCGATCCAGAAAAATTTCAATCTAGAGAATTTCTCTGGACTTCCCAAAGAAATTCTCTCCAAATTTCTTTGGACTTCCTACTTTCTGATTTGCACAAATTTCTCTGGCAAATGATATGCTTCCACCACCATAATAATCTCAGCAGTGGTCTCCAAATTGAAATTTCTCTAGTTTGCACAAATTTTTCTAGTTTACAAATTTCTCTAACAAATGATATGCTTCCACCACCATAATAATCTCAGTAGTGGTCTTTGTAATCAAAGGAACACTAATTTCAATCAGAAAATCTTCCATGTAGTCTACAAAATCTCCTTCTTTGCCTCTCAAATTTGCAATCAAATGGTTCGACACCACACCTAAAGATTGAGAGTATTGAGAACCCCTCGGATCACCCAACCCCATCGAAAAAAACCCTAACCCTACCAAACCTCAATTACAAAACTGCCGATCACTTGTGAACTTCCCAAAGAAGAGATGAAGAATCGAGCTTATATATATATATATATATATTCTAGAGCATGTGTGTATTTGTAAAAGGACAAAGGACCAACAGAGGCAACGGTAACAGCAGCTACAGTGAGGCTTTTGGCGAGAGAGTTTTGTTGACGGAGGTGATGATCTATACACGATCGGTGAAATCGTCCATGGATAAAGATGCTTTGAGTTTCGCTTGACAGAAGAAAGAGAGTTGGAGAAGACAACGACAATGACGATAAACTCTAGCGATGTAAGTAGAGTTCGTCGAAGAGAGAAGAACAGAGAGAGAGGAAGCGATGGAGAGGCAGTTTGATTTGAGGGGATCAAATTTCTCTGTGATATACGAATGTCGAGAGTTGAGTAACCTTATACATCATAAAATAATATTGTTGATCTCTTCCATTATTAAAAATGGAAGAGAGATCTTAAACTAATTTTTCTTAAAATTAATTATTAATTATTTATTTAAAACCTTATATAACACGCGTATTACGCTAGTATTTTGGGAGCAAAAGACAGGATTGTGTTAGGAAAAAAGAAGAAAAGAAAAAAAAAAGTACGAAGGATCAAACATCTTATTCATTCAGTTTTTGTGTTTAGTAGAATTAAAAAAGAAAAAGGAGAAAATGAGTCGGCACTTTGTTTGTGAATCTTTTTGTTTAATCCTAAAAATATGAAAAACACTTTTTTTTCATGGGACTTAGATTTTAATAGGTGGACTAATTGTTTCAATGTTTTTAAAATGAAGGATTTTATAACTTGATAAAAATATTAAATTATATAGTCCACAATAAGGTGGAGTTATTAACAGTTCACAAATAAAAAATGATTTTTTTTTTTTTTTCCATCATAAATTTAAGATACAAATAAGATTAAAATTTTTGAAAAGCAGAAAAATACTCTCCCATTAATTTTCAAACAGCAGAAGGAGAATCCATTACTTTTCAAACCAAGTTGTAGCACGCTGACTCCTTTCCAGACAAACCTTACATTTATTTTGACAATTCACGTTTTTTGTATTAATGGTTGTATTAGGAATAGTGGAGGTGCTGATGGTAGTGTTTGTTGGCATTAGTAAAATTCTAATCCAAAAAATATTTTTCATCCTTTAAAAATGGAAAATGTTTTTTTTTTTGGTTAGCTTTGATTTTCCAGTACTAAACATAAAAATAAAAAATAAAAATACAAAAAAAACATTTCCACCAAAACAAATAGTGTAAAGATAGCAATTTTGACTTTGATGAACACCAACTATGTGATTCAAGCTCTCTTTTGGTTACTACTAAAAAAATAATTTTTTTTATACCATTTGAGCAAAAAAATAAAAATGCATGTTCAACAAGTGCTGCTTTAAGTGACAACAAAATAAAATAAAATAAGAGTCACTTTTTTTTTTAATAAGATCCATCCTTTTTTAAAATGTTACAAAAGTCAATACTTTTTCAAAAAAAATTATTTTTTCGTAAATTTTATTTAAATTTTCATTTCCCAGTCTAGATTCAATGTTTGAAAAAGTAAAATAAAAAAATTCCACTCCCTACCTGACCTTTCCCAATTACAAAAGAAAAAAAAAAAAACCTACTTTTTTAACATTTGCAAATGCGACGTTAACCTTAAAACAAAACAAACAAACAAAGAAACAAAACCCAGATCTGTTTGGGATTTAATCCATCCAGGAAGCCCCCAATGGTGAAACATAGATATTTGTATTTTGATCTGTACGGATCTGGTTTCATTCTGATGAACTGAAAAACATGGGTTAGGTCAAAGTTATCCTAACTCTTATACCATGACTTGGCTCTCATCGTATTCTGTGATAGATGAAAATACTGAACCACGGAACAACAGTTCATTCGATCGGGTTTGTTCGAGAGCATCATGATTATAAACTGAAATTATTGGCATCATGCAGTTAAACATATCCTCAAATGCCCTAACTTGAAGAATCAGGAACAGATCAATGTTTATGCATATGATTCAGTTTGGAATTTTACACAGTTTAGGAGAGAGAAACTACACAACAGAAATAAAATTTTGTTCTGTTCATAGAAATACGATAAATGGACCTGCAATATTTTTTTCTAACTCCTGCTGCTAAAGAATGCAAATCTGAGTAAAGTTGCGCACCTTGATGAAACATATGGCTCGACTTTCTTTGTATATAGCTTGAATAACAAATTAGGCCACCAATCCAAATGGAGATTTATATGCCACTTTGTTTGTTGAACTCTAAAATGAGGTCTTCAAGTTCATCAACAATAGCATTGTAGCAGAAAAGGTATTGATCCTAAAGAACAGGGAGTAGCATACATCGTCAGCAGAGGAAGAAAGAGAAAAATAAATAAATAATTACAGGGAGAGTATATTAATGCCATCAAAATCTCCTCATTGTTACAACATTTACCCCAGCAATACAACTGTAAGTGAATCCCGAACATATGTTTGATTGGAAACCATCATGGAAATCAGAAAGAAACAAATTTTGCAATTTTCTCCCCTTGACAAAATATTCCCTGGGGGCCTGTTTGTATCTTAGGAAACTGGGGAAAGAATTGCCAATGCTGAGAATATGTACAACAATTGTGTTTGTTGGAAAAATATTTCTTGGGAAAATGAAAAATTAAAACTCCTTCCTAAAATCCCAAGGAAAAATTTATTCTCATTTAAAAGAATTAATGAACCACACATACCGGATCCTTTACAGGAATTTTTTAACTTCATGAAAATCTTTAAGTTCTTGTATTGCTAGGCTCACGATGTATCAACTCTTCTAAAATATTTCTGTGTATATTTGATAGTATCAATGAAGTCCTTTTATGTACCCAATAAAGAATTATAACCTCGTAAACTTCCTAATATTGATGTTTTCATTCCCTACAGTGACAATTTATCTGGGGACAAAAGCGTATCCAATAGTTCTTGATCTTTCTTTCTTAATTTCTCTTCTTCTTAAGAATTCCAATCCTTGAGAGTTACAAATTCCTGAGAGTTTTACTACTAGGCTATGTTTGGATCATGGATTTGGATAGAGATTTGGAAAGGGAAAAAAAATGTGAATGAAATATAAGTTAATTTTTTTCTCCATTGCTCTCGCCTATTCCTTTACCTTTCTAAATCCACATCCAAATTCATGATCCTAACACAACCTTAGGGAATGAGCAAACCCTTGAAAGGTACGTGTAGCCAGTAAGTACCCGGTACTCGTACGGCACCATTTTTGGAGTGCCCATACTTCATAGAACATTGAGAAGCAAGTAGCCTTGATTAATAAGCTTTTCATTTATTTATGATTTGAGCAAAGACAAGCTAGCCTACACATCAAGGAAAGCTGCAGCACTAGATAGAGCAGAATATGTGGGCCCCCCATAAAGATAGCTTTTGACATTTCATATTGCAGCATTTCCCTAA
The DNA here is from genome assembly GCA_036172215.1 of Camellia granthamiana. Taxonomy (NCBI): domain Eukaryota; kingdom Viridiplantae; phylum Streptophyta; class Magnoliopsida; order Ericales; family Theaceae; genus Camellia; species Camellia granthamiana. Next base: position 49,778,583 of record CM069910.1, read on the forward strand.
AGTTTTTAGGAAGTCTAGTTGACAATAGCATCGCCCATTACTTCTACTTCACATTGTTATGATAGGAAAATAAAATGTGCAGTTATCAAGCTGTTAAAAAGCCCACAGTAGAACAAGGATTGAAATACGAAGCAACAAACAAAGAAGGAAATGTACCAATGTTTGAACCATTCCAATTCGCTGTGACCTAAACATTGTTATGGTATTAACGAGGTCTAAAGCAGTCATATCCCCAACTAGGACTCTTTGGATTGTATTGTGAATTGTGCAATAAGCTCCGGTTCTCCCAATACCTGCACTGAATAAGAGAAGAAAATGTCTCAGGAATATATGTATAAATTGCTTCCTGAATATTGCTGGAGAATATTTGATAAACAAGGCTACATGAGCTAACCTGCAATGAACAACTATTGGTCCTAGAGTGGGTGATACACTGTAAGTTCTTTTCAATATTTCACGGACAGCAAGGGAGTCCTTGGGAACTCCATGATCGGGCCATTCAGGATATTGAATATGCAAAACAGACAGTGGTGGCTCTTCGGACTGCAACACAGATAAACAGTAAGGAAAACACAAACAGTTGTCCAATCCTTTCCCTTTACTTCTTTACATGTACAGAACTGACATTCTAAAAAAGTAATAATGGGAAAAGGAACAAGTACACCATATATATATTGCACTTTACAATTCACAAGTAGCTTTTCTTTATAACTAGGGCAGTCCTGAGTGGGATTCCAGTCTAATTTTGTGTCTCTTTTCAAGATCTCAGTTAGGATTGAAAAGAAAATTGAAAATTGGCGAGGGATTTCCTGTGGGAAGGAAAGGATGAGGGTAGGAAGGATCATTTGGTTAGATGGGGGAATTGTTTCAACTCCCAAAGAGAAAGGGGGTCTTGCTATTGGGAATATTGTGGCTAGGAACATTGCCTTGCTTGACAAGTGGTTATGGAGATTTTCCAACGAAGGTGAGTCACTATGGCAATCCATTGTTAAGAGCAAATACGGGGTTCATGTTAATGGTAGAGACCCTCAAGTTGCCGTGTCCATGTCTCCGTTTTTTTGAAATCGCCATGTCCCGTGTCTATGTCCGCATCTGTATCTGTGTCCGTACTTCTTAGTATATATATATATGTACATACTTATGTTTGTAAAATGAAGAGGAAAATATAATTTGTATTGTGCAATTGCCAACATCTAATATATCAGGGCATAATCCATGGTGTTATCAGATCTCATATTTGGCAGGTGGTGGCATCTTATGCCTCTCCAGGCAGGAAATTGATCAATGGACAACAGGAAAATGAAGAAGCGATGCTTTCTTCAGCCATAGTTGAAACTGTTTTTGCTCATAGCAAGTGTGCCCATCTCATGTGCAATCAAAACACTTTATCTGCCAGTATAGCTCCAGAGTTACATATATAAAATGTTTTTGGTAACTGCTACTTAAAGTACTAAAGTAAGTAGAACAGTTAGGCATTTTTTTTTGTTTTCATTTTGAAGAAACAAACTGTATTTGGTTATCTACTCCATGGTTAGCCACATTTCTTTTCAAAATTAGGAAGTTAGAGCTCTCATAAATGACATTTTGGATTTGTGCAGCACATCACTTAGAAAATGTTAACTTACGTCTTTGTAATTCACCTCCAAATGGCGCAACACTATTGCAGTGTCGGTTGTTTTTATCCACTTAGTGGCAATACAGATATTACCAAATTCTCTAGGGCCATCCTCTGCCTGAAAATAGTCTCCACATTTCACCATCTGCACAAAAATTTCAATATAAGAAGATTCCAATCAGAATCAAAAGAATATCTTACAGTTCAAAGAGAAAACTAAATAAAATCAAAGAGGAAACTTAAAGAAAATAGCATAAATATATCTCTATATGGTTCCTGTGCACAATTAAATAGTACAGAGTACAAAAAGAATTATAAGCATGAGGACGTATTCAGCACACATTCATTGATGAGTAGATATAGTTTACAAGCATGAAACTAAAGAACCATGTCAAAGGAATTTATTAGAAAGGTTACAAAATTCGATAATACATAAACATAGAGATTTGATTTTGCTAGAGAAGGTTTCATTATTTCCACATTTTCCACGTGTTACTTCCCACTGGACAAGCATTGAACCACTGAAGAAACAACAACATTATTCAGGCAATACATTGCATAAGATCTTTTATTTTTTATAGTAAATTTTTATTGAAATGAATGCCAAATATGGAATGCAAAAGTAAAGCACTTTGCCAGGACAAAACAAGTATATGCATTCGAAACAATACAAATCAAGTCCTATACAAGCAGAGACAAAGAAGATATCTACACCCTGCCTTTATTCAGAAGTTTCTATAAAATCCAAAAATTGATCTAAATAGGGGCTCACCATCTCCGACATATATTAGACATATAATAGATAGGTTCCTCAATCCCTTCAAAAGACCTCTAATTCCTGTCTCCCCAAATAATCCACATAACACATAAGGAAGCCAAAATCCAAGCCTTCTTTTTCCTTTTGCCTACAATAGCCATCTTCCAACAAAGAAGGTCTCCAACACTAAATGGGAAACCCACTCCACAACAAATAAAGCAACTGTATAGCCCACACATCTCTAGCAACACCACAGTGAATAAGAAGATGGTTAATTGATTCTCCTTTTTTTTTCTCTCTCTTTTTTTTTTTTTCTTTCCTTTTCTTTTTTGATGGGAAACAAAGGACGTTTTATTAATTCCTTTCCAAAGGCACCACCATAAAGAAAAAGAAACCTCCCTCCTAGAAGTCCAATACCTCCATGAACTACCATATTTATGTTATTCATAGCATACATACGTTTTTCTTAGTACAACAATAACAAACTAGGAACTGATACCAAAGAATGATATTCCATGACTCTGGAAGTTATCAATATTACCTGAAACTGTATACAGTTGAGTACCTTGAAATTTATCAATATTACCTGGAACTGTATACAGTTGAGTACCTTGAAATTGTCGACCAACTGAGTGAGCATCACTATAACAGGGCAACGATTCTGGATTATCATCTCCCAGAAGTCTTCAAAGGTATGAGGTAATGGACCTTGTGTGGCTATGAACCGAGATATGCTTTCAGATGAAGAAGTCTACAATTGAAAGAGGCATTCTCAAAGGTCAAAAAAAGAATTCACAAAGTTCTCTACTAAGTTAGTCTATACCAGAGTGACATATACACATGATAAAGGTGACCAATAAAAGTTTCTACCTCAATGCAGCTTGCATTGATATAACCCCTTGCTGATGGTCTGTAATCCTTGCATGGATTAAGTACAACCCTGTTTTTGTCAACTGATAACAACAAATTTCAATAAAGTTACGTTACATCTCATGAGCTAAATTATTTAGTTTCCCATATCAAAGAAGCCAACTGGATTACATACAGGGTAAGACATCTCCATAACGGTTTTTGCTACAATTGACACTATCAAGAGCCACAGAGCATCTACTCTTCATCTCTGATGGGCTCATCCTGTTGGCCTGTAATCAAACATAATATGAATTACTAGTTAGTATAGTAATCGCAAAAACATAAAAGTTCACAAGAGAATAGCTGCTGCCCAAAAATAATCCTACAACAAATTTCAAAAATCCTACAACATGCAACTATTGAAAATCAGGTCCTTACTAGCCTTTTACATTTGGAAATTCTAAAAGCCTTCATCTCACTCTTATACCCTAATCCTAGAACCTTTCTACAACTAAAACCCATTACAATTCCTATTGTAGGCAGAAATACTCTGTGTTTGGATCAAGGATTCGAGTAGGGAAAAGTGAAAAAAATAAAATAAAATTCTCTAAAAAAATTCAGCACTTTTGCCTCACTTTTTCCAAAACCCTAACTTCTTTCCAAAAGAATTTAGCACTTTTTACTAACTTTTTCCTTTCACTGTACAAACCCCTACTTGAACAATCCAAACACAACCTAAGTTTCCTAAAACTGTCCTAGATTCTCTAGTCAGGGTGAAGAGCACTCCCTCCACATTTTTCACCATCAGTTTGGTTACGGCATCTCCAATCCTCGACTCAAACCGATATAAAAAATTTGGATAAAAATCACTCAAAACACCCTCCACTCCTTGTCCCAAACTCATACCAAATTGAGTTTAACTCAATTTTTTACCCAAATCAAGGGAGACTCGAATGTTTACTCAAAATTTTCAAAAGTCCATTGAAGTGGTTCATATCAAACAAAACTTCAACTCAAATTTGATTAAAATTTCGAGTAAGAGCTGGAGATGGCCTTGCAGCCTAGTTCTAGGTTCCAATAATTCATTTCTCAGCAAGTACTACTGGAAGCTCAACAATGTTCAACTCCCTAGCATTTTTCAACTTTCAAACACATCACTCTTTTTCAAAACAAAAAAAAAAGAAACGAAACTTCAATCAGATGGAGAAAAACGTATATATATATATATGTATTCCGTTATTAACCTAATTCTTGCACACGCACATACATATTAAATATACATCAACATGAGCAAATTACACAAGTATATGAAAATTATAGTGGAGTTGGTGGAGACCTGTAAGATGAAGAACTCGTTGCGGATCTGTTGAGGCATCTGGAGCTTTTCCTGGAAAGCTTTGAGAGCGTCGGTGCAATGGCGGAGTTGATTGGAGGAGATGATGAGTGGCGGCGGAGAATCGGGAGAGAAAGTGGAGGGTTTAGGGTTAGGAGAAGGGGAAAGAGTAGGAGAGGCACCGGAGAGGGGTTTTCCGGCGGAAGTGGCGGCCATCAGCGATCTCTTGTGGCTGCGAACCCGCCTGGAAATGGTGTTCCCCGTGGCTTCTAATTCGACGTCGTTTTAAAGCGCGCAATCTCTCTCTCTCTCTCTCTCTCTATCAGCAATGAATCATTCGACTCTGTCCCACTGACGAAATCTTTTACATTGGCGGACAACTCAAAATGGGCCGGGTTTTGTTATCATTTTTCGAAAATAAGTTAAAAAGTGAAATTTTGGCCTTGTTTGGCATAATCTATATAATCTATCTTTTTATCTTTTTATCTTTTTTTCATCACATCACCTCTCTATTTTTCTGCATATCTTTTCGTAAAAAGACAAAAAGTGCACTTTTTTAGGACACCCCAAACCAACCCTTTATACGTATAAGGTCTCGTTTAAAAATTAAATATTTTAATTAAAAGTTATTATAAATTGTCATATTATTTTTTTTTACATATCTTTTTCTAAAAAATTAAAAAATTATTAAAATGATATGTTCCCAAATGAGACCTAAGAGCATATTTAATCCTTCATCAACATTTTCATTAAAATAGAGTAAAAATTTGATATATATGATACACTTTAATGGTTTCATTAAATTTAGGTTGTTATCTGATCTAGAAACATATTTTATCAATTTTATTTCAAACTCAGTTGTTCAGGAAGATGTTCGGGCCTCTCCATTTATTTGATATTACTTTAATGAAAAACATTAGAGTTCCTTTTTAAGACTTTTTTGTCAAATTTAAATTTGATAATAGATTTGAGTAAATATTGGAGATGACCTAATAAGTCTGGAAAGATTATAGTACACACCCTTTTGTATCATATACACTTTATAACTAAAATTTATATATATATATAAAACTCCATACTTTCTAAATCATAATTAAAAATAAAAAAAATAAAAAAGTCATAATCAAACACAACATGGGGTATAACCAAGTATCTCAAAATAATGTTATAACTAAATAAGAAAATTGGTCATAACTAAAGAAGAAAATGACGTAACTAAAGATGCATATGGTAATGAATGTATATTGTAAAATTCTCCTAATAGGTTAGATGAGCATTGTTATTTAAGACCAAAATTTGGACTTGTCTTTCAAATTCAATGATATGATAATCAATTAAATATTAAAGGTATCACTATCTCATATTTTTTCTAATTATTAACTAATCATATTACTTATACATTCTTAAATTTATAAAATAAATTTTAAAAGTGGGTTTATATATTATTTTTCTAAATTAGATTACTACCAAGGAAAATACTGACAACAATTAGTGTTAAAAGAAAATTTAAAAACGTATTCAAATATGTAGAAGTATTTTAAACACATGAAAAATATATTAGAAATAAGAATATTTATTCACTTTATGTTTTTTATTAGCAATCCTTTAATTGTTATTAGTACTGTTTGGCCATGTTTGTTTATCGGTGTGGGAGGGGAGATTAGAGTGCTATGACTACAGATCTCACTCACAGCTTGTTTGGTGATGATTTAGGAAGGGAAAGTAATGGTCCAAGAGATTTAATAATCTCACTCGGTAAGGTGATTAGCTTGACTGAATTTTAGGTGGGATTGAGAAAATAGTGAGGGAATTGAGTTTATTTTATATAAAAAAAATTATTTTTTTAGCAAGTGCACCGGTTTGTTTTAATATTTGTTTTAATTTTTTTTTAATATATAAATTATTTTTTATTTATTTTATATAAAAATAATTAACAATCCCATAATTAATCATCTCACACATTATCATCATAACAAATACACTTTTACTTAATCCTCTCACTAACAATTCTCACATTAATAATCTTTTCACTAACCATTCTCTCACTAATAATCCCATCTAACCTATTTCACCAAACAAACGTGGCCTTAGTCCTTATTTGGTAAACATTTTAGGGCTAAAAAATCACAAAAAGATAAAATAGACTATATAAGTCAATAAACAAAATATCACATTCAAACTATAATCATTACACTTTTTCTCACACAAAAATCAAAAAAGCCACAAAACAAAAAGCAAATGAGGCTAAAAAAGCCCCAAAACAAAAAAATTGACTACCGTAGCTAATGCCAAACGAAGTGTATGGAGGGGCTCCATACACTTCAAGTCCTTGTCCAAAATTATTATATATTGGAAGAGTATCACGTAACATGGTTAAATAGTACTTTTCACGTGTCTCTATTATTTCATTGTTTTCTTTATTTTTAATAAAGAGTTGTTTTGAAAAGTAAGTTAAAAATTGACTTTTTATTTATTTTTATTTTATTTAAAAAAACGTATAAAAAAATAAAGGAATAATATGACTCAAAAAAATTTAAAAATTAAAAGAGCCAAAAAAATTAAAAGTTGCCAAAATGGGCTTGCAGCGGGCACACAACAAGCATCTTGATCGAATTGTATGTTCATGGAGATGAATCCGGATCCTCGGTCGCACTCCCTTGCTGCCCTCTCCGTTGCCCTCCAAAACGACGTCGTTTTGGAGGTTTTTTTTTTTTTTTTTTCTTCTTCTTTTTCTTTCTTATTTTGCTTTCCCCTTCTCATTTTTGAACCCTCGCCTCTAAGACAGAGAGGCAGATCTGAAAAAGGGTTGGTTAATCAACCTGGAGACCTCACTGGGTTGGTTAATCAACTTGGTGACCTCACTGATAACTCTCTCTCTCTCTCTCTCTCTCTCTCTCTCCTTCTCCTCATTTCAAATTGCAAATTGAATCGGAGAGAGGCATGGAGGAGGAAGAGGAGCAACAATCATCGACCCAAACCACCCTTTTCCTCGACCTTCCACGGTGGCGCCACCGCCTCACCACTCTCCCATGCGCCACCAACCTCCACCATTCTTATCTTCACCTCCCTTTACAACATCTCCACCGGCCTCTTCTTCAGCACCCCCATACCCGTCCAACCCATGAAATCCATCGCCGCTGTCACCATCTCCGAATCCCCTGACCTCAATATCCCCCAAATCATCGCCGCCGAAATCTCCACCGCCTCCGTGCTCCTCCTCCTCGGCCCTACCAGCCTCATGTCCTTCTACCGCTTCATTCGTCCTTTACCTCCACCAACAATACCCAATAAACCCATATCAACACAACTTTGCAAACTTTATTACAAGAGAGAGAGAGAGAGAGAGAGCAACATACCAGTGTTAATGTATCAGCAATGGCCAGTGTTGAGTATTGATGATAAGGAAGAAAGAAAGAAAGAGAAAGAGAAAGAGAAAGAGAAAGAGAAAAAAAAAAAAAAAAAACCCTCCAAAACGACGTCGTTTTGGAGGGCGACAGGGACGCGCGGCAGGAAAGTGCCGCCGAGGATCCGGATTCCATGGAGATATATTGATACTAGCAATTGAAGATTGAAAAAATAAAAATAAAAATTGAGTTTTCGTTTGACAATTTTTAATTATAATTGAAAAATTAGAAAATCACTATATATTATCACGTAACACAGTTAAATGGTACTTTTCACATGTCTCTATTATTTCATCGGATTTCTTTATTTTTAATAAAAAGTTATTTTGAAAAGTAAGTTAAAATTTGATTTTTTTTTATTTTCATTTTATTTGAAAAAATATTTTAAAAATAAATAAATAATATAACTCAAAAAAATTAAAAAACCAATATAAAGTAAAAAAACTTAAAAGTTGCCAAAATGGACACGACAAGCATCTTGACTGAATTGTATGTTCTTGGAGATATATGGATACTATCAATTGATTGAAGATTGAAAAACATAATAATTAGCACACGACAAGCATCTTGATTGAATTCTATGTTCTTGGAGATATATTAATACTAACAATTGATTGAAGATTGAAAAACATAAAAATTGGCACGACAAGCATTTTGACCGAATTGTATGTTCTTAGAGATATATTAAGGTCTCGTATGGCAATTTTATTTTTAGTTTAAAAGTTAAAAAGTCATTAAAAAAATTAAAAAATCAACAATTTATATCAAAAAGTCAAAATTTTAATTTTCTCTCTACTTTTTGCATATTTTTTTTATTTATAAAAAACTAAAAAATTATCTTAAACATACTAGTTTTTTTTATATCATATTTTAATTAAAAAGTCAAAAAATTACTAAAAAAATATGTTCTCAAATGAGGCTTAAAATTGAGATTTTGTTTGATAGCTTTTAATTTTTAAAAAGTTAAAAAATTATTATATATTAACACATCATTATTTTTATTTTTTTACATAATTTTTTATAAAAATTTAAAAAATTATTAAAATAACTTGTCGACAACTATTATTGCAACAGCTACTTTCAAAGGAAAATTGCAACTCGTACCATCTCAACCCTATTACTAATTAATTATGACTGCAAGTACATCATAAACTAGTTAAGACATTCAACGACAATTGTCTTTAGAGAAGTCAACAAGTACGCTGACATCCTTGCCAATGAAGGGTACCATGTGGAGGATGACCTCCAAATTTTCACTTATGTTCCTACCCGTGGGTTGTTTTGAAAAGATAATTAAAGTCTTGTTTGGCATCTACTATATAATTTATCTTTTTATCTTTTTATTTTTTTTCCATCACATCACCTCTCTACTTTTCTGCACATCTTTTCGTAAAAAGACAAAAAGTACACTTTTTTAAGACACCCCAAACCAACCCTAAAAATTAATTTTTTAATTTTATATATAAAAAATATGAGAGATAATATAATTTAAAATAATTTAAAAATTGAAAAGTGACTTTTAACCTAAGGCTGAAAATAGACTAAAACAGTGGCCGTATTCATGACTAACTCTAAGGCTGAAAACAGGTTATTTTAATAATTTTTTTATTTTTTAATTAAAATATGAAGAAAAAATTAGTATATTTAGAATGATTTTTTTTTTTTTACAAAAAAAAATTGTAAAAAATAAAGATAAAATAAAATCTTTGATTTTTTTGTATAAGTTATTGACATTTAATTTTTTTAATAACTTTTTGATTATTAGACTAAAACAGTGAATTGTCAAACGAGATCTAAGTATGTCTTAAGCCCTCATTTGTTTGGCATGGTTTTGAGCAATAAAAAGTTAAAATAGTTATAAAAAAAATAAAATAGACTAAAAAATCTATAAAATAAAATAACACATCTAAACTATAATTATTTCATTTTTTCTCTCACAAAAGTAAAAAAAAAAATCAAAAAATTCAATCCAAACAAAACTTTTTAGCCTCGGATTAAAATAGTCAAAAAATAAAAAAAATTTAAAAAGCCAACCTATATCCCAAACGAAGCTTAAATATTCCCAAACCCATATATGCCACACTTTAAGGTTTGTTTTGGAAAGTAAGTTAACAGTTAATTTTTTATTTTTTTAAAAAAATGTATAAAAAAAAGTAAAAAAGTAATATAACTTTTAAAAAATCACAAAAATTAGGATTTAACCAACTTGTCAAATTAGACTTAATTATTAATGAAGTTTCCTTTTAAAACGAGACCCCACCCCACCCCACCCCACCAAAATATAAAAGCAATCAATTTGTTTGGTTTTGATTTCCAAAAAAACACTTTTCAAAAAAATTTACTGTTTTATTTTTCATATTTTTTTTGTTTTCAATGAATTTTTTTAATATTTTAAGTAATTTTTTTTTAAAATTTTTAAGCACGCCTAACATAAATACACTTAAAAAGTAGAATATTTGTGAAAAATATTAGGTAAAGCACCAATAAATCCTACGTTTAAGTCTTATGAACTATTTAGTCCTATCTTTTTACTTGTAGACTAATAAGTCCCATATCAATGTTAAAGACATTTATATGCATCGGTGGCTTGTTTATTTGCACATAAGTTAAGGGTATGAAGGGATTTTTGGTGATGTGAAATTTACGTATTTGTCCAAAAAGCACACTATAGAGGTTTTTGAATTTCCCCCTCTTCCGATCAATTAGGAAGAGATTAATTTGGCAAATTGTGGATTTCCAATGTTACTATGTTGAGTAATCTTCAATGTTTCGAATTTCAATGTTGTTTTGGTAATGTTCGAATATCACTCGTAGTTGGCCCAACTAAGGGTAGGTTTCAATCACAAGCCCTAGAAATGAGAAAACCATCGTAGATGCTTGTAACATTGAGAACACTCAAGCATTTGACTGTGTGACATTAGCGGTGTCACTCCGACAGATTCGATCTCACATCCACAATCATAGGAGTCGATTGTTTTGGTGAACGCTGGTGTCAAGTATGTGGCTTTCGACATTTCGTTTCCCTGTTCTTGTAGTCCAGCGTCGTGTTGCTACTAGAGTGTTGGTAATGTTGGAGTATGTATGTGTATGTAATGGGTGTGTAGGGGTTTTTATGTGGTTGATGACGTTATGTGATATTACTGGTTATGTGGGTTTGTAACTATGTCATGTAATAATGGGTCAACTAATGTAATGGGCCATCTATGCTTGTCTTTGTATTGTTACGTGTTTGTTTGTTGCATAGATTGTCATCAGTGCAATGGTGGAATCATGCCAACATTGGGTGCCTTGTTTTGTTGCAACGCTGCAAGGACTCCCCTATTTTTTTCCCAATTGTATACATGGTAGTCAGGTTGTGGAGATAGTTATATGTCAATGTTAGTGGTGTGGAATTTTATGATGGTTGTATATGTTTTTGATGCTTCAGTGAAGCCCATGGAAATGTGATTTTTTTGATTGGGTTTTGATGTATTTGTTGTAAATGGTTTCGTCGCCTTCAACTGCACCTGAAGCAGCAATTTGAAAAAAAAAAAAAAAAAAAAAAAAAAAAAAAAAACCTGAATCCAAAGCCCCTACATCAACAACCCATGTTTCCACATCATAAAACTGCATGGAACGACAACAACATCAACTCCAAAAAATTACACTACGCAATCCCAACATCAGTCACAAAAAAAAAAATAAATAAATAAAATAACAACCAACCACAATATCACGATTCCACATTAGCTCCTCCACATCAAATGGCTAGACATCACTAACCTCACAAATCACTCCACGCAATCTTCACAAAAATTTGAAAAATTAACACCATACCATAACCAACCCACCCAAATATTAAGAAAAAAATCACAACCAAAATCACACTTAAGGACAAACAAGTAAACTTCAGAATATACCATAAATAAAAGGACTAATTGGTTTGAAAGAAAACTTTTAGGACTAAATGGAGCAACATTTTCTCAAATGGGATTTTTGGGTAATTTTTCCAAAAATATTTAAAAAATTCACTAAACACCAAAAATAAAAATAAAAAAATATTAAATTCAGTACATTTTTTTTGGGAATTTTTTTTAAGATCCCTAATAATAGTAATTTAGAGGATAGAGGATACCAAAAAAAAGAGATGATGCATGAAGTCCCTCAAGTATAACGCGCGCATTTTTAATTCTTTCTTGGACCAAAATACCCTTCACAAATCAATTGAGAACACTCCACTGGATTCTGACGACTCAATTCCATTCCAAACATCCAAACATCTTCACAAACAAGAGAACAAGAGAATTAGGGTTTCACAATCATCTTTACTATTGACATTAGGGTTTCATTATCTTCTACCAAAATCTTTTCCATTCCTTCCTCACAAATTTCTCTGACCCGTTTTCACTGTCCGTCGTCATCTTAGTTCATCTCCATCTCATTACATCTTCATCTCAAGGCATACCAGTTCATAATTAAGGTTTCATCCTTGCTCTAGCAAGTTTTCTACAATCCAACGAGTTTTTCTCTGGAAACACAGTTAATTGTATATTATATTAGCCTTCCATTAATTAGCGTTTCAATTTCGTAATAAAAAGTTACATGAATTTGAAAAATATTATTTCTCTCAGTTTTGAATTTATTCTTGAAGATGTTTTGTGTGATTTTGTTTGTAAATTTCCCTAACATTTGAATTTCTCTAGTATTTGCTTGATCTATGTTTCTTCTTTGAATTTTCTCTGGCATATTTATTCCCTCATTTGTTTTTGTTTATTCCCCCATTTTCTCTGGCATGGTTAATTTCATTCAAATTTCTCTGCTCGATAAATTTCTCTGCTCTATAAATTTCTTTGGCATTTTCATTTTCTCTAGAATGTGAAATTTTCTCAAGCATTTTCATTTTCTATGCTTGCTAAATTTATATTTCTTTTTTGAATTTTCTTTGGCTATATTTATATCTATATGTAATATTACTCTCTTGTCTGTGTCTAAGTTTCTCTGGCATTTATAATTTTCTTTGACCACATCACTTTTCTTCCTTGCATGTCTCTGTTATGTTTAAATTTCTCTAGTTGTGTGTGGAAATTTCTTTGGCATTTTAATGTTATGGAATTGAAATTTTCTTTGGCATTTTCATTTTCTGTGCTTGCTCGATTTACGTTTCTTTCTTGAATTTTCTCTGGCTATATTTTACATCTATATGTAATTTTTAGCAATTTTTTAAAATTTCTCTGTTACGTTTATGTTGCTTTGTTTATTTTCTTTGGGAATGGAAATTAGCTATGGCAACATGTATTCCATGCGAAAACACTTATTATTCTCTTATTTATTCTAGAATTTATAATTTTCTTTGACCACATTATTTTTCTCCCTTGTTGATTTCTCTAGCATGTTTATGTTACTTTGTTGATTTTCTCTGGGAATGGAAATTTTCTGTAACTAGATGTATTCCACAAGAAAACAATTATTAGTACTCTGACATTTAATTTTCAGTGTATAATTTTCTTTGACATTTATAATTTTCTCTAGCCACCTTAGTTTTCTCCCTTATGTGTAATTTTCTCTGACATGTTCAATTTTCTGTAGAATGTTTAATTTTCTCTGGGATTTAATGTTGACATCTTTATGTTTTCATTGTCTAAAAATGGCGAAAAGCAAAAGCAGTAAAACACCAGAAATACCACGAAAGAAACAGAAACTCTCTGAGTCTTCTTATGATCTTAAATCAAAAAGCAGCAAAACACCACAAACTCCTCGCCAAAAAATACAAGTCCAAGGTGATGAAGCAACAAGCATCAAGATAAATACCCCAACTTCAAAACACTCAAGCTCATAGGGGAAAAACCCTGTTAAACTTCAAAGAAAGAAAGCTCATTACAACATTCAATATTGATCCAACCTCTCATCTGTTGTCTCTTTTTTTCAAACACTTAAATTCAATTCAAACCAACTTGAAGAGCTTTAAAAGACTCCATTCTAATATTTGATCCAAGCTCTAACCACTGGAAGGATGAATCCAAGGAAGTCTAGGAAATTTGATGATAATGTAGTTACAATAATCCAACGTTACAATGAAAAAACGAAAGCATTCATAGTTAGTAAAAAGAACTTGACCTTACAACCAATGACATGATCTTGATTTTTGGTTTGTAAGGTGGTAAAGAAGCCATGTCATTAAGATACTCAAAAAAGCCAAACACTGCATTCATAAGGCGAATATTCCAAAAGGACACAAGGCTCACTAGTCCTGTTCTTAAGAATGCTTTGGTCAAAGCAATGAAAGGCAAGTAACCAACTGACTTCAAAGATGTAACAATCATTGTTACTTTGTACTTGTGTCTCACCCTATTTTTTGCAACAAGTGGGAATTCAATAGAGTGGGTTTTTATCAAGTACGTGGAACCTCTTGAATCAATGAAGCAATATAATTGGCCAGAAGCAATCACAGTAACATTAATCGATTCTATCACAGCATTGCACAAATCTCTAGAAAAAGTTACGGGGTATGTCATTGCATTACTGGTAAATAGAATTTCCATTCAAATTTACAGTTATGATACTTACAAATTTGTGTGTTTAGAAAAATTTAATTACTTCAATTTCCATCATAGTATTGGCTATGTGAACATGCGAATATCATTAACTGGGAAGACAGTAACACAACTGAATTCTCAAGATCTACCAAGTGGAACTTGCAAAGCTTGACCAAACAGCTGCAGAAGACACCAGTCCACTTTCTTGCACCTCAACAGGTTAGATTTCTATCGCCACTGAAATCTCAGTGAAATTCTAAAATTTCTCTGACCACTAGTTTGTTTCCCTCCTTGTGCCTTGCTTGATCTGATCAATTTTCTCTGCGATGCAATATCTTTTATGAAATAACTTATATGCCTTGACTAATTGAGATCAATTTTCTCTGAAATTTCAATTTATGTTGCTTCTTTGATTACCACTGGTTTATTTTTGCCCTTGTAATGAATTCTCTCTGGAATCCAAATTTCTCTGACCACAATTATAGTAACATTAACTTATATGCCTTGATTGATTTTCTCTTATATCCAAATTATTTTGCTTGTTTCATAATTTTCTCACTCATAAAATTATTTCTCCTTGTGTGTAATTTTATCTAGCCCATAATTTATGTGCTTTGACTAATTGAAATCAATTTTCTCTGAAATTTGAATTTATGTTGCTTCTTTGATTAACACTGTTTATTCCTGCCCTTGTAATGAATTTTCTCTAAAATTCAAAATTTTCTGACCACAATTATAGTAACATTAACTTATATGCCCTAATTGATTTTCTATGATATCTAATTATGTTGCTTATTTCATAATTTTCTCTGACTCATGAAATTATGTCTCCTTGTGTGTAATTTTCTCTAGCCCATACAATTGTCTCTGAAGTTTGTTTCCCATTAGATGAATTTTATCTGGCTTATTTGAATTTTTCTCTTAGTGAATTTTAAATACTTTTCTAATAAAAGAGCCTCCTGTTATAGATAGTTAACAAGGAACCAGTTAAAAACACATCAAAGGAGTTTTGTCTTGGTAAAAAGAAGAAGAAAGAATCAAAAAAGGCATTGGCTAAATTCAAGGAGACATTAGAAGAGTCATCTAAAGAAGAAGGAGGGAATGAAGAAGGAGAAAGCAGTACAGAAGAACAAGAAGTAAGAAATGGAGAAGAAGATCAAGCAAACAGTACATAAAAGGAAGCTAGAGAAGAAAATGAAGAAATAGAAGACAAAGAAGAAAATGAATAGAAAGAAGAAGAAGACAATAAAGAAGAAGATGAAGGCATTAAATCGAAAGAAGAAGAAGAAGAAAACAATGAGGAAAGAAATGAAGAAGAACATAATGAGCTGATGGACCAACATCATGATAGCATTTATGGCTCAACAATGCATCAGCCTCAAGAATATGAGAAATCAAAAGATGCTCAAATTGCTAATCTACATCAAAGACTAAAGACACTTTTTAAATCCAAAATAGAAGAAGAAAAAAATTGGAATGAATTACTTCAAGAAAAGGACATTGCAATAAGAACCTTGACATCAAATAACTCGAAACTCCAAGAAAGAGACAGCACAAACCAAATGAAACTAAGGATGTTGGAGATTCAAAAAGAAGATTATAATAAAACAATTCAACAGTTGAGATGTTCAATTTCAAAGCTTGAAACTGAAAATACTAGATTGCATGAAAAATTCAAAAACTATCCATCCAACTAGCAACACAACCTTACCGAAAACCAACACAAGTTCAACCCCAAGGTCAGTAAAAATCTTAAACTACATAACTCAGAGAAATTACTATTTATTACAATTTTCTCTGTCAATGGTAATTTTCTCTGGAAGTTAAATTTCTTTGACCACATTAGTTTGGCCAGTTTGATTTCTGCTGCTTATTTGATTTTCTTTGTCTATTTGATTTCATATGTGTGTAATTTTCTCTAGATTTTGTAACTTCTTTGACCACGTTGATTTTTGGGGCTTGTTTGATTTTCGCTGTGTATAGTTGGAATAGAAGTGGAACAACAACCAATCACCCAACAAGAAAAACTAGCACACAAACAACAACCAAAACAAAAGACAAAATTCTATGTTAATGAAAAATATTGAATCAAATAAATTTACATATTGAAATATGATCTGTTACTTCAGAGAAATTTAACTTTTACTGATATTTTCACTGTCTATAGTGAAAAAAGATCCTACATCAATGATTAAGAATTTAAAAGCAAAAGAAAGGAAAGAAAAGCAAGATCCAGACTTTCAATATCGCAAAGTTGTAAAGATCACTAGAGGTTCAAAGCTAGTTGCAAAGCCAATAGAGCAAACCACCAAAGACAAAGAAGTACTTGATGCCGATGACTATGTCTTGCCTCAACCAACAAGCATCAGAAAATCTTGGATTTTTCTACGAAGTCTACCGGTTGCAAAATTGGTAAAAGAACATGTCAAAGATATCGGAAACCTAATAAAGGAAAAAGAAATTGCCAACAATGTAAGTATTTTATCAAATTTCTCTGCAATGTTTCATTAGCCTTTATAAACCAATGTTACAATTATATATGATATTTTTCAGGTCATAAATGGTTATGGAGAGATCCTATTTTTTTACTAAAGGAGAAAATGACAAAAAGTAACTTCATTTTTTTTCACTTGCATGAACTTGGTATGTCACTACTCTTTTATTTGATTTTCTCTGGAATTTATTTACTACTTCCTCTTGTTAAGATATTTCTTGAAGCCAATTGTGTCACTTGTCTAATTTTCTCTAGCTAATTGTGTGCATATAAAATTTCCCTGAGTGTATATTTCTAAAATTTTTGTCATTTCAACTTTCTCATAACTATTTTTTGATTTTCTCTAATTGCAGAACTTCATCAAGATGACAGAAAATCAAACTTTCCTAGTCTCATTATTGGACAGGCATCTTGAAATCGCATGGAGGAACTACAGGTTCCTCTATTACCCAATAAATACAGGGGGCAATGAGAAATTAACAGATGGAAATCACTGAACCTTGCTTGTCTTGGACAAACAAGATAATTTATGGACGTACTACAACTCATTAAGGCCAATGAGGGATAATGCACAAGACAAATATCTCAAAGATGCAAAACAATTAGTAACGAGTGCAAATTTCTCTGATCCATGATAATATTTATGTGATGATAATTTTCATAGAATCCCATTAATTTGTGTGTAAATTTCTCTGTTATTTAAAAATTATTTTTTTTTTGCAGCAAGATTATGTGAAGAATTTTTTGAAAGCTTGCCTTGAAAAAGAGGCACAATGACAATCCTCTTTCAAATTGATAGACTTATAAAACACAAATTATGACTTTCAATATGTCATTAATGCTCCACAACAAGATAGTGATTCGTAAGTTTCATACAACGTCTATAAATAAGATAATCTAATTTGAATGTTTCTTAACACTAACTATACCTATAATTTGTATACAGTGTGGATTGTGGCCTCTTTGTATACTATATAATGAGACAATATATCAACCATGAACCTATCAACTCGACATTGTCGACACAAGACGTAAGGTTGATGATGGCAGAAATTATAGAGAGATTTGCGACCGAAGTTGGCCGGTCATGGACAAAACTAATTCAAATACCACCAGAAGAAGAACCAAAAGTATGATAGTGGAAGCACACTAGTGAAAGGAAGACAATGCACATAATGTAATTAGAGATAACTCTTCAATTTTTTTTTCTTCATACATTGAAGGAATAATGATGTTTGACATATATGTATATATCTTTTTTTGACTAATGTAAATTTCATAGCTATCGATGGTTAAATATAAATATACATATTTTTATAATGTATGCTAAGTGGTGATTGTCAACACAATCCACATAAAGAAAATTTTTTGAAGAAATTTCTCTGGGATGAAGTTACCAGAATTTCACAGAGAAATTTAACTTGTATCGTGCCAAGAGAGTGCCTATATGATCATGAAATTTGTAATGCACTGTGTTGGTAAAAAACAATCATCAAATTCAAAAAACACAATGCACACAGTAAATTTCTCTGCTATTTGCAAATTTCTCTAGATGAATTTGACCTAACAAAACATAATGCACATAGTAAATTTCTTTACTATTAGCAAATTTCTCTACATGAATATGACTGGTATTATAAACACACTGCATATAGTATGTTTCAACAAACACAATGTACATAGTAAATTTCTCTGCTATTGGCAAATTTCTTTGCATGAGTATGACTCGTATTATAAACACACTGTAGCTTGGCTTTTTCGCACCCCATTTCGGAAGTTTGAAAGAAGCCCTACAGTTCAGACTCCTGCGGTTCAGAATCTAATCTCACAAGTGCAATGTGAAATTGAAAAACGCCAAACAGTCCAAATCCGGCAAATTGTTTGAAAAATTGATTTTGAATCAAATTGCCAAAATTGGACTGTTTTGCCAGATACAGAGTCACTACCTAAATATTTCATTTTGGAGAAATTTAGGAAACTCATGACTCGTGCCAAAGGCCACGTGTCCGTCATCACAAAGATTGTCTCGGCTTAGGAACTTAGATACGAGAGGGAAATGTCATGAATTGAGCACCCCCGCTCGCCTGATTAAAGATCGACCTCTATTAATCATGATATGACTTTTATCAACATTATATACTCTTATTTCGGTTTATTAGGCTAACATTACTATGTAATGCGCACAAACAAGTATAGACTAGTTTGCTCAAATTGGAATAATTCAATTTCATGTTTGTTTTTTGAAAAGGGTTTGAATTTGCCATCTCAAGTGGGGTTAAAGTTTGCGAATTTGTCACTTAACAAAGTGGGCTTAAACGTACATTCATTGAATTATTCCAATTCAAGCAACAAGCCTTCATCCATAGGCACTCAAGCAGTTCAATAAGTAAGCATTTAGCCTCATGGCAAGTCTGCTAATTATGGTAATTACTCACACTCATGCAAGTATGCTAAAGCACTAAAAACTCACCTAGTACTTCAAGCCAAAATAAAACAAAAGAGTTAGAAAAATGCATGATTCCTAACTTATGCAATATGACTAATGCAACACATGCGATATGCAACTAAAATAGGCTCGGCTAATAATATGGCATATAAATCAATTTGATAACATGCAGTCTAAGCACGTATTCAAAGAATATATTTAAACGACAATGCAGTTAGAATGATGCGTCGAGCACCAGTGCATGTAATATAGAATGAATGGATGCAAGCATAAGGTATGCTAATTGAAACGTAATGCTCCTAATTTAACCATCAAAAGCGGATAAAATAAAAGGGAGAAATATGTGGGGTTGGAAGACATGCACATTGTTACATTATGCTCTCACGAAGGAGAGTCCGAATGAATTAAGCTAGTTAACTAACTAAACTAAGCTAATTAAGCTAATTATTACAAAACTTAAATAATTAACTATCTAAGCTAAGAATTTAACTAGGCTAAGCTAATTAAATATTACAACACAAGCTAATTAGTTACAGCTAATTAAGCTAATCAAATATTAAAACACAAACTAATTAGCTACAACTAATTGATTACAACAAATAAATGATTAATCGCTAATTAAACTACTAGTCCCGGGAAGCGAGGGAGGCCTATGTATGCTTAGTTTTCACCTGAAGAACATCCACTGTCTGCCCTCGAAAGCCTCTGTTTGCACAACCCTTGCACTGTTTTCCTTTTCCAAATCAACTCTACCATGCTTCACAAGCACACTGCCCAAAATTCACTGGAGGCTGACATGCTAGAAGTGGTGGCCGATCGGCCACTATTGAGGGGTTGCCATCCAACAGTGATAGCCTGCCGGCCAGTAACAGTGGTCGGCCGACCACTGATGACATACCTTTTTTTTTCTACAGCAAACAGCAAACAGGGCAAATAGAGGGCATTCTCACAGGTTGTATGTACTGTGTATCCCTCCTTATCATCAAAACATCTCAAATGAGTGATACACTCGGTCCTTAAAACCATCAATCAAGCAATTTCATTGCTTGATGGCTAAGGAACCAAAATGTACAAGTTAATAAATACACAAATAAGACCAAAAAGACCATCACCCTATCATGCATGATCAAGGGCAATGGAGACCTAGAAAACTTGGCACATTTCATCACTTTGAGTATGAAATGTCCCAATTTTCCTTGTGTTCAATTAACGTCCGATTGAACACACTAAAACACAACCAATTTCTTATCTTACACAATTTTAGTTTCAACTTGTTTACCCATCTTAACTTACCAACCCATTCTTTAACCAATTAAGTCCATTGGTGAGAAGTCTTCTAAAGGGAAGGAAGTGTCAAACAAGGGGTAGTTTAAGGCAAGAGAGAGATGTCATGCCGTTGGTAATGAACCCCCAAAAGAGGATTAAACCATTAAGCAATGAATCTCAATCTCAAGCTTAAACTATCCTAAGGTTGAAACAAATCTCAAACCAAATAAAAAAAAGTCAAGAAATGAGGAATGTTGCAGAGATTATTAGTGATAAAATTAAGTATGAAAAGCATTAAAAACATGCTATCAACTCAAACAAGTGGTGCCTAAAGGCCTAAAGCACTAAGCTTGTGAGGACTATTACACTACAACTATGCAATACAAGACTCAAATGCACTAACTTACCCAAAACAGAGTTAAAACAGTCCAAAATGGAGCCTAAAGTATGTTGGAATCAAGCTACAAACGGCTAGAAAAATAAGCTAACATATAGAGCTAACTAGGCTATCAAACAAGACACAAGAAGGGGAGGCTAATCGCTTCAATTTTGGACTTTAAAACATGATTTTTCCTACTAACAATACTCTGAAATTCAGTGCTCAAAAGCCCAAAAAGAGATGGTTTGAAAGTGGGAACAAAGGTAGAAAAGCCTTACAAGCAAGAAATAAAGAAGGGTGAGATACCCCTCTAACCTTAAATGACTTAAAACACCAATTTCAGCCCACAAAAACAAAGTTTTTTATTGCCCAAAAATAGTCCAAAAAAGTAGGAATAGATAGAAAAACAAGTATGCAAAACAAGTTTAAAAGACAAGTATTATACCTCTTGTAGCAAAGATCAATTCTAGGCACTAATGCAAGCCAAAACTACCTTCAAAAGCTCCAAGAAGGCTTCAAGGAACCTCAGCTCAAAGATGATCAGCTTTGGTTAAGGAGGTGTAGGCAAAAGTGTAGTGTATCTAAGCTATTGTGCACAAATTTGCAAGAGAAATGTAGAGAAAGAGAGAGAGATTTTTGTTCTAAAATTTCTAACCCTCTAAAATAAGGGAGGAGACCCCATATATATTGAAAAACATGCATTTGGCTGAGAGAAATCCCTCCATACACGTGTATGGAGATGAAGCCCATTATGCCAACAGTTGGAATAGCTGTCAACAAAATATTTGCAAAAAGGGCACTGGTGGCTGGCAGGCCACTTAGATGGCCAGCAATCTCATTTGGTGGCCGGTAGCCACCAGGGGTTGCAGGTTTGAAGGTTTTGGTCCAAAACAGGGCATAGAATGGATGGGGTTTGAAGGCTCGAAGATAGGGCATTCCACTAAGGACTTCGGGCACTAAAACGAGCACAAATAGTCATAATCATTGAGTGCACAAGTGATGATGTCCAAGTTTTGAGGACGGTAAAAAATGAGATGTCTACACACACTGCCTATAGTATGTTTCAACAAACACAATGTACATACTAAATTTCTTTGCTATTGGCAAATTTTCTCTGGATGAATTTCACTAGTATTATAAACACATTGCCTATAGTATGTTTCAACAAACACAATACATACAATAAATTTCTTTACTATTTGCAAATTTCTCTGGATGAATTTAACCTTACAAAACATAATAGTGGAAAATTTTTTTGGATGAATATGACTGGTATTATAAACACACTGCCTATAGTATGTTTCAACAAATATAATGCACACAATAAATTTGTCTGCTATTTGCAAATTTCTCTGGATGAATTTGACCTCGCAAAACACAATGCACAGAGTAATTTTCTCTGCTAGTGGCAAATTTCTATGGATGAATATGACTGGTATTATAAACATACTACCTATAGTATGTTTCAACAAATACAATGCGCATAGTAAATTTTTCTGCTATTGGCAAATTTCTCTGGATGAATTTGACTGGTATTATAAAGGCACTCCCAAAGTATGTTTCTAAAAACGCAATACAAAAAGTAATTTTCTCTGCTATTAGAAAATTTCTCTGGATAAATTTGATTGGTATTATATACACACTGTCTAAAAAGTACATTTTAAAAAATAAAATATATAATAATTTTCCCTGTTATTAGCAAATTTCTCTGGATTAATTTGACTGGTATTATAAACACACTGCCCAAAGTATGTTTCAAAAACACAAGTGCATTGATCTAGAAATTATAGAAAAAAATTCAAAGAAAATACTAAACACAGCGCACAACACACACGTTATTTTTGTAATAAGATCCTCTAACATCCTCAAATGTATTATTCAATCAATAAAATGTATTATTCTCAACTATTTAATAAAGGTTCCTTCCATGTCCTCTTATTATGGCGACCAACATTCTTACATTGACTACACTTTATCACCCTTTTAAACTCTCCAGTAGAAGCAATTTTGTTCTTCTTTGGCCTCCTAGCTAGTCTCTTACTAAATAGAGGTAAAATCATAGCATCATCAATGCTACACACAGGTTTTTCAATAGTTGAAACTGGGCCAATCAAAAATGAGTATGCTTAACGATACATATCAGCATGAAAAAATGGTTTAACAAATGAATTCAAATTCTTTCCACTCCTAAAAATTGCAGCAATAACATGTTGACATGGATACTCATTTATTTCTCATTTTTGACATGAACAAGTTCTCAACCCAAGATCAACCATAACCGAAGGAAAACAATGCACTTCAAACACATTATTAGATGATAAACTCACATTCCATGTCCTCCCATCCATGAAAGCCTTCTCTAACACACTATCCATACGAGGATATAGAACTTTATTCCATTTACTAGAAAATAGCCTCCTATCAGACCTCATATTCATGATTTGCAATCGTATCATGTCCACCAAATTCGTTATTGGCAAGTGTTGAGCTTCTTGTATCCATGAATTGAATGACTCAGCAACATTTGAATACATTTCACCATAACGTTTCCCTTCAAAATATGCATCACTTCAATTTTCATATGGTAAACTTCTCAAGAAAGCACTCACAATGTCTCCTCCCTCACTTTTTAATTCATTTAACTTGAAATGGAATGATGCCTTTGTTGGTGCATATGCACATTCTGAAAACTTGGACACAATCGTCTCCTTAACCAAATTTGTGTTTCCACATGATAACCTATCCCTCAAATTTATCTTTAGATGTTCAAGACAAAATCCATGATAGCAATTAGGGAAAAACCTGGCAATTCCTTCTACAATACCACAATGTCGATCTGATATGAAATTTATCACCCTCTTCGATCCCAATACTTCACATAAATGTTCAATGACTCAACACCAATTGTCTTTATTCTCAACATCAACAACGGCAAAAGTTGTAGGAAAAAAACCTACAAAACAAATAAGAAGAAGCATATTAGATATACACATACGGAGAAAATTAGAACAATAAACAACCAGAGAAATTTGACACTGCCAACATCCGAAGAAACTTTACATAGTGGCCAAATCCAGAGAAAATTCACACAATGGCAACCTCCAGAGAAAATTCACTTAGTGACCAATTCCAGAGAAAATTCACACAATGGCAACCTCCAAAGAAAATTCACTTAGTAACCAATTCCAGAGAAAATTCACATAATGGCAACCTCCAGAGAAAATTCACGTAGTGACCAACTTCAGAAAAAATTCATACACTGGCAACATCCAGAGAAAATTCACTTAGTGACCAACTCCAGAGAAAATTCACACATTGGCAACATCCAGAGAAAATTCACTCAGTGACCAACTATGGAGAAAATTCATACAATAACAATATCCAGAGAAAATTCACTTAGTGACCAACTACAGATAAAATTCACACAATGACAACATCCAAAGAAAATTCACACATTGACCAAAATCCAAAGAAAATTCACACAGTGGCCAAAACCAGAGAAAATTCACATAGTGGCCAAAACCAGAAAAAATTCAAAGTGTTAGAGAAAAATCACAAAAAATAACCACAAAAATAGAAAATTCACTCAATTCCCACATGTATAGAAAATTCACATACTTAGATAAAATTAGATATATTTACAATTACCTTTATTCCCATCTTTTCCCGTCGTAGCAAGTATAACTCCTTTGTATCGTCCTTTAAAAAATGTTCTATCAAGAAACAGCAATGACCGACAATATTTGAAACCAGCAATGCATGCATGAAAAGCCACAAACACTCTTTTGAAACGATTGTTATCTTCAAAATCTAACTCAAAACAACTACCTGGATTGTTCTTTAATGCCTTATCAAAATATCACCGTAATTGATCGACTAACAAACAAGAATCCCTATATGTACCACATTTTGCTTTTTCAACTCCCAACCAACCACAGTTATAACTGATTGAGACCCCATACCTGTCTTTCATTTCTTTGACAACATCCACTGAACGAGTTAAAGGTTTTGCACTTACCTCTTCAAGTATCAGCCCAGAAACTAAGCTGGAAGTCGTCCTAGCATGTTTACTAGTACGAACCGCCACACCACACGTATATTCATTGTTCAAAGTTCTTATGTAAAACAACCCATTTGTTTTTTCAACTGAAGCATGTACATGCCACATATATCTCCTTGATTCCTTATATGCACATTTTGTCGTAACCCTCAGCTTATCATTTTTAACATTAGGGGTGGGTGCGGGTCGGTTGCGACCACGGAACATTCAATCCGTCATCCATCCGCCAGATTGGCAGATTGGAGAAAATCAATCCGTATCCGTCCGCCAATCCGACAGATGTGGATTGAGCGGATTGGCGGTTTGGCGGATTGATGCAAATCGGTTTGACAGTTTTAAATTTTATAAATTTTCAACATAATTCAACTTGTGCACTTCCTAAAAAAAAAAGAAAAAAAAAAGAAAGTATTACAGTCAATGACTTAAAAAAGTATTACAATCATTGTATGCCTTATCCAAAGAAAGAAAGTTTGAAACTTTAGAATATCATAATCACTGCATACCTTATCCACATATTACAATCACAGCATGATTCATCCACATAAAGTATTACAATTTGTAGTTCTTAAAATATAATAACAATTCAAATCACCAAAACCATGAACAGGGCAGTAGTAGAGATTGTATGTCTCTGTATTGTTACATCTATATATGTTTTTGAAAATAAAAACCAACCAACATATATCATATTTTCTATTTATTATTTTTAGAGTTATATTTAAAAATCAAAAAATATAGATAAATAATACATTTATTGTTTTCATTCAAAAAATATATTCAAGTTGAAAATTTTTTTTCAACAGAATATTTAAACTCTTTTTCAATTGAAAACACAAACAAAATATTTAAACAAATTGAAAACACAAAATCTTATAAATTACTAGGGATGCTCGCAGTTGGGATGCTCGCAGTTTGGCGGCTCGGTTGCGGCCAAAGGAATCTCAAATCCGTCATCCATCCGCCAAATTGACGGATTGGAGAAAATCAATCCGCAACCATCCGCTCGTCATCACGCATCCATCTAAAATGCGGCGAATCGGTTCGGTTCGGTTGATTTTGGCAGATCGGTATATCCGCTGCTCACCCCTATTTAACATACATAAACTGAAAACCAACTTCAATAGCATACTTGTATAAAACAATATTGTAACAACCCCGACCCATGATTAACGTTAATTCATGCTTAATTACGCCTAATAAGAAATTAAAGTGAAATTTTGCATCATACATTGTCTTATTTGTGTTTATATCTGTTTAACATAGAAAGATCTATTTATATTTCCGTTTCGATTTGTGAATTGAAGGCCTTATTGGCATCCGATTCAGAAATTGGCTTGATTTATGTGTTAATAAGAATTTTTAGAATTTTATAGTAGATTTAATTAAAATTCGATTCGGAACGAAATAATTAAAATAATTAATGCTCAATTAAGCTCAAATTAATGAATTTATTAATCAAGCCTATGTAAGGCCACCTCATTACCTCCTATACACTTTTATACTTCCACTTCCTCTTGCTTGACCATCAAAAACGTGTGAGAGTGGGAGAGAAGGAAATTAAGCTCAATTGTAGAGTGATTGTTAGAATTTTGAGGAGATTGAAGTGAATTCAAAGGAATTAAACTCCAACTTGAAGAATTTGAGCCTTAGGTAAGACTTCAACTCACATTTTGTAACCTTAGGCTCAATTACATGTGAAATCAACAAGAAATGAAGTTGTTATGCATTATTCAAAGAGAATTGAGATTAGATGATAGAATTGAACATGACTCATGCATGCATATGCATATCATGAGGTTTTGAAGTTGTTTTTACAAGAATTCCCACATGTATGTTCATATCTTGGTTTTGTTAAAAGAATTCAACTTGTTTTTTTGAGCTTAATGACTCACTTGATCATGTTTTGGGGAGTTAAAATTCATGACATTACATACAAGTTATGTTATTTAAGTTTCAAGCTTTGTTTAGTACAACTGGCTTAGCTTTTGGGCTTACTTGTGCAAAATAGTTTGTAATTCATCATGTACTATGAGTTTCTTAATGTTTACTAAGTTTTGGTTCAAAAGAATGTGTTTTGAAGGTTTGGAAATTGAATTTTGAGCTTGGAAGCGAATATGAAAATTCTAGAATTTTGCTCATACGCTCGGGCGACCACTCTGTGTGTTACACCTCCGCTTGAGCGACCAAAGGTTGGCTCAAGCGTGAAATGCACGCTCCTAGAAGTTTGAGTGTTTTGCAGATCGCTCGAGCGACAAGAGTTGCGCTCGAGCGAGGACTTGAGTCTCATACTCGAGTGAGCGTCGAGCGAGCATTAAGCGGAAAAACTAAGCAACCAGTACTTTTGCAGACCACTCGAGCAAAGGAATGTGTGCTCGAGTGACCACTATATTTTTGCATGTATGCTCAAGTGAAAAAAGCTACGCTCGAGCGAGACTCTTGTTTTCAGCAATTTTGTTAAGTGTTTTCAAGTACATTTTAGCATCCTTATTGCATCCTAAGCACTCCTAGGCCATGATTAAGACTCAATAAGAGGTGAAGACTTAGAAACACACTAAGAATGAAACAAAAGAAGTTAAATATCAACCGAGTGTGTGTTTCATTATACGTATCTATTATGTTTGGTGTAGGTCACGTG
Organism: Camellia granthamiana; assembly: GCA_036172215.1. Lineage (NCBI taxonomy): Eukaryota > Viridiplantae > Streptophyta > Magnoliopsida > Ericales > Theaceae > Camellia > Camellia granthamiana. The sequence continues at coordinate 49,806,336 of CM069910.1, forward strand.
CTGTGAGGGGTTGATTCATTTGTTTACTGCCAAGGCTATCTGTAAGTAATAACTCTGTAAAGTTATGTTGACTTTAATTATTTTCTGATGATACAAAATGATCAGTTTTCTGAAATGCTATGTTTTGTGTGAATAAATGAATGTCCGATTTTCTTTGAAAAATAATTGTGGTATCCTTAATAGAGGCCCTCGCCCAGGGGACATGATTAAGGCCGAATTGTACATCATTGAGGCCGTTAATTAGAATCTCTTAACTTCACTTGCTGGTCAAACTGTATACTTTATGTGTGTTGAATGTCAATCAGGTTGTACATCGCCGGAGCATAAAATGAGCAAAAAGACAAAATTTGGACAGAGTTGACTTTTTCTGGAAAAGTCAAACCGATGTTTTAAACTTGTTTGGAAGTGAGTAGAAGTATAAAAAGAAAAGGAAAAGGCTTTTCTAGGGTTCTGAAATTGTTTTGACCTAAAGAGAGAGGCTAGGGTTTGGGAAAGAGAGGAAAACAAAAGCTTCAAGAATGTCTCCCATGGTGGTTTCTTCTCCATCTACCTCCTTCCACTCCTCCATGAGTGGCTAGTCTTCTTTTCTAGGGTTTTGATGAAACCCTAGCCATGTAATTAGTTTGTTTTCTTTTTTATTTTTAATTATGTAAAGGTTTGAACATTTGTATGGTGATTTAGAAGTTTCTTTTATATATTTTTTATTATCTCTTCGAATATTTGACTTTCTGTGATTGTTGAATGTTATCCATACATATGTTTTCTATTCCTTCACATTCAAGGTATGAGACGAACCATACTACGAGGAACGAGTCGTATCATTACCTTAGTTTAGAGTGAACGATTCGTATTACTTGAGATGGTTCGTGCTCGTACATTGAATGTGATGATCTTCTTGTCAAATGCTTCGAGCTTGTAGTTGCGAAATATTAATCCGTTCAAACCATAGCATAATTGATTTCAATTGGAAACCCTAATTATGTGGTTAGTGGTGGATTCTTTACCCTAGGATTTTTTCCCAATTCAGTAAACCTAATTTCAATTATTATTGATAATTTAATTCCTTAGTTTAATTTATTCGTTATTAAATTAGGTTATAAACAACCAATCTTTTTATCAAAATTAATTTAGGAATTTGACAATTAAATTAGTTTAATTTTACAATAGTCCCTGTGGATTGATACCTGGACTTGCCATTATTCTGAAAGAATATGGTGTAGTTTAGTATTTAATTTTGGTGTGTTCAACGATCCATCAAATTTTGGCGCCGTTGCCGGCGAGCGAACCCGGGTCACCCGCGTGATAGGCGGGAATACTTACCACTATACTACAACAACAAAGCTTGCCATCTGCCGGTTGAACTTGAGCACCGAGCATTGTGGGCCATAAAGAAGTTTAACTTCGATATGGCTGCAGCTGGGCTCAACCGGAAATTGCAACTCAATGAGTTGGAGGAAATTCGGAATGATGCATATGAGAGTTCGAGAGTTTTTAAAGCTTGGACTAAAGAATTCCATGACAAGCACATTAACAGGAAATCCTTTGAACCCGACCAAAAAGTATGGCTTTTTAATTCAAAATTGAGACTCTTTCCGGGTAAGCTAAGATCAAAATGGGATGGCCCCTTTGTAGTTGTTGAGGCATTCATTCATGACGTCGTTGAGGTGCGAGATCCAAAGACTGGCCACACTTTCAAAGTGAATGGCCAAAGATTGAAACCATATATAGAGGGGATTGGGAATGGGGATATGATTGAGTCCATTGCATTGATGGACCCATTTTACTACGATTGATGGATTAATTTCTTGTTCTCTTTTCTTTCCCTTCTATGCTATTTTGTTTTTCTTTGTTCTCGTCATGCTTTACTTGCGTCTAGGAGACTTTAAATCCTCTAAAGGTGTAATTCCTTTGGTGTTAGTCGTGCCCGAACGGCATCTGACGGTCTGGTATAGCCACCTAACCGTGTTTGTAGTGAGTTCCTAAGAGACCAACTGAGACGGTGGAAACTAGAGTTCGAATGGCAAAGCCTAGAACACAAAGGTTTGGGATTTCCGAGACTAGAGTCTGGTTTAAATACCCAGGGGTGTGGAGATTGCTTCAAAACTACCTCGGCTTGAACTCTGTATGGCAGCCCCATAGGTTGAGGTAGCTTTACGCGCCTCGATTCTAGATACCGAATCAACCTAGTCTATCACCCTGTTGGAGAATAGGGAAAGTTACAAACACAGTTAGGGAGAAAAATAGTACCCGTGGTTTTCGCGTGAAGATTATACCTTTAGTGGGCATTCTGTTATGTTCTTACTAGCCTATCACCCGTGTTATGCACGAGATAATTATAGATATTTATATTTGTTTTAGATTTTTTTTAATATATAAATTATGTTTTTTAAGATTTTTTTTTATCACTAACCATAGTGTATGGGGGAAGCTGAAAAGGGTACTGCAGTAACTATACACGAATTGTATCTATAATTATTTGTAGAAGGGGATTTTAAATGTTGATCAGGGAATTTTGACCAAATCAATAATTGTAGGCATGTGAAAAGATATGTGAATTGAAAAAAGTTAATAAATGCTAATCAGGAGATTTTAACCAAATCAATAAATGTTGAGTTTTTTTTTTTAATAAAAAATTTAAAAAATTCAGATTGGACTATTGAAGCTTCCATAGGCCTTGGGGGTTAAAAACCCCATTTTGTTTAATATATAGTATAGATATAGATAGATAGATAGATATATCTTTTTATTTTTATTTTTATTTTTATTTTTGTGTGGTTTCTATTCAGGTATTTTTTTTTTCAATTTATTTAAGATGGAGTTGTGGGTATCTTTTTTTTTTTTAAATTTAATTTATCTGTGGTTTCCATTTGTTTTTAATTATTATTATTTAGGTAAATTATGATGTGAGTTAGATATGTGATAGACATGTGAGTTTTATTGATTTAAAGTTTATTTAGATAAACTTTAAAGATTTTTTTTTAGTTTTTTAGTTTTTTTTTGTTATGTTATAATATAATATATAAAATATAGGTAGATATCTACAACTTTAATAGAAAATATTATCTAATTTTTTGGTGAAGAGAAAATGAATGCAAGTTTTAATATTTTTTTTGAAAATTTGTGAGAGAGATTAGGAGGGAGAGATTATGAAATATTTTTGTTATTAATTAAATAAATGAGTAAATAGTTTTTTTTAATCTATTTTGTAAATTAAAAATCAATAATTTTGAAAAATTGATTAATTTGTCCCATTAAGTAATTTAAAATTTTGATAGATATACATAAAAAAAAAATACATAATTATATTATTAAATCACAATTCAAATTTAGATGTTATATCTTTTTGAGATCTATAGCTAAATTCTTATCTTTTTTTAAAATTTTTTTTTGTGTGTAACCATAGTGTATGGGAAAAATTGAAAAGGATGTTGTAATAATTATGAGAGAAGTCAAAAGGAATTGTAGGTTGGGAAAAGTCAATAAATGCTAAGGGTTTTTTTTTTTAAATCAAAAAATTAGAAAATTAGGATTAGGAGATTGGAGCTCGTATCTGATTTTTTGAAGAAGAGAAAATGAATGCAAGTTTTAATATTTTTTTTTGAAAATTTGTGAGAGAGATTAGGAGAGAGAGATTATGAAATATTTTTGTTATTAAATAAATAAATCAGTCAATAGTTTTTTTTAATCTATTTTGTAGATTAAAAATTAATAATTTTGAAAAATTGATTAATTTGTCCCATTAAGTGATTTAAAATTTTGATAGATATACATAAAAAAAAATACATAATTATATTATTAAATTATAATTCAAATTTAGATGTTATATCTTTTTGAGATCTATAGATAAATTTTTATCTTTTTTATTTTTTATTTTTGTGTGTAACCATAGTTTATGTGAGAAATTGAAAAGGAAGTTGCAATAATTATGAGAGAAGTCAAAAGGGATTGTGGGTTGGGAAAAGTCAATAAATGCTGAGGTTTTTTTTTTTTTTTTTAAATCAAAAAATTAGAAAATTAGGATTAGGAGATTGGAGCTCCCACAGACCTTGGGGTTAAAAACCCCCTTTTGCTTAATATATAGTATAGATGTGCTTTATTTATTCGGATGTTAATTGAAGGTAGAAATGATTTAGTATATTTGTGTTGTACTAGCCTGAAGGCTATAAACTACGCTGGGTTTTATTACTTGGGGATTCTGAAGTGGCAACTTTATGCCATAACTCTGGTGCCTTTTGTTAGGTGCTAAGAGTTAGTTAAAAAAAAAAAAAAAAAAAAGAAAAAAAAAGCATGCTTTCATGTTTATTTTCTATGTTTAAAAAAAAAAAAAATAGTTGTTACACTTGTTCAATTTAAAAATATAAAAAAAAAAATTTATTATTATACATGTTCATTTGTAAAAAAAAAAAAAAAAAAAAAAAACGCTTGGGTGAAATCGCCGCACGTGCAGCCTGGCCCCGCATATGCGGGAATTTGTGAATCAAAAAGAGTTGCCCCCTGCTTTATAAGCAGGTGCGGGCGGAGGGGCGTTGACCATGTCACATGTGCGGCTTGACTCCCGCACGTGCAGGACGCCGATTTTTCAAAAAAAAAAAAAATTTGCGCGAGGGGTGAATCGCAGCATGTGCGGCCTGGGCCCCGCACATGCGGGAAATTGTGCATTTGAGAGGTTGCACTCTGCTTTAAAAGCAGGTGCGGAGGGCAGGTACGGAGGCAAGCCGCACGTGCGGCTTGGGCCCCGCACGTGCGGGAATTTTCGAAAAAAAAAAAAAAAAAAGTTTTGTTTTCTTCTTCTTTTTAATTATTTTTAATTTCAAAAAAAAAAATTCATTTTTATTTATTTATTTTTATTTTCTACTTTTCATACTAAAAAAAAAAGAAAAAAAAAAAAAGACAAACCTTATCTAACTCTCTCTCTCTCTCTCTCAATCCCTCTCACTCTCAAATTTCCCTCTCTCTCTTTAACTCTCATCTCTCTCTCTCTCTCTCTCTCTTAACCCCCACAAATCCACCAAATTCACCTCCTCCTTCTTCTTCTTCTTTCGTCTTCTTCTTCTTCCATTTTCTTCTTCCTCACCACCATCATCTCACCGCCGGCATCACTTCCCTCACCGTTCGACGAATCTCCGGCGAACCACCATTTTTTTCCGGTGAACCTCCATTCTTTTTCTCTCCTTCTCCACTTTTTCAAGGTAATTTTTTGCCTTTTATGTGTAGATTTGTGGATGTAAGAGTCAATTTGTGAAGTTTTTAATTTTGTTTTTATTTTTATTTGATCTAGTGTTCATCCAAAAATAAAAATAAAAATAAAAAAAATGCTTAGCCATTTTTGTTGTTAGTTATTTCTTCTTTCTTTTATTTTATTTTGTTTATTTAGCCATGTAGTAGTACACTAACTTAACCATGTTTAGTTTGTTTGTTTATCTTAAAAAAAAAAAAAAAAAACTACCAGAACGACAATCTGCATCTGCGTAGGAAGAGAAGATGAGAGCTGCACGTGCGGCCCTCTCGGTGCACGTGCGGACCAAAAAAAAAAAAAAAAAACCTCATAAATAATGGTCCTAACAATAATCCTAATTTAGTTATTTTTTACTTGATTTATTTGTCTAGTTTAAATTGCTTCATAGTGATTCTGGTTAGTTTAATTAGTTTGTGGATTGTTTTATTTTTATTTTTATTTTTATTTTTAATTTGGTTTGTTTAGTTAGTGATGTTATTTTTATTTTTATTTTTTTCTATTCTATGATGTAATTGTTCATTTAATTATTAAGTAGTTTAGTTCTTCTTCTATTTTATTTTATTTTATTTTCTTCTCTTCTATTAATTTTACAAAAAAAAAAAACTGTGTTTAGTTTAGGTTATTTTATTCTATACTTTAGTCTCTTTTCTAGTTCAGTTATTTTATAGTTTAGTTAAGTTTAGTGTAGTTTATTTTCTAATTTAGTTAATTTAATTTAATGTCATTTTCATTCGTTTATTAATTATTTTCGTTATAAAAAAAAAAAAAGAGGAAGGGGGAAATGACATGTGGTACATTAGTGGGCAAACTTGTGCTTTCATATTTTATTCTATTCTCATGATTGGTTCCACGGGTTTGTGTCTATTTGCTCTTAGTGTGTGCAGGATATGAGTCGACGTGTTGCTCGGGCCTCCAAGAAGGCCAGAGGTTCCACCTCTTCGGCACCACCACCGCCACCGTCACCACCATTCTCGCTACCACCACCGGGTGACTTGCCACGGCCGGAGTGGGCTTCGCGCCCTCTTCACAAGCACACGCAGTTCAACCTGCAATTTTTCCAAGGTGATGCAGACACTACTTGGGCTGTTGAGCAGCTCCGACTTCGGCAGCAGTTGGGCGTTTGCACTGTGACAGCGCCCACTTATCCTCTTCTGGTACAACTCTTCTACCAGAACCTATATGAGTCACCCACCGAGGATGGACGGCTCTCTAACATTGATGGTCAGGCTGTCCATATCACCTCATCCATGATTGCCACAGTGTTAGGGTTTTTCGCCAAGCCGGGAATATCAGCCATTCCTGGTAGTTGAGGATCGCCAGCCCATCCATAGCCTCATCCAGCAATACTTCCCGGGGGCCCACGGTGACCTCAGTTTCACATGCTTGCGGTGGAGCAAACTGCCTACCCGCTTGCTATTCCTTGATTCCGTGGTCCATAAGAATGTCCTTCCACTTGGGCATCGAGTTGAGCGTCGATTGGAGTTTGTTTGGGTCTTACATGGGTATCAGTATGGCTATCAGGTTCCGCTTGCGCATACCATCTGGATGCATTTGCAGAAATTTCTACGAGAGGCAGTTCGGACTGATCCTATGCAAAACCTGACTTGGCCACTACCATTTGCCAATCTGCTGACACTTGTGTTTCAGCTGAACCACCTCCCCATTGCTGATGATGAGGAGATTGATAGAGGGTATCCGACTTTTGGCCAGCGGGAATGGCAACATAGCATATCTTGTATCCCGCAGCCGGTTAGTGCCCTAGTTAATGAGGCCCACGAGCCCGTACATGACGACCCACCACATCCTGTTCCCCCCGTGCCTCCCCAAGAGGACCCACTCTACATGACTCATGAGGAGTACTTACACCTTCAGCATTCTGTGGATCAGGTCCACAGTACTCTTCGTGATCATCACCAGAGTCTCCTGGAGTTGCGCACGGATTTTCAGGCACATTGCGACTATTCTCGGGCGACCTTCGACTAGCTGCTCGCCCACCAGCAACGGGTTCAGGATGACACCTTTGAGACGCGCTCTTTGATGCAAGCCTTGTTCGCCCAGCATTTCCCGCCACCACCGCCACCGGCTTCCCCGTAGTACCCACCTGTATATTGCTTTGTTCTTTTATTTCTATTTTTATTTTCCTTTTTACTTCTTTCTTTTCTTCAAAAAAAAAAAAAAAACAATGTGAAATGTATATATGTTACTCTCTGCATACCTGGATGTGCATCTTCAATTCTGGTAATATTCTCTCATTTCTTTTTACTTTTCCATTGAGGACAATGTCATATTCAAGTTGGGGGATGAGGGTTATATTTTCTTTTGTGCATTTCTATTTGGCTCATAATTCATGCTTATACCTGTTTCACTTGATTGCATTACTTCACTTGATGTGACTTTTTGCTAGTAGGGTGATGATATTTGCATATGTTAATTGGAGATCATAGTAGACTTGTATGAAAAGTGTTTATTGGGTAGATACTTGCAGGCGATGTTTGCACGAGGAGAGTTGTCTGTGTTTGTGGTTTTAGTACACTTGTCATGAGTATGCCTTAATTCACATGAACACACTATCATAGCGGTGATCTTTTTATTATAATCCCTGGTGTACATCATTGATAATAGCTAGAGTTGCAGAAAAGAATAAATGAGGAGCCAAGATTCTTAAATTTAAAAAAAAAAAAAAATTGACTTGTTTGGGTTCATAGCTTTTTTACTCGAGTTATTAAGCCCGTATGGGTGTCTCTACACCTAATGCCCTAAAACCGTCTAGTTTGAGAGTCATTGGCCCAAAACTTGCTAAATGGGTTGATTAGAAAGTTTAAGCGACTTGGACATTGCACAGTTAAGGAAAAATAAGAAGAATGACTTGTTCGGATTCGTAGCCTTTTCAACTCGAGTTATTAAGCCCGTAGGGGTGTCTTTACACCTAGTGCCCTAAAACCGTCTGGTTTGGGAGTCATTGGCCCAATGCTTGTTACATGGGTTGATTAGAAAGCTTAATGGATCAGGACATTGCACAGTCATTTAAAAAAAAAAAAAAAAAAAAAACAACTTTTGAGAATCTTGGCTGCAACAGGTTAGTTTTTCTGTATATGTTGTTACATGGGTTGATTAGAAAGCTTAATGGATCAGGACATTGCACAGTCATTTAAAAAAAAAAAAAAAAAAAAAAAACAACTTTTGAGAATCTTGGCTGCAACAGGTTAGTTTTTCTGTATATGTTGGGTGTTATTATGAGTTACACTGGGCTATTATAGTGGATAGTTAACTAATATGGAGATTGCACTTTACACCAAGGGTACTCATGACTTATTTACTAGCATGCACAAGTACAGGGGACTTTACTTTTGTATTAACTAAATTGTGGTTTTGACTCAATAGGTTTCTTCATGCTTGTCCACTGTGCCTTTAATGACTCATGATGTCTCAATATCACACTGTAGTGGCACATAAGTTGATTGTTAAGTGGAGTAGTGTGGTCATTTGTTGTTGAGTATATATGAATATGTTAATGTTTGTGGGTATCATTTCTGGAAACCCTCACGAGACTTTACTCGTCCACTTGGGGTAACCTTGTGGTTTAAAGGCTTGTTGCATATGCTAAATGTAACCGTTTTTCCCACGAAAGAGGAAATAGATAGATTTTGTTTAATTTAATTTAATTTTATTTTATTTTACTTGCTTGAGGACTAGCAAGTTGTAAGTTGGGGGATGTGATTAAGGCCGAATTGTACATCATTGAGGCCGTTAATTAGAATCTCTTAACTTCACTTGCTGGTCAAACTGTATACTTTATGTGTGTTGAATGTCAATCAGGTTGTACATCGTCGGAGCATAAAATGGGCAAAAAGACAAAATTTGGACAGAGTTGACTTTTTTTGGAAAAGTCAAATTTAAACCTGTTTGGAAGTGAGTAGAAGTATAAAAAGAAAAGGAAAAGGCTTTTCTAGGGTTCTGAAATTGTTTTGACCTAAAGAGAGAGGCTAGGGTTTGGGAAAGAGAGGAAAACAAAAGCTTCAAGGATGTCTCCCATGGTGGTTTTTTTTCCATCTACCCCATTCCACTCCTCCATGAGTGGCTAGTCTTCTTTTCTAGGGTTTTGATGAAACCCTAGCCATGTAATTAGTTTGTTTTCTTTTTTATTTTTAATTATGTAAAGGTTTGAACATTTGTATGGTGATTTAGAAGTTTCTTTTATATATTTTTCATTATCTCTTCGAATATTTGACTTTCTGTGATTGTTGAATGTTATCCATACATATGTTTTCTATTCCTTCATATTCAAGGTATGAGACGAACCATACTACGAGGAACGAGTCGTATCATTACCTTAGTTTAGAGTGAACGATTCGTATTACTTGAGATGGTTCGTGCTCGTACATTGAATGTGATGATCTTCTTGTCAAATGCTTCGAGCTTGTAGTTGCGAAACATTAATCCGTTCAAACCATAGCATAATTGATTTCAATTGGAAACCCTAATTATGTGGTTAGTGGTGAATTCTCTACCCTAGGATTTTTTCCTAATTCAGTAAACCCAATTTCAATTATTATTGATAATTTAATTCCTTAGTTTAATTTATGCGTTATTAAATTAGGTTATAAACAACCAATCTTTTTATCAAAATTAATTTAGGAATTTGACAATTAAATTAGTTTAATTTCACAATAGTCCCTCTGGATCAATACCTGGATTTGCCATTATTCTGAAAGAATATGGTGTAGTTTAGTATTTAATTTTGGTGTGTTCAACGATCCATCAAGACATAATACTGTGGCTTATGGTCATGAAGCCCTCGCCCGGGGGAGATAATACCGTGGTCCAGGCCCTCGCCCGAGGGAAACAATACCGTGGCCCACGTATGAGATATGTTACCTGGTACCGGAGGTTCTTTTTTGGAACTTGATATGCTTGACCAAAGAGACATGTTTATGCCAACGGATGTACCACACATGATTTGAATATGAATAAGACTATGACTCTGTTTCCGCTATAAACCTGATTATGATTCTGATTTGCTTTGAGATTTGAAATCTGTTTCGGGCATCATTCATTAAAATCTTTACTCTGTTATTATTTACTAGACTTTCGCTCACTATTTATATTATGTATGTAGGTGACCAAGCGTGTGACCAGACCCAAAGTTGAGGATCTGGTGTCTCTGTTTTGCCAGCCAGCCATTGTGCCTCCGAGGAGGTTCCCTTTTGTGCGCAAGTCAAGTCTAAACGACATAAGTTACGACCTAGTGTTAATAAGTAATACGATCAAGTCTTTTGATTTATGTGTTTAATGGGGTATTTCCCTTTTAGGCTACAATTGTATTAAATGTGACGAAGATTACTGCATTATGATGTTGCGTATATGCATACATACTATATAAGGTTTTAAATTTATGTCCCATGTATGTCTGCACGGCTCTATGGACTATGTAATGTTGGTATATTTGCTTTTGCAGCCCCTAATTATATGTTCTTCTGTTAAGAGGCCTTTGGTAATCTAAGGATTATTGGCCGGTTACGACGCTAAACCTATAAGGACGGGTTTGGGTCGTGACAGAGTGGTGTCAAAGCATGTGTTAAACCACACACACGAGTCCATAAGAGCTATAAGATGTCCTAGAAAGAACTAGGGACATTCCATTAGTATGTGCAAGTGTGTGATAATTGTTATACATGTGAAGACTGGATTTGAATCTAAATAAATAAAAATTAAAAGAAATGAACAAGATTATTCCTATATTTATTGTTACCTTGTCTCTCTTTAGCGAAATGGAGAATGCAAGGGGAAATGATATAAGTGAATCTTTTGAGGCCCAAATGAACAGAATGGAACAGATGCTTGTGGCTTTGACTGAAGCCATGACGTAGCAATTGAGACAACAACATTTACCTCCGCCGCCTCCGCCAATACGAGCTAAACCAAACAATAGTGATATCATCAATTTGACTCAGAAATTTATGAAAATGAAACCACCGACCTTCTTAGGTGGCATTGAACCATTGAAGGCAGAAACCTGGTTACTAGAAATGGAAAAGTTATTTGAAGTATCCCCTTGCTCTGCAACTCAGAAAGTACACCTGGTCACCTACACTCTAAAGGATGAAGCTCGGAGATGGTGGCTGTTGGTCTGAAACAACAATGAGGATATGACATGGGCTCAATTTCACGAGATATTCTACAACAAATACTTTCCCCAATGCTTCAGAGATTGAAAAGTGTCCAAATTCCAAGAACTTAAGCAAAGGAAGATGTCTGTAGCGGAGTATGAAGCTAAATTCACTGAGTTGGCCAGATTTGCTCCTCATATGGTCGATACAAATTACAAAAAGGCTCGAAAATTCGAAGGGGGATTAGATCTGGAAGTGTATGACCGAGTAGGTGTGCTGAAATTGCCTACATATGTCGATGTCCTTGATAGAGCATTGATGCAGAGGCCATCCTGGCGGCAAAGAAGCAAGCTACAACTCCAATGACTAAATGGAAAAGTAAAAGGGCAGGATTTAATTTCAAAAAGGGGCCAATCACTTTTGAAGAAGTAAAACACAGGATCCTCCAATAGCTTTGGTCAAAGTAGTGGATCTATACCAAATTGTCCAGATTGTGGCAGAAAACATAGAGAAATATGCAACTGATGTGGCAAAGTTGGCCATATGATAAAAGATTGTCCACTGGGGTCCGAGAATGCCAGTCATCCCGCAGGAAGTTTAGCTGGGTCTGCTTCAGTGGCCAGATCAAATACCAGAACTAATGCCAGGGGTAACAATAGGAATGAAATATTAAGGCAAGGGAGAGTATTAGCCTTAGTGTCTGGGGATGTATAGAACATTGAATCAGTAGTGTCAGGTATAATTTCTATCTGTGCTCAGAATGCCTATGTGCTGATTGATTCTGGTTCCACGCATTCATTTCTATTGCATGTTTTTTCTCAAAAATTAACTAGACCATTAGAGCCTATGAACTGTTTGCTATCTGTATCTACACCGTCTTGAGGTTTTATGATATGTGCTTATGTCTATCCGGCATGTTGATTTACTGCCCTTGAACATTGATTATTTTGATTGTATTCTGGCTATGAATTGGTTTACTAAGTATTGTGCCACCATTGATTGTGTAAATAAATTTGTTATATTTCGTCCACCTGGCTTACTTGAGTTTGTGTTTACTGGAAATGGGGTAATTCCTCCTCCATATTTGATTTCTGCCATGAAAGCTGTTAAACTGCTTAGAAAGGGATGTAGGGGTTACATGTGTTGTGTTTTAACTGAGATTTCTAATAATTCTAATGTGGGAACTATTCCTGTTGCTAATGAATTTCCTGATGTGTTTCCGAATGACTTGTCTGGAAACTTAGTTGATAGGAAAATTGAGTTCACTACTGAAGTAACACCACACAACCTATTTCTAAGAACCCTTACTGAATGTTAACCTCAGAACTAAAAGAATTAAAAGCCCAACTTCAAGAACTGTTAGACAAGAAATTCATCTGCCCGAGCACTTCACCTTGGGGTGCTCCAATTTTTTTTGTTAAGAAGAATGATTGGTCCTTGAGATTATGCATCGATTACCGGGGAGCTAAATATAGTAACTATCAAAAATAAATACCCATTGCCCAGGATAGATGATTTATTTGACCAACTTCAGGGAGCCCAAGTGTTTTCTAAAATTGACCTCCGATCAAGCTATCATCAGTTAAAAGTTAAAGCAGAGGACATAGAGAAAACAACATTCAAAACTAGATATGGGCACTATGAATTTTTGGTAATGCCATTTGGGGTAACTAATGCACCTACAACATTCATGGATTTAATGAACAATTTTTGGATGAATTCATTGTTGTCTTCATTGATGATATTTTGATTTACTCCAAAAGCAAGGAAGAACATGAGAACCATCTGCGAACTGCTTTACAAATTTTGAGAGAAGAGAAGTTGTATGCAAAATTATCCAAATGTGAATTCTAACTTGACAGTGTGGCATTTTTGGGACATGTAATCAACAAAAACGGTATCTCTGTTGACCTTCAGAAGATTGAAGCTATTGTGGACTGGCTAAGACCAACTAATGTGTCAGAAGTTAGAAGTTTTTTGGGACTTGCAAGTTACTACAGAAGATTTGTAAAAGACTTCTCAAAACTAGCTATGCCACTGATGCCGTTGACATAGAATAATCTACCATTTGATTGGAATGATCAACAAGAATCGGTTTTTTAAGAATTGAAAACTAGATTAGTGACTGTACCAATTTTAACTTTGCCTAATGGTATTGATGGGTTCCAAATTTACAGTGATGCTTCTTATAAAGGCTTGGGATGTGTCTTAATGCAAAATGGAAAGGTAATTGCTCATGCTTCTCGACAACTCCAACCGCATGAAAAGAATTATCCAACCCATGACCTTGAATTAGCCGTTGTGGTGTTTGCTCTAAAAATTTAGCGACACTATCTTTATGATGTGACTTGCGAGGTGTATACCGACCATAAGAGTTTAAAATATTTCTTTACGCAAAAAGAACTGAGCATGAGACAGACAAGATAGTTGGAGTTGATCAAAGATTATGATTTGCAGATTTTGTATCATTTGGGAAAAACTAATACTGTGGCAGATGCTTTGAGCCGAAAGTCAATGGGAAATTTATCATGTTTGCTCATCGGTCAGAAAGAGTTGCTATGTGACTTGGAAAGTAATGAGATTGAGGTGGTATTGCGAGAATAAAGTGGAATTTTAGCTTCTATTTCTGCCCAGCCTGCAATCATCGAAGAAATTAAAGAGAAACAACTCCAAGATGAAATCTTGAAAAAGATCGTGGATGAAATTGACTCAAAACCAAGGCCCGGGTTTATACTTGAGAACAATGTGCTGAAATTCCAGGGTTGCCTTTGTGTGTCAGATTATTTTGACTTGAGGAAACGCATCATGACTAAGGCTCATAATTCAAAATTTGCCATGCATCCGGGAAACACAAAGATGTATCATGACTTGAAACAGAATTTCTGGTGGCCGGGAATGAAAAAGAGTATTGTTGATTTTGTGGCTAGATGTTTACACTGTCAACAAGTTAAAGCCGAACATCAACGACCCGTTGGTTTGTTACAACCGCTTCCAATACCGGAATGGAAGTGGGAATATATCACGATGGACTTTATTGTGGGATTACCTCGTTCTCCTCGAGGTATGGATTCTATCTAGGTAATTGTTGATCGTTTAACTAAATCCACACATTTCTTACCTATTAAATCATTGTATAATGCGGATAAGTTGGCTAACTTGTATGTTAATGAAATTGTGGGATGACATGGCATGCCAGTATCTATTGTATCTGATGGAGATTCGAAGTTCATATCGAGATTTTGGTAGAGTTCACAACAAGCTTTGGGAATTGAATTATGGGTGAGTAGTGCTTACCACCCACAGACAGATGGCCAATTTGAATAGACCATTCAAACATTGGATGACATGTTACGGATGTGTGTGTTAGACTTTCAAGGCAATTGGGAGACTTACTTTCCTCTGGCCGAATTTGTGTATAACAACAGCTATTATTCAAGTATTGGAATGGCTCCTTATGAAGCTCTATATGGAAGAAAATGTCGTTCTCCTATTTGTTGGACTGAAGTAGGTGATAGACCATTGTTGGGCCCTAGAGCTTATGCAAGAAACAACTGAGAAAGTGAAATTGATTCAACAACGTCTGAAAACTGCACAAAGCCGGCAAAAGAGTTATGTTGATGTTCGAAGAAGAAACAGAGAATATGAAGTCGGGGATCACGTGTTTATTAAAGTGACTCCAATGAAAGGACAAACGCGGTTTGGTGTTAAGGTCAAATTAGCACCGAGATATGTTGGGCCATATGAAGTTTTGGAGAAAATCAACCCAGTGACGTATCGGGTAGCCTTACCACTGGTTATGGAGCATATGCATAATGTCTTTCATATCTCAATGTTACGGGATTACTTACGAGATCCGCACCATGTCATCAAGTCGACACATATGTTTTTGAAGGATGATTATACGTATGAAGAAAGGCCTACAACCCCTCACAGCACATGACCTACACTAAACATAATAGATACGTATAATGAAACAAACACTCAGTTGATACTTAACTTCTTTCGTTTCATTCTTAGTGTGTTTCTAAGTCTTTACCTCTTATTGAGTCTTAATTATGGCCTAGGATTGCTTAGGATGCAATGAGGATGCTAAAATGTACTTGAAAACACTTAACAAAAATTGCTGAAAACAGTGGTCTCGCTCGAGTGTAGCTTTCTTCGCTCAAGCGAACATGTAAAAATATAGTGGTCGCTCAAGCGCACATTCCTTCGCTCAAACGGTTTGCAAAAGTACTGGTTGCTTAGTTTTTCCGCTCAATGCTCGCTCAACGCTCACTCGAACGTAAGACTCAAGTTCTCGCTCGAGCGCAACTGTAGGCACCCCATTTTTGACCGTCCTCAAGACTTGGACGTCACCGCTTGAATACTCGGTGATCACCCATGTTCGTGTTTCGTTTTGAGTTCCCGGAGGTCTCGGCTACGCGCCTTGCCTCAGGATCTCTCAACTCGACTGTTCTGTGTTTGGTTTTGCACCAAACACTTGTGTTTTTGTTTCTAAGGGTATAGAGTAACTTGTTAGCTACCCCTGGAACCCACCGGCCGTGGCTTGAGGCCACCGGCCATGTTTCGAGGCTACCGGCCATTGGTGAAATATACCATTGGCCGGTCGGCATTCAGTGTGGCCGGCCGACCATATGTTTGGCCGATGGCCCCCTTTTCTGGCCGGTACCACATTTTTGCCTTTTTCAAGCATGGTGCATGCCAGCTGTGCCAGCTGGAATGCACTAGACCTGCTCCCGTGCACAAGTGTGGCTGTTTTGCCCCTTTTGCACCCTTTTGGTCTAGCTTCTTGAGGAAGCTTGGACCTTTGTCTTAGCTTCCTCAAGAAGCTTGCCAGCTGTCCCAGCTTCCTCAGGAAGCCTTGCCCCCCTGCCTCCTTTGACTTTTTTTTTAGTTTAGCTTCTTTGAGAAGCTTCAAGTCATTGGCATTGTCTATAAAAGAGCCCCTCCTCCTCCATTGTTAAGGGTTGAGCAAAAACCAGAGCAATATACATACATATATCTGCCATATACTTTCTCTCTCTATATCTCCCCCTCTCTTATCTTTTGTGTGTGTTTAGAAGCCTAAAAGTGTGTTTTGACCTTAGTTTTGCACTAAGACACACACCAATACACCATACTTCGACCTTGAGAGGCTTTGAGGGTTTGTTCTTGAGGTTTTGGACTGATTTTGGTTAGAAGAGAGTGGCTGGACCTGCTGTTCTTGAAGTGTTCTTCAAGGGTAACACTTTTGCTTTATTTTTCCCAATCTTGCATTAGCTTTTGACCTGTCTTGCATGCTGATTTAAGCTTTGTGTATAACTGAAAAAAGTCTTGTATTTTCATGCTTAAGATCTTTCATTAAGGTTATTTTGTTGTTTGGGGCCGACCCCCCCTCTTAGGCCTCTTTTGGCCTCTTTTTGTGCTCTTTTGTTAAGCTTTGGTTACTCTTGTGTATTGGGCTTCTCACCACTGAAATCCAGTGGATTTTCAGTGGTGAAGAAGGGGTTTGAGGTCTTGCATAGGGGAGGGACACCCCTCTCCCTTGGTCTCTCTCTCTTGTTTGCATATTTGGCTCAATATGGTAACATGCACGCCTAGTCTTGTTTGGCTTTATTTCAGAGCTTATTTGGTGTTCATTTAGCATATTTTGTCTCTGCCTCATGTTGATTTGTTGGCCTTTAGCACGTATAATACACTTGCTTTGAAATCCCATCATTTGGCTTAAAGTGTATCATGTTGTAGCATATCATTTGAGCATGATTTTGGTCTGGTCCTAAGAAGGTTTTAGCATTATTTTGCCGTGCTTGAGGTCTGTTGGTTACTGATTTAGTCATGTTTGACATGTGTGATATGGTTGCTATGCATTTTGGCTTGTGAGCCCTAAGTATGTGAGTCATAAACACGCCTTAGTTGGTCTATTTCAATAATTTGGAATCATTTGCCATGCCATTTCAGTCCCCAAACCATGCTTGTATGCTTGCATTCATCACCTCTTTTATGCTTTGAAGATGTGTCCTTTTGTGCCTTGAAATGAGTATTGTGCATGCTTAAGTGTTTAAACCTTTGGGGCTGCCATATCACTGCGTTTTGGTGCCTTTAAAACTCTGTTTTGGTTGTATAGCTTATGCCATGTTTGCTTAGGGTAGTGGTAGTAGAATACTCTTTTGTTATGCCTTAGTCTTGAGTCTATTGGTGCGCATGCTTACATGAGTATTTATCCATCATTTTAGGCATCTTTGCCCCTTTGTGTTTTAGGTCCATCATTGCATGATTGTATTGCATTACTTTGGTTTCATGCTTACATTGTACGATAGGATGTATCACATTGCATTTTGTATGATAGGTCACTTCGCATTTGGCATGCTTTGTACCTATTAGCCTCATGTTGCATACTTGAGCCACCTTGCATACATTGCATTACATTTTGCTTGGTTTGGGGTGTCAAACCATGTATGAGGATTGAGAAGTGTTCATACTCCAAGTGATGTAACACGTCTCAACCTTCGGTCGTCGATCCCTTTGACCTCAACATGATGGGGTGTTGGCATTCATCTCTTTTGGTTGCATGCATTTACATCAAGTTGCAAACTTGGCCTCTTAGGCCATCATGCATCAAAATGCACAATTGATGGCCCAATGGTCGAGGGTCATGCTCCCTTGAGCCCATTGCATGATAGGGAGTGTGGTCATGCTTACATTTGCTTAAAAATTCCATGCCATACACTGCATGCCCTCTGTTGCTGTCAAAACCAGTTTCTGCAGGAAGCTTTGGCCGGCCGGCCATCTCTAGTGCCGACCGGCCATCCATAAATGGCCGATAACTTCATCAGCGGCCGGTGACTATTTCCCATAGCCGGTGGCCATTACTCCTAGCCAATGGTGCTCCACAGTGTGCAGAAAACCTAACCCAAGACTTGTGCAGTCTTCAGAGGAGCTAGGCAGTGTAAACAGAGGCAGCAATGCTATGGCAGCGAGTTTCTAGGCAGTGCGAGTCAAGCATGCATCATCCAAACATTTTAAGGCGGGGGTTGTGGCCACTTTAATTCTGTATTTAATTTGTTAATTAAATAGGAGTTCTGTAATAATTAATTAAGTAGATAATTATTTATTCGGTTGTGTAATATTTATTCGGACCCTCCGAGTGAGGGCAATTATGTATTAAGTGTGTGTGAGTGTGTGTATGTCTTCCAACCCCACGTCTTTCTTCCATTTTATTTACTAGCTTTCGATGGTTAGTTTAGGGCATGTTTCAATTAGCATACTTATGATAGCATGTTTGCATACATTCATTCGTTTTGCATGTACCGGGCTCGGCGCATCATTCTAACTACATTTGTATCTCAATTCCAAATTGAATGCGTGTTAGTTGTAGCATCTCATATGCCATGTTTAGGTTAGCCGAGCCTATCTTAGTTGCATTTTGCATGTGTTGCATTAGCCATCTTAACATGAACTAGGATCATGCATGTGATTACTAGCTAGTTTCTGTTTTGGCTTGGAGTACTAGGTAAGCTTTTATGCTTTAGCATACCGCATGCGTGTGAGTGTTGCCATAATAGCATGATTACCATGAGGCTAGCTGCTTATGTGATATAACTGCTTGAATGCCTATGGATGGAGGTTGAATTACCTAAATTGGAATAATGCATTAAAACTGCGAGTTTTAAGCCCACTAGATAGTGGCAAAACCACCTTTTCTAAAGCCCACTTGAGGGTGGCAAAATCTGTATTTTAGCCTACTTGCGAGTAGCAAACCATTTTCAAAACAAATATGAAATGTTTTGTTCCAATTTAGGCGATTTGGTCTATACTTGTTTGCTGTGCGCATCACATAGTAAATCTAGGCTAATAACCGGAATAAGAACGCATAATATTTTCAAAACTAGACATCATGGTTAGTAGAGGCCGATTTTTGATCGGGCGAGCAGGGGTGCTCACGAAGTGACCTTCCCCAATCGTACCCAAGTTCCCGAGCCGAGATAACTTTGGTGATGACGAACACGTGGCCTTAGGCACGAGTCAGGGTTTCCTAAATTCCCCAAAAAATAAAATATTTAGTGGCAAAGCAGTCCATGTTTGGCACTTCTTTCAAAAAAATCTGTTTTCTCAAAACGATTTGCCGGACTTGGACTCTTTGGTTCAAGATTAAGAATTGTGACAAAACGAGTCCGAACTGTGGCAGCATAAGTCCCTCCCCCGGGGCGCATCCACAGCAACACTTGTTGCTCGAGCGGTCTGCAAAACACTCAAACTTCTAGGAGCATGCATTTCACGCTTGAGCCAACCTTAAGTCGCTCGAGCGGAGGTGCAAGACACAGAGTGGTCGCTCGAGCGTATGAGCAAAATTCTAGAATTTTCATATTTGCTCCCAAGCTCAAAATTCAATTTCCAAACCTTCAAAACACATTCTTTTGGGCCAAAACTTAATAAAACATTAAGAAACTCATAGTACATGATGAATTACAAACTATTTTGCGAAAGTAAGCCCAAAAGCTAAGCCAATTGTACTAAACAAAGCTTGAAACTTAAATAACATAACTTGTATATAATGTCATGAATTTCAACTCCCCAAAACATGATCAAGTGAGTCATTAAGCTCAAAAAAACAAGTTGAATTCTTTTAACAAAACCAAGATATGAACATACATGTGGGAATTCTTGTAAAAACAATTTCAAAACCTCATGATATGCACATGCATGCATGAGTCATGTTCAATTCTATCATCTAATCTCAATTCTCTTTGAATAATGCATAACAACTTCATTTCTTGTTGATTTCACATGTAATTGAGCCTAAGGTTACAAAATGTAAGTTGAAGTCTTACCAAAGGCTCAAATTCTTCAAGTTGGAGTTTAATTCCTTTGAATTCACTTCAATCTCCTCCAAATTCTAACAATCACTCTACAATTGAGCTCAATTTCCTTCTCTCCCACTCTCACACGTTTTTTATGGTTAAGCAAGAGGAAGTGGAAGTGTAAAAGTGTGTAGAAGGTAATGAGGTGGCCTTATATAGGCTTTATTAATAAATTCATTAATTTGGGCTTAAGTGAGCATTAATTATTCTAATTATTTCGTTCCGAATCGAATTTTAATTAAACCTACTATAAAATTCTAAAAATTCTAATTAACACATAAATCATGCTAATTTTTGAATTGAATGTCGATAAGGCCTTCAATTCACAAACCGAAACGAAAACATGAACAGATCTTTCTATGTTAAACAGATATAAACACAAATAAGACAATGTATGATGCAAAATTTCACTTTAATTTCTTATTAGGCACAATTAAGCATGAATTAACGTTAATCATGGGTCGGGGTTGTTACAGTCTTCCCCTCCTTAAAGAGTTTGGTCCTCCAAACTCGAATTACCTTCATTTCGGAAAAATGTTGGGTCCAACGGAAACAAATCCAGATATCTCTTCATCATATCTTCTTCTGTTTCCCATGTAGCATAAGTTCCTCCATGATTTTGCCAATCAACTTTCACCAACGGTATTTCTTTATTCCTCAATCTTTTGATCTAGCGATTCACAATAATCAATTTTCTGAAATGCTATGTTTTGTGTGAATGAATGAATGTCTGATTTTTTTTGAAAAATAATTGTGGTATCTTTAGCAAAAGCCCTCGCCCAAGGGACATAATACTGTGACTTATGGTCATGAGGCCTTTGCTCGAGGGATATAATACCGTGGTCCAAGCCCTCACCCGGGGGAAACTATACTGTGGCCCATGTATGAGATATGTTACTCGGTACCGGAGGTTCCTTTTTGAAACTTGATATGCTTGACCAAAGAGACATGTTTATGCTAACGGATGTACCACACATGATTTGAATATGAACAAGACTATGACTCTGTTTCTGCAATAAACCTGATTATGATTCTGATTTGCTTTGAGATTTGAAATCTGTTCCAGGCATTATTCATTAAAATCTTTACTCTGTTATTATTCACTGGGTTTCCGCTCACTATTTATATTATGTATGTAGGTGACCAGACGCGTGACCAGACCCAAAGTTGAGGATTTGGTGTCTCTATTTTGTCAGTCAGTCATTGTACCTCTGAGGAGGTTCCCTTTTGTGCGCAAGTCAAGTCTAAACGACATAAGTTACGACCTAGTGTTAATAAGTAATACGATCAAGTCTTTTGATTTATGTGTTTAATGGGGTATTTCCCTTTTGGGCTACAACTATATTAAATGTGACGAAGATTGCTGCATTATGATGTTGCGTATATGCATACATATTATATAAGGTTTTAAATTTTTGTCTCATGTATGTCTGCACGACTCTATAGACTATGTATTGTTGGTATATTTGCTTCCACAGCCCCTAATTATATGTTATTCCGTTAAGAGGCCTTTGGTAATCCAAGGATTATTGGTCGGTTACAATGCTAAACCTATAGGGGCGGGTTTGGGTCGTGACAAGTACGAAACTCAATTACACCACCCTTAAACTTTTGTCCAATACTCGTAATATTATTTTGCCAACCAGCTGACAATAACACATTTTCTTGGTGAGAACAAAACTTAGAGAGTGAATTCCTTTCAATATCCACGAGCCTGTCACATTCATCATGCACAACATCTATCTAATTAGACCCCACTTCATCCTTTTGATCAGAAGTACTACACCTAATAACTGAAACATCAACTATATCAACACCACGTGCACAAACAACCCTTAACATATTCAGAAAATCAATATTATTTCAAACCATACAATTCGGATAGCCTACAATAGAATATGAAATACACATCATCTTAGGTTTCAAATTCTCCCATGTTTTACACAAAATGCCAACCAATTCCTCAAAATTTAATTCACATGAAACATTAATGATAATAGTATCATTCTCATATTTGCACAACAACAACACTACACTGTTCATCAAAACTGAAAGAAAAAATAAGAAAAATAATTTGTTCAATATAAAAACACTTTACAAAAACAACATAAAAGTCCAGAGAAATTTTTAATAATTATAATTTTCTTTGGATTATAATAATAACTTATAATTTTCTTTGGACTCAAATAAAAGTCTAGAGACATTTATAAACTTATATTCACCTTCAAGATAACAAAAACAAAACAAAAAAAATCACAGAAAACTTAATGAATCCAGAGAGAATCACAGAGAAATTTAATGCTAACTATTAAACACAATCATAGACAAAAATCACACAGAAGATCTGTTATGAAATTATAAGCTTCTCTGTAATTTTCACTGGACTACAAGCTTACAATTTTCTCTGTGTGATTGTGCAGTATTGCACTCAAATCAAAATCCAGAGAAATTTACAAACTTATATACACCTTCAAGATAACAAAAAATACTGCACTGTTCATCTAAACTGAAAGAAAAAGCACAAAATAATTTTTGCTTAGAAATGAAATATTCAATTAAATCCCCAATCCATATATCTAGTCCAAAGGATATTAAAAATAAAAAATAACGAACTTATAATAACATGTCCAAAAAAAATTATGATTTTCTCTGAATTATAATAACAAACTTATAATTTTCTCTGAACTACAAATAAAAGTCTAGAGAAATTTAAGAACTTATATTAACTTTCAAGATCACAAAAACAAAAACACATTAACATCAAATTGACAAAAATGTTAACTATTCCACACAAACTCAAAGAAACTCATAGAGAAGATCTGTTATGCTCACCAAACATTCAATTGAGAAAAAATAAAATAAAATAACAAACTTATAATATCATCTCCATAACAAATTACAATTTTCTCTGTGATTTTCATTGGACTATAAACTTACAATTTTCTTTGTAATTTTCATTGAACCACAGACTTACAATTTTCTCAGCGATTCTATCTGCATTAGAAACTTATATGTCCATATGAACTTATAATTTTCTCTGTAATTTTCGTTGGATTATAATAACAAACTTACAATTTTCTCTGGACTATACCAACAAAAGTGCAGAAAAAATATAGAACAAAACTTAGAGAACAAAAAAGATAAGAAATTTACACTTATCTCTGGTTTAAAGAAATTTCTTTGGTTTGAAAAAATAGAGAACAAAACTTATCATTGATAAGCATGTTGATGAAAAACAGAATACGAAAAATGAACTCTAAAAATGAAAATCAACTCCATCATCAACTCTCTTTGAAATTAATCAAAAAACAGAGAATGAAAAATGAACTCCAAGAATCAAAATCAACTCTATCAAGCTGGCCTCTCTCTAGAATTGATTAATAACAGAGAATGAAAAATCATAAACAATTTCACTGAGCTAGCATCTCTTTTAAATTGATAAAAATTGAAAACAAAAACCTAATGCAAAATATACTTGAAATATTAATATGAAATCGGAATCCTTACATACAATTCAAAACAAAAATCGAAATCCATATGGAATTTCCATCGAAAACATACCTGATTCAACTTCACTGAAAAACCTACGTGATCAACACCACTGTAACACCTACACGGTTATAGCAATCTTCATCGTCAAGTCCACTGCAACACTTGCAAAATTCCTACGAAATCTTCACCGTAAAGTTCATCCTCATGAAATCTTCTACAGAACAGCAATAGAATATTCAGTTTGCCAAAATCTAAACAAACGTATATTATAAAGAATGATAAATTAGGTATTTTATAACGTAAAATAAGGTTGAGGGACCTTAGGCATCAAAAAATATTATTGTGGACCTCTCCTCCTATCAAAAGTTGGGCAGGGATCATAGACCAATTTTTCCTCCCTTTTTTTTTTGTATTTTTATATATTTATTAATTTTTTAAAATATTTTTTCACAAATATTTTACTATTTAGATACATCTAAGTAAGGTGTATCTAAAAAAGTAAAAAAAAAAAAAATTGCTTAAAATTTTAAAAATATTCACTACAAAAAAAAAAAAAAAAAAAAAAAAAAACACACACACACACACACAAAAAAAAATTCAATTTCCAAAAAATTGAAATCAAACACATTGAATAGTATAAAAATTATGGATAAACTACTAATAAGTCCTAACAGTTCAATCAAGTCCTATTATTTTTTTTTGGTCAAAATTTTTATAAATTGACTCCAAAGCTTATGATTAGTAACTTTTTTTCTATGACAAATTTTTCAAATGGTCGCTAAAAGTTAAAAATTATTAATTTTTTATATCGATTTTTTAAAACTATCGCTAAAATTTGTAATTAGTAACATTTTTTGTGACAAAATTTTCAAACTGTTGCTGAAAATTAACAATTAGTGATATTTTTTAATAGTATTTGATGAAAAATGTCATTAATTATCATAGAATCTATTAGGCAATAAGTACACATATTAAGACCTATACGTAAATCCCCTAAAATTATTGTAATATATTTATTTTCCAAACACCTAATATAAATATAATGGATCCTACACATAATATTTATCTATTTACATAAAAAAATTTCTTGCATGTGATACACCTTTAAAATACATATGCGAATGTCAGGTCTCATTTAGAAATTAATTATTTTAGCAAATAAAATAAAAGATCATTATAAATTATTATATCACTCTTCTAACTCTTTTATATATTATTTTTTTTAAAAAATCGAAAAATTACTAACATGACATGTTACTTTGGCCCTGTTTTGTGGAGTTTTTTTTTTTTAAGTTAAAAGCTAATAAACAAAAAGTAAAAACTAAAGCACTCCCACCCCAGTTTTTAAATAATCGGTTTTTTTTAGCTTATTTAATCTATTTTTGCTTATAACTTTTTAGACAGGAGTACATTTTTTTTTGTATTTTTATATATTTATTAATTTTTAAAAATATTTTACTATTTAGATACATCTAAGTACGGTGTATCTAAAAAAGTTTTAAAAAAAAAAATTTGCTTAAAATTTTAAAAATATTCACTACAAACAAAAAAAACATGAAAAAAAAAAAAAAAAAAAACTCAACTTTTAGAAAACTAAAATCAAACAAATAGAATAGTATAAAATTATGGATAACTACTAGTAATAAGTCTTAATAGTTCGATCAAGTCCTATTAAAAATAAGTCGTAATAAAATTTTAGCTAAAAATAATTTTTTTTGTGATGTTTTTTATATATGTCGCTAAAAATTAACAATTAGCGATTTTTTTTGGTCACAATTTTTATAAATTGACTATAAAACTTATAATTAGTAACTTTTTTCTGTGACAAATTTTTTAAACGGTCGTTGAAAGTAAAAAATTAGTAATTTTTTATATCGATTTTTTAAAACTATCGTTAAAATTTGTAATTAGTAACATTTTTTGTGACAATTTTTAAATTGTCACTAAAATTAATGAAATTTTTTAATATTATTTAATGAAAAATGTCATTAATTCATAGAATCTATTAGACAAGTACACATAATAAAACTTATACGTAAATCCCCTAAAATTATTGTAATATATTTATTTTCCAAACACCTAATATAAATATAATGGATTCTACACATATTATTTATCTATTTATATACAAAAATTTCTAGCATATGATACACCTTTAAAATACATATGCGAATGTCACGTCTCGTTTAGGAATTAATTATTTTAGCTAATAAAATAAAAGATCATTATAAATTATATCACTTTTCTAACTCTTTTATATATTATTTTTTTATAAAAAATCAAAAAATTACTAAAATGACATGATACTTTGGCCCCGTTTGGTGGAGTTTTTTTAAGTTAAAAGTTGATAATTAGAAAGCAGAAACTAAAAACACTTCTGCCCCAGCTTTTAAATAATCAATTTTTTTCAACTTATTTAAGTTATTTTTACCTAATAAACCATGAGGCTGTGTGGTGCATCAGAAAGTAGAAATCAAAAGTACCCCTTCCTCAATTTTTAAATAATTAATTTTTCTTAACTTATTTAAATTATTTTTATCTAAAAAACTGTAAGTTCAAAAGTAACACCAAATCATCGGACACAAATTTTTAAATTAAAATAAACTATAATCACCACCTAATAATCCACACCGAACACCATTTATAAATAAAAATTATAGCAAACAATATAATGCATACTCCCAAATCAAAATACTCTATAATCATCCCAGCAACAAAACAGATCCGTTATCGTTAAGACTGACTTTTGAAAGAAAAGCAAAGCCCTTCTAAAACCCTCATCTTCACTTCACCACTTCCCAAGTACAGAAAAGTCACCAAAAGTCACCATGCATTCAATTCTCCGTTCTCTCCGCCGCCGTAGCCACCACCACCGCCGCGAAAACCACCGCACCTTGGTCGACGTCGCAGCCATCAAATGGGTCGGAGACAGAGGCCTCGACCACGCCGTCGAGAGAGAGAAAGACCTCAGACCCATGCTTCACCTGAAGAACCTCATAAAATCCGAACCTTCCAAGTCCCTCCCACTCTCCATCATCTCCCAAAACCGAGAATCCCTCGGAATCCCTACTCGCCCCATCGATTTCATTCGCAAATACCCCTCCGTCTTCGAAGAATTCCAACCCGGCGGACTTGGAATCCACCCACATGTCAAATTGACTCCCGAAATCCTCGGCCTCGATTCCGAGGAACAGTTGATTCACCAGAGCCACAGTTTCAAGCAAGAATTGGCTGATCGGCTTTTGAAGCTGTTGATGTTGGCTCAAATCAACAAAATCCCATTACACATCATTGATTCTTTGAAATGGGATTTGGGTTTGCCCCAAGATTATATTCAAACCCTAGTCCCTGAATTTCCAGACTATTTTCAGGTCACTGGAGACGGTGATTCCAATCATTCCTCACTGGAATTGGTGTGTTGGAGCAGTGAATTGGCGGTTTCGGTGATGGAGAAGAAGGCAATGAAAACCGGGTACGAAAAGGGTATGCCTATTTCATTCCCTTTGCAATACTCTAGAGGTTTTGAGATTGATAAGAAATTCAAGAAATGGGTTGATCAGTGGCAAAAGTTGCCTTACATTTCTCCATATGAAAATGCATTGCATCTTTTTTCGGCCAAGAGTGATGAGGCCGATAAGTGGGCAGTCGGGGTGCTTTACGAGATTCTCTGTCTTCTTGTTCCGAAGAAGACTGATAGAGAAAATGTACTTTGTCTTGGAGAGTACTTGGGGCTTCGATCACGGTTTAAAAGGGCATTGCTTCATCATCCGGGTATATTTTATCTTTCGAGTAAGATTGGAATGCATACTGTAGTTTTGAGGGATGGTTATAAAAGGAACTTGTTGATTGAGAATCATACATTGATGGATATGAGGTATAAGTATATTCATCTTATGCACTCAGTGAAGGAACATAAGAAACCAAAAAGTGTGCAAGGTGGGAGTACTCAACAACAAAAGCCAACCCATGATTCTAAAGGAGAGGGCCAAGAAGATGAACAAGATGAGGAGTTGCATGAGTTGTCGGATTCTGAGATTGATGATGTTAGTGAAGATGCCTATGATGAAGAGGAGGCTGAAGATGAGATTAAGAAATTTTCCCGTGTGAATGCTGGAGGTAACAGAGATCAAACAAGGAGGAATCCAGAATTTAGGGCGAAGAGATCTTTAAAAACTTCCGTTGGAAATAGTTTTGATAGAAGATACCCCAACAACACTAGGAAAACGGAACCCACAGAAGTTTCTAGAAGAACAGTGATGCAGGGTAGGGGTAGTGCTCGTGGGAGGTCACCAGGGAGATCAGAATTTTCGAGAAACAGAGGGAGGTCAAATTTGGACTCAAGGACTTCTGCATAGAAATGATACTGCTGAAGCCTACGTTGGATAGGTTTGCTTCTTTGTCTAGATCTCCTCATTGATCATTTTCAGAAATCAACATCTTGTATTTGTTGCAAGTCATTCCATTAATGTGCTTAAAATGGTAGTGTGACTGTTATGCCCATAGTGAATGTGGTTATACAATGATGAATTGTGATTATATCTTTATTTTATGCATGTATGGTTTATATATTCAAGGTTTTCTATTGTTGCTATTTTTGGCTTTCCCCTAAAACCCGAAGTATGCAAGAAGCTCTGTAGGCACATATACAATAATACAGCATTCTAGATGCAGAAGGTTAGAGAAGTAATGTAATTACAGTTCTTGCATTGGCCACCTTCACCTGATTCCCCACAATTTTAAATCACGGTATTGGCCAATGTGATGGATGTGGTCGTGGTCGTGGTGTAATGGCGTTAGACGTATCAACCAATGTGTAATGTGAATCGGAATTTGAATTTGAGGATTTATTTAAGCACTAGGAAACACCTTAAAATGTATCGATGTTTTGACCATATTTTATCATATTTTGATGTTTGTAGTGGTTACTGACCAACATTTTGGGACCAAACAATATGTTTGACAAAATATATTGAAATGTTTATTAGTTTTAGGGTAAAGAAAATGGTTAATTTAGTCTATTGGTTAATTTAATCTATTAAAGGAATTTCATCATTTAGAATAATTAAAGATGCTACTACAACATATAGGTGATAATAAAAAAGTAAACAGGAGCAAATATTTGCCAATACAATGTTATTACAAATAATTGGATAATGTTAATGAACAATACATGCTATGGGCTACATCAGTACATCTATATAACACATCATATATATTGAGAGGGAGATTTGTGCCGAACAGTGGGCCGAACTACGCTAGCACGGATTCTTGTGTTGGGCCATGTAAGTTAGCCTGGGCGCATTGTGGGGCCGAGTTAGGTCCACACTGTCAAGCTATGGACAGTTCGGACTGCAGATGTGGGGACTGAAACGGCCTATGAGATCGCTGTGTGAGGCCGAGATGCCAAACGGCGCGCCCCGCATCCAGTCGGTTCTGGTGGACTGGTGTGGTTTTGCTCGGCAATAGTTGTCCAATGTAATGTTTATGTTTCACTAAGTAATAGCTCGATTCAATATTCCGCGTGGACCAATGATGAGAAGAGGAAAATCCACTCCTGGTATGTCAATACCGTTTGGTGGTGCGATAAACACTGTTTGGAGGTTTTGGTCTCTACACGTGTAAGAAATGTAGAGGGGAGCACAACCGCCTGTCCAGAGAAGGACAACAGAGGTAGTGCCTCTACAATCTCTGAGGCTACATGGCCAGCCTTGAAAAGGAGGTGCATGTAGGCGTTGGGGGTAAGCAATCTGAAACTCTCTCTTTCTATAGTGCTCTCTGCCTTCTCTCTTCTCCCAGAAAGCTAACTTGACCGTCGGAGGGGTTTTCCGGCAAACCCACCCGCCGGATAGCTCACTTTTGTTTTGTTTACAGTACGACGAAGTTCTAACGGAGTGTGACGAGCTTGGAAGTAAGGAGGTACGGAGCGGGGTGAATATTTCTCTCCCGTACAATTGACGCCTTCTGTGGGAAGTTCTTTGACAGACAAACCTTGCTCTACAAGCTCTTTCGACTGTTTTTCATGGCGAACATCGACGAAACACCGTTGTCCGTTATTGACGGCATCACTCCAGAGTTGATCCGGAGACAATATGGCCCTCCTGCCATTTCGACAATGGCGGGCCTGGAGACCTCCTCTAGAGGGCTACCCAAAGACGTGCGAGACAAACACGTGAGGAGCACTGATCATTCTCAGAGTCCTAAGGGGCGTCAGCGGCGAGGAGAATCGCATGCTCAGCGCCTAGAGTACAAACTCGGAGACCAAGACGCCCTCATTCGGAAGATGGCAGCTGAGATGGAGGCGTTGAAGCAACAAATCAAAGGGAAGGGTGTTGCTGGAGTGGAAAACCACAGTGAGTGCATCCAATCCCATCGTTCAGGCAGCCAGCACCAACGGGAAATGCCCTCCCTCTCCATCACCAAGAGCTATGGCGTTGGCGATTCTGACCCACAGATGGAGAGATCACGCACGTGCGACAGCAGCTACCGTCCCTCGCGTTCGTCGAGATACTCTTACTTTACCTGTCCGGAGGACCTGAGGGACGTCTAGGAGGAACGCGTACGTCGCAGGGAGGCCTAAAGAGTGCCGGCACTACAAAGGCTGAGTCCTAGAATCTGTTGTAGTGAGGAGGTGGTCATGCTGCCACCTAGAATGCAGATTCCAACACCAATGGACAAAGACTTGGCAAGACTCATTGCTACCCCATTGTATCTAGAGATTGAAAGCACGCCCCTCCTCGCAGGATTCCACTAACCAAAGTTCATGCTGTATGACGGCAAGACGGCATCCGTACATGCACGTTTCTTTATTACCGGCAAGTAATGGCAGGCCATCGGCGCAACGATGCCTTGATGTGTCTCATATTCACAGCAAGTTTGGGAGAATTGGGCCTGAAGTGGTTCGAGAGGCTCCCAGAGGGAAGTATCGAGGGGTGGCAGCAGCTAGCAGAAGCCTTCGTCACCAAATTCAAGACCAATACTCGAACATCGAAGGAGGTCGACCACCTCTTGGGTATCAAGATGGAGTCTGGTGGTTCGTTGAAAGCATACAATGCCAAGTATTGGGAGACCTACAACGAGATCCTCGATTGCTCCACTAATTTGGCAATCGCCCAATATAAGCGAGGCCTACCAATCAGACATAGACTGCGAGACTTGTTTACAATGCACCAACCCACAACCATGGAGTCATTAATGTAGCGGATAAACGAACACATCTGAGTTGAAAATGATGCCGCCACCGCCACTGCCACTGCCACCGCCACTGCCACCACAACCAAGAAGGCAAATCCAGTTTCGGCGGACAGACGTGTCGCTGGGAAGATTCACTCGGTGGAGCAGGAGGATAACCGCCCTAATAACCGAGCTAGAAAACAACATCGCGGCGCTAAGCGCAATGACGGAAACAAAAGACATGGGAGTGACGGGGCTAATGCTTCTCGCAACGAAGAGGAGGATGCCAAGAAAAAATTGAAGGCACGAACCGGCATCACCACTGTTTTTAAGATTCCAATCTACCGCATCCTTAGTGAAATTCGAGGTAAGCCATATGTCCTTTGGCCAGCAAAGTTGGGGGATGCACAGAGGGGATTCAACTCAAGATGCCGCTGCACTTTCCACGAAGAAAGGGGGCACCACATAGAGGACTACGTGCTGCTAAAACAACACCTGGAAGAGCTGGTCGCGGCTGGGCACTTAGACCATTACATAGACGGAAGCATGAGGGCCGCTTCACAAGGACAAGCCGAGCCAAATGGGCTAGCCGTCTTGGATGCAGCGCCTCAAGGAGTTATCAATGTTATTCACGGTATCATAGAACCGGCTCGAGTGTGCGAGCTCAGGGGGATGATTAAAAAGGCTGAGCACATGAGGGAAGTGCTATCTGTTTAGCCCACCATGAAGAAGGGACCGAGATACAAGACATCATGACCTTTTCCAGCAAAAACTTGGAGAGAATTCAAACCCCACACAAACGATGCCTTGGTAGCAATGTTTTAAAAAGAGGCCGCAACCGTTACGTAATGCCGTTACGTAACGGTTGTGGTGGTTACCGCCACCTATTACGGCCGCTTTTGTAGTGTGGTTGAGATTCACAGGTGTGTTGGCCGTAGCGGTCGTAACGGTGTTGTAAAAGCTGGTGCATTACATAACGGTTCTGAACTGCTTCTTTTGAAAAAACACACGAAAAAAAGCTGAAAATGGAGGAAGAGGGATAGAGAGAAGATAAAGAGAGAAGATGGAGGAGCAAGAGATAGAGAGAGAAGAAGGAAGATAAAGAACATATTATTGATTTGTTGAAGCTATAAGACCTATGCTATTCTATTCAGCTGCTATCACTCAACTATTTTGTTTGTGTGTGTCTATCTATATATTGTTTGATAATAATAATAATAATAATAAGTGTGGTCATTATCTATTTGGCTTGGTTAAAATATATATATATATTTAGGCTCTTATTTATTATCTTACTTTTGTCATTGTTTATCTTATATATAATAGTTAGTGATTGATTTTTTGTATAATATAAAGTCATTAATTATTAAAATAAAATGTAAAAAACTCAGTTTATAGTGATTTAAAAATATGAAATATATTGGATCATACTTAAAAATTTATCAATATTTATTTTAAACTCAATAGATATGATCATGGAAAACAAATATGCATATCAATAAGTTTTTTTTAAAATTGTGCGAAAAAGAAAAAAATTTACGGTTTCGGTTACTGCAACCGTTACGTTATGGCCTTTATACCCCGTAACCGCAACCGTGCCGCCGCCACTGTTACGGCGGCCGCAACCGCTTTTCAGAACCTTGCTTGGTAGTAACGCTTCATGTTAAGGATTTTGATATCAAGCGAATTCTGATCGAGCATGGCAGTTCGGTCGAGATCATGTACTACGACGTATTCAAGCGGATGAAATTGGAGGACAAGGACTTGACTCCCACAACGTCTCTTTTGGTCGGCTTTAACTCACAGTCGGAATGGCCGATTGGGAAGATTATCTTGCCGGTCAGAGCGGGGACAGTAACAAAGCAAGTGGAGTTATGGGTGCTGAAGGTCCCATCGATATACAATTTGATCTTGGGGAGGGGGTTGGTTGCATGCCACGCAAGCAGTAGTTTCAACTTATCATCAGGTCATGCATTTTCCCGCCCTAACCGGACAAATGGAAGAAGTTTGGGGGGATCAAGTGATGTACAAATAATGCTTTGTTGCGGTAAATGGTAGCCGGGCCGCCAAAGGCTTTGTCTAGTTGATAGAGGGGCTAGAAGGTAAAGAGATCCTGGAGGATGTAGGAAGAAGAGCCGAGGAAAAATCAGTTGAAGACTTGGTGGAGGTTTGCATTAATGAGAATGATCCGAACAAATTCTTTCTCTTGGGATCATCTCTGACCAGCACTGAACGGCTGGATTATGTGAACTTTTTGGTCTCCAACATTGAGGGCTTTGCGTGGATGCCTTACGATATGTCTGGCATCGACCCAAGCTTCATTTGTCATCAGTTAAACGTCTTCCCCGATGCCTGGCTAGTCATACAGAGAACACGGCGCTCGGCCTTGCACAATGATGAGGTAGTGGCGGAGAAGGTCAAAAACTTGCTAGAGGCTAGGGCAATTGAAGAAGTACAATACCCCAGATGGATTTCTAATATAGTGGTAGTGCCGAAGAAAAATGGGAAATGGCGGGTATGCGTCAATTACAAGACGGTCGACCGTGCCTGCCCGAAGGATAGCTTTCCGCTCCCAAGGATTGACGAGTTGGTGGATCTTACCGCCGGTCACCGGAGACTTAGCTTCCTTGATGCATACCGCAACTACCACCAAATTGCCATATACGAGCCGGACAGAGAGATCACATCCTTCACCACGCTGAGAGGCTTGTATTGTTACAAGGTTATGCCATTCGGTCTTAAGAACGTCGGAGCGACTTTCCAAAGGATGGTGACCAAAATGTTTGCTCCTCTTCTTGGCCGCACTATGGAAGCATATATTGACGACATGGTGGTGAAGAGCAAAGATGAGTCCCAATGCCTCTCTGATCTAGTGGAAATGTTTGCAATCCTCAAGCACCATAAGTGCGCTTTCTGTGTGGGTACAAGAAAGTTTTTAGGCTTCTTAGTAACAAACCGGGGTATAGAAGCTGACCCTTCACAGATCAAGGCAATCCAAGAGTTGGAGCCACGAAATTCCACAAAGGACGTGCAGCATCTTGTCGGAATGGCAGCCGCGCTGAACAGATTTATCAGCTGATCATCAGATCGCTGCAAGCCCTTTTTCAAAAGTTTGAAGGCTAAGTTTTTTTGGGATGCAGAATGTGACCGCGCTTTAACGAACTTAAAGGCCTATCTCTCTTCCACTCCGATCCTGGTCACCCCACAG
This sequence comes from Camellia granthamiana, assembly GCA_036172215.1. Lineage (NCBI taxonomy): Eukaryota > Viridiplantae > Streptophyta > Magnoliopsida > Ericales > Theaceae > Camellia > Camellia granthamiana. The sequence goes on from CM069910.1 coordinate 49,840,386, forward strand.
CTCGGCGAAGAGTTCTATCTATACTTGGCCGTTTCTCAACATGCTGTAAGCGCGGTACTTGTCTTAGCTGAGGGAATTCAACATCTCCCCATCTTCTATGTTAGCAAGACACTACTCCTAGCTGAATCAAGATATCTGCTGCTTGAAAAATTGGCCCTAGCCTTCATGATGGTGTCCAAAAAGTTGGCATTCTATTTCCACGCCCACAACACAATAGTAGTGCTAACTGAATTCCCACTTAAGGTGCTCTTTGATTTACTGGCAGAATTTTGAAGTGGGCGGTAGAGTTGGTGCAGTACGACATCAAGTTTCAGCCGCGCACATCTATCACAGCACAGGCCTTGGCCAATTTTGTCGCGGAATTTGCACCAATAGACTTGGCGCATGACACCGAGCAAAAGAAAAGGGTTAGTGCGGATTTTGCATGATCCATAATGTCGACGTTGCCACAGGAAGATGAGGGGCAAGCAATAGCCAAGCAAGACAATTCTGAGCGGGCAGAGCAAGAGCCGGCCGACTTGCCAACCGACCAAACAAGTGCGCATGTAGGAAAGCTGCGCACAGAGCCGACCAGTGCCTTGGATTTGAGAAACTCTCAAAACCCTTCCGACTGTTGGAAAATTTTCATTGGTGAGATGTGGAAGCTCTTTGTTGATGGAGCCTCCAACAGACATGGCGCCAGGCTGGGGGTTGTGTTGACCTCGCCAGATGGACTAACCATTGAGCATGCTATCACGCTTGGATTCCCGACATCCAACAATGAGGCAGAATATGAAGCCCTTCTCGCTAGCCTGAAGAGCGCTCTACGAATGAAGGCATCAGAGCTTATGGTATTTAGTTACTCCAAACTGGTGGTTAATTTGGTCTCTGGGGAATATGAGGCCAAGGATGAAAGGATGGCTAAGTATCAAGCGCTGGTACGCACTGAGGTCAAAAAGTTTGCCGCGATAAGAATGGAACAAATCAACCGTGAAGAAAATAGTCAAGTCGACGAATTAGCCGACTTGGTGTCTATGCAAACCGCCTTTCCCAATCCTTTGATGATAGAATTCTTGCCCCGACCAAGCATCGAGGAACCAGAGGCGCCCGAGGTACTCTACGCCGACTTGGGACCATCTTGGATGGATCCAATCATCACCTTCCTAAAAGATCGAGTCTTACCTACCGTGAAGAAGGAAGCCAACAAGATAAGGGCTAAGTTTGAGCGGTTTTGGCTCTCTTCATCTAGCGCCTTATATAAGAAATCCTTTACTGGATCATACTTAAAATGCGTCCACCCCGGCAAGGTTGACGCCTTCCTTTTTGAAATTCATGAAGGCATGTGCGGCAGCCACATTGCGGGCAGATCATTGGCGTACCAAGCAATTTTCCAAGGTTATTGATGGCCGTGCATGCAGGCCGATGCGTAGAAATATGTCCGCAGATGCGAGAAGTGTCAAAAATTTGCTCACTAGATCCACCAGCCGGCCAGAGAGTTGTTCCCCTTAACTAGCCTTTGGTCATTCGCACTATAGGGGCTGGACATTGTGGGATCGCTTCCAACCGTGCCGGACCATCGCAAGTTTTTCATTGTAGCTATTGATTACTTTACTAAATGGGTTAAGGTCGAGCCATTGGCCACCATTAAGGAGAAGGATGTAAAGAAGTTCGTCTGGCGGAATGTAATTACTCGGTTTGGTGTCCTAAAGGCCCTCATCTTGGATAATGGTACGCTGTTTGATGGGAAACTCTTCCGCTGATTTTGCGAAGAGTTGAAGATTGAGTTCTACAATTCAACACCGGCTTACCCTCAATCAAACGGTCAAGCTAAAGCTTCAAATAAGACTATCTTGAACGGGCTGAAGAAGCAGCTGAAGAAAGCCAAAGGGAGGTGGGCCAAGGAACTCCTCAACGTACTCTGGGCACACCGAACCACCCCAAGATGTTCAACCGGGGAAACTCCATTCACCCTGGCTTATGGCATGGAAGCGGTCATACCCGTGGAAATCGGCATGCCAACCATCCGATCTGAAAACTTTGAGACCGACTTGAACAGTGAAGCTATTGCCCTGGAGCTGGACCTAGCTGAAGAAAGAAGAGAAAGGGCGCTAATTCACATTGCAGCCTACCAACAAGAGTTCTCCAAGAAATACAACAAGACCGTGCATCTACGTCTGTTCAAAGTTGGGGATTGGGTCTTAAGGAAGGTGATGGGCAACACGCTAGTCCCTGGTGAGGGCAAATTGGGTGCAAATTGGAAAGGCCATACAAGATAGTAGGCCTGGCTGGCAAAAGGGCATACCATCTGAAGGACTTGGACGGCAAAGCCATCCCAAGGCCATGGAATGTGGCCAACCTCAAGCTGTTTTACTTTTGAAATGTAATCTTTTTCTTTTTTTAATTTGAAACTTGGCCTTTTGACACTACATGTAATGATTGATGTGCAATGGAAACAAGTTATTTCTTTCTCTTGTATTATGTGTTTCTGTATTAAAGTATTAAGCTACTGAGAGCTAGGGGCAATTCGGCCTTAGCTGTAATGGTCCACCGTGCAGAGAATTAGGACTCAAGACCGGGCTGCCTTAGCTCAAGTCGAGCTGATTTTGCCTGTCGTGCAAACAGTTGGTGCCATCCCCAACCGTATTCCGCTTGTTCTGAGCTGATTTTGCTCATCTTTTCCCTAGCTGATTTTGCTTGCCTCCTTCGAGCTAAGTTTGCTCACATTAATAGAAAGTTGGTGTCCTACCCAACTCCTGTGTTTGAACCGTGGTGATTTTGCTCACAAAAAGGGTTATGTCCTCCGAGTTGATTTTGCTCGCCGGGGAAAAAGTTGGCGTTCTGTCCAACTTCCGCTATAAAATCGAGTTGTCTTTGCTTGTTAACCCGAGTTGACTTTGCTTCAAACAGCTGGTTTTCCTCACCTCAGTAGAAAGTTAGTGTTGTGAACAACTTTTGATTTAAGACCGAGCTGACTTTGCTTGCTAAGAAGTGAGTTTGCGATTTGTCCAACTCATGGATCAATTTTGCCCTCAGACTGAGCTGAATTTGCTCACCGGGAAGACAGTGATGCTTCCCTAATTTTGAAAAGGAATTTTACATGTATGCAAATTCAAAAGTTAAACTGATCAGTTTTATCTCGGCAACAATACATGCTACAGTTAAAATCATTTAGAGAAATTGAAGAAAACAAAAAGGCAAATGCATATGGCATGAAAAAAGTAAACTGCTTTCCATTTATATTGAAATTTGGTTACAAAGGTAGGGTTTATAGCCTGGTTAAGAAAAAAAAAAGGGTATCCTAATCTACGTCTATAGCATCTTCCGAGTCAGCCACCTCCTCTTTGGTTGCTGTCTGCATGGTCTCAGCTCCGTCGTCTCATGCCCGATCAACATTTTGTGCGGTCTTATTGCTCGGAGACGCCTCTTTGGAAATGACCGGCAATGGCGTGTTGTTTGTTGTTTGAGGAGCAGGCTCTTCAGCTGCGTTGCCCACATGAGCCACCGCAATCAACTTTTGCTGCACAACGGCAGCATATGCTTGCATGTATGAAGGAATAAAGGTAGGCGGAGGATTGTTGAAGATATCAGACTTTGACGTCTGCCCAAGTTTTTTTACGACAGCCTTCCAGCCGCCCTGAAAGAAGATGTCCTTGGTTCCCTCCACCTGCTGTTCATTCACTTTTTCAGCATAGCCACGGTCTTCCGCGTCATCGACCTGCTTCTCCAACTCGGCCTTATGAGCAGCGTGGAGCTTCCGTAGATCAGCCAGGTACTGCTCGTTTTTGGCTTGCATGGCCTTTTTCTTCTCTTCCTCGGCCTTCGAAAGCTTCTCGGCCAGTAGCTCCCGCTTAGCTAGCACCGCTTCATGAGAGGCCTTCAACTTCTCCAGTTTGGCCGTTTTGGCCTTGTTATCGGTTATAGCCTCTTACAGACTCTGCCGCACAGAGACCATGCATTCGTGGGCCAGATAATTTTTTTGTGCGGCTTGGGAAAAGAAACAGTTAGTACAACTAATCTGAGGAATTGCTTGGCAACAGAGAAGCTCAGCTTCACAGGAATGACTTACCAGCATAATCGACTTTGCTGCCAACCTAATTACCTTTAGGTCAGACAACTCCTCATGCTTTTTCATGTCGGCCGGCAACAGCAAGCCCTTAGTCATCTAGAACCCGAGCGAGTAGTCCTTCTCAGCATAGACCGAGTCAGACATGGTCACCGCTCGGCCCTTGTACTTCAACTCGTACGACCAGACTGGAGGGGCAGTGGAGCAAGCGGATTGCTCGGCCACAGTTGGTTCAGTCTGTTCCCCTTGCTTAGCCAAAGGAAGCTCGGTGGAGTCTTCGTCGACTAGCCTTTGCTCGGTCGATGCTTGTCTCGGTCTCTTCTTTGACCGGCCAGCCCTTTGTTCGCTGGCAAGAGCCAGCACTGGGCCAAACTCATTTGTGGCTTCCTGGGATGTTTGCCCTCCAGCCGTTTTTGTCGGTTGAGAATCGCTTGGCTCGCCTGTGTTCATGGATTTGATAGCGCAGATTTTGGCCATCTCTTGTTCAGCTGTCAAGGGAACGAGAATGATCGGCGAAAGGTTTGGGTCTGATTCAGGTAAGGGCTCACGCAAAAAGTCTGTGACCCTGCTTTTACGCGGCGCAGTATGCCGGTAACTCGGCTCGTATCCAAGTAGCTTATAGGACTCGCTTTTCGATCAAATGCCGCAGAGCAATCCTTATAGCCTCTCAATTGGCATGAGTATAATCGTCGGCTAAGAGTTTGTAATCTGCAAAAATAAAGCAAGTGTTAGATTGGCAGAGATAGAACAGATACAAAATTAAAACCGTGCTAAGCTGCTCACCAGCGCTCCTAAAGTTTTTCTGTATGTACCAGCCCGGTGTGGGCGCTTCGGTGTCTTCGTAATGGCCAGACACTTATAGGAAGTCATCATCGTTCAACTCTTTATCCGGGTTACCCTCTACAAGCTTTGCTCGGCTCTTTCTAACCTTCAGGTACTAGCAGAAGCCCCTTTTATTCTTACTAAGTGTGTATTGGTGGAATATCTCGGCAAGGCCAAGGTTCAGACCGAGTATTCGGTTTAGCGTGGCAATGCCCGGTATGAGCGCTTTGGTGTCTTCGTAATGGCCAGACACCCATAGGAAGTCATCATCGTTCAACACTTTATCCAGGTTACCCTCTACAAGCTTTGCTTGGCCCTTTCTAACCTTCAGGTACCCGCAGAAGCCCCCTTAGTATGTATTGATGGAATATCTCAGCAAGGCTGAGGTTCAGACCGAGTATCCGGTTTAGCACGGCCACACCGTTTATTATTTTGTATGTGTTATTGGAGACTTGGGTTGGACACAACTTAGTCTGCCTCAAAAACTCGCAGACTAGGGGCTGGATCGGAAAGTGAAGGTTGCCCTTGACTATAGATACCACGGTGAAGGGGCAAGCGTCCAATTTGCCCCATGGAGTGTCTCCTTTTTTGGCCAACTCTAAGTGGACGTCATCTGGAATGTTGAATTCCCTACGAAACTCGGCCATGGCCCGAGGTGAGCTGACCATAAAACGGTACTTGCCCATTTTTCCTGGCTCTATTTCATTATTCAATCTAAGTTATTGCCCGGCGGATGGCTGCTCAGTTTGCGAGCGTCACCAATTCTCAAGGATAAGGTGTGCCTGGTTGGCCCTAGTTCGGTCTGCATAATAGAAATCAAGTGCAAGTGTTAGCGCGGCATATTCTGCACGGCTTTAAGATTAAAAAGGGTTTTGGTCCAGTTATCAGGGTGAAGCTTGATAGCTCGATTTGAGACCTAGGGGTATTAGGCTGGTTTTGGGCCTTAGTCTGGGGTATTCGGTTTCCTATCTCGGTTCAATGCCCCCACAACCTTTTCGCGGTCACTGTCCCTTGGCAGAACCACAAACTAGTTTCAGTCTGGCTCAATCATGTTTTTGAATCTAAAAGTGGGATTTTGCTCGGTTTTATCCAAAATTTATATTGTTCATCCTAAACGTGAAGTTCATACATTGAAACTAAGGGGAATAAGGGGCATCATGGCCTCATCTGTTTCTTTGATTTCAGTTCTGCCTAATGTCTACAAATACCTACCAGTTTTACCCCAAAGAAGGGGCACTAGCAGGGTATCTATAGTCCCAGAAAATGAAGAACACGAAGAACAGTGATGTAAAAAGGAAAGAGATCAGGAAAACTCACAAATTCAGGAGCCAAATCGAGGTTCAATCGACCTCGTCCTCTGCTGCAACAACCTAGATGATGGAAAACGCTGGGAACAACGTCGACAGGAGCAACGGCAGCGACGACAGTGATGGTAGAAGCTCAGAGGTTTAGGGTTTTGGGCAAGAAAGAAGATGAACAGTAATGGGGGTCTTTTGTCTTCTGGTGCGTATATATGGGAGGAAAACAAAGGGGTGGCAACCTTTTGAATTTTTGACATAAGGATGACAGCTATGGGGTTGCACGGAGCGAATGGAAGAACGCCAGGTGTGGAGGTGACAGACTGTTAGTACGAATGATGGGTGGTTAGTGCGGCTGATTCATGGATGACGAGACTACCGGCACAAGTCTTGATGACCGACCAAAATGGATAGCTCGGTTGGAAATGGCAATCCCAATCACGCTCAGCTCGGATGGGATTAAGGGGTAATTGAGAGAGATTTTGCCGAACAGTGGACCGAACTACGCTAGCACGGATTCTGGTGTTGGGCCGTGTAAGTTAGCCTAGGCGCATTGTAGGGCTGAGTTAAGTCCACACTGCCGAGCTATGGATAGTTCGGACTGCAGATGTGGGGACTGAGATGGCCTATGAGATCGCTGTGTGAGGCCAAGATGTCGAACGGCGCGCCTTGCATCCAATCGGTTCTAGTGGACCGGTGTGGTTTTGCTCGGCAGTAGCTGTCCAATGTAATGTTTATGTTTCACCAAGTAATAGCTCGGTTCAATATTCCGCATGGACCAATGATGAGGAGAGGGGAATCCACTCCTGGTGTGCATTAATACCGTTTGGTGGTGCAACAAACACTGTTTGGAGGTTTTGGTCTCTACACGTGTAAGAAATGTAGAGGGGAGCACAACCGCCTGTCCAGAGAAGGACAACAGAGGTAGTGTGCCCACAATCTCTGAGGTTGCATGGCTAGCCTTGAAAAGGGGGAGCATGCAGACGTTGGGGGTAAGCAGTCTAAAACTCTCTCTCTCTACAGTGCTTTGCCTTCTCTCTCCTCCCAGAAAGCTAACTTGACCGTCGGAGGGGTTTTCCGGCAAACCTACCCGCCGGGTAGCTCACCTTTGTTCTGTTTACAGTACGACGAAGTTCTAACAGAGTGTGACGAGCTTGGAAGCAAGGAGGTACGGAGCAGGGCGAATATTTCTCTCCCGTATACATATACTTTTGCCACCTCAACACAGTAAGTATAAAGAAAACAACAATAAAAAAAGGAGTCTAAAGCGTTATGCATTCCAAATCTTCTTCAATCTTCATACAAGACTCAAGAGCCATGCAAATTCCAAGAAGACCCATCCAAATACCAAGTGCATCTTCAAGCAAAAGCACAAAAAAGACCTCAAAATGGTCATAATGACCCTAACGGCAATGCCATTGAGTATTGGTCATTACGATTGTTACTACTTCAAAGGTACCTTTGAAGCATTTTTCAAACACCAGAGTAAGTCTCTTTCCATGAATTTGTGAATTGGCAGGATGTTTTTGTGCAAATAAGAAACAATGGGTCAATCTTCATTAATTTCACTGTAATTGCGAAATATTTATAAAACACCTGTGATTTTTGTCTTCTCCAACAAATAAGGGTGTAATCGACTCAAGTAGACTCAAAGCCCATTATGTAACATACATAAAACCAAGGACCTACCTTTCTCATGTTGTCAGTGCTGGAATGCTTAATGGAAAATGGTATGACAATTCGATTGAGAAGCACCTATTGATAATTATTAAAAAAAAAATGAAAAATGAAAAATGAAAAAGGGATCCATTGATGGAGGAAGAACAAGTTGGGGAATTGTATGGCTTGTCAAATTTTGAGATTGAGTGTGCCTATGATGACTTTGATGTTATTGACTTGGAGGATGAAGAAGAAGTGAGACAGCTGAAGGATAAAGGCCTTTAAGAACAATGAAGGATAAAGGCCTTTAAGAGCAGCAGATAGTTTAGCTGGAAGACACCTCCGTAAGACGAGAAAAGCCCCCTGAAGTTTCTAGAAGAGTGATGCATGTTTAAATAGCAAAAACAAGAAGGGGAAAGTTAAGAGAGTTGAGGGCAGTAGAAAAAAAGGGGATAGGGAGTTGAGAAACTTAATCTCTTGGGTTAATTATGATGGTCACTTGAAAGAGGAGAGGAATAGAGTTGCTTCTAAATGAAGATAATAAGTTGGAATGTAAGTGGTCTTAGGTCTAGAAGTAAAGGCGTGTGGTTAAGGAGGTTTTGGTTAGGAATAGTCCTGATATTGCAATTTTGAAAGAGACAAAGATTGAAAAGTTTGATAAGAAATTAATTGAAAGCAATTGGGGGGATTAGGTGTAGGAGATGAACAACTTTACCTTTATGTGGTACATCTTGGGGATTTTAATTAGTCAGATACATAATGATATGAGCAAGGACATGTATACGGTATATGGGGTAAGGACAAGCGAATTTTGCATCAAATAGAATTACATCAAGGATCCACAATGAGCCATTATCAATTTGTTTTGATTGTTTTATATTGAAGATGTCTTGTGTATGTAATGCCACTAACAATATATAATTTATTGAAACTGGTGGGGGCTAAGAACATAGGGAAATACTTTTTGAAGGCCCTAAAGCAAGCAAAAAAAAAAAAAAGAAGAAAAAAGCATGGAAATTTCATGTTATTGAAACCAGAAATGGACATGATTGTGCAAATTCGGGGCTGAGGATTGACCATTTCCATGATGACAAATTGACTATTCATAGGGAAGAGGATTAACTGTGAGTACAATGAAGGCTGTAAAGAATGTAGGCCAACGGATTGAGAAAAGAAATGACTGCTGAGGATGGAATGTGAGATTTCTTTCTGATAGAGTTGAATACTGAAAAATAACTCATGTAATTTTGAGTTAGGTTTGGGGTTTTGAGATGAATTGATTAATTTATTTTAATATTCCTTTCTTTTTATTGAATGGTATTCTACATTTTTGCCATAAAAGTTTGAGAGCTATAGCTGCAATTTTAGAATTTGCATATTCATTAGTGTAGCAATGATGGAAATGTTCACAGATGAGTTGAAAGGCTTGGAGATGTATGAGCTAAAATGGATGAACTTGAGATATAATTTCCTTTCTTGCGATAAGATAGGCAAGAATGATTAGGCCAGCTTGGGAAAAGTAAAATAATTATAAACAAATCAAAATAAATCAATGACACTGTTGTTAGGTTTGAGCTCTTACATTGTGTTTGGTTGGTTGATTTAGGAAGGGATTTAGAAAAGGAAAGGGAAAAGGTAGGTGAAATGTAAATAAAATGTACTTACATTTCACCTAGTTTCACATACCTTTTCTTTTTTCCTTTTCAAATTCCTTTCCAAATCCCTTAACCAAACACACCGTTACGGTTTTAATTTTCTAGAAGAATGAGTAGTCAAAGTGTGACAACATAGTTACTATTAGTCTATTTATCAGCTTAATTTTTAACCAGATTTATATGACTGGGCAGAGCAGATTGCAATACACCCACACTTTGAAATGCTAAATATGGGATGAATCTGTGCTCCGTGGAGCTTCAATCAACAGAATTCCTTAGGTTTTGTCTGAGGCCATTTGTCATGGACTGCCATAGCGTGGTTGATGATTTTTCACTGACTTGATAGATATGGGTTTGAGAAGGCCACTTCCTTTCCATTTCAGTTTGTCGTGATACTTCACTATTTGTATGTGAACAAGTTTGTTTATATAACAAATAACCTTTGGGTGCAGAGACAGTTCTCTGTCACCCTTGACTCAGTCAGCAGTTATTTTTTCTTCCTTCTCCATAGGTAACCCCATAACCATTTATAATTGTAACTTGGAACTTAGAAGTGATCTCGGATTTTGGACGTTGCCATGTTTCAAATATAAACTTCAGACAGCAATAATTATGATTGGAGTATTCATAATGGAAGCCACTTATGCAACAGGTGATGTGCTAAGTTTTGGTGATAGGACGCCATGTGACTTTGGTTAGTGCCATTTGGAGATAGCAACAATGAAAAATTTCATGGGTTGATTATGCCATGACTATCTTATTCAATCTATAATAATGAGAAGTGTTTTTTGCACCTTTAAGGGAGTATAATATTCTTGTGTCATGTTAGGCTGGAATGTGTAAATTCAGTTTTTATCAACACAAATCAAGTTATGGTACTAGCCACTCATGTTTGATGTCTGAACATCATCAACTTTATCTGAAAAGATCTGAACTTTTGAGGGTTTGATGTTATGTTTGGTTTGAAACTGTTAGGGTCGTTTTGCTAACCCTTTGGGAAACAGTTTTGTTTTGTATTCTCTGTTGTGTTCCAGAAAACATAGATAAGAAAATTTTAGCATATTTCTGTTTGTGTTTTTTCTTCTAAAAAATCCTGTGTTTTTTGGTGCCTTCGAATGAAATTGTTTTAAACCATTTTTGGCTATTTCTCATACAAAGCAATTCTCATATCTTTAAGAACTCTGAAAACACCAGATTTCATTTACTGTTCACTAACAAGGAATTCCATGTTCAGACTCTATTGGCAGTGACTTTCACCATCAAGCGTGATCTCCAATGACTGAATTTGTTGAATAGCTATGAAAACGACATGGCGGAACTGATGATAGATGAGAAGGGAAGACGAGATGAACAAGTAGACGAAGCAAATCAAAGGCTGCTGATGACAGGATTAATTGTTGGTTTCCTGCTGTAAGTTCTCAATACCTTCGATTTGAAACCATCGAATGAATCTGTTTCTCTGTTTTTTCTTTCTTTATTTCTTCCCAAGTTCAGTTTGTTATTTGTGCTATTTCTTTGTGATAACCAAAATTCGAAAGGTAAAATTTGGGTGTAATATGTTTTGTGTTTGAATTTGATGAGAATATTTAATCAATGGATTGGTGGTTCTTTGAATCAGATCTATGATTATATGGAGATCTAATTGTATTTCTATGCAATCTTAATATTCTCCTCTTTTTTTTTTCTTTTTCTTTTGTGGGATGCACATTCATTTGTGGGCCAAAAATTATGTTGCTGGTTCCAATTGTTATTGCATACATATTGTATTAGATTGACTGAAATATAAACCAACTTTTTCTCCATTTTTCTCACATTTTCTTCTCTTTTCAAATCCTTATCTAAATTTATGATCTAAACACAACTTTTATTCTCTCTCTTCCATACCTATTGCGGGTTCATTTGCCCTCACTACTTAGCAACTCCTCTTCCCCTATATTCTTTAAGAGTAGGCTATATATAAAACTATATTCTGAACCTTGGGAAAAAAATAAATAAGTTAGGCAAGGCCTTTAAAACATGGATTAAAACTCAATCACTTTCTACCGCTCTAGTTGTATCATGTTTAACTGGTCTATTAGGTTGTTCTCTCTCTCTCTCTCTCTCTCATAATATTGTGTTTGGGGTTGGACTTTGTATCATGTTTATCTTACACTACTTTGCTGTATCTATCATTATCATAACAAAAATGTTATAAACCCACCCGTATTAATCTATAATTTATCTCGAATGTGTGTGATGGAGATTAAATTGATAAAGTGTGGAATCCGTGAATAAAATAAATTTGAACCATTGATTCATTTTTTTAGATAAATTCTGAGCTCAGAAGTCTGTTTATAGTGTTATTATCATGAGTACGTGTGCCTCCTAAGTGTGAGAGGAAAAGGTATATCACTACAGTAGTACACTCGTTATGTAAAATGTCACATCTAAATATTGGTAGATAAAAAAAAAAAAATGTTCCAAACCAAAAAGCCCCAAACAGGACCATAGATTACGTATCAATAAAAGTGGAAGCTTGTACACTTTATACATGCAAAGGACTTGAAGATCTTTGGTGGGGAAAAAAACAATACAAAGTGGGAGAATTTTCTTTTTTTTGATCTTTCATGAGAATGTTCCTATCAATTTTTGGTGCTCATCAACTTTGGTATCCGCAAAATCCAAAATCACTTTTGGGTTTTGCCTTGTAAAGCCAGAACCAAAGTGACCTCTCCAAGATCTTCATCACCAAAGCTACAAGTAGAACTTTTATTTTTTTGAACTGTAGCTGCAAGTAGAACTTTGTTAGTGGAACACACCAAAACCAATCACAAACTTGGATTAAAAATTTGAATGGTAGAGAGTCAGTAAAAAAAAGAAAAAATAAATAAATGATATTGAATTATTATTATTATTTTTTTAAAACTTTTTCCTTCACAAATCTCATCCTAAATCTTCAATCCAAAAAGAGGTAATCCACTATCGAGCAACAAAGCAAAATGTGGAAGAACAAATTTGACTCCCTGTTTGTCTTCACATCATACTATTTCTTTGTAACTATTTATTTATTTTTTGCATGATTTAAAAATTGGCTATTGCCCTGCTCTTAACTCACACGAGTAGCTCAGTGATTAAGGAAGCAAAAATCTAGGACAAATCATAAACTCAGACATTGTGAGTTTAACTCGAAATTAGTTGATACTTATAATTTACGAATAATTATAAGTATTTTGAGATTTATATTCTGTAGAAATTAGTCTAAATAAATGATTAAAGTTTTAAGCCGCATCAAGTTAAATCTTTTTAATTGTCAAAACTCTAATTAATCATTTAATGGAATTGATTGAGGATAAATTCTGATACAAAGTGGATTAGCATTTCGTCCTGATTTTCTGAGGAAAACTTTATAAAAAAGTTTACTTTTTAAAATGATTCTAGGATGGCTTTTTATTTATTTACTTAATTAAAATATGCTCTCGTTTGGCTAAGATTTTGGGACTAAAAAAACATAATAAGACAAAATGTCACATTTAAGCCATAATCAGTATACTTTATCTTTCATAAAAGTCAAAAAAAAAACAAATCAAACGAGACTAAAAAAATCCTAACACAAAAAAAGTTGACTAAAAAAACCAATACCGAACGAGCTATGTATACCAACCAAAGGCTCTAGGATGGCTTTTTATTTATTTATTTAATTAATTAGAATATTTATTCATTTAATTAGAATATGTATACCAACCAAAGATTCTAGGATGGCTTTTTATTTATTTATTTAATTAGAATATTTATTCATTTAATTAGAATATGTATACCAACCAAAGATTCTAGGATGGCTTTTGTTTGTTTATTTAATTAGAATATGTATACCAACCAAAGGAATGGCATCTAGTGTTTTTACACAGATTACAAGTAAATCTTAAAAAGAAAAATGCTATGCAAATTAGGAAAGTATACCTCCAGGGCGTTGATTAAGAATATAATCTTTTTGCTAATAATATAATGTGACCGTCTTATCTGCTCGCTTAACTCACCCAAAAGAGAGTTGAGCTCGTTAAAATTATATGTTAAACCAATTAATTATGTAAATAAGTTAAATTTAAATTTTTTTAAAAATTATTCAATTTTCAAATTAAATTTCAACAACTTATTGCATAGCTTTGCTTGGTTATGTATTTTAAAAAACTAAATTGTTCCTACTTGGCATATGATCAATATGAAAAGTAAATAAGTTAGGTTTAAATACATTTTAAAATTCGTTAAATTTCCAAATAAGATTTCAATAACTTATTACTCAATTTGATTTGACTCATTTACAACCTTAATTTGAATGCAAGAATGACATTTGCACAATTAAAATAACATTGCTAAATAATCACATTTGAACATTTTTAATAAGTAAAATTATACAATTTTGATAATATATCATTTTCACAACTGAAGAAGATAACTATGGCTAGGAATAGGGATGGCCATTTTTTCCCGCTCCGATTTGCACCTTCGTCCACTGCCCTGTACCCGTCCTGTCTCGTATAGATTTTCCCTGCCTCTATTAAGAAGTGAGGCCGTGATGAGTTTTACTTTTCTCACCCCATTCTATCTGAACTTCGCCTTGATTATATTTATTAAATATATTTATATATATTTTTTAATTTTTTTTGTTATAATAAAATTAAAACACTAAAATATTTGTTTTTTAATCTTATAATTCTCATTAAATATAAATTATTTTTCATAATATACTATATTATGTGTAATTTTTATTAATATTCTTATTTTTCTACTTACAACATTAACCCGTTTCCTGTCCCGCCACTGCACCTACACCTACACCTGCTCCACTCCTGCCACAGCCCCTAATATGATATGCAACAAGAGCGAATTACTATAAACCCATTTCAAATCCGACTCATGACCATTCCTAATTGGAAGAAGTGAGGTCAACCTCAAGGTTTCGTTTATTTTTAGAGATAGGATGGATGAGATTGTTAGTAAATAGTTTAAATAAAATTGTGTTTGTTTGATAATAATTGTTACTGTAAGAATTGTTAAATTATTTTTATGTAAAATAATGAGAAACCATAGTTTTTCAAAACAATCCATGATTTTTTCTGGTAAAAAAACAAAAAAAAAAAACAAAAAATTGCACTTGGGTCATCCTGACGTCGGATTACACTCTAATCCCAACAGATTATTTCTGAAAATCATTTCCTTACTCAGACTACTAATTTGCTCCTTCAAAAACTTTCATAATCCAAACAAACTCTCAATCCGAAACTCCATTTTACAAACAAATATGAAAATGGTGAGCAAGAGCTCACTAACAGTCCAATACAAACAGGGCTAAGTGTTGTAGACACCACACAGACATACAACACAACGTGACACAAAAGGACAACTTCTACTCAAAGTGAGCTTATGAGCACTAACTACACTAAAAATAAAAATATACAAATATCAATTAAAACAAAACATAAAAACGCTTTTTATTTTCAAAAATGGATTCCACACCATATTGTAATGTGGGGGTTCGAAACCTTTGTGAATATAAAGGGTTTATGTTGTACTTTGGAAGTAAATATTAGATCTAACAATAGTATTAGTGAAAGTTTTTATTAAATTTCATTGTTAAATGTTAAATTTGACATGTCGTGTCTTAAGTACACGATTTTAATTTTTAACAATCTTGTTTCACATTTTGTGTCATTTTTTTAACATACCATTATCTCATCTTTTCAACTATAGTTAGATATTATGAAATATATCTAACAATTTATAATAATGTCAAAATTTGACAATATGTTAAAATTTGTGTCAAATTTAGCACAAAGAATAATAATGTCAAAATTTGACAATTTCAATGACTGTCTTATTGGAACACCCAAATATAATTATGACAATTTAAATAACATTCATATTTAAAGTTGATAATCAAAAAACAAAACCCCAAAACACCTCTCCATAGCTTTCAAATAATTATTATTGTTTTACTTATTTAAATTATTTCTATTTAATAAATTATACTAAATAATTTAACACAAACTTCTAAAATAAAATAAGGTATAAAATGCACCAAATAACACAATAAAAATAGTAAACACTACATAATTTTTTTATTAATAAAATAATATTACCATTAAATTTTAGTTGGTAGAGTTATTCAAACTTTAAAGCCCTACCCTAAAAAAGGGTCATGAGTTGTCATATTTCAAGTCCGACTTTTATCAGTGCATCACCATCTTAAAAAACAAGAAAGTATGAGCGCATCGCTCAATTCTATTGATCAAACCCCATCCACTACTTCTTGTTCCAAAAAAAATAATAAATAAAAAATCACAATTATCCTTGCATTGCTTAAATAAAATTTCAACGACTTATTATTCTATTTGATTGGACTTGTTTACAAATTCTGAATGCGAGAATGACAATTGCACAATTAAAATAACATTGCTAAATAATCACATTTTAACATTATAATATCTAAAATTATATATTTTTGATAATATATTACAGTAATGATAGAGACTCCCACAAAACACAATCTCCATAACCCTTAAAATGATCTGACTCATTCATATTACTGTTAGACATAACTTTCAAAAAAAATTCAATAATCAATATATTAGTGGGAGTCATGAAAATTTTCTTTTGTGACCGTCTCAAACATTTTCTAATATATTATTTTCACAACTGAAGTAGATAACTATGGCTAGGTGAAGGTAGGGTCAACCTCGGGTGACACAGACAACACTATGGGCAACTACTCAAAGTGAGCTTCTAAGCACCAACTACACTAAAAACAAAAAATAATGGGCTTGTTTGGTTAGTGTTTGGGAAAAAAATTTCAGAAATTTTCTCTACAAACAAATTTCAGAAATTTTCTCTACCAAACAAATTTTCCCAAAAAAATTTCCCAAAACACACAAACCAAACAAATTTTCCAAACAAATCTCTCTCACACACAAATCAAATCAATCACTTTTTCCAAAACTCTCTCTCAAAACAATTTTCCAAAACAAATTTCCCAAAACACCAAACCAAACATGTTTTCGTACTTTTTTTTTCCAAAACATGTTTCTGAAACACAAACCAAACAAGCCCAATAATTCTACAAAATATCAATTAAAGCAAAACATAAAAACACTATATATTCTCAAAGATGGATTCCACACCAACTTGTTATGTGGGGCTCGAAACGTTCGTGAACATAAAGGGTTTATGTTGTATTTTATAAATAAGTATTAGATATAACTATAGTATTAATGAAAGCGTTTACGGTATTTTTATTGTTAAATATAAATATCAAATTTGACAATATGTTAAAACTTAAGTCCAATAGATTTTATTGGAGCACCCAATTGTCATAATATAATTATGACACCTCAGCTCAAATATCATTCATAGTTAAATTGTTTTTAAATTGAGTTTGTTTGATACAACTTAGTGTAAATTAAAAGTTGAAAATCAAAAAACAAAAGTCAAAAACATCTCTCCCTTAGTTATTAAATAATTAACATTTTTTTAATTTATTAAAATTATATATTCAGTAAAAATTGTGTCAAATAATTGTAAAATGTACCAAACAACTCACAATAGAAATAGTAAAGACTCCATATTCAATATATAATTATATTTTAGTTGGTGATAGAGTTATTCAAACTTTAAAGCCCGAAAGCCAAAAAAAAAATTATGAGTTGTCACGTTCCAAGCTTCATTGGGCGTTTGAGATAGGCAAAAAATTATTCATTTCAAATTAAAATAGTTAATAAAATAAAATATTTAAATAAAATAAAATATTTAAATATTTTATTTTATTTATTTTTTATATTTTTTTATAAGAAATTAAATAATTAATTAAATAATCTATTCCCAAAACGGACGCATCACCCAAGTCTACTGATCAAACCCCATCCGCTACTTCTTGTTATAAGAAAAACATCCGCTTACTTTTTTTTATTCGATAGGCACTTTGTCCTTAAATGGTACTTTCTTTTAGGAACCCGCACTTTTGCTAATGCAGACAAAAGAAATAGGACAACACATACACTGCCATTGTTCTTCTCCATAGAGTAGTTATTGTGGCCTTTCTATTGCACTTGTTGATGGTAATAATTGAACCCTAGATTTTTCTTGCCTATATATAAAGGCGTTAAAAATGTTGTCATCGTCTTTCAGATATGTAAGACATAGGGGTTATTTGGGAATAAGTTAAAAAAGTTATTCATTTCGTATCAAAATATTAGTCCTTTATTCTATTTTTTATTATTTTAAAATATTAGTCCCTCTTAAAAAATTAAGTACAAAAATAATATAAATTTCCTATTTTGCCTTTCTTTTAAATTAATAAATAATATAAAAAGTACAATTATGACATTGATATTCCCAAAAAATGTACTATCAAAACAATAATTTTGGAAAATTAACTTTTTTCAAATGTAATAATTGTACTACCAAAAAAAGTTAGATTTCTAAAAAAGAACCATTATTTTGAGACGGAGAGAGTAAAAGTTTTGAGTCACATTATCTTTTATATAAAAAAGTCAAAAATATTTAAAAAGTTACATTTTAACCAACTTTCTAAATCACTCATAGTAAAATGTCGTAATAACATTTTTTACTTGCAACTATTTTCTTATATATTCTCTCCCAAATTCTCTGTTTATCACTTTAAGATAGAAAATTTTGATCGTGTAGTAAAAAGAGAATTTAAAACAAGAAAATATGAGAAAAATGAGACAATAAATTTAGACTTTTACAAGACAGACAAACCAAACAAAACCAAACCAAACTAAACTAAATTAGGTTGGTTTGGGACGTCCTAAAAAAGTGTACTTTTTGACTTATTAGTGGGTTTGAATTGGGTTTGGGTTGGGTTTGATGTGATGTGTTAGAGAGGTGATGTGATTTAAATAAGATGATGTGACTTAAATAAGATAGTGACTTTTTGACTTTTTGACTTATTTAATACATGCCAAACTAGTCCTAAATCAAACCTTAAGTTTTATCAAATGGAATCGACTTCCACAAGACAAACAATTCATTCATATTTTCCTTACTTCAAAACACAAAAAACTCAACAAAGGCCAAACATAATTCTTTTTTCGTTTTCATTTAAAAAGTAATGTTTTTTTTTTTAGATTTTATTTATAATTATAATTCAACATGTTTGATAAGTGTTAAAAAAAGTTTTTATTTTTTTTAAACCTTCGTAGCATTGGTCAAATGCAATTTTTTTAACAACTTTATCTTAAAAAATTTAAAAACAAAAAAAATCTACTAAAAAGATATTTATAAATAACTGAGAGTACATCTCTTAAAAAGCTAAATAACAAAAAAACAAATCACTCTTTATGGTTTCAATTTTCAAAATTCACTTTTTAAAAAATTCTACTTGTTTAGTTTTTGTATTTTTTTATTTTCATTAAATTCTTTTAAATATTTTAAGTAATTTTTAAAATTTTTAAACACATCTAACATAAATATACTTAAAAAATATAATATTTATAAAAAAAAATCTTCAAAAAATTCAAAAATATAAAAAAATACAAAAATTCAATACATTTTTAGTTTTTTTTTTATTTATTAATTTTTCACAAATATTTTACTATTTAAATACATTTAAATAAGATACATCTAAAAAAGTTAAAAAATTACTTAAAATTTTAAAAATATTTACTAAAAAAAAAATATCCCTTATCTTGCTAAAAAAATAAAAAAAACAAAAAACTCAATTCAGAAAACTGAAACCAAACACGCAAAATAATATTCCTATGCATCTTGAATATGTATCCCTTATCCATTAGTTTAATGATCTCATTTTTCTTATCTTGTATTAATGCATTAGTAATTAAAACATTAAATATATTTAAACTTTGATACTAAAATTTGGTCATGGTAACATTAAACATTAAATAAAAAAACCTTTCAAATTATACCATTTGCTCTCTACAAAACTTCAGCGGTATCATCACTCACCAGAAACCCCCTTTTCACTTCATTTTCATATTTCTCACTTTTTCCATTGCAAGTACTCAGCTCCAAGCCAGTGCTGGTAAGCTCCATAGCCTTCAAAGCCTCACCTTCCCAATCGGTACGCTCCATCACAACATACAAAATGGACACGGCGCAAGCGGCTTGAGCTGATAGGAGCCCGAGCCAAAGTCCACTAAAGCCGACACCGAACCAAAAGGCTAAGCCGACGGCTACAGGGGTGCCCACAAAGTAAAATGAGATGAGATTGATACGGGCACCCACGGCCGGCCTAGCGGTCCCACGTAAGATGCCACAACCAGTTGTTTGAGGGCAGTTGCCGAGCTCACACAATCCCATGATCGGCATAACTGAAGCAACTAGAGTTTTGACTTCATGATCGGTCGTGAAAAACCCACCCCATCTGTCCCTATAGATCACCGTCCATATCACGTTGATCATACCGATAAAAAATGCGCAGCCCAATGCGACTAGGGCAGCCAGCTTCGCCTTATATGGCTTCCCCGCTCCAAGCTCATTGCCAACCTGCACACGTGCGTGTGAAAAAATTAAATTAGTACTTATAATGTTTCTTAATCATAATGTGTAAGGAAAAAGAGCCAGACTCCCTTTTTTTCCATCGCCTTAACCCTCCTCTTTCTCTCATTAGTTAGATTTTCTTTTTCTTTTTTTCCTGTTCCTCCAATCATCACCCACCACGTGTATGTGTGAGAGGTGGTGGGAGTGGTAATTAGAGGGGGTCTTTATCAAAGCGCAATGTGTAAATTGACAACATAGATCTAGCGGGCTCCATGAAGAAATCAAAACATAAAATCATGGTCTAGATATGCACAAGTTTTTCGGGTCCCATTCTTGCCCACTATGGTGTGTTGTGTCGCTATTGTTGTCTCAAATGGGATATTTATGCATGTCTTACAAATACGAGACTCCGTTTGAGGGAAGTGAAGAAAATAAAATGATTTAAAGTTTTTCACTTGGTGGGAAAAGAAGAAATTAACACTAAGTTAGAGATTTGAAGAGAAATATTTGAATTTAAAAGATTTATATAATCAAAATTAAAACAGAACATATGGAATATAATTTTAATAACAGTAATAATGAAAGCAGATGAGAAGTGAAGATTGAGAATCAAGAACCACCTGAGAGTGAATATTTTTATTAGTTAGGATCAATTATCACAATAGTTTGAGAGATTGAGATGGATATAATCCATAGAATTAAGACAATGTGACTTAAATGGAGGAGTGTGACTGGAATATTGTGTGATAAACACGAACCCACTAGACTAAAAGGAAAGTTCTATAAAATTACTATTAAAACAGCAATCTTGTATGAGACAAAATGTTGGGCAATTAAAAAACATATAGATAAGATAAGTGTTGTTGATATGAGGATGCTCAGGTTGATGCGTGTCAAGACTATAAAAGACAGAATTAGTAATAAGTATATTCGTGAATGGGTAGAATTAATACTGATAGAAGATAAGTTGAGAGAGAATATATTAAGATGATTTGATTATATACAATGGAGACCAACAGAGGCAGTGCTGAAAAAATACGATGCAGTAACGGTAGATGAAAATGTTAAGAGAATGGATAAGTCTAAATTGATGTAGGCGAGTGTAATACATAGAAAATGAATTTTCTTAATTTGACTAATTAAATGACCGTTGATAAAGTCGATTGAAAAAAAAAATATTCATACAACCAATCTCATGTGATGAAATTTAAGTTTTGATTTGGTTATATATAAGGCAAAAAGAAAGAAAAAAAAAATGAAAGTATAAAAAAAGAGTATCCACCCCCGCCTCGCTCCTGACCTGACCCCGCCATCAACCTGATTTATTCATCTTAATATGATTTGGGGCGAGAAATAACAAACATGTCTCAAATTTATCCCGTGAAAATCCCTGCTTATTAGTTTATAAAGACATATTTTAAAAAACGACATTGATTTTTAATGAAAAAGTGTTTGTTGGGTTCCATTTTGAAGACATTAGTTGTCATTAAAAGATGACCATAAATGGAGAATGTGAATTCAAAGTGACAAAATAAACAAAAACTAAGCCATGTAACGACACAATTAAATGTAACAACCTTTGAATCATTTGGACCCAACTTTACACTAAAAAGCACTTTATGAGAACATTAGATGTCACATTTAATGGCCTATTTTGGCATCAAGATTAAAAGTGAATTTTTTTATTTTTTTAGCCGTCTCTTTAATTTTTTTTGCACATTTCTTTTTTAAAAAAAATTAAACATTAACTTTTAACATATTTTTCAAAAGAAGTCAATGTTTCTTTGCTGTCATACAAGCAAATGGGTTTTTGACTTTTTTTTTTTTGAAAAAAATTTACAAAAAGACAAAATAAACTAAAATAATTAATAAGACAAAATATCACATCAAATTTATAATCATTTTACTTTTTTTCATTACAAACATCACATCACATCCAATCTAATCCAAACTCCTTTTCAAACATAAAAATTTTAACCTATTAAAATAGTTCCAACAAGGCCTATATATGATGGAGTGTTTTTAGAAGTTAATTAAAAGTTGATTTTTTGACTTTTTTAATCTTTTAATAAGTAAAAAATGTGAAAAGTGATATGACTCAAAATGAATTAAAAATCAAAAACTGACTTTTACCCAGGTTGGCAAAACAGCTGCATAAGTCATTGTCATCTAAATATACTGGTCATATCACAAAAACAAAAATTTGTTTCTATCCATCCAAACAATTTAAATGTTTTTGTTTTCATTTTATTTTTGTTTTTGTTTCTTATGATACCAAAATAAATATTAATAGAATATCAAAATTTCCATATTTTGAAACACAACATATTTTTATATATAGATAGATATATTTTTTGAACTCAAACACAACATATCAAAATGCAATGAAACATACTTAAACAATTAAGTCATTTTGTTGCCTGCTAAGAATATATCAACAATAATCATTTTATATTTTCCACTTTTTTGTCACAAGAAAATTTTAAGAACAAAGAAAAACATTAAATTCATTAGAGAATTTAATACAAAAATAAATACAAAAGAGTATGATTAAATCACTTATTTAATGAAATTGGTGACTTGATTTTTTTTTTCTTTTTTTCCTATTACTACTAGAATTTTGATTATTTTATTTTACCTTTTAAAGGAAAATTATTTATAAATCCTATTTGAAAGACTTACTTAATGTAAAATCTTATGAATATTTTTTTAGAGTTTGAAGCCTTATTTAAATAGGAATGTATTCTATAAAATCCTATGAGTTGTAAATGAATGATATTAGTATACTATTATACCCCTAATTTGTTTTCATATTGTACCTTATTTTCTCATTCATCATATCACGTTTGGGAATGCTTTTAGGAAAGATAAGTCTACAAGCACTGATTGTACGAGTTTTTTTCGACTTGATCGCAAGATTTCAGTGCATTTTCAAAATGTTGCTTAAATAGATGTAGACACGGTCGATGATATGATGAAGTTTGAGAGTTGTGTGTTGATTTCTTCGACAGATTTCGACTCCAATTAATTGAGGAAAAGAGGTATTTTTTTTTGGTTGAAGTGTGTTGCTGTTTATTAAAGTGTGGAATGTTCATCTTTAATAGGGCATTGACGATCTATTACACTTATTGATAGGCACACTTTTGGCCAATGTTCTAATTGAATGTGTATATTTGACATTGTCATGGTTGATGCGTTTTGATACGTTCGATGTGTGGGGTGGTGTGTATGGGTTCAAGAGTTGGATTGGGAGTATTTGGTTTTGGTTGTTAATTAGATATCGAATGTGAACCATGTCATAAGATAATAATTGTACATTGGGACCTAAATGATTGTGTTACGATATATGTTACATTTAGTATGTAATGTTAATCCACATACACCATGTAGTAGATGACATTTGTGTGTTTGTTCAGTTGTACATGTGTTTGAATGTGTATCGTGTCTTTGTTGTAATCAAAGTTTATATACATGTCACAGTACATTACGCAAAATTATTGGGGATTTGGATTGATAATTGAATGTGAATTGAATCCTATCGTTTGATGTTGAAATTACGCTGGATTAGGGGTGATAGTGGTTCAATACATGGGTTGGGTTGGAATGTTACATGTTACATGTTACATTTAGGAGGTTGCATTATTCATAATTCAACGGTAGAGTATTGGAATGTCATATTGGGATTGAGATGAGAAACATATGGGAATGTCATAGCAGGTTTGAGATGTTACATGTTACATTTACGTTATGTTTGGAATGAGAAACATATAAGAATGTCACGTTAGGTTTGAGAATGTTACATTGGATTTGGGATACTACATGTTATATTTATGCTTTGAATTTTAAATTTTCAACCATATAGATATGATCACAATCTATAGTAATATTAGATTTCTCATATATGATATTGTCTTTAATCAAGTTATTTTGAATTTCAGAGGCATTTGGGAATGTCATGTTGGGTTTGGGACTGTCACAATGGGTTTGAAATGTTACATGTTACATTTACGTTTTGAATTTCAAATTTTCAACCATATAAATATGATCATAATCTATGGTGATATTGGATTTCCCATATATGATATTGCCATTAATTAGGTTATTTTGAATTTCATAATCTATGGTAACATTGAATTTTTCATATATGATATTATCATTAATCAGATTATTAATTAGTTGAAATTGAGGGTAAATATGTTCACAAAAAAATTATAAGACCTATAAAGTTATAAATTTTTTTATAAGACCATTTCTTGTATAAATCTTCTGCATAGAATTTATAATAATTCACCCTTATTTTTATTCCTACAAACACCCTTTCCAACTAAGCCTTTAAATAATTTTCTTATAAGCTTTATTAACATGTTTAATTATTTATATAAATTTTGATTTGTGTTTCCAAATTCTTGTGTAATATTTCTTAATGCCCCAAAACTATTTTAAAATGTAACTGAAACCTCCATTTTCAAGCTACCCAAACAAATTGTAATGATAGCCTAAAGGATTTGAACCAACAATTTATTATATATCTGTCATTATATAAAAAGTTTCAAACATATTTTCAAATTTATTATTGAAACAATAATCATAAAATATGACTCATCAAATATATGAATTTGGAATCGATTTCGGTGATGGGAATCGTTTATTTTTTAAAAATTCAAGTTTGGGAAGATTAAATAAGTGTACTTTTTGACTTTTTATGAAATATGAGTTGAATTTGGGTTGAGTTTGAAGTAATGTGTTAGAGAGGTGATGTGACTTAAATAGGATAGTGACTTGTTGACTTTTTGAATTTTTTTGAGGATGTCAAACTTGGAGTAGAATATTAATGTAAAAAATCAAAATAATTGGATAACTATATGTTTAACCCATATTTATTTTAAAAAAATATACGATAAATATAATTTTAAGAATAATTATTTATTTTTTATACTCCCTCCGTCCCAAAATATTAGTCCCTTATTCCATTTTTCATTGTCCCAAAATATTAGTCCCTTTACAAAAATCAAATAAAAAAATAATATAAATTTCATATTTTGCCCTTCTTTTAAATTAATAAACAATATAAAAAGTATAATTATACATTGATATACCCAAAAAATGTACTATAAAAAGGGCAATTTTGGAAAAATAACTTTTTTAAAGTGCAATAATTGTACTACAAAAAAAAGAAAGTTGAATTCCCCAAAAGAGATCATTATTTTGGGACGGAAGGATTATTTTGGGACGAAGGGAGTAATACAAATTTAATTCAAATATATAACTATTGATACTAATTATTTTTTTATCTTTTATATGAATATTTTAATTAACGGGCCTTAAAATAATTAAAATCACTTAAACCAATTTTAAAATAAACTTGTTAAACGTAAATCGAAATGGCCAAGAAATCAAATCCAAATGCAAAGGGAGGTGAAGAGATGAACTTACTCTGGCAGAGACACAGCCAGCCAAGGCCATGGGGACAGTATACATAAGACTGGTAGTCTGAATCATTATCCCAGTAGCCGCCACAGTATTCCTCGGATTATCCAAATACCCAGCTAGAACCGTCACGATCTCGTACCACCACCACTCCAAACATATACCCACACAACTCGGAACCGCCAACCTCAAAAGCGGTCCAACCTCTCCCCACACCCTCTCTCCTCTTCCTCCAATCCCCACCGTCCATCTCCCCTCCCACTTCCCATCATACACGTACACGTACCCCATCATCAACACCACCATATGCAAATTCGTCACTACCGCCGCCACCGCCACTCCCTCCACCCCCATCCCCATCACCACCACTAGCCAATAATTCAACGGCACGTGGAACAACACCGCAACAAAACTACAGTACATCATTGGTTTCGTCACCCCCTGTGACCTTAGATAAACCCTTAAGGGTTGTAAAAGCGTGTTTGTTAAGAGGTCCGGGAGGGAATAGATACAGTACGTCGCGGCTGTTGATGTGATTTGCGGGTCTTGGCCCATGAAGAGCATGATGGGCTCGAGGTTGATCCAGAGGAGGCTGATGGGTATGATTGCCATGAGAAGTATGAAGATCATGCGTTGGAGAGAGAGGGAAAGTAGGTCCCACCTTTTGCTACCGTAGGCTTGACTGCAGACGGGTTCGAGCCCCGCGGAGAGACCGTTTAGAACGGAGTAGCCGGTTATGTTTGTGAAGCCGATGGAGAGTGCGCCGCCGGCTAGTTCGAGGCTGCCGAGCCGGCCCAAGAAGAGGACTGAGACCACGGCTCGAACGAAGACCAAAAAGTTCATGACTGTCGTCGGGAGAGCCATTCCCCATAGCTCTTTCAGCTCCTCCATCACCTAGAGAGAGAGAGAAAGACAACTATTAATATTTTCTATTTTTACACAAAAATATGTATATATATATTTCTAAATATTCGATATGATAAAAAACGAATATTAATAAATAAAAAAAATTTCATAATTAATGAAAAAAATTATTTAGGTGAAAACATTTCCTACTTTCTAAAATGGACCATTTTTCATATAAAAGTTCTACCCATATCATACTATTACATATTTTTTTGTTTTTTTATCATCACAACTATGATTGCCACCCCTACATCACCACTCTCTTCCTGAAATACTCATCCCTTTTCCTAATGAAATTTATCACTATCAAATAATAGTATATGATGATTATATTTGAAATGTATATTTTATTATTTTCTTACTCCATCAAATATGAAAATGAATATTTTGAACAATGACTATTCTATTTCAGTAAATCAAATAATACCTAAATGATTGATTTGTTAAGATAAAAAAATATTTTCTACATTTTTTATGTTATATATAACAAGAAACAAAATTAATAAAAAATAAATTTATTTAAACAATATATATATATATTTTTTGAAATGAGAAGACAAAATTTTATAAACCTTACCACACTACCACCATCTCACCACCACTAACACTACCAGTAACTCATTAGTTTCAGAATCTAAACCAAACATAAGATATCGTTTCCTTCATATGAAAATGTTTTCCGTAAAACCAAGCAGAGTATTATTATACATGTATAAATATATCATTCATAGAGACAAAGTAGTGGTTAAAGCTCTGTGTAGTGAGTTTACCTGGGTGGTTGTGGGAAGTTTGTGAGAAGAAAAATCTGGGTCTCTGTCTGCCATTGTCAAACTTAAAGCTTTGGAACACTCTCAAAAGGGCATGTAATCTCTGCAAAAAGATGGATTCAATCAATGAGATAATAAAAAAATAAAATAAAACTGACCCATTTGCTATATCTTCAAAGTTGGAACTTGGGAACTCTCATTTCTCACAGGCAGGGCAGTTAATATAGCAAGAGAAGCACGGAAACAAAATTAAAAGATATTAAAGATTTTCTTCACAACGTAACCCACCTTTACTCTCTCTCTCTCTCCTCTCTCTCTCTCTGAAATGAGTTCTCTTTTTTTTGGGATTTTAGGCAGTAGAAGCAACGGCTAAAAATGGTGGAGAAGCATTGAATGAGAGAGAGGGAGAGGGAAAGAAGAGTCTGTGAAGAAAAAGAGAGTGACTTTGCTCTGAAGGGACAGTGCGAGCTAGGCTTGTTTAGTGTAGTACAGAGGAGATTGGAAATAACTGGAGAAAAAGAAAAGAAAAGGTTTGCAGTTTGATTAAGAGGAAGAGATTTGTTGTACAGACACAGATTTGTCCAGTTAAAAGAAGTGTACTAATTTTTTTAAGTAAAAGTTTTTTTTGATATTAAAGTATTTTAATGGAGGATTTTAAAATTTATTAGAACACGGGTTGATTGAGTGGATGTTCAGCCAGTTGATCGGTCAGTGTAATTTTTCATAAATTTTTGCTTTAAGGTGGTTATTAGGAGGACATCTGGTAACGACTATGAATAGTAATTTGATGAAAGACACATTAATCCTCAGTTTGTTGAAATAAAAGTGAAATTTTGAATTTGATACCTATTTAATAATATTATTAGACCAGAAAAATGAGACTTTTTTTTATCAAATTTAAATTTGATGACAAATCTAAATAACTATTGGAAGTGGTCTAAAGTGTTGTTTGAAAGTTAGTTATTTTAATTATTTTAGTTAAATTTTTTATTTTTTTAGTTATTTTAGTCGGATTAAGAAAATTAAATTTAAGAAGTTAATTAATTTTTTCAATTGATTTGATAATTATAAAAAAATAAAATAATTAAAAGGTAAAATGATTAATTAACTTATTCCTAAACACCCCCATAGTGTTTTCGAGGGAGGGAAAGTGGGATAAAAAAAAAAAGAGAAGAAAGAATCGAGGCTTGAAATCGGAAACGGTGAAACAAATGAAAAGTCGGTCATGTTAAAGTCAGCAGTAATGCCCACATTCATGTATTTTCTTAGGGAGTAATGGGAGCATCTCAAATATTTTATTAAAGATTTTATATGGGTCTGGAATTTATAGGAATTTACATAGTATAGTATGGGTTTCATGTTAGATATTTGATAAAAATATTAATAAACTCAATATCTAAAGTTTTAATATTTTTCTTTTTGAATTTTATGGTGACTCATTCAAAAAGTTTTATGAAAATTTTTATCAAATATTTTAAAATATTTTAAATGGGTATGGGATTTATATGGATTTAGGCACTATTTGGCGTAAATTAAATATGTGTATTTATTTGGATCACATCATCGTATTATTTTTCTACACATCTTTTCGTATAAAATTAAAAAATATATTTATTTAAATCATCTAAAATAATCTCGTAACATAGTGTAGGTTCTATACTTCTGTGAGACATTTAGTAAATTTTTGATCTCTAACTTTTTTTTCTTATACAATAGTTAAAAATTTGGACAATAATACAAAGCTTTAATTTGAGCTCTACTAAGCTAGCAAGGGGGAAAAAAAAAAACAATACAGACATACACATTACATCACAAGTGGAGTCCATTGTATTAGAGCTCTCTTTTTAGAGCTCCAAGTCACTTTTGTAAAAAATTTATGAATGAGGTTTGTTACCAATACAGAATTAATTACAGACAAAACACAAAAGTAAGTCTTATATGTGGCTTTCACATAGGTGGGTCCTATTCTTTGCGTGATTGATTATGTGAATAATTTCTATATATTTAAGTTATACCATGTTTGATTTACAGACAAAACACGAAAGTAACTCTTATATGTGGATCTTACATAGTTGGGTCCCATTCTTTGCGTGATTGATTATGTAAATAATTTCTATATATTTAAGTTTTGCAATGTTTGATTTGGGGTTTAGAAAGGCGGATTGAATTGGTAATATGTAGATCTTACCTATACCATGTTTGCTTGTAGGAGAATGCATCAATCCTCACATGATGGGATTAGCATTTCTATGAGGTGAGATTGTAGTCCACTCCTATAGATTGATGGCTAAAAGAGCATTTTAATCTTTAGGTTACAAAATTAACAAAATTATTGTCTATGCAATAATAGTTTTTACGTAATTTATAAATTTAATCTCAACTAACTAATATCAACGCACTAATACACAAACAAATATATTTTTATCTTACATCTTTAATTTTGTCACTCAATCTTACTGTATTTATAATCTCATCTAATCTAATTTAATCCGCCAAATAAACAAGGCATAGCTTTCCTTCTTTTATGTACAAGGAAAATTAATCTCAAGCTTTTCTTCTCAAATATTCAAACTAGCAATACATCTGTGCTATGCACAGCTAATACATTTATATTATTAGTATTTTTGTATTATTGTTTCAACCTTAAAAAAAATCATCGTGTAGCACATAAGGACAAACGAAATTTAAGATAATGTGAAATATTGACTATGTAATAATAAATTATTGACAAATCAAAGTATTAAAATTATTTCAAAATTAAATATTGATCATTCTGATAATAATGTAATTAAATTCACACTGATTTTCCATCCACTTATAATAAAAGTAACTGGAAAATGAATTTGATAATGAAATATCGTTCTAATTAGTTCATTGGTTCAAAGTCCTAAAATAGTTATCAAATACTTAAAAATAGTAAACAAATATATGAATGTTGTTAATTTGTTATGTTAAAAAAACACACACACGCACACGCACAATGTTTCACACATCTTACTATGAGGATTATGATTTTTAATTTGAACTAATGATATTTATTGTTTTCATATTAAAACAATCAATAATTAAATGTACAATTGAACATATCTTAAGTAAAGAGTGAAAACTTATTGAGTGTTATACAGAGTTAATAATGAGATAATAATGGTAAAAAAAATAAAAAAATAATAGAAAAAAGATGGTGATTACTTTCAATGAAAAGTGAATGTGGTAAAATTTAAGACAATTAATTGAAGGTGGAAAATTTTAAAGCAATGTTCAATTTTATTAACATAATTTGAGGGAGTAAATTCAGCTAAGTGATAGAAAATGGTGGTATTACATGTACTAATTAGTATATTAACTAGTGTACCAACACTAGTTATGACATTATTATTGACCTCACTCATTATACAAATTTTAAATACTAAAAATCTCTTAAATTATATCACATCATCAATTAGTACAATAATTAGTGCATATAGTATTATTTGATGGAAAGTTTGTACTATACCGAATATTTTAGCTCCATAATAATATTGATTTCATCGGAAGTATCTAAATTTACAATTTTATTTTAACACCATAGTGAAAAATTTAAGGCAACATTTCAATTTATTAACATAATTTAAGAGAGTATTCAAATTAATAATTGTATTTTAAAAATATGGAATTATTTTATTAACATAACTTAAGGGAGTATCTAAATTTACAATTTTATTTTGACACCACAATGAATCAGATTTATTGAACGTGAAAAAATTTAAGGTAACATTTCAATTTTATTAACATAAGTTAAGGGGTATTCAAAATTAAAGTTATTTAATTAACATAATTTAAGGGAGCTTCCATATAAATTAATGGCATCATTGATGGCAGCTTCCCGCACGTATTAGATATATTAGTGGAATTTGATATATTATTGTTATATTATATAATTATGTTATGTAATTTATTAGAAGTATTTAGGCCAATTGAAAGGTGCCATGCATATTATAGAAATTTAAAAATTCAAAAAATATGAAAAAATTAGAGTGAGACTTCCAATCTCAAAGATGCCAAAACATTTTTACTTATATTATATAATATTTTCTTCTCTCCCCTTGCCCCAAGTTTATGATACACACTTTTTTTTTCTTTTCTTTTCTTTTTCTTTTTTTTTTTTTGATTGTTTTTGTTTATTTTATTTTTGTTTTTAAATTTTAGTTGGGGAAAAGGAATCTCGGGACTCAATCGGGAATGGAAAAGAAATAGGGAAAGAGAATCTCAGGACACGAATCTGGTTAAGGAGTTTGGATAACTGTTATGTGATACCTTTCGATTGCAGCAATAACTCTTACTCTTATGATGTGCACTTTATAAAACATATAATATTTAACATTTTATGATTGAGTCACTTTAAAAAGATCACTAGAAGTTTGTCTGTTTATTAATTTTAAAACGTATATAAATTGATCCGAACATTTGATTATTAGAAAAAAGTATATATAGAGGTTTGTATAAATCTTATGATGTGTCTGAATTATGATATGAGTAGAAATTTAAAAAGAAAAAGAGAAAAAATAAATAAAATGTAAATGAAATATAATTACATTTCATCCATATTCTCTTTCTATTTCCTAAATCTCTATCTAAATTCATAATCCAAACGCATTTTTAAAGAAATATATAAAGCTTCAATATAAAACTGGGATATTTTATGCTGATATATATATATATATATATCATATGTAGAATAGGTAATAAATTAGGTGCTATAAATCTTTCCATTATTTGAATTTGCTGTTACAGATGTTTGGAAAATTAGTTATTTTAATTGGTTTTTTTAATTTTGCTAAAAAAAAATTGTGTTTGAAAAGATTGTCGTTTTTTTTTTTTTTTTTTTTTCAGTTAGCTTTGAAGTGGTGCTATTAGTACCTCATCAATTATTTTGGACCTTCAATTTCTTTGGATGCCTACTTATAAATTGTAAAACAATTAAAATTTCTTTTCTCTCCTCAAATAATACTAAAATTATCTTTATAAAAATATTTCACCCATTCAAATGGACACCACCACAACCCAAAAAGTCTTTTTCTCAAAATCCTAACAAAATTCATGACGGTGGAGCCTCCCAAAACTAGTAGAAAAAGTTTGAAATGATTAAGAAATTTTTCTCTACTTCATTACGATCTGTTTGATTTTATTTTTTTTCTATTACCTCTTTTCACACACATAATAAAATCCACTTTCATGCTTCTCTGGTTAATTTTCTGTTGTTCATCCATGGCTTCACTGTACTTGTATGCTCTTTGTGCGAGCAAAACTGGGTAGGATTTCACTCCCTGATCGATCGGCCAGTCTACCACCCAAGGATGGTTTGACTTCCTTTGTTTGCCTGCTTCTATTGCTACTTTTGGTTATCTGTTCACAAACAAATAAGCAATGTTCAGTTACATGTTCCTGAACAAATAAACAATATTCGGGCCTGTGTTTCTGAATTTTGGTAATATGTTTGGTAGTTCAGTCCTGAAAAAATGACAAACAATTTTTATTATTTTTTATATTTTTTTCAAGAAACTTACATTTACAAAACCAATCTCCTCTGAGCTAAGAACGCTATCAAAGTTATGAACATTTTCTAAGCTTTTATTGTTGTACTCCTTTCATCTCATGGAGTTGTGATTGCTAAAAAAACTTTCATTCATTGTCATTGCCGAAAAAGTGTATGTAATCAAATAGTTGCCACCGGAATATTGTTGCTAAAGGGTTTTCAAGATTTTGAAGGTGGGTAGGTTTTGAAGGTAAGATTTAAGGAAGATGGATAGGTGGTGATTGAGGTGGATACTCTCATAAATCCTAACTCATGATGTAGTAGATATATAGGCTTAATTATGAGATGAAATATTTCAAAATTATTGATGTCCTTTTTAATAATTTTACTTGAGGTTATTATTGTAATAAAAAAAGTTAAAAAATGGAAAGTTCAAAATAATTGACGGGGTGCTAATAGCAACACTTTTGAATTTTTTTTGTCTTATTGACTATATTATTTTGTTTTTATTGACTATTTTAGCCTACAATGCTCTTCCCAAACGAGACTGAAGTCTACATTGATGATCAGCTCCATTTGTTTTTTGGGTTTTTGTATTTATCAAAATCGATATGTTTTTTTCTTTCAAATGATCTACACATGAAGAATTAAAAAAGAAATAAACTTAGTAATGCGCCGATAACAAATATTATTATTTGAAAAAGATTGCAATTATAATGCCTAAAGTATATTATTTGAGAAAGATTGCAATCACAGTGCCTAAAGTTTTTTATTTTTATTTAAAAACTTTATGTTCAAAAGTTAATGACTAGTTAGGTACTTCACCGCATCTTGATTAAAAAATAAAAATAAAAAGCATCTTAAAATAGAAAACAAGTGGGGTTACAAAATTAGTGCATAAAAAGAACCACAAGACAAAACTTTATCCTAATTGTCGAGATTTCTAGTATAAAGAACCAAAAATCTGATTATAAAGCCATATATGATATTCATCCACAGGCCCATGAAAATATTAAACAATTAACTTTAAAGCATTCCTGCTTGGTGAAATACCCTTCCTTTATTCTCATTTGATTTCCCTTATCAAAGTGTTTTACTCTTTAATAAAACACTTTTTTTGTTTTTATTTTTTTGGCAATTGATAATATTATGTGATTAAGATCGGAATTAGTAATAGATAGAATGAAATATGATTAGGGTACAATATGAATGAGATTATTGGAAAAATATTGTTTCAACTACTTGATGAAGTGATCTGGTTAATTTTATAATTATGGGATTAGCAATACTATGGGAAGAACCATTGCTAATTTTGGAGTCTTAGCAATGCCATCAGATTATTTTTCAAATCAAATGGGCTATAATCAACAATATATATATATATATAGGTTATGGTATTAATAATATTTCTCAATTTTGGTCAAAAGGTACCATAAAAGCTTCCAATAGGGCAAATTACATATACCCCTCGAGGTCTAGCAAAATTACAGATACCCCCTTGAGGTTTGAGAAATTACAGATACCTCCTGAAAGTATTATTTGTATAACAAATTAGGGAGTAATTTGTTATGAAAATATAAACTTCAGGAAGGTATCTGTAATTTCTGAAATTTTAAGAAGACATCTGTAATTTAACTAAACCTCAAGGGAGGCATATGTAATTTGCTCAAAAAATATATAAAAATAAAATTACAAAACACTATTTTCATAAATATTTAAACGGCAATGCTAGGGGGCCCGAATTTGGGTGCCCCTAATGGCCCGAATTTCCCTTTCAGGTAAAAAAAAAAAAAAAAAAAAAAAACAAAGTTACCAAAACTGACAATTAGGGGCATTTGGGCCACAGTTTTTAGGGCCACCAATCATTTTCCATATTTAAATGTAAAGAACATCTACTATTGAGATTTGGTCTCAACTCTAATCAGAATCTGGTTTGGCCCTATTCCCAAACAATGCCCAACAACCCTACAAATTTTGTCTAGGGCATGCTAGTGGTTTGGCATGGGAAGCTACACCACTTTGTCCCGCGTTAAGGTGTAATTGTAGGAAAACTTCAAGATGGAGTGACCTATAGATCTTTGTTTGTAATAAAATTATGTATATAATTATTAAAAAGAATTTTGTTTTGTTTATTAACTCCAATCACATTGGTTATTGTAGTGATTGATACATAAAGGAAACATGTATCATTGGATTTCACAAAAAAAATAAAAATAAAAATAAAAATAAGGACCTTGGGAAAAGCTTTAAGTCAACAATTAGGTTCTTATAGAGTCGTCTTTTGGCAACATGACAAAAGGTTGTGTTTGCAATTTGGGTAAAAAAAAAAAAAAAACAGTTACATTTGGCTTTTTAAACAAGAAATCATTTGATAAGGTGAAAAAAAATTACATAAGAAATTACAATTATACCTTTAATATTATTTAAGGTTATACATGGGTGACAATGTAAATTTATTAAATTGGGTGGGTGTAGTTTGATCATTCTATTGTAATGTGACATTATAAATAAATATTAACTAAAAAAGTCAAAAATAGCTTTTTATCAATTTTCTAAATCACTTTTCAAAAAAGTTAAAAACTTGATAAAAAGTCAAAAATCAACTTTTTACCATCTTCTCAAAACACTCGAGATTCAAATACTTAAAATTTAAAAATATTTTAAAATGTCCACTAAATAAAAGAAAAAAAAAGAGTGATTTTCATTTCCTCAAATTGTTGTGGTCACATCATTGGCATTGCTTCTCTACTCTCCCTTACTTTTACTTATTTTTTTCTTGTAAAATGTCGTTTGCGAAACAGTGGTGATTGGCACCCCCTCAAATCACCACCCTCACCATCCCCTTTGACACGTGGTGGGTGGTGATTGGAGGGAAAAGAAAAAAAAAGAGAAAAGAAGAAAAAGGTGACCAATCAAATCAAGAGGGGGTCCAAAGGGGGTCCTAAAAAGGAGGTCCTGCACATTATTCTTTGCGAAAAAGAAAAAGTAATGCACTTTGTGTAGCCATTAATAATAATAAAAATTTCAAATCGAATATTGTTCCTTTAATCGTGTTGTCAAGCACGGGTGTATCATCTTTTATTTAGTGCCTGTTTGAGAAGTGGATTTAGAGGTGTTTTTGGTTAACAAAAAAAAAATAAAATAGATTTTTTAATTTAATAAGACAAAATATTACATCTAATTTATAATTATTACATTTTTTCTCTCAAAAGAAATTAAAAAAATTTTAAAAATCAAAAGTCCTTTTCAAATAAAACTTTTTAACCCTAAACTAAAATAATTAAAAAAATCAAAAAATTAAAAAATCAAGTCACTTCTCAAACAAAGCCTTAGTGTGATTGATGGAGCTGTACTATTTCAATAAAGTACGTCAACTATTGGTCTTCTTAAACAATGTGAACCCACAAAGAACATATTTTAAAACAAACCTAAAACTTTGATAGTTTGCCATTGTATGCTACTAGGAGAGTCAGCAAGCTACCTTGCTTGCATTTTAGAAACGGCAGCTTCCGCGTCCTTTTCGCCTATTGAAATTAATCTGAATGAGCCACCAGCAAGTTATGGATCAAGTCGGCTAATAATTGGAGGGAGGTTTTAATATTTATTTTTCTCGCATAATTGTACTTCTAATCTTTCTAAAGGACACATAAATAAAATATTTTTTTAAAAAAATGACATCGTTGAAGGTAGCAAAAATATTGTAGTTACTATCAAGGGACCATCCTAGTTGGTAAGGGAGTATACTCCTCTCCTCACTGATTAGGGTTCGAATCCCCTACTACTCAAGTGAAAGTCTGACAGTTTAGGTGGATCGGCTAGCTTCTCCCAGTTTGACTTGTAAAGGTGAATTCTAAGGATTCTGTGGGTATCCAAAAAAAAAAAAAAAATTGTAGTTATACATTTATGTACGGAGATGTTGTGCTCATTGCCATGGAACTTTTGTTGTTGAAATGCTTGCATATGCAACACCAAATAAACACTTCGGTATTTTGGACACATTCTACTTTACAAAACATTTTGTTTCATTTTGCTTTACAAGGCATCCTTTGTTTTATTTTTTATTTATTTTTTACTTTTGTTTTATTTATTGGGTTGGAATGAATGGGCTAGAGTATATTGCTATCCATAATTGTCATACAAAATTTAGAAAATGGAAGTTCTATGCACCTATAGAGCCCTAAACAACCAATGAATGGTGTTTCTACTATTAAATTCTTATCCTTATTAGGTTTCGTTTGATTGTGATTAAAATGTCAATTTATTAATAAAAAAAGTACATTTTGCTATAAATAAATAAAAAAAACATTTTCATATTTGACAATTTTATTTCTACAAAAAAATTCACTTTAGCTATCCAAAAAAACTAGGAATAGGCCACGACGGTAATAATTCCTGTCATAATTATTACATATCTGTTCATATTGATTAACTATCTAAGAGCAGAGCTCTTTAATTAATTAATTAATTATTTATTTTGTGGGTCAAAAGTAAGAAGATAAATTTAATTGATAAAAACTGGTAAAAATAGGACTCAATTTTGTATGTTACGCAAGTTAAAAACAAGATTTACACATGCATTGGAGACAAAATAAATAAATAATTGTTTTATACCTGTCTCTAATGGCTCTTGGAGAGCCGATTGGAAATGTTTTAGGAGGCATTGTGTAGTTACTTGAACAACTATAACTATACTCTCACCCCTATGTGACATTGAATAAATTTTACCTTAATGGCCTTTGTGCCTATTACACATTAGAAGTAATGAAAACATAAATGGATTACTGGTTACTAGTTCGTTTGGAAATCTGAAAGCTTATACCAAGAGGCCCATTGCTTGTTATAATTCTAGAACATAATATATGTTTGGTTTTCGTTTTTTTAGTTATTTTTTTTTAAAAAATAATGTGAACGCTATGTTTTGAAAATGGATATATGTTTTGTTTCTAAAAATTTACTATTGCAAAGAAATTCAAATTTCCCTCCATACATAGAGAGAGGGGGCAGACTAAATGATGCATTCAACAATAAATTGAAAAAAAAAATTAGTGTCACATCAAAAGTACTATCATATTTGTTTTATGTATATATATGTACATACTGTATTTGCGACTTTATCATAAAATTTCATGACATCAACCACAAAATACGTAATTTAATCACAAATTGGCATAAAAAAAAATAAGTAACCAACTTACAAACTTTTATAACATCAAATACAAAAATATTTTTGAATTTTATTTTGTTTTTAAATTTAAAATCTCTCCACATTAAATATTGTGTCAACATAAAATTCAAAATCCCGCTACGTTGAACTTTCGGTCAACTTGTTAGAACCATTCAGC
This sequence comes from Camellia granthamiana, assembly GCA_036172215.1. Taxonomy (NCBI): domain Eukaryota; kingdom Viridiplantae; phylum Streptophyta; class Magnoliopsida; order Ericales; family Theaceae; genus Camellia; species Camellia granthamiana. The sequence continues at coordinate 49,878,304 of CM069910.1, forward strand.
AACATACAAAAAAAAAAACAAAACAAAAGAGAACAAGTCACATCAAAAAGTTGAAAGAAAACAAAAATAAACCAGTCATATCAAATCACATTTTTGTTTCCAAGTGTGCATCTGGAAAATAAAAAATAAAAAAAATAATTGAAAACTTTTTTTTATTTTAGACTTTTACCAAACAAAAACTCTAAAATTTTCAAAAAATATAAGTTTAAAAAATCGGAACCAAACACGTTGAGAATCTTTTGATCATACATTTTTAAAGTGTGCAAATAAAATATAATATTTAATTGATTTAAAATACTAAACTCGTTGTCTAATAAGTGTATTGACACAAAGCAGAAAATGTATTTTGTTCATACTCTGAAAATGTAATCAAAAAACAAACTCATATTGTTGCACCCAATGGGCTCATCACGGGGGTATCTACTTTGATGATTCAAAATGTTCATCTTGTAAAACCTTCCGAACATATCATTCATGTAAAAAATTAGATTAAACAAACAAACATACTTTATGATACATGATGATGCAGTTAGTCCTCGTGAATGGGCTGGACCGATCCAAGCTCCTCAAGCCCACCGGGTAACCTGCAAGCAAGTTCAATCGGGGAACGGGGTAGTCCCCCGGCGAACCCTCCGGCGTATGAATTAGAGAAGGTGATGCACCAAAAATGTAGAGAAAGAGTGGGAGGAGGGAAAACTTAACCTTCTTCCTGTCTTTGAGGTTTGCTTATATCCTTTCGTAATCATTTCACTGTCTTAGCCGTTCTGACCTTCCCGCCGAAAGCTTGCGTCGTCGTTCGTCTTGTTCAGGGTGAGGAGGTGCCATGCCGGCTGGGAGGTGTTGTCGCAATAAATGCTGTGATGGGTTGCATTAATGGTGATGTGCTGCGGCAATAACTTTGCAGATCTTTGTCTGCTGACATGGCCTGTTCTACATCCGCCACGTGTCCGAGCATCATTGGCCTTTCCTATTCAGTTGGCCTCCAGCTGTACCGGGTTTTGTTGACCGGGTTGTGCGATGGGATCTAAATAGTGGGTCTGGGTTTACTCATGGTGGGCCATGGTCCTTGTGGGCCTATCCCTGTCAGTAGTCCCCCATTCCCGAGTGCAGCTTTAGTCCAACGAAGGGAATAGCAATAAGGAGGATGAATTCGACCGGTAGGGGGAGGCCGACCGTGAGGGTGACCGAGCGGGAGAGGTCGAGCGTGAGGACGGCCGAGCGCGGTGAGACCGACCGCGGAGGTGACCGAACGGGAGAGGCCGGGAGTGAGGACGGCCGAGCGCGGTGAGACCGACCGCGGAGGTGACCGAGCGGGAGAGGCCGGGCGCGAGGACGGCCGAGCGCGGTGAGACCGACGACGGAGGTGACTGAGCGGGAGAGGCCGGGCGTGAGGACGGCCGAGCGCGGTGACACCGACCGCGGAGGTGACCGAGCGGGAGAGGCCGGGCGTGAGGACGGCCGAGCGCGGTGAGACCGACCGCGGAGGTGACCGAGCGGGAGAGGCCGGGCGCGAGGACGGCCGAGCGCGGTGAGACCGACCGCGGAGGTGACCGAGCGGGAGAGGCCGGGCGTGAGGACGGCCGAGCGCGGTGAGACCGACCGCGGAGGTGACCGAGCAGGTGATGCCGACCGTGAGGGTGGCCGCGCAGATGATGCCGACCGTAAAGTCGACCGAGCGGGAGAGGCCGACCGCGAGGGTAATCTTGAGTGGACAGATCACGCGGGTGGACGAGTGGGAGGGCACGGGGCTCAAGAGGCGGCGTGTCACGTGATGAGTTGAAGTGGAAAAGACAAGGTAAGGGCAGAAGTCAGTGCATCCAGGCCATACACGTGGCGGAAGTTTGAGGGAGGGGAAGGGTCAAGCGTCGGATCAGAAGCGAAACGTCAGGGCATTATTATGGGCATTAAGGAGGCAGTTTTGGCGGATGATTTGAAAACTTTTCAAACTGGCGAAAATTAATTTGGATCCTTGGAATACGGGTAAACCGTGGGCTTTTGGTATTGTTCGCTTTACTTACTTGTTTTCAAGAACCCAAAACATTCCAAGTGTTACACCGTTTGTTGCTCGTGATACACCATTGGAGCATTTCTTCAACTTCTTAGGACCTGCCTCAGAAGCGATCCGCAGGCACGCTGTAGGAATGGCGCAAGAAGAGGACGTGAATGTGAGAGTGGATCCTCTGGGAGACGATGATGCAGAGGAATTGGCGGCACAGTACAGGACGGAGAGGGTGAGGGAACCAGCGAGACGTTTTGGTGGCTCCACCATGATTGCAGCGCCGACGCCAATCAGTCAGGCGGAGCCGGAGCATTGGCACACAAAAGCGGACAAATCGATGATAACGGAGGCGGAGTTGGGGGCTATCCGCGAAAAGTACCAAATTCCGGCGGAAGTGGAGTTGTTGTTGCCAGCGTCAACGGAAAGGCCATCAGACGTTAGGCCAGGAGCATTTTCCCTGTACGAAGAGGCTCTAAAGGGGGGGTTGAGGTTGCCACTGCCTCGGATAGTGGTGGACGTGCTCAACCACCTAGAAGTAGCTCCGGGTCAGCTGATGCCCAATGCTTGGAAAATCCTGCTGTCCTGCGCAAGTGCCTGGCCAAAGGCAAATGAGGGGGGGTCGATGGTGGTGGAGGAGTTCTTTGCTTGTTACAAGGCCTCAGGGCAACAAGAAACGTGGGTCACCTTGCAGGCGGTGGCGGGGAAGGGGTTGGTGGCTGGGTTGCCCACATCAATCAAGGGATGGCGGGCGCGGTGGCTTTATGTGTCTGCCAACGGGGGGCCTGGGGTGCGCACCATCTGGAAGGTGCCAATCAAGACAGTGGAGGCAAGACTGGGGGCTGCGGCGGGGGAGAGGGTGAAGAGGGTGAAGGAATGGAGGGAGAGGGAGAAAGCGAGGTGGGATGACCTCGTGCAGCCTTCTGCACTGTTTGAGGCGGGGCTGGGTCCTCAGCCGATCGGTGGGGATCTTGACCGAGCGGGAGTTGGAGGCGAGGAGAAAAACTCAGGAGGCTGAGGATCAAGCCATCCTTGCCAAGGCCGCCGTATTCGCGAAAGCACAAGACGACCGACCCCCACAGCCGATCGCGAAGGAGAGGATCAGGCCTCGCCCCAAGCCGTTGGGGGAGAAGGACTTGAGTAAATTTGAGCCACGAAAACTCCCGGTGGATCCTGTGAGAGAGAAAGCCAGGGATGGTGGGGAGGCTCCGAAGAGGAAAAGGAAGAAGAGAAGTGCCCCTGTGGAGGGTGCAGGGGAGCCTGAGCCCAAGAAGGTGAAGGAGGTCCCAGCTGCGGTGGAGGCTCCTGTGGTCAAGGATACTCCAGAAGCGGTAAGGGTCGCCCCCGCAATTCAAGTGGCAGAGGGCTTGGGCAGTTCTGAGCCAAGTGGGGGGCAGCAGGTGCCAAGGAGTCCGGTACCTCAGGAAGGAGGGGTTGGCCTGAAGACGGCTATTTATCACGCGCGTGCGGTGGGTGGACGACTGGAGGGAGAGGAAGGCCCAGCCAGGGCAGGGGCTGAGCGTTTGGTGAGGATTGTGGAGGAGTCAGGCCTGCGCTCAGCGTCAATGTTTAACGAGGCAGACCTCTTCAGGGGGTTGTGCTCTGCACAGATAGAGGTGACGACCTTGGCAGGGGCCCTCTTTAGGAAAGCTGGGGCTGCAAAAATCAAGGCAGAGAAGGCTGAGGCACAGCTGGCCAAGCTGAAGGCTGAGAAGACAAGTTGGGAGAAGGCCCAAGCTGAGTTGCAAGCAGTCAAGCTGGATCTGGAGGATGCACGCCGTAAGGTTGTGTCACTCGAGTTCCAACTGGTCGGCGAGCAAAAGAAGTTGGAAGAGTCCCAACAAGCCTGCACCATCGCCAACGATCGGCACGAAGAGGCCATGAACAGCAACGAAGAGCTGGTGAGGCAGAAAGATGAGGCAGATGCGAAGATTGAGGCTCTGCGAAAGGAGTTGGAGGACGGGCTTGCCAAGGCGGAAGAGGAGAGGGGGAGGCTGATGAGGGAGTTGGAAGCGGAGATGGAGAAGGCAACAGCGGAGAGGGAGAGCCTAAAGAAGGAGGTGGAGGAGGAGCGAAAAAGGGGGGTTGCTGAGAGGGAGGCCCTGCAGAGGGAGCTAGAAGCTGAGATGGCCAAAGCTTCTGCCGAGAAGGCGACCCTTCAGAGAGAACTGGATGAGGAGAGGGCGAAGGCAGCCTCTGAGAGGGCTGCTTACCCCGATCTATACACGGCGGCGGTTGAGCAATTCAAAGGGTCGCCTGAGTTTCAGGTGGCCATTGATGCTGCAGTGGCGAGCAGCCTGGCGAGGGAGGAGTCTGGGGGGGCTGGCCCATCGCGGCCAACGGCTGAAGGAAGGCCTGAGTCTGAAGTCATAGAAAGCTTCCAACGGTCAGACTTTTATAAGCATGAAATGGCAGAGTACTGGGACAGCGGGTGGCAAATGTTCAGGCGCAAGGCTGAAGAGCTGTTCCCAGAGCTTGACTTTAGCAGGGTGACGGTGGGGGAGGATGATGTGGCCCAGACCCCCCTGGACGAGGGGATAGAAGAAGCGGATCTGATCTCGAGTGAGGAGGAGGAGTGATCTGAAGGATAGGTGTACTGAGAAGTTTGTGTTTTGTGTATACACACACATTTTTTTTTTGGTTTTTTTTGTTTGGAAGGGATGTAAGTAATTTGTACACACATTTTTGAATGAATAAAATGGCACCTATGGTTCTAACTGATGATTCCAGTGTATATCCCCTTGTGTTGGTTTGGTCTGTCTTTGTTTTTCTTGTGATTATTTGGTGCACTGATGTTTTCAGCAAATGCTTGTGCCAGGCGGTAGGGTAAGGTGCAATTAAAGTCATGCCAAAATTCAAGCCAGAATAGGATGAGGAATTGTCTAATACAGAGTGAAATAGCAAATTTGTTTAAGTGTGGGGGGAATCTGGAAAGTAATGTTTCAAGTCGAATGAACATGTAAGTAGACTGAAACGTAATGTTAAAGATGTAAAACAAAGTGTCAAATTAAAATATGGGAGAATAGTTTTAAGATATTGACTGAGTGTCAAATTACCTTTAAAATGGAACAGTTTTAATGTTGAAGATGTGATTGGCAAATGGAATATGGGAGGGCATCTTTAAGATATGACTAAGTGTCAAATGATTTTGAAATTGTGGTGAAGCATCGGATCATGACTGAGTGTTTTGCTTTACGAGCTTTCATGCATATGTGCAGGTCTGGTTCTGACTGCGGCTGTTCAGGTTTTGAAAAGTGCTCAGCGCTCGGTCTGGCCGAGGTTTTTGAAGGTGCTCAGGTCGGACTGAGGCTTTTGAAAGTGCTCAGGTCTGGCTGAGGCTTTTGAAGGTGCTCAGGTCGGACTGAGGCTTTTGAAAGTGCTCAGGTCTGTCTAAGGCTTTTGAAAGTGCTCAGGTCGGACTGAGGCTTTTGAAAGTGCTCAGGTCTGGCTGAGGCTTTTGAAAGTGCTCAGGTCGGACTGAGGCTTTTGAAGGTGCTCAGGTCGGACTGAGGCTTTTGAAGGTGCTCAGGTCTGGCTGAGGCTTTTGAAGGTGCTCAGGTCGGACTGAGGCTTTTGAAAGTGCTCAGCGCTCGGTCTGAGGCTTTTGAAAGTGCTCAGGTCGGACTGAGGCTTTTGAAGGTGCTCAGGTCGGACTGAGGCTTTTGAAAGTGCTCAGGTCTGCCTGAGGCTTTTGAAAGTGCTCAGGTCGGACTGAGGCTTTTGAAAGTGCTCAGGTCGGACTGAGGCTTTTGAAAGTGCTCAGGTCTGGCTGAGGCTTTTGAAAGTGCTCAGGTCGGACTGAGGCTTTTGAAGGTGCTCAGGTCTGGCTGAGGCTTTTGAAGGTGCTCAGGTCGGACTGAGGCTTTTGAAAGTGCTCAGCGCTCGGTCTGAAGCTTTTGAAAGTGCTCAGGTCGGACTGAGGCTTTTGAAGGTGCTCAGGTCGGACTGAGGCTTTTGAAAGTGCTCAGGTCGGACTGAGGCTTTTGAAAGTGCTCAGGTCGGACTGAGGCTTTTGAAGGTGCTCAGGTCGGACTGAGGCTTTTGAAAGTGCTCAGCGCTCGGTCTAAGGCTTTGAAAGTGCTCAGGTCGGACTGAGGCTTTTGAAGGTGCTCAGGTCGGACTGAGGCTTTTGAAAGTGCTCAGGTCTGGCTGAGGCTTTTGAAAGTGCTCAGGTCGGACTGAGGCTTTTGAAAGTGCTCAGGTCGGACTGAGGCTTTTGAAAGTGCTCAGGTCGGACTGAGACTTTTGAAAGTGCTCAGCGCTCGGTCTGAGGCTTTTGAAAGTGGCGCTGCAAATAAAAGTTTCATGGAAGCTACATTCAGACAGTTGAATTATAGGAAGCGGGAACACCAGTCGATATTTGTATTATGTATTGAAAAGGAAAATACAACAATTTTAACAGTACAAAAACAAGGATTCATTGATAGTAACGCTTCAGATGTTCAGCATTCCAGGGATGGGGAAGGTCTCGGCCATCCATATCTTGAAGTCGATAAGTGCCTGGCCGCGGGCGGGCCTTCACCACGTAGGGCCCCTCCCATTTGGCTGGCAATTTGCCCTCGGTTGGATTCTTTGTGGCAAGAGTTGCTTCTCTCAAGACAAGGTCGCCAGGAGAGAACTCCCGTGGTCGGACTTTGCGATTATAGTGTGTTCTCATTTTCTGCTGGTACGAAGCCAATCTGACAGCGGCAGTCTCTCTGAGCTCCTCGATGAGGTCCAGGTCTGCCCGACGGAGTTCTTCGGCTGAGGCGAGATCTGGGTGTAAGGTCCTGGGGGTGGGCAGACCGACTTCCACAGGAATGACCGCCTCGGCGCCATATGTTAAGCGAAAAGGGGTCTCCCCAGTGGGAGTCCGGGCAGTGGTTCGGTAAGCCCAGAGTACATGTGGTAGTTCCTCAGCCCAGAGGCCTTTAGCAGCTTCGAGCTTAGTTTTGATGATCTTCAGGAGAGAGCGGTTGGTGACCTCAACCTGGCCATTTGCTTGGGGGTGACCGGGGGAAGAGAAGCATGGTTGAATTTGGAGATCTGCACAAAATTTCCTGTATTTAGCATTGTCGAACTGTTTGCCGTTGTCGGAGACGATGGCCTGAGGGATGCCAAATCTGCAGACAATCGACTGCCAGATAAACTTGGTGGTGTTCCGCTCGGTGATTTTGGCGAGGGGTTCTGCCTCGACCCACTTGGTGAAGTAATCAATGGCGACAATTGCGAACTTGGTCTGGCCTCGACCAGTGGGAAGTGGACCAACCAGGTCGATACCCCATTTGGCGAACGGGTAAGGGCTGCAGAGACTGATCAGCTCAGTGGGAGGAGCATGGGGGATGTTGGCGAAACGCTGACACTTGTCGCATTTCAGCACGAAATCAGAGGCATCTTTGCTGAGGGTCGGCCAGAAGTAGCCTGTGCGGAGTACTTTGTGTGCGAGAGATCTGCCACCCGAATGATTGCCACAGATTCCTTCATGGATCTCTTGCATTACATAGGTTGCTTGGGCGGGGCTGAGACACCGAAGGTACGGTCGTGAGAAACCGCGCTTGTAAAGGAGGCCGTCGACCAGAATGTAGTTAGCTGACCGAGCTCTGACCTTGGCAGCCTGCTGTTGGTCATCTGGGAGTTCGCCAGTGGTTAAGAAGAGGAAGATGTCGGATGCCCAAGGGATGGGTTCCGTTTGGAGAAATTGCACTTCTTGCATGTCGGGTGATATGGCCGGGTGAGTCAGGTATTCGAGGCGAACTCCATGGCTGAGGTCGGATTGGTCGACGGAGGCCAGCTGGGCCATCTCATCTGCTTTGGAGTTTTCCGCCCGAGGTATGTGTCTGATCTGGAAAGTGTTGAAGAGACGGACAAGTGTGAGCGCCATGTCCCTGTAAGTCCGCATTGTGGTGTCCCTGGCATCGAATTCACCCGTGATCTGGCCGACGATAAGTTGGGAGTCACTGAACACGCGAATGTGGCTAACACCAATGTCTTTGGCTAGACGAAGTCCTGCTATCAATGCTTCGTATTCGGCCTCATTGTTGCTGGCCGAAAACAAAAGGCGGAGGGCACATTTGAAGTAACCCCCCTCGGGGGATGTGAGGATGAGGCCAGCCCCGCTTCCTTCCCTGCGAGACGAGCCGTCAACATTGAGTGTCCAACAATGAGGGTCTTCAGGCTCTGGCGGCGTTGGCGGGGTTGGAGGGTTAGTGGTTGGGGCTGGATTGGTGAATTCCAAGATGAAGTCGGCTACAGCTTGCCCCTTGATTGCTGTCTGGGGGCGATAGGAGATGTCGAACTGGCTTAGTTCTACTGACCACTGCATGAGTCTTCCTGAGAGCTCTGGTTGCTGCATGACCTTTTTCAGTGGCTGGTCGGTGAGAACCACTATGGAATGGGCCTGGAAGTATGGACGGAGTCGCCTGGAGGCGGTGACCAAGGCCAGGGACAGCTTTTCTAATAGGGGGTAGTTCTGCTCCGCTCCCCTGAGAGCCCGACTGATGTAGTAGACCGGACGTTGGACTGAGCCGTCCTCTCTGATGAGTGCTGCACTGATTGCGGTGCTTGATACTGCTAGGTAGAGGAAGAGGGGCTCGCCGGTAATTGCCTGTGAGAGGAGGGGAGGATTGGCCATGCACTGTTTTAACTGTTGAAAGGCTTCTTCTGATTCAGTTGTCCACTCAAAAGTCCGCCGCAGGACTTTGAAAAATGGCAGGCATTTATCCGTTGCGCGGGAGATGAAACGGTTGAGGGCTGCCACTCTGCCGGTGAGCCTTTGGACCTCTTTAACGGTTTTGGGTGACTGCATCTCAACCAAGGCCTTGATCTTCTCTGGGTTGGCCTTGATGCCGCGCTGACTGACCATGAAACCCAGGAATTTGCCAGATCCTACGCCAAAGGCGCACTTCTCTGGGTTGAGCCTCATCTGATATTTGCGGAGGGTGGCAAAAGTCTCTCGTAGGTCGGTGAGGTGGTCAGTGGAGAGTTTGCTCTTGACCAGCATGTCATCCACATACACTTCCATGTTCCGTCCGATCTGATGGTGGAAGACTGTATTGACTAAACGTTGGTAGGTGGCCCCAGCATTCTTTAGTCCGAACGGCATGACACGGTAGTGGTAGGTGCCCCGGTCGGTGATGAAAGATGTGTGTTCCTGGTCGGATGAGTGCATCGCGATTTGGTTGTACCCCGAAAAAGCATCCATGAAGCTGAGCATTTGATGACCGGCCGTGGCGTCGACCAGTAGGTCAATGCGGGGAAGAGGGTAGCTATCTTTGGGACAGGCTCGGTTCAGGTCGGAGTAGTCGACGCAGAGACGCCACTTGCCATTGTTTTTGCGGACCAGGACTACGTTGGATAGCCATTTAGGATAATCCACATTTCGGATAAACTGGGCCTCGAGAAGCTTGTCCACCTCTGCAGCTATGAGGTTGTTGCGCTCTGGATGAAAAATACGCTGCCTTTGCCGATAAGGTCGGAAATGAGGCTCGATACTGAGGCGGTGGGTTATGAAAGAGGGGTCGATGCCTGGCATGTCTGCATGAGTCCAGGCGAAGACGTCTCTGTGTTCGGTCAGAAGAGCGGTGAGGTCGGCCTTGGCCTGGGGAGGCAGTTGGCTGCCGATCTTAGCGATTTTGAGTGGGTTGGCGGGGTCGACGTTAACTTCGACGAGTTCCTCCACAGGTTCGCCTCTGATCGGTTCGTCTTCATCTCGGACGTCAAGTCCTTCAATGATCATTGCCTCCTTTAGTTTGACCTCTTTAAGTGAGGCCACATAACATTCTCTAGCGACGGTCTGTTCCCCTTTCACCGTTCCGACCCCGAAATCGGTACGGAACTTGAGGGCAAGGTGGTAGGTGGATGTAATGGCTTGGAAGACATTGAGGGCGGTGCGGCCGAGGATGATGTTGTAAGCAGAGGGGCAGTCAACAACGAGGAAAGTAAGCAACTTCGTGGTCTGCCGTGGGTGCTCTCCAATGGTGATGGGGAGATCAATGGAGCCGACAGAGGTCACCCGGTCGCCGGTGAAACCGACCAGAGGAGTTTGGAGTGGGGACAGGCTTTCTTCCCCGATCTTCAGTTGGTGGAAGCAGTTGATAAAAATGATGTCCGACGAGCTGCCATTGTCAATGAGGACTCGTCTGACCTTATAATTGGAGAGGACAGTGGAGATGACAAGGGGATCATCGTGAGGATAACGGATGCCTGCACAGTCGGCGTCCGTGAAGGTAATGGGCTCTGTCCACTGTTTGGGTTGCTTGGGGGGGCGGTCGACTGTGGCAACTGTCTTGTCTGAGCCCTGTCGTATCTTTCTAAGCTCCGCCCTCTGAGCTGAGCGAGATGGCCCACCACAAGCAAGACCACCTGAAATAACTCTGATTTCACCAACTGGCGGAGGCGGATTACCTTGAGGCCGAGGTTGTTGGTGGGGTCGATCATGCCCCTGGTCTGGTTGAGCTGGTCGCCGTGGAGGGGTATGCCTGTGATTGTCTCTGCGGGGCTCGGTCCTTTGCCTCTGCTGAGGGCGGGTATCTGTGAATCAACTCAGGCGCCCCTGGCGAATGAGGGTCTCCACTTGGTCTTTGAGGCTGATGCAGTCGTCGGTGTTATGGCCATGATCCTGGTGGAAACGGCAATATTTAGACTGGTCTTTACGGTTGGAAGGGTTCCGTGGAGGAAGAGGCCACTTGAGGGGGTAGTCCTGTTGGATCTGGTTAAGAACTTGTTCCATGGGAGTATTAAGGGGGGTATATTGCTCGAACCGACCGGGGGGTCTGGTTGGGGCTGACCGGTCGGTGCGAGGGGGTCGGTCGGCATAGCGGGATGTTTGGTTGTGATGCCGGGCGTTACTGGGGTCTTGGTCTTTCCTCTTTTCTCTGGGGGCCAGATATTTGGTCGTGGAGTCTTGCCGAGCGGCTAGAGAATCCTCGGCGTTCATGTACTTTTGGGCTTTGGAGAGCAAGGCTGCCATGGATGTCGGGGGGTTCTTGGAGAGGGAGAAGAGGAAGTCGGATGACCTCAAACCGGCCATGAAGGCTGTGAGGATGACTTTATCGTCATTTTCAGCAACTTGCAAGGCTTCGGTATTGAAGCGAGTGACAAAGCTACGCAATGACTCCCTCTCGGTCTGACGGATGTTGAGGAGTTGGGTCGCCGGACGTCGCTGGCGTTGGGCCCCGATGAAGTGGCTCAGAAAGGAGTCACTGAGGTGTTGAAATGTGGAGACCGAATCTGGCGGTAATTGGGTGAACCATAGCCGAGCCGATCCCTTCAGGGTCACGGGAAAGGCTCGGCACATGATTTCGTCAGGGAAAGCATGAAGGATCATGAGGGTGCGGTAGGTCTCCAAGTGGTCGACGGGGTCGGTTGTTCCGTCAAAGGGGTCGACGGTAGGCATTTTGAACTTGGGGGGTAGGGGTTTGTCCCGGATGGAGGCGACAAACGGGGAATTTGCTGTGGTGGAGGGCTTATGTTGGATGTTCTGCATGACCCCTTGGAGTTGAAGTTTCATGCCTCGGAGTTCAGCGTCCCAAAGGGGAATGTTGTCGCCGCGAGAGGGGGACAGATGTTGGACGCTGCTAGCTTCACCCTCGGGAGCTGGAGCTATGATTGACGGGCGTGGGGGTGGAGGGGGTGGATGTATATGTGGGTGAGAGGGTTGCAAGCCCCCCGAGTTGGGAGGATTAGGTTGTGGAACAGTATGGCCCGGCATTTGTGCCGGATGGGGTGGAATATCTGGAGGTGGTGGAGGAATAGGGAGGTTCCGCTGGAGCAGAGCATCGATTAAGGCCTGGTTTTGTTCGGCCATACGGTTGATACTGTTGGTGAGCTCGATGAGGTACTGAGGTGGGTTGTTTGGATTGGGAGGGTCGGTCTGGTGATCAGCAGCATTATGGTGGGAAGCCATGGATCTGGTCGTTACCATGCACGTGACGGATGAGGTGAAAAAGGTTGCTGGAAATGGGGTCTCCGGCGACAATGAACACAACTGGCGCACAGACAAACCGGAATTTCCCACAGACGGCGCCACTGATGATGCAGTTAGTCCTCGTGAATGGGCTGGACCGATCCAAGCTCCTCAAGCCCACCGGGTAACCTGCAAGCAAGTTCAATCGGGGAACGGGGTAGTCCCCCGGCGAACCCTCCGGCGTATGAATTAGAGAAGGTGATGCACCAAAAATGTAGAGAAAGAGAGGGAGGAGGGAAAACTTAACCTTCTTCCTGTCTTTGAGGTTTGCTTATATCCTTTCGTAATCATTTCACTGTCTTAGCCGTTCTGACCTTCCCGCCGAAAGCTTGCGTCGTCGTTCGTCTTGTTCAGGGTGAGGAGGTGCCATGTCGGCTGGGAGGTGTTGTCGCAATAAATGCTGTGATGGGTTGCATTAATGGTGATGTGCTGCGGCAATAACTTTGCAGATCTTTGTCTGCTGACATGGCCTGTTCTACATCCGCCACGTGTCCGAGCATCATTGGCCTTTCCTATTCAGTTGGCCTCCAGCTGTACTGGGTTTTGTTGACCGGGTTGTGCGATGGGATCTAAATAGTGGGCCTGGGTTTACTCATGGTGGGCCATGGTCCTTGTGGGCCTATCCCTGTCAATACAAATCTTATTTGCTTTCAAAATAATGAATGATATATTCATGTAATCATAATTGTTGTTCATTTTTATTTTATTTTTTTATAACAAAAATATTCTTCAACTCATGTGACTACAGTGTTCACATATATATAAATTTATATATTTTTTGTTAGGATTAAGGCACACCAGAAATCAATCTCTCACACACACAGAAAGGAGACACAAAAGATTTACGTAGTTTGACCTAATGCCTACGTCCACGAAAGAGAAATCCATATCATTATAACAATGGAGAGATTACAAAGAGAATACAATGTAGGAGACTCTCTCTCTCAACTCAACACTCAGCTCCTCCTCTCACACCGAGAGAGCTCCCTCTCTGCCACAGAGGGTCTTTTTGTTTTTCCTCTCTTTACATTTTGCTCACTCTCAGGTTTTCTCACCCTCTCTATTTATACATGTAATGGTAGGAGTCTTTCATGTGAGCTCGCTACCAGCCCTCTTCTTCTCTTTTCGGTGGCGGTCCATTGCAGCTTGTTAGTAGGTAAAGTAGTTGGCCATCTTCCTTGACTTCATCAGCCTCGATTGATGACTTACATGGCTTCCATTCACACATGGAGAAAAGGATCACCCCTCACATGGGGTGATATCCAACATTTTCCTCTTCCCATGGAACTCCCTCTTGAAATATTTCCAGAAACTTGAGTGTTATCTTTACATTTAGTACAATTACACCGAAGGTAAGCGCATTCACCCAAGGCATTAATATTCTGAGTCTATCAATTTTACATGTTTAAAGGAGTTGAACGTTACGAGTGACCTATACAAATATGATATGAGCCAGGAGCAAGTCTCTTCCCCGATCCCCTCCCTGACCAAAAAAGAAACCAAAGACCTGCAATAAAATTTCAGAAAGGGATTTAAGTTAAATTAGCCCATAATGGCCTAACTACAAAGATGATCTTCCCAAATGAAATCATATTTTAGGACCACAATTATAGTTGTCTTTCGCCCTTTTCTTCTTCTCTTTGCTTCTACATAAATATTAATTTAGATTGTGTTTGAATCATGAATAGTGGAGAAAATGAGAAGGGGGAAAAATGGCAAAAATTCAACTTCTATTTTTGTAACTTTATTCTTCAGTCCACAAATGCCCACTCAAATCCAAAATCCAAACATAACATTAAAAGAGATGGCAATGATAACATCAGTTGCAAAGTGGAAAATTATAGGGGGATAATATGTTCAACATCCAATAATTGTGCACACCAAATTAATTACAATTCTTCCATTGACTTGGAAGTGAACTTGTACAAAGAACTCAAATCTACAGCAAAAAAGCCAGGTCTTGAAAAAAATTCTACACTACATGATAATGAGAATGATAAGATACAATCCCCCAATAGGTTTCAAAGAAGTAAATAAATTGCTTTCTTTTCTTTTCTTTTCTTCTCCGAATCACTCAATCCAAATGGGCTGAAGCAGATCTTGTTGGCAGCTCACCTAGTACAAGAGACGAAATTTGTCGTGTTGTTTGGAAGGAGGACGATGAAGAGGGAACCGGGACTGAGGCCACGCATGTCGAGAGAGCACTGAAACCACCGCTTACGTTCACACTTGTTCCGCTAACAGGCGTTTCAGCCACGGCCTTGGGGGGTGGAGGCTTGTCTATCTCAGTAATCCCTTCTAGCATCGGCACCACTTTTCCCATCATCGGTCTTTGAGATGGTTGCTCTTGGATGCACCAAAAACTCACCCGAATTGCCCTAATCACTTGCTCCATATTGACCTCATGATCTGCAAGCCTTTTGTCAACAATTCCCATCACATTTCCCCTTTCAAACTCGTCATAAGCCCAGGCAGAAAACTTTTTCCCATTTGTATCTGCAGATACTTCAAAATTCCTTCTGCCACTCACTATCTCCAACAAAACCATACCATAACTGTAAACATCGGATTTTGATGTTATTGGCAAATTTGCAAGCCATTCTGGTGCCAAATACCCTCTAGTCCCCCTAACACTTGTCAATGTTCGGTACCTATGGTCCTTCGGATTTACAAGTTTTGCAAGCCCAAAATCTGATACTTTGGCATTGTAAATATCATCCAAAAGGATGTTTTCTGGCTTTATGTCACAGTGCACGATGCAGTCTCGACACTCCTCGTGAAGGTATGTGATACCCTTCGCAGTCCCTAGGGCTACGCTAAACCTACACTCCCAATTCAACAATTTTCCAGACTGTTCTTCAGTTGTAAAGAGGAAACTATCGAGCGACCCATTTTTCATGAACTCATATACCAGAAGCCTGTGACGTCCTTCAGAGCAAAACCCTATCAACCTGACCAGATTCAAATGGTGGGTGCTACTTATAGTTGCAACCTCCATTCGAAACTGTTTCTCCCCCTGCTCGATTCCCTCGAGTTGCTTCACGGCAACGACAGCTCTATTGGCAAGAACACCTCTGTAAACAGTCCCAAACCCTCCAGCTCCAAGTTTCTCCTTGAAGCCCTTCGTGGCATGGTGTAGCTCGTTGTACGAGAACTGGACTGGTGCGCCCGACGCATATTCAAGAAGGGCATATTGAGCCGACAAACCCCCAAATTTGGGGCTGTTTCTACAAAACCACCACCACAAACCACCCTCCAACACAACCAAACCCAAAATAGTCCCTATAACCACAACGACAACTATCCATGCATGCAATCCAGAACCTTTGCCCTCGGCAATGCCGACTGAAGGAGTAGGGTTTTCAATGACAGGGCCACAAACCTTGACATAGGAAGTACTGGGAAGAGCGGGCGAATGATACCCGCTCACAAAATTTGGAACTTTCAAGTAGCACAACCCTGTTCCATCAGCCAATGAGGTCGAAGCACTACAAGAGCCACTGACTAGGCAATTCAACCTACACGCGGATATACCCACGAAGAAAACTTGGGAAGCTAACTCGGGAGCGTATGTTAAGAACATTGCATGATCCAATTTCAACATAGTTGCGCTCCCAGGACAATCCGCAATCTCTACCTTCCTCTTGCACCCTTTCCTACCATCATTCGGATCAACCGGATCAAAATTCAGTGATGGACACCCACAAATCGGATTGGATTGATTGTAACTACAAATACCCATATTCCCACAGTACCCAAAAACTTGACATTGATCACTCACAGCTGCCCATCTCTCAGTGATTGTTCCACTACCTCTAGCAGAGCTATAAATCCTCAAATTCCCATCATTTTCAAGCCTCAAAAACCTAAGTATATCACTTCCTTCAGCATAATCACTGCTATAAGCAATGATCACAGGGTTTGAAATCGACGGATCAAAAACCGATGATATCCCAATCGATTGAAGCCCTAAACTGGGTGATGTTAAACTAACGTTGTTGGTGATTGATAAATTCAAACCCAAATTCCAGTACAGAATAGTGTTATTCCATTGGAGAGTTAAGTTTCCAGAGCTAAGAAGACTAAAAGAGTACAACCCAGATCGCAATACTTTGTTAACCGTGAAGTTTTGTGAGGGTAAGATTGTATCAGTAGGGTTATCGAAGGTGGACCACACAGAAACGGTGGCGTTTCGGAGGACGAAGTTACCTGAGTCGTGGAGGGCGGCGGAGGAGACGCCGTGACCGGCGGTGTTGGACTGCCAGACGACGGCGGTGGAGGAGGAGCCGTTGACGAGGCGGAGGTTGCCGTCGGCGAGGAATTGGAGGGAGGCGGAGGAATCGGAGGCGGCGCCGCCGCCGGGGTCAGAGGCGCCTGCGATCCAGACGGGGATGCCGTTGTAGGTGATGGCGGCGAAGAAGGCGGCGCCGCCGCCGGAGGAGATGAAGCCGAAAGAGAAGGTGGTGTTTGGGGAATTCCAAGTTTGGTTAGGGTTTGAAGCATAGAGGGTTGAACCAGGAGATATATCTGCTGAGATGAGGATAGAGAAGAAGAAGAAGATGATGAAGAGACAGAACAAGACTGGGAATACTGTTGATGGTGGTGGCTTCATTCTCTCTCTCTCTGTCTAAATTTTGTGGGTGTGAGGAGAGAGAGTATTGAGATGTAGTGGAAGATGGAGGAGGAGGAGGAGGAGGAGGAGGAGGAGAGAGAGGGGTTTGACTTGGAACAGACATGGGTAGAGAGAGACAGGTGATTTGTTTAGTTCATTTTGTTCTTGTTTGACAATTACTAGCGTGACTCTGTGCAATTGTTTGACCATGTCTCTATCTATGCCTCTGTTTAGGGGATCCGCCTCCTCTCCTGCGGTCTCCCATCCGGCCCTGTACAGCAAAATGAAGGAGATTGTGACACGTGATTGGCAGACAATCTAAGGGTATTCATATGTCCACGTTATCTAGGAAAGGGATGGAATGGAGTTAATTTTTTTTTAATTTTTTTTAATTTTTTATTTTTAGTGAATATTTATAAATTTTTAATTTTTAATTTTATTTTTTTTACTTTTTAGATGTATCTTATTTAGATATATCTAAAAAATAAAATATTTGTGAAAAAATATTTTTAAAAATTAATAAATACATAAAAATATATTGAAACTTTATGGCTCCGTTTGGTAAGACTTTTTAATTATGATTTAAGAATATGAATTGTATTTTGAGTTTGTGTGTTATTTATTTATTCAAATTGTTATAACTCATAACAAAACATACTACTTTCACTTAAAAAAAATATTTTGAGAAACACTCATAACCAAACTGTTATAACTCATAAAAAACTTATTATTAACAGAAAATAATATTAATCAATTTTTTAATTGAAAATATTACCAAGGAAATATTTTTTTTTTTAGAATAAATATTCAAAAAATTTAAATCATAAATATTTAAATAATAAATGATTTAATTTAATCAAAAATTTAAAACCTAAAAAGTTCAAAAAGTTAAAAAAAAAAAAGTTCCAACAATTCATACAATATTGATATATAAATATATTGATACACTGTGCCGAGCCGGGTATCAATATTAATATTAATATAAATATAAATATATAAACAATAAAAGTTCAAACAATATATCAATAAAAAGTTCAAACAATATATCAATAAAAAGTTCAAACAATAAAAAGTTCAAACCCGTAGTATATTGATAGACTGTGCCGGGCAACCGGTTGGTCAACCGGCCGGTCGACCGGCCGGTTGACCGGTTAAGACATTTTTTTTTTTTTTAATTGTTTAAATTTTTTTTTTAAAACTTTTTGAACCTTTTATGTTTTAAATTTTTGATTAAATTAAATCATTTATTATTTAAATATTTATGATTTAAATTTTTTGAAAATTTATTCTGAAAAAAAAAAATATTTCCTTGGTAGTATTTTCAATTAAAAATTTGATTAATATTATTTTCTGTTAATAATAAATTTTTTATGAGTTATAACAGTTTGGTTATGAGTGTTCCTCAAAATATTTTTTTTAAGTGAAAGTAGGATGTTTTGTTATGAGTTATAACAATTTGAATAAATAAATTTTTCATCCAAAAATCAAAACCAAATAAATTTTCTACACTCAAATCGTAATTTCAAAACACACAAACTCAAAATACAATTCATATTCTTAAATCATAATTAAAAAGTCTTACCAAACGGAGCCATAAAGTTTCAATATATTTTTATGTATTTATTAATTTTTAAAAATATTTTTTCACAAATATTTTATTTTTTAGATATATCTAAATAAGATACATCTAAAAAGTAAAAAAAATAAAATTAAAAATTAAAAATTTATAAATATTCACTAAAAATAAAAAATTAAAAAAAATTAAAAAAAAATTAATTCCACCTTTCCTAGATAACGTGGACATATGAATACCCTTAGATTGTCCGCCAATCACGTGTCACAATCTCCTTCATTTTGCTGGACAGGGCCGGATGGGAGACCGCAGGAGAGGAGGCGGATCCGTTTAGGAAGTGAGTTAGTTTTTTTATTTTTTGATTTTTTGATTATTTTAATTTGGGGTTAAAAAGTTTGATTTGAGAAGAATTTCTTGACTTTTTGATTTTTTTAATTTTTTTTTGTGAAAGAGGAATGTAATGATTATAGATTAGATTTCATATTTTATTTTTTGTAACTAAAATAACTTATTTTATTTTTTGTGACTATTTTAATCCCTAACCCACCAAAACCAACTTTCCAAACTCAGCCATATCAATTTTGAAGTACAAACAAACAAATAGTCAGAATGTGACTTGTTTGAGGTATCGATTTGAGCGGTCCATTTATTTGGGTTCCATGAATGGAGAACCCAGATGAATTTATTGTATTGTAGCATAGTTGGCTGCAACTAATCGTTTTTCGTTAATTTTGTGAAAATGTCAAACTACCATTTCATTGACCCAAAATTAATGCCATTCTGTTATCTATCAGAAAATTAATATTACTTGGCTTGATTTGAACTTTGACTAAAATTTTTATTTGACTAAAATATACTATGACTAATAGATTTTGGTTGTTGGATTAGATTAGAAAATTTTATTAAGGTAAATTATGGCCTAGTTTGGGAAGATTGAAAAAAGATAAAAAGTCAAAAAGTCACTATCCTATTTAAGTCACATCATCTTATTTAAGTCACATCATCTCTCTAACACATCACTTCAAACTCAACCCAAACCCAACCCATATTCCATAAAAAGTCAAAAAGTGCACTTATTTAATCTTCCTAAACTAGGCCATGATTGTAATTCTTATATTGTGTTGCTTGTATTATTTTGATTATTACGCTTTAATTGATTTGATTTTGACCCTTAAATTTAAATTTTGCGTTATTTTGATTCAATTGATAATATCATTAAATTTTTGAAGAAAAATAATAACTGAGTTGATTAAGGTTAAATTATTGAATTGATCAACTTTATAATTTTACCTCTAAAAAACATGATATATGCCGCTCATATGTCAATTTCTTGTAAAAAAATGCTAATAATTAGAATCAATTTGACATAGAATAAAAAATTCAAAATCAAAATTGAATCAATTGAAATTATAAATATCAAAATAAAGTAAAAGGCATATGTAATACATAAACTAACGGTGTAATTTGCACATTTTATTAATATTGTAAAGTTAAGTGGTGAGATTATTATTATGATAGTTTTAAATCGGATAAATAAAATAAATTGTGTTTATTTGTATACATTACAATTGTATTAATTAGTTAAATTATTACATAGAATTTTAATTATATTACAGAGACTTTGTTAATTATATAAAGAGGGAATAAAATAGTATTTTCTTTTCTAATTTCATGAGATTGGATAGGAATGCTAATCACATCATTAAGGCCTCGTTTGGTAACAAGGTATTTTAGTAATTTTTTAACTAAAATATGAAATAAAAAAAACTAGTATGTTTGGGGTGATTTTTTAATTTTTTACGAAAAGATGTGCAAAAAGTAGAGAGAAAATGAAATCTGTGACTTTTTTATATAAATTTTAAACTTTTTAGTTTTTTTAATAATTTTTTGACTTTTTAACTAAAATATTAACTTGCCAAATGAAACCTAAGTCATATTTATTTGCTGTTACTAGTCTAGTTAGTAAATGGGATTAATAGTCTACCTAAACTAAACAATCTAGTTAACAATTAACTAACCAAACATGCCATGTGGAGGGCTTATCTCACTAGTAATCTAGTCTTTATAGACGGGACCTTAGAACATATTCATAGGCCATATTTGTTCTTGGATAAATTACACTTTACTTTCTTTACATTTGATCACTTTATTGCTTTAGTTCTGAAGGTTTATTTTTTCTCACTTTAAATGTTCATGTTTAAGTTTTTTTCAATTTACTTCTAAAACTAATTTTTGTTAAAAATTAATAAAAAAATGACACATTGACAGTAATGTTTCAAAAAAATATTTTGCTTTATATAATTCACATATCTGACATAAATTTAAATTCTAATATAATAATATATTTTTTATATTATGTGACAGTTATCATGATATTTTATGTCTAATTCTAAACAAAAGTTAACTTTAAAAATAAATTGAAAAAAATTTGAAAGGATTAAAGTGAAAAAATAAAAATTAAAATAAAAATTAAAGGTCAAAGTGAAAAACTGACCAAATATAAAAAGGTAAAGTGTAATTCATTCTTTGTTTTACTTCATACATTATGGGATTATATTAGGGGGAGTTATGGGCCGGTCCTATGGACCGGTCTTATTACTTAGTAGGTCCTACCAAAAAAAAATCAAACAATATTTTTCATTTTTACCTCTAGACTCAACACTGCAAATTTATTATCACTGATTTAAACAAATTTATCATTGATTTATTACTAGTTTAAACAAATTTATCATTGGTTTAAACAAATTTATCATTGATTTAATCACTACCTACTTAGATTTGGTAGCAACACACACAAACGCCCGCGCACACACACACATAAAGAGAGAGAGATGTGAGAAGAAAAAATAAAAAAATTATGAAAAAAATGTTCACAATCAGTTTTCACCACCATAGATCAAAACAAGATCAAGAAAATAATCAAAAACACATTCAGAGATAATTTTCACTAAACATTTCAGTGATAAATTTACCACTACATGATTTGTAAAAAAATTACATATGTCAAATCTGACCAATTCACTCAGTCACACTCATTACTCACAAGACACCTCCTTTTATACACATACATAACAAAATAGACTGATAAATTTGTCACTGATAAAGAAATATGTAGTAGATCTACTTTGAAAAATAAAGAGAGACAAAGAGAAGAGATAGGGAATGAGATCTTAAAAAGTTTTGATCTCTCTGACAACCATGTACAGTACCAGATTGGAGCTGAAGATAGTAGATTTGCATTAAAAATATCTAGATCTGAAACCATTAACAAAGTTTGTTATCATAGACAATAGATTGGTGATGGAGGATTGTGGCAATGTTGGTGATGTCGATGGCAATCAACGAGGGAGGATGACAGTGGTGTGGGGTGAGCGATGATGGCAGCGAGGGAGAAGGACAAGGACAGTGGCTGATGTGAGCACCATTAATGACAACAGAGAAGGACGTTGGTTGAGGTGAGTAATGGTTGCCGACAGTGGATGGTGTCGATAGGTGTAGTGACAATGGTGGTGTGTAGTGGTGGTGTAGAGAGATGATAGATGTGAGTGTGAGAGAGAGAGAGAGAGAGAGAGAGAGAGAGAGAGAGAAGAGAAGAGAATATATTCAAATAAGGGTAATATAGACAGTTGAGGAGTTAATGCTGTATGTAAAAAGTTAACATGACTTATAAGTAATTAATTTCATTTAATGGGATTGGCCAGTAGATATCCCATTATATTACCACTAATGTGGGCCTCACAGCAAAAAAAAAGAAAAAAGAAAAAAAAATGTTTTCCATGTGGGGCTATGAATACCTTGATGGCCCAATAGTTGCTTATAACATGGAGGGTCAACTTGATGGCCCATGCTGCCTAATTCACAATTAAAGTCCAATAAATACATCACATGGTCTCAGGGGCTTCATGGACTTTTTAAAACATCAGGTCTTCACTTCAAAATTAAAGTCCATGTTGTCAGCCCAAGGCTCTCTCAAATGATAAAGACAGATTTAGTGATAATTTTTACTAAACATTTCAGTGATAAATTTACCACTACATGATTTGTAAAAAAATTACATATGTCAAATTTGACCAATTCACTCAGTCACACTCATTACTCACAAGACACCTCCTTTTATACACATACATAACAAAATAGACTGATAAATTTATCACTGATAAAGAAATATATAGTAGATCTACTTTGAAAAATAAAGAGAGACAAAGAGAAGAGATAGGGAATGAGATCTTAAAAAGTCTTGATCTCTCTGGCAACCATGTACAGTACCATATTGGAGTTGAAGATAGTAGATCTGCATTGAAAATATCTAGATCTAAAGCCATCAACAAAGTTTGTCATCAAAGACAATAGATTGGTAATAGAGGATTGTGGCAACGTCGATGATGTCGATGACAATCAACGAGGGAGGATGACAGTGGTGTGGGGTGAGCGATGATGGCAGCGAGGGAGGAGGACAAAGACGGTGGTTGATGTGAGCACCATTAATGACAACAGAGAAGGACGTTGGTTGAGGTGAGTAATGGTTGCCGACGGTGGATGGTGTCGATAGGTATAGTGACAATGGTGGTATGTGATGGTGGTGTAGAGAGATGATAGATGTGAGAGAGAGAGAAGAGAAGAGAATATATTCAAATGAGGGTAATATGGATAGTTGAGGAGTTAATGATAGGGGTGCAACTCGGGCGGGTTCGGTCGGGTTGGGAGGTTGTCCAAGCCCAGCTCAAGTTGTGCTAAGAGCTGCCTAAGCCCGCCCAAGCCCGAATTGTAATCCGAGGTTGTCTGCTCAAACCCGACTCGAGTTAAACCCGAATTGCCCGAGTTGCCCGAATTGTAAATGAATATCAGTTTTTTTTGTTTTTTTGTTTTTTTTTCTCCAGCTACATTATTAAATTATTAAAATTTGACTCTATTTACAATTTTTTTTAAAAAAATAGAAAATCATTAATACTATCAAAACAAATAATTTATATAATGTAAGAGAGATGCCACTATAGTAGTCCTTACAATTTATGAGTGAAAATAAAAAGAAAAAAAGTAAGATTTTATGTTATTTATATCTACAATATATATTCAATATGATTTAATAATATAAATTACTTTAATATCATGTAATGGCTAATAATTTAAATATATATATATTTAATATTTTTATATACCTATATATGTATAATTCGGGTTTCGGGTTGCTCAGGTTGCTTGACGTCTTTGCCCAAGCCCACCCAAATTTAATTCGGGCTTTTGAATTTTTGCCTAAGCCCGTACCGAATTTGAAAATATTTTGTCCAAGCCCTAAAAAAATTCGGGCTGGGCTCGGGTTGCTCGGGTTGAGCCCGCCCAAGTTGCACCCCTAGTTAATGATGTATTTAAAAAGTTAACATGACTTGTGAGTAATTAATTTCATTTAATGGGATTGGCCAGGAGATATCCCATTATATTACCAATCATGTGGGCCTCACACCCAAAAAAAAAAAAAAAATCCCATGTGGGGCTATGAATACCTTGATGGCCCAACAGTTGCTTATAACATGGAGGGTCAACTTGATGGCCCATGCTGCCTAATTCACAATTGCAGTCCAATACATCACATGGTCTCAGGGCTTCTATAATTTCTAGCATGAAATGGACTTTTTAAAACATCAGGTCTTTACTTCAAAATTAAAGTCCATGTTATCAGCCCAAGACTCTCTTAAATGATGTTTTGTTCATGGATTGAGTAATAGTATACTTACCTTATTTATTTTAGAAATGTTTGGTTTGAATTTTTTGAATTCAATTTTTAAAAAATTGAGTTTTTTTTTATTTTTTGTATTTTTATAGTTTTAGTGAATTTTTATTTTTATTTTTTAGATATACTTAATATAAATACAATTAAAAAGTATAATATTTGTGAATTTTTTTAAAATTCTCTAAATATAAAAAATAAAAAAAATACAAAAAGTTAATTCATTTTCGTATTCATGTGTATTTATTAGTTTTTTTTTAAATATTTCACTTTTTAGGTGCATCTAAAAATTAAAAAAATTACTTACAATATTTAAAAAAATCACTAAAAAAAATATGAAAAATAAAAAACTCAATTTTTTAAAAATTAAAAATTGAAAATTAGAACCATTTAAAGTTTTTATGTGTAAATTATTGATAAAAAAATCAAATCGATTCGATAATTATAATCAAATAATTTAATAATATTTGTCTTTGAAAAAAAAAAAGTTCGTTTTTAAAATTATATTTGTCTTCAATTTTTTTTTGAATATAAATGTGATGAAATTATGTTCCTACAATTATCAAATTGATGTAATTTCTTATTATTTTTTTATGAATAATCTACTCACAAAAACTTAAAAAATTAATAGATTAGATTGTTAAAATAAAATTCTTGATGAGCACATGAGCTCTCTCTTATCAAGAAGTAATTTGGTGGTTTAAGAGTGTGGCTTCATATTATTTTTGTTTGGACAAGTATCTAATTATCTTTTTAAAAGAGACAAAAGCCTCTTTTAAAAAGTGGGTTATAATCTACTTCCCAGGTTATAATTCACTTTCTCTTTCACAAAAAAGTTACTTATAAGTAGCTTACAAATAACTTTTAACCAAAATATTGATTATAACTATCTTTTCAAAATAGTCCAAAAAGAATAGTAAAATTTACTGTTTTAATTAATAATATTCAAATTGGGACACTATTTAAATTTGTTAGGAGAATAGAATAATTTCTCTTTTCTTATCACATTTTGTTTGACATTTGATGTGACACATAACATAACAAATAAGAATAAAGATTGGTAGCTCAAGAGTTTGTCCCCCCGAATCCCCCTAATGCCTAAAATGACGTCGTTTTGAGCATTAGGGTTTTTTTTTTTTTTTTTTTTTTCTTTTTTTCCTTCCATTTTCGCGTCTTCTTCTTCGAGTCTACAGAGGGAGAAAGAGAGAGGAGAGGAGAGGAGAGAAGCAGCTCCGTCGCCGATCATCCCCTTCTGTGCCTCCATCGCAGCAGTTGCCGATCGTCTCCTCCTGTGCCTCCGTCGCAGCAGTTGCCGATCGTCCCCTCCTGTGCCTTCGTCGCAGCCCCGGCGCAGCTCGTCGCAGCCTCCGACCGCCGTCGCCCCGCCTCCGCCTCCTCCTCTCCCGAATATTATGTCCCCTCCAGTCCCTCCTCCTCCTCCTCCTCCTCCTCCTCTTCCCTCCTTCCTCCTCCTCCTTCTTTCCTCATTCTTCCTTCCTTCTTCTTCTTCGTTCGTTCTTCTGATCTGCAAAAAAAAAAAAAAAAAAAAAAAAAAGGAGCAAAAACGGCGTCGTTACAGATTAGGGGGATTCGAGCTACGTAGCACTGTTGAACAAATAAAATGTAATGAGAAAATATAATTACACCAATATTATTAAAACCAATTTGAAATTTCTTCACAAAATCATGTCACTTTCATATGTTGCCCAAAAAAGAATGAGTTGAGTTAAAATTCTAAATAATCTATTAAATTTTTTATTAAATCTCTTACTTGTGAAACCACACACATATTGCTCTATATGAGAACATAGTGGTTGCGTTTGGTAAAGTTTTATAATTATGATTTGAGAGTATGAGTTGTATTTTGAGTTTGTGAAGTTTGGAATTATGATTTGAGTACGAAAAATTTGTTTGGTAAAGAATTTTGAAAATAGTTTTGATTTGAGTGGGGAATTATTGATGTGACATTTGATATTTGATACAAAAATTTACAACTTATAACTAAACATACAACTCAAAATTATTTTAAAGCACATAAAAAATTTTAAAAAATTCAGAAAATATTTTTTTCGATTATATAAAAATTAACATATTAAAAAAAAAAATTCACTATTCCGGTCAACCAGCCTGACGACTGGCTAGGCAAAATTTGCAAAAAAATAAAATTCCAAAAAACGCGTCTGAGACAAAATTTTCTGTAGAGTTTTGAAAAATTGATTCAAAAACTCTTACCAAACATGATAGGACTTTTCTTAAGTGTGCAATTTACACCTTACACTTACGCCTTTTTGTTTGCTGTCTTATTTTATGTTTACACCTTCCACTTACACCTTTTATGTTGGTTGCATATGGTGTGCAACCTTAAGGGGTTGCACACCATATGATATTCAATTGTAGATGTAGAATTATCTTTTCAAAACCCAGACAAAGGGGGCCACATTTTTCAAGAAGAAAAGAACTGATGGTGACCACAGACCTTTGTGCCAGGAGGTATACAGGTTATCGGGAGAAATTGCATTTGAATAGTAGAAAATAATTTCATTCATTTTTATAGTGACACAAGTCTTTGGTGTAAGTATTTTTTTTATGTGATGTAAATATATATATAGGGGTGTTTGGAAAATCAAAAATTAAATTTTTTTTTTTGTTAAATTTACAAAAAAATAAAATAGATTAAAATAATTAATAAGATAAAATGTACATCAAATTTATAATTGTTTCATTTTTTTTTTTTTTTGACAAACATCATATCTAATTAAAAAAAATTCAACCATTTTTTCAAATACAAATATTTTACCCTACTAAAATAGTCCTCTTCTCTGCAATGGTTAACAATCGGAGCTCCACTTGTGCTCGGATCGTAGAAGGGATGAAGATGCCCTCTGTACATTCCTCCCATTCACAATGGTTCCAATAACAGACATCTCCTCCACCGCCTTAGGGGCAGGCGGTTTTTCAATCTCAACAATCCCTTCTAACATCTGCACCACTCTCCCCATAGTTGGCCTCTTAGACGGTTCCTCTTGAATGCACCAAAAGCTTACCTGAATTGCCCTCATCACTTGCTCCATATCCGCCTTATGATCATCGACAAGCCTTGCGTCAACAATTTCCATCACATTTCCCCTCTCAAACTCTTCATAAGCCCAAGAGAACTCGAAATTCCTTCTCCCACTCACTATCTCCAACAAAACTATTCCATAACTGTAAACATCAGCTTTTGATGTTATTGGAAGATTTGCAGCCCATTCTGGTGCCAAATATCCTATATTCCCTCTAAAACTTGTCAACGTTCGGTACCTATGGTTCCTAGGATTAATGAGTCTTGCTAGGCCAAAATCTGAGACTTTGGCATTGAAGTTCTCGTCCAAGAGAATGTTTTCTGGCTTTATATCACAGTGCACAATGCAATCTCGACACTCCTCATGAAGATATTTGATACCCCTTGCAGTGCCTCGAGCTATGTTAAATCTACAATCCCAACTCAATAACTTTCCCGATTTTTCTACTGATGAGAAAAGGAACATGTCGAGGGACCTATCTTTCATGAACTCGTATACCAGAAGCCTGTGACGTCCTGTAGAGCAAAATCCGATCAATCTTACTAGATTCAAATGGTGGGTGCTACTTATAGTTGTAACCTCCATCTTAAACTGTCTCTCTCCCTGCTCGATCCCCTCAAGCAGCTTCACTGCAACAACAGTGCCATTGGCAATAACACCTTTGTAAACCGCCCCAAGTCCTCCTCCTTTCCCTAGCTTCTCCTTGAAACCTTTTGTGGCGCATTGGAGCTCTTTGTATGAGAACTGAACTGGTGCACTCGATTCATACTCGACAAAAGCATATTGATCCGGAAAACCCCCAAATTTCGGGCTACTACTTCTACGATGACACCACAACCACAAACCGGCCTCTAACAAAATGAAACCCACGGCGGTGCCTATGACCACAACGAGGACAATCCGTGCATGCAACCTCCAATCGTTGCGCCTAGGCGAGGAAACAGAAGGGCTCAGTATTATGGGTCCACAAACCTTGAGAAATGAAGTGCTAGGGAGTGTAGGTGACCGATACCCGCTTACAAAACCTGGAAATTTCATGTAAATCCTCCCAGTCCCATCCGACAATGAGGTGGCAGCAATACAAGGGGAACTGGTTATGCAATTCAACCTAGACGTTGATGTAGACATGAAGAAAATTTGCGAAGGGATGTCGGGAGGGTATGTCAAGAATTCTGTGTGGTTTAATTGCAACATGGTTACGTTTTTAGGACAATCCTCAATATTCATTTTTCTCTTACACCCTTTTCTACTATCTTTCGGATCAATCGGATCGAAATTCATGGAAGGACATATACAAATGGGTTTTGAATCATTGTAACTACAAATACCCATATTCCCACAGTACCCAAAAACTTGACATTGATCTTTTACAGCTACCCATCTTACAAAGCTTGTTCTAGTTCCCTTAACAGAGCTATAAATCCTCAAATTCCCATCATTTTCAAGCTTCAAGAACCTAATTATATCACTTCCTTCAGCATAATCACTACTGTAAACCATGGCCACAGGGCTCGAAAGCGATTGATCATGTAGTGACAATGCACCAATTGATTGAAGAACTAAATTGGGTGATGTTAAGTTTGAATGAAATGATGAATTCAAACCCAAATTCCAGTACAGAATAGTGTTACTCCATTTGAGAGTCAAGTTTCCAGAGCTAAGAAGACTAAAAGAGTACAACCCAGATCGTAATACTTTGTTAATCGTGAAGTTTTGTGAGGGTAAGATTGTATCAGTAGGGTTATCGAAGGTGGACCACACAGAAACGGTGGCGTTTCGGAGGACGAAGTTACCTGAGTCGTCGAGGGCGGCGGAGGAGACGCCGCGGCCGGCGGTGTTGGACTGCCAGACGACGGCGGAGGAGGAGGAGCCGTTGACGAGGCGGAGGTTGCCGTCCGCGAGGAATTGGAGGGAGGCGGAGGAGTCGGAGGCACCGCCGCCGGGGTCGGAGGCACCGGCGATCCAGATGGGGATGCCGTTGTAGGTGATGGCGGCGAAGAAGGCGGCGCCGTCGTCGGAGATGAAGGAGAGAGAGAAGGTGGTGTTTGGGGAGGTCCAAGTGTGGTTTGGGTTTGAAGCTTTGAGGGTTGAACCAGGAGATATATCTACTGCTGCTGCTGAGATAATGATGAAGAAGAAGAGAAAGAATGAGAGTGAAAATACTACTCCTACAGAATGTGGTTGCTTCATGTTTTCTCTAACATGCACTCCCCAGTTGATAGCTCTAGCTTTCTCTCTCTGTGTGCATGTATATATATGTGTGTGTGTGCGTGTTTATGATGGTGGTGGGTATGAGGTGTGAGAGAGTTTAGCAGCGAGGTGTAGTGAGAGAGAGATGGGGGAGAGAGAGGTTTTCACTGGAAGAGAGTGGTGGTGGTCTTGTTCTTCCATTGTTGGCTATTCAATTACCTACGTCATGTGGTGCTGGTTCGTTGGCTGCTTTTAATTACCTATACGTTATGCCAGAGGCTTTTATTTTTATTTTTATTTTTGTATGAGATAACAAAGCATATTTAATCACTGGCATAGGATTTACTGATATATTAACAAAATTTATTAAAATACGATTTTATTTATTTATTTATTTATGTTTTTTTTTTTTTTTTTGCCCGATGGGAATTCATTATCATTGGATGGGTACTTTTCAAGAAAGTAGCTGATACTACTTGCAGCTCAATTAATAGCCATATAAATAGTTTGAGTAATGGATCCGCCTCCTCTCCTGCGGTCTCCCATCCGGCCCTGACCAGCAAAATGAAAGAGATTGTGACACGTGATTGGCAGACAATCTAAGGGTATTCATATGTCCACGTTATCTAGGAAAGGGATGGAATGGAGTTAATTTTTTTTTAATTTTTTTTAATTTTTTATTTTTAGTGAATATTTATAAATTTTTAATTTTTAATTTTATTTTTTTTACTTTTTAGATGTATCTTATTTAGATATATCTAAAAAATAAAATATTTGTGAAAAAATATTTTTAAAAATTAATAAATACATAAAAATATATTGAAACTTTATGGCTCCGTTTGGTAAGACTTTTTAATTATGATTTAAGAATATGAATTGTATTTTGAGTTTGTGTGTTTTGAAATTACAATTTGAGTGTAGAAAATTTATTTGGTTTTGATTTTTGGATGAAAAATTTATTTATTCAAATTGTTATAACTCATAACAAAACATCCTACTTTCACTTAAAAAAAATATTTTGAGGAACACTCATAACCAAACTGTTATAACTCATAAAAAATTTATTATTAACAGAAAATAATATTAATCAAATTTTTAATTGAAAATACTACCAAGGAAATATATTTTTTTTTTTTCAGAATAAATATTCAAAAAATTTAAATCATAAATATTTAAATAATAAATGATTTAATTTAATCAAAAATTTAAAACATAAAAGGTTCAAAAAGTTTTTAAAAAAAAATTTAAACAATTAAAAAAAAAAAAATGTCTTAACCGGTCAACCGGCCGGTCGACCGGCCGGTTGACCAACCGGTTGCCCGGCACAGTCTATCAATATATTACGGGTTTGAACTTTTTATTGTTTGAACTTTTTATTGATATATTGTTTGAACTTTTATTGTTTATATATTTATATTAATATTAATATTGATACCCGGCTCGGCACAGTGTATCAATATATTTATATATCAATATTGTATGAATTGTTGGAACTTTTTTTTTTTAACTTTTTGAACTTTTTAGGTTTTAAATTTTTGATTAAATTAAATCATTTATTATTTAAATATTTATGATTTAAATTTTTTGAATATTTATTCTAAAAAAAAAAAAATATTTCCTTGATAGTATTTTCAATTAAAAAATTGACTAATATTATTTTCTGTTAATAATAAATTTTTTATGAGTTATAACAGTTTGGTTATGAGTGTTTCTCAAAATATTTTTTTTAAGTGAAAGTAGTATGTTTTGTTATGAGTTATAACAATTTGAATAAATAAATAACACACAAACTCAAAATACAATTCATATTCTTAAATCATAATTAAAAAGTCTTACCAAACGGAGCCATAAAGTTTCAATATATTTTTATGTATTTATTAATTTTTAAAAATATTTTTTCACAAATATTTTATTTTTTAGATATATCTAAATAAGATACATCTAAAAAGTAAAAAAATAAAATTAAAAATTAAAAATTTATAAATATTCACTAAAAATAAAAAATTAAAAAAAATTAAAAAAAAATTAATTCCATTCCATCCCTTTCCTAGATAACGTGGACATATGAATACCCTTAGATTGTCTGCCAATCACGTGTCACAATCTCCTTCATTTTGCTGGACAGGGCCGGATGGGAGACCGCAGGAGAGGAGGCGGATCCTTGAGTAATTGTGTCATTGGACATCCTAGGGCCACATGAGGTTTGAGGTTGGAGTTATGTTATGAACTTTAAATAATTTATTAATTTTTTTATATGCATGTGACACTTATATATGTGCAGACTCGTAAGTCTTATATCACAAGAGATTTGATAAAAAATTTAATATATTATTTAAAGTTTATATATTTTTCTTGACATTACACTTGTTATCCAAGTTGCTGATAATAATGTTAATTTTATTCCTGTCTTGGGTTACCCTCAGTCTGAATATTTTTTATCAAATTAATTTATATTATATCAAATTAACGATTTTGCTCTTGAAATTAAGTAATGATCTTCAATTGTCTTTATTTCAAACAAAATTTAAAATACATGGTCAAATGTGTCACAATTGAAAAATTAAGGATCAAAGTGACACGATGTCACGCCCCAAAATTTGCACAATTAAATATTCAGTCAATATTTCATTATCCAAATCCTAAGGGTGAAACAAAATCTAAACATTCACGTCTCCAAAGGGTTTTAGTAAATTTCCATCCTCAAAAGATTACAAGGAATAAAAAAAAAACAAAAAGCAAACAAACAAAACGCTAACCAAACCATCCACCATAATTTTATAACTAACTAATACTTTCAATATTAAAGTAACAATAAATAGTCAAAATAACCTAAATAATATAAAGTTATAAACCATGCCAAATTATCAAAATTTTAAGTTCATAAAAAAAATAATTAACACAAAAATTAATATCAAACCTAAACTAAAGAAAATCAAAAAAATCCAAAAGACATGTCTTACGATCATTACCACCATAGTCCTAACTAATCCTGCAAAGGAAACTTGACTGCGCTTAGACAGAACGCACCCGAACTGCCAAAAGACAAAACGGGTCAGTATACAAGTATACTGGTATGAGTACAAGATTTGACACTCACGTGTCCACCAGACACAAACAAAAATACATTTAATTCTTGTTACGGAACAAGACAAGTAGTTCCATCCGCACTTCATATAACCATGAGTGTGATTACAATCATAAAATAAATCCTTATAAAAACCCTAAACATGACATATACAACTAATCAAAATAATTAAAATTAACCCATCATCTTCAAGCAAATACAAAATCAAACTAATATCAAATAAATAAATAAAAAATAAATAAAAACAACAAATTAAACATAAATCAAGAAAAGTAAACTTTGTACACACAATATTTTTTTAAAGATCAAATAATCACTTAAAGAATTAATAGAGCCACCAAAATAAAATACAAATCCTTTTTCTCCACCTTCTGCCGTCTCTCTTACACACCCAGCCAATAGCACTCTCTTTTTTTTCTTTGATTACTCTCTCTCTCTCTCTCCTCCCGTAGCTCTCTTTTGCCTCCCCTCACGCCCCAAAATTTGGACAATTAAATATTCAGTCAATATTTCATTATCCAAATCCTAAGGGTGAAACAAAATCTAAACATTCACGTCTCCAAAGGGTTTTAGTAAATTTCCATCCTCAAAATATTACAAGGAATAAAAAAAAACAAAAAACAAACAAACAAAACACTAACCAAACCATCCACCATAATTTTATAACTAACTAATACATTCAATATTAAAGTAACAATAAATAGTCAAAATAACTTAAATAATATAAAGTTACAAACCATGCCAAATTATCAAAATTCTAAGGTCATAAAAAAAATAATTAATACAAAAACTAATATCAACCCTAAACTCAAGAAAACCAAAAGAAATCCAAAAGACATGTCTTACGATCATCAGCACCATAGTCCTAACTAATCCTGCAAAGGAAACTTGACTGCGCTTAGACAGAATGCACCAGAGTTGCCAAAAAACAAAACGGGTCAGTATACAAGTATACTGGCATGAGTACAAGATTTGACACTCACGTGTCCACCAGACACAAACAAAAATACATTTAATTCTTGTTACGGGACAAGACAAGTGATTCCATCCGCACTTCATATAACCATGAGTGTGATTACAACCATAAAATAAATCTTTATAAAAACCCTAAACATGACATATATAACTAATCAAAATAATTAAAATTAATCCATCATCTACATGCAAATACAAAATCAAACTAATATCACATAAATAAATAAAAAAACAAATAAAAACAATAAATTAAATATAAATCAAGAAAAGTGAACTTTGTACTCACAATATTTTTTTTAAAATCAAATAATCACTTAAAGAATTAATAGAGCCACCAAAATAAAATACTAATCCTTTTTCTCCACCTTCTACCGTCTCTCTCACACACCCAGCCAATAGCACTCTCTTTTTTTTCTTTGATTACTCTCTCGCTCTCCTCCCGTAGCTCTCTTTTGCCCCCCCTCACGCCCTAAAATTTGGACAATTAAATATTCAGTCAATATTTCATTATCCAAATCCTAAGGGTGAAACAAAATCTAAACGTTCACGTCTCCAAAGGATTTTAGTAAATTTCCATCCTTAAAAGATTACAAGGAATAAAAAAAAAACAAAAAACAAACAAACAAAACGCTAACCAAACCATCCAACATAATTTTATAACTAACTAACATTTTCAATATTAAAGTAACAATAAAGAGTTAAAATAACTTAAATAATATAAAGTTACAAACCATGCCAAATTATCAAAATTCTAAGGTCATAAAAAAAATAATTAATACAAAAACTAATATCAACCCTAAACTCAAGAAAATCAAAAGAAATCCAAAAGACATGTGTAGACACCCCATTTTTGACCGACCTTAAGACTCAGACGTCACCGATTGAGCGCTCGGTGATGTTGCATATTGTGCTCGTTCAGAAGTCTCAGAGTCGCGGCCGTGCGCCCTGCCTCCCGACTTCCGAACCCTCTTCTGTGCCTTGTCTCGGTTTGCGAACCAGACTCGGTTTTCTCTGTTTTCTTTCCTGAGGAAAGGGAGTGGTCCGGTAGGCTATCTCCCGGTGGCCGTGAGCTACGTTTCGTGGCCGTAGGCCATTTTGCCCATTTCGGAGCCCGGTTCCCGGTTTTCGGAGCCGTTAGGCCGTGTGCCTCGGCTCGGGACCGCCCAACCATCTCCGTCTTCACCGGTTTTTGGCAGAGACCTCTATTTTAATGTTCCGAGGAACACTGGGGCCCCTGATGCCCACTTCGTGGCCGTATGCCACTTCCGGTACTTGTAGCCAGTTTTCGGGACCCCAAACTGCGCGGTTTTAGTCCCGAGCATTCATTTCGCATCCGCTTTCTCCGGTTTTTGGCAGGTACCTCTGTTTTGTTATTCCGAGGGACACTGGGGTCGCAGATACCCACTTCGCTGCTGAACACCACTTCCGGCACCAGATGCTCATTTTCGGGATCCCGAATTGCTCGGTTTTGGCTCCGAGTGTTCATTTCTCATTAGTTTTTGTTCAAACTTGGCAGGTACCTCTATTTCAACATCAGGAAGATCACTGGGGGGTGAGAAGCCAGCAATTATCCCAGATAACCAATTTCGCTCCTCCGGAGCCCGTTTTTCTCACTTCCGGGCCAATGTTGAATACCTTGGGGGTATTTTCTTCCAACCAAAGCTACATATTTGTGATCAGGGAACATGGGAGGACCCTAAACAAGAGTGGTCGGCCAGAAACTGTGGGTTTCATTTTTGGGCCTCTCCTTCAAGTCTAATGTTGTGGCTCCTGCTTCAGTGTTGCCAAATTCCAACCTTGGATCCTTGTTCTACACACCTTGGAGGACACAAAAAGTTGGTGGTCGGCCAGAAATTATGCAGTTCATTTTTGAGCCTCTTCTTCAAGCTCTATGTTGTGACTTCTGCTTCAGAGTTGCCAGATTCCAACCTTGGATCCTTGTTCTACACACCTTGGAGGACACCTTTGTGTACTGGTCGGCCAGAAAATCTTTTGTTCATTTTTTGGTGGTGGCCGGCCGGCCATGGTGAGTGGCTGGCCGACCAGGTGGGGTGGCCGGCCGGCCCCCTTGCATAAAGCCACCTGGCCGGCCTGCTTCCCCCTTTCCAGCTCAGTACAGCTGTCCGGATATTTTTGCCAAAATATCACCCCATCCGGGGGATATTTTGGGAGGGAAAGATTGCCTCCATTTCCCTCCCCTTTTACACCTTTTCTTCCCTATTTAAAGGGACCAACACCTCCTTTGCTGAGGTTACAAAAATTGTCTTCAAGAACACTTAAGCAAAAACCCTAATCTCCATAGCCAAAACCTTCAAAAAAGCTTCAAGTCTTGCTTGATTTCTTCACCAACACCTAGCCTCACCATTCCAACTTCGATTCCAGCAGCAAGGAAGTGTTCTTCAGAGGTCAAGAGGCTACAAATCCAAGCCAAGAAGCAAAGAAAGACAAGTCTTCAAGGGTAAGTCTTCAAAACCAACTTTTAGGGCTTTTTCTTGATTCATTTCTCTACTCCAATTGGTTGAGAATTGGGGCTCCGACCCCTACTGGTTTTGTGCTCATATTGAGCCCCTCTACAACATTTTAGAAGGGCTCAACTTCATTTGGTGCTTATATATACTAGTTCCTTCAATATTCATCAAATTTGTCATATTTTTGCATGCTAAAATTGACCTATTTGTGTTTGTTTTTAGGGGTCCGACCCCTACTGGTTTTGTGCTCATTTTGAGCCCCTCTACAACATTGTAGAAGGGCTCAACCCCATTTGGCCATTGTATATACCACCTCCTTCAAATTTCATCAAGTGGGCCACATTTTGTATGCAATTTTTGACCTATTTCTATTTGTTTTTGGGACTTCGACCCCTACTGACTTTGGTCTTATTTTGACCCCCTTTACACATTTCATGAAGAAAGTTTGGTCATTTGATGTATAGATAGCATGTCTCATGATATACCCTCTTGTGGCTCCATTTTGCCTTCCATTTCTAGCATGCTTCTATAATGATTTTGGGGTTTCCATAAACTGAATATATGCTTATTTTTGGGCCCTCTTTAATGTTGTAGAAGTAAGTTTGTTCATTTGAATTTTCTATCTACCATCTTCCTTTGAAATGCTCTTTTGGCCACTAACTTTGCATGATATTGTTGATCTATCTATGCTTGCATTTTGGCCAAGTTTGTTACTGAAATAAGCCATATTTGGGACTGTCTTGCTACTGTTCTTGCTGCCATGATCATATTTTGCATGAATAGCATGGCTATAGGCCATTTCGGGGCTTAATTTCACATTTTCGGGATGATTGCATGCTTCGGGATTCATTTCGATTTGTTTCGGGGCTGTTTCCCCCTTCATTTAGGTGCTGAAATTCCATTGCCATGCTTGCATATCATTTCCTATGTCATTTCATGTCTTAATGCATTGCCTCGGTTTGCGTGCCCGTGTGCACGCACTTCGAGACACCTCTGTTTTATCCGACGGCAGCCTATGTGAGTGTGGTTGAGGCCCTCTCATGTTGGCGTAAGCCCAATTTGCATTTTCATGCTTGTATGCCATTGCCTCGATTCGCGTGCCTGTGGGCGCGCATTTCGAGGCAATTCAGTTTTATCCGATTTTCTCATTTCATCATCGCCTCGGATTGCGTGCCTGTGGGTGCGAATTTCGAGGCACTTCAGTTTTATCTGATTTTGCATCCCATTTCATCATCGCCTCGGTTTGCGCGCCTGTGGGCACGCACTTCGAGGCACTTCGATTTTATCCGATTTTCCCATTTCATCATCGCCTCGGTCTGCGTGCCTGTGGACACGCATTTCGAGGCACTTCGGTTTTATCCGATTTTGCATCCCATTTCATCATCGCCTCGATTTGCGTGCCTGTGGGCGCGCATTTCGAGGCAATTCAGTTTTATTCGATTTTCTCATTTCATCATCGCCTCGGTTTGCGTGCCTATGGG
This sequence comes from Camellia granthamiana, assembly GCA_036172215.1. Lineage (NCBI taxonomy): Eukaryota > Viridiplantae > Streptophyta > Magnoliopsida > Ericales > Theaceae > Camellia > Camellia granthamiana. Next base: position 49,915,411 of record CM069910.1, read on the forward strand.
CGCGCACTTCGAGGCACTTCGGTTTTATCCGATTTTGCATTGCACATCATCGCCTCGGTTTGCGCGCCCGCGTGCACGCATTTCGAGGCACACTTCAGTCTTATCCGATTTGTATTCTGTATGCCATTTCCTCGGATTGCACGCCTGTGGGCACGCATTTCGAGGCATTTCATTTTAGTCTCATTATATATCATATTTCATGTCATCTCATGAGTGTATGCCATTTTCTCGGTTTGCGTGTCTGTGGGCACGCATTTCGAGACATCTCATTTTCATCAGCATTGTGCATGCTAGGTCACATCTTAGTTGTATTTCACGCATATCATGCATATTGCATCGTGTTCGGGATAGGTGTTAGCCCGGGCACGGGAAACGAGGCACGTTTCGTACTCCGAGTGACGGAACGGGCCTCAATTCCCAAGTCACCGACACTCCGGATTACCCATGATGGAGTTAGGTTTTGTAGCATTCATCTCCATTCATCCCATATTGAGTTGTGCAATTCGGCTTCTCGGCCATCATGCATCGATATGCGTGATTGATGGCACGAGGATCGAGGCATGCATATATTTGTGAAATACATTGCTATGCCCTTTTCCTGCTCTCTGTTACAGCAAAATCAAGAATCAGCTACTTTTCGGAGTCCGGCGCGCATTTCGAGAAACACTGCAAACAGAGGCTAATCGGGGCATCCCAGTGGATTTCCGCGCCAGGCAGCCCAACATACATCGCCTATCAGAAGCAAGGCAGTCCCTGGCTTGCATGCCAGTTTACCGCTTTTATTAATTAATTTGTTCAATTAATTAGAATTTGTATATTCATTATTTCGGACTGTATTATTCTTTCTTTTATTCCGGACTGTATTATTTATTCGGACCCTCTACGCGAGGGCATAATTGTAATAAGGGTGGGTGAGTGTGGTGTATGTCTTCCAACCCCCATTTCTTTCTCCCTTTTATTTACCCGCTTTGGATGGTTAGATATAGGGCATATTTCAATTAGCATACAGTATGACAGCATGTTTGCATCATTCATCTGTTTGCATGCACCGGGCTCGGCGCATCATACAAACTGCATTTGTATTTCAATTCCAAAATTGAATACGTGTTAGTTGTAGCATTTCATATGCCATATTTAGAATAGCCGAGCCTACTATAGTTTGCATTTCTGCATGTGTTGCATTAGGCATTTCTGTATACTTAGGATCATGCATGATTTCTAATC